>CM075880.1:11265194-11950194 GCA_038021265.1 Cyprinella venusta | reverse complement strand
CTTAGAACAGTCAGACTTTGCTGAGGTGAAGAAATCTGAGCCAAATGTCATTTGCTTTGAGGAAGATCCCAGAACATCAAGTTTAAATGCTGGCTGAGATCGACGAATTTTCAGGGCTGCTGAACTTTGCGAATCGCGCCAAACGTCCTCTGAGGATCCGGAATTAGTGAGTAGGAAAAAAGGAATATACAATTGGATAAAATGTTGTGTTTGTAATACTAATGGTATTCTGCCCTTTTTATTGATTTGATACAACTTTTATTCACCCATAAGAAGAAAAAAAGCTTTCTGGCATTTGGTAGGACATGGGTTTTAATGAGGCAATGGGCAATTGGCTGTGGGATGGTGTCCTTGAGGTATGCATACAAAAATTTTCCAGGAATAAATTGATTTTCACAGGCTTGGAGGTTCCTCTGTCCTTCCTCTGAACCTTCGGATTTCCATCCTGACCGTGCAAATAAAAATCCTCCAACTGACTGATTAAAGAGCAGTTAAGTGTGCATGAATGCAGATGCACTGTAAACTCACATCATCTTACAATACTTAGATGTGGTTCAGTTTTCTATAAGTTTGCTCTAATAAAATGCACAATTTAGGATATTAAACTTCTCAAGCACAAAAAACAATTCAGTGTGCAAAACTTTTCTTGATAACAGCCTCGATTTTAGAAAATGTACTGCCCATAAAAATTACCGGGTCATGAAACTGTAATTTGCGGTCATTACATAACCTAAATAAATATAGAAAATCAAGTGAAAGAAAAGTGTAGTTCTCCAAAGATCTCTAGCATTACGTGTTTGCTTATGCCACTTGAGTTAATATTTAGTTGATCAATTTAAGAGTGATTTTTTGAAAAATTGCATTATTTACTCACCCATATGTTGTCAAAAACTTTGTTTCTGAATGACAGGAGAGATTTTGAAGAATGTTTAGGTCCAAAGAACACTGAGCCACATTGACTTTGATTGCATGGGCAAAAAAAAAAAAAAAGACATTTATCATAATATTCTGTATTCCACAGAAGAAAGTAGGTCATACTGGTTTGGAAAGACATGAGAGTGATTAAAAGATGACAAAACTTTCATGTTTGGGTGAACTATCCATTTGGGCATCCAAATACTTCTTGGAGCCACCGTATATAACTTGATCTACCTAGTTAATTTGGGGAATGCATGGTGAATTTTATGCACCCAAAGCAAAGCCAAAGCTTGAACAGTTTTGGAAGTGTTCAGCACATCCGGCAGCTGGAATGATTGCCACCCAGCTGGAAGTACAATTAAGAGTGGAAGACATTCAAAATGAATGAACAAAAAAATTGCACAGCTCACAATACAAAAAGCGAGAAAAAAGTGTGGAAATTAGCTAAAGCCGTAGCCTAGCTCTGTCTCTGGAGACGATATTACAGGCAGGGCAAACAAATAACAACAGATCCTGCTGTGAACACAGCATTGTTGAGTTGATTGCGACAATGGAACATTTCATCTAATTTTCCCACCAAAACACTTTTTCCTCTGTTGTCTTCAATGTTATAAGCTCAGATTTTCTTTCATTACTTATGAACTATTACTTCCTAACTCTATATTAGAAAGATGTAGGCTGTATATGTAACATCACTTCTGACACAGTGATGGTAAACTCTTGAAAACAAAGCTTCTGTTGGGCATAAATAACCTTTAGCATACATGGAAACTTTCCATTGCATAAAAAGTTTCTTTATAGTGGAAAAAACTACTGATTATTATTCACAATATTGTTCATACTAAGAAAAAATTGGTTCTTTTAAGAACTGTTCACAAAAAGAATCTTCATATAGTGTACCAGCTATGCCAACTCTACGGGAAACAATACGCCTTATTCACGGCAGCGCCATCTTTGATTTTTAATGAGAATGAAAGCGAGGCTGTGAGGGATAGACATGCATCTCTTCAATGGGCTGTACTGTTATTTAATGTGTTTTCGGACTGTTCTGCTTATGAAACACTGGAAAAATATCTTTCCAAGAAATTTCAGTTGACAATAAACTCCCGACAATGTAAGCAGTGGAAAATTGTAAGTAATTTATGAGCTTTATTCAGCTTTTTACAGCGGATGCCATAGGAAACACGGTAAGTCTATCCCTCACAGCCTCACTGTCATACCTGTCATGGCGCTGCTCTGAATAAGGTCTATAGGCCTATGTCACACTTCCTGCTTCCGGAACATGTAGTAGGGATACTTTTCGAACTTCCGGTCGAAACAGTATTTCTCAATAAGGATTTAGATTATCAGCCCTAGTTCTATTACCATCTATTTGTCCTTGAACGGACACACGCATTCAAAGCTATGTCAAAATCTCGTTTACGGCTTACGTAAACGTAAACAATTGAGAAAGAAAACGGATGCGTATCATTTTATTGGATCCGTACTTTGGCTCACTTCTGTAGCTTAAATTTAATTTATACAGTGAAGACTAAGCAGTGTTATTTTACATTTGATTCGCTTTATATTATTATTAATTTATATTGTTAAATTAATTATTAACTTCTGCACCTAAATACTGTTAAAATTACCAGAAAAATATCGCAATATCGGAGAAAAACAAAATATCGCAATATTGTGGTGGATATCGTGGAGTCCTAATAGGCAACCAAACTGGCAACTGGTTTGAAGACTGTTCACAAGGGCTGTCAATCTATTTTTTTCTAATTTAATTCATTACATACACCTGATTAATTAATCATATTAAATCAGGCTTTAATTGCACCAACGGTGAAAAATGAATACATAAATCACAATTTAAGTATGGATCAGGGGGTTTGATTAATAGTGCATTTTTTAAATGCGTTACTCGACAATTAATCATAAACCAACACATCCCATATAAATCCCTAGCAACAATGAGAGAATTGACCAAACTAGAAGATCTAGAAGTGTGAGGTATCAAAAAGTCCAAATTAGCAAGAATTTGAAAATTGGCCATTTTATCTGAGCTCCCGTAGTCTCTGCTTAGCCTTGGATGAAAGCAGTGCATCACACACAAAAAACACACATCAGAGACTGATCCTCACATTTCTGACCTTAACACACACAGACAGAGACACACAGGCAAAGCTCGCAGCCGACTGTCTCATTAAGGGAAGGAGGATCTTCAGTCGTGATCACACACTGTGGAAAATCAGCAGCTACAGACTCAAATCAAAGTGTGTAAACTTGTGAGCGACATATGAAAACAAATCAACACTTAATATGAATTTGTATATTCCCATCAGAATAAAACACCTAAACTATGCAAACTACATTCCACGACGTAATTGGCTGTTTTTGTATTCCACCTAGTAAACAGAAACAGCATGTAAAAGTTTGCTAATATACAGTATAAGTACGTCATACATTCCATTCCATTTTATCGTGCTTCATCTAACTGTTTCTAAACAAATAACATTGTTATGTATGCACGCCCAATGAATTCAAGGTATATCGAATATTAATTAGATCATTCAGAAGTTGCTTGGCAACCGTCCATGAGAGTCCAGTCAACTTAATAAATATTCATGAACGACGCCTTTTCAATAAAAGGATTCCTAAATTCGCCAGATGTTTAGCCCATACTTAGAGGTGCAGTAGAAACACTGTTTATCTGAAATCAACCCAAACAAACACACTCCTCCTTTCATTGCTCCACCACCAAAATGCAAGGGCACGCAATGCAAGAGTGGATATTCCCCTTATTATAGTAGCTAAAGTGAAGCAAAATAATCCTTTGCAAAAAATAAAACGAAGATGAATGAAAAAGGAAGAACAAAAAATGACCATGCAGTACACAAGAGTATATACCAGCAAGAGTTCATCGTTTAAACCAGCAGCACACCAGCTCCAGCAAATAATGACACTCAAAACTCTCCTGTTTTTATAGCTTGCATTATAACAACAGCCTATTTTGGTTCTGTGAAATGGCAAAACCATTGTTACTCACATATGAAGCAGAAACAAAGCACCCTCAGCGCTCGTTTTCAGGCTTTCCCGCTTACATTGCTGGAAAGCTTTTCTAATATGAATGTGGGTCCTAAAGCTCTAGCATGATCATAATAACCCTTCCATTTCCAGTGATATTCCTCTGACCTCTTTTGTAATATCTCTCAGCCATCTCTCTTTATACGATCTTTTCTTTAAATCTCCCTCTTGCTCACTCTCTCTCCTCCTCCATCACGAGTGTATACGTCCCCTTCTGCTGATTGGCTACAATTGTGTTGAGCTGCTCTGTCCAATCCATTTTCAACAGCATTTCTTAGAGATCACTAACTGCATCTTTAATGTCATCCTTTTACCCAGAAATGTAGTCCCTTTGGACAAACATGGAACAAATATTCAGATGAACACATTACCATTATTGTCTTTAAAAACATTTGACTCTGCTCCTTACATTCGGCAGACTGTTTTATTTAAAGCAACTTAACACTGCATGCAAGGTTTAGATTTCATTAGTTCCATGCTTTCCCTGGGAATCCAAACCTCATTCATGCTCTACTGTTTGAGCTACCGAGCACAAGTGCTTCTGAACCAAACTGTGAACAAATCCCTATTACTACAACAGACTATTATTGTTTAGGAGCATAATGGGAACATTGGCTAGAGGTCAACAATCACTTAAAGCATGCATGCGTTCCATTCAAAATCATAAAGAATCCCACCTCCTTTTTGCAATAAACATAATCTATCACTTGCCTTCAAAGTTTGTATTAGCCAGTGCCATGCGTGGGGGAATTACAGAGAGGCCGCTTTGAGCACTTACCGGCAGATGTATTCAAAAAAAAAAAAAAAAACATCTTATTCTAATTCAATTCACTGAAACGTTCTTTATATTCAATGGTGCCAGCTGCAGTTAAGTCTATCTTGCCTCTCAATGCATTAAAAATGACCAGTGAGTTAATTATCAGTAATGACAGGGAAAACAACAAGTAGTCTTGGCATAATGGATTTACAGCATCGCACACACCATTAGAGGCAAAATACATGACAACAAATTAAAAATAAAAGAAAATATGGCCAAAAAAATAATAATCAAGGACAGCATTACGAGTCCTTATTATGTCTGCCCTTCTTGACATCTTTTTTAAAATCAAAATGACTAATTGACTGGTAAACCTATCAAGATGTATTTTTTCTGGTCAAAACTGGCGTCATTTGCTGTTCAAAGACTGAGAACAGTCGCTAATAATCTTGGATTTACCTGAAGACACACAGCTGAAATGTGTAATTTCTGCGGCAAATGGCTTTGCAAAAATAGTTTGGTAATGAACAAAAAACAAGCAGACAAAAAAAAAATAGTTCTGGCCCAAAATCATTTTATTAGCTTTAAACAATTATAAACGGTAAAAAAAAAGTTATTATATTAAACGTTTATACTAAAACGCTTTATGAAAATGTATTTGGAAAATACTAATAAATTTGTACGTTTTTTTTTTTTTGGATAAATAAAAATGGATAATGAATACAACTAATCATTAAATTTAAAGTGCCACATTATGCTTTTTCGAACTTTACTTTTTAAACAGTGTGTAATATAACTGTTTGTGAAGATAAAATGTCTGCAAAAACAGTTATTGTTTCCTTAAAAAATAATTAATTGCAGAAACAAGTCATCAGCAATTCCAGTCTTACTTCCTTTTACATACCTTAGTAACACTGTAACAAATTTGCATAATGCCTGCCTATGGTCTATATTGGTCTTTGAAAATGACGTCTACTGCATTATATCTGCGCCCTCAAACACAGGGGGGGGGGGGGGTTGCTGTAGCTAAAACCTGGAAAAGTTTGGTTTGTTGTCGAGAAGACGTGATGACCAATCACAAAAGACAGGGTCATCTGACCAATCAGAGTAAGAGTAGATTCGAGGTAAGTTGTGGTTCATAATCATTTAATCATTTAATCAATAATCATTTCTCAAAATAATGTGACGTTGCAAAGTATATTATGAGAAAATGTAAGTGTTTTTTATACATTGGAATTGGATGCATGTAAACCTATTGTAGGAGACTCCAAAACAAAATTAGGATCCTTTAAAATAGCATTATAGGGGCAATTTAATGAAAATTGAATATGAAAATTCTAGAAAATCAAGAAAAAGTGAACCGATTCTGCTAGAAGTTTGCTCTTCAAAAAATATAAGCAACCTCTAATATATCTGCTCTGAAAAACAACTGCTCAATCTCCTTCCACAGTATACCGGTGTTAAAGTAGAGCAAGGATCAAAGTAAACTGTTTCTGTATTGACGGCATGAAAACCTCTATTGTTTACTAATTGCCCTTATATTGCACCCTTTACACTGTCCTGAACTGCCTTATTGATTTACCATTAAACTAAATTGTATTATAGTATTGTATCTCACTGTTTCTACTTTACTAAAGAGGACCATAAGGCGCTAATCTCCTTACTGCACTGACTTATAATTCATCTGCATTAAGCTAGGGTTTTTCTTGAAAAATTATATTTTGGGCTTAACATGCTCTATATTACAATTGTTTATCCTACCGGTACACAAGAAACCATCACTCACAGAAATTACCGTCTTGAACGGTTGATAAAACACTACATTACTCTCAAAATCCATGTACTGCACTTTTGCATACTGATGTTTTTTAATATTTCTACCGAAGTCAGTCAGCAAATGTCAAATCAAGTCTCTCTCCCTGAAAATGTGTGCAATTAATGAACAGAAATATACAGGGTTGAATAAGCAATGCAGAATCCACAGAAGTGGCCTTGGAGAAGAGCAACCATCTATTAAAAACCTTGAAGGTTATGAAACATGATTATTTAAGTTGGTAAACATCAATTTCTGAAACCAAATGAGTAGTTAATGAGATGCTAAATATGTCATATTGTGCTATTAGCATCGCATATATGCAAAACAGTTTGCTAGCATCAAAAAGACAAGGCTCTGTTGACACAGGGCAATGAGCTGGTCCTGTAATAAACATACCTCCATCAGCTCCACAAATACTTAAAAATGTACTTAGAAATTAATTTAAAAGAGATAAAAACTAGCGTGTGAGAAAAAAGAAAAGAGAAATTAAACTACCTCCTGCACACTCAGGCCTTCTTTCTGCATGAAGTAGTGCTTTTTAAACTCATAATAGGAGTTGTACTGGTGCCAGGACTGCAGGAAGTCAAACCTTTAGGGTGAAGAAGACACACACAGAGAGAGTGGTTTATAGTCATTACATATTACAGTAATTTAACAGGAGCAGTGAGACCGTTGTATCTGTAGGGATGACTGCAAGCAGGAGCATAATTGCTTACCGTGGGTCATTCTTGGCACGCACGCTGGTCTCAAATTTCACCCCGTTTCTGGCAACATATTCGGCTAGTTTGTCAATGACAGGTTGGATGTCAGGAGGCGGAGGGATGATGGCTGCAACAGGGGTGGCAGCGGCCACCACCGACGGGGCGACTGTGGTTTGAAGGGGCCGAGAACTGATGGGTGAAAAGAAAAATAAAGACCAATATAGGACTTTTGAAATACTTCAATCTCTACAGAAAGCAAAAACAGAGATGCTTACCTGGAAGTTGGAGGGGCGGCAGGAGCAGAATGGGAGAGTGGAGCAGAAGCGGGAGCTGACACCGTGACTGGACCTGCAGCAGGGGCTGATGGGATTACAGCGACAGGATCCAACAATGGTGTGGTTCCAGGGGGAGGAGGTGGACAAGATGCAGGAGGAGCTGACATCATGGCAGGGGGCAGTGAGGTGTAATAGGCGCTGGCGTCAATCCCAGGTGGCGGTGGTGCAAGGCAATATGTACCATCAGGCAACATACAGTAGCCATAGTACATGGCTGTAACATTAGCTGTGTGAAAACCAGACACACACACACACACAGACACACACCACACAGCATTCTTAAATATGACGCACGTAAAATAAGTGTCCCTAAACCTTTGAATGGTAATTTCACAATTTTTATAAATCATTATTATATCTGCCCCATTTGCAATGTAAAGACGGAGCTTCATTTTGGTGATATATGCCGAGCCTTGCATTAAACAGTAGTCATTAATAGTATTTGTGGCATATACGGTATATACGGCAAGGAAAGTACACGGCGGAAACTACTGAAGTACTCAAATAATCTACGTTTAGATCACTGTCCGCATAATTTAATTTCTTTTTCAAGTAGAAGATTAAAAGCGAGCAGAAGAGAAAAAAAAACGCATTCGTTTGTTCTGCTCTACCACAAATAATTAGGATCAGACTGTCCTCATGTTGAGATGGCAAGCATGTAAAGAAACACAAATCTTGAAAAACACTTAATAAAGCTTAATTACAGTCAAGCGCTGCTCCTTTCCTTCAATCAACTATTACTGTGGCAAAAAAAAGAACCATTAAATAAAGCAGATTAATAAGAACGCAATGCAAATAGAGCCACGAGTTCAGGCTCAGTTAACACAACACAACCAAATCTGTGCCATTAGGGAAATAAAGAAAATATCTGCTATGTGCACATTTTTTAGAGGCTTGAAACTTTAGTTCACCAAAGAATAAAAATCTGTCATTATTTACATACCCTCATACAGGTTTAAAACAACATGAGTGTAAGTAAATAGAAAAAAAAATTGTTTTTTAGTGAACTAGTCCTTTAAGTGTGCACAGAGGTGTTTAGACTTCATAAGGGTGAAAACATAACTCTGACAAATGATGAAATTCTAAAAAAAAACAACAACATATAAAAGCCATCTCCTGAGTACTCTTGAAGTCAGGGCTGTTCAGGACCTAAAAGAGACCACGAGTCCTGCTCATTTGGGTGAGTTTAGCATTCTGTCTGACTGCAGCCACACATCAAAGTGAGCTGAAAGAGAAGCGGAGAGGCGCTGGGAATCTGGACACAACTACATTTACTTCATGACTGACTGTGAATGTTTGAACGTGCATGGGAGTGAGGGGAGAAAGGAGCACAAGAGTCAAACAGAAAATAGCAGAAAGACTCAGCGAAAGAAAAAAGAAAGAGAACAAAGGAGTGAGCGAGAGGTGTTTGTGGCAAGTGTATCTCCAACATTTTATTTGAGATGTGACTCATAAAATTAAAAAAAAACAACAACTTTAAGGTCAATATTACAATACTATAAAACATATTTAATCTCCTTTTATATGCTAGACTGTAGTAAGTGGGATGATGCAATATCAGCCAGTCATTATTGCAATATATATATATATATATATAATTAACAATTATTAATATAATAAATATATATATATATATATATATATAATAAAATATTATTATTTAATCTCGCATATGACTTTAATCTCGATATTTAATGAGTTTATTCAATCTCAAGATTGTATTTCGACTTTTTTCTCGAAATTTAGAGTTTAATCTCGCACAATAATGACTTTAATCTCGATACTTAATGAGTTTATTCTCAAGATTGTATTTCGACTTTTTTCTCGAAATTTAACAAGTTTAATCCCGCATTATAATGACTTTAATCTCGTAGTTTATTCTCAAGATAGTGTTGCGACTTTTTTCTCGAAATTTAACGAGTTTAATCTCACATTATAATGACTTTAATCTTGTTATTTAATGAGTTTATTTTCAAGATTGTATTTTGACTTTTTTCTCAAAATTTAATGAGTTTAATCTCGCATTATAATGACTTTAATCTCGTTATTTAATGAGTTTATTCTCAAGATTGTATTTCGACTTTTTCTCGAAATTTAACGAGTTTAATCTCGCATTATAATGACTTTAATCTCGAGAAGGTTTTATTTTTTTTATTATTGGTTGGCCCTAATCATCTTCCATAGCTATATGACTAAATATAAATTATTAAAATGTTTGTATTGCAATTTGTGTTTAGAGCTAAAAGTCACACGTTGATCGAATATCGAGATTTAAATCAAATAATCATACACCGATAGAAATAGGCCTGTTAAAATGATTATATAATCATCCGAGAACATCACAACCATATAACTGAATGGCATCACTGCGGCATTAAACCACAGCAAAATCCACACATCTGATAACTAATAGGCCCTTCCTCCATCTCAAACTTCATTTTCAATGACGGGATCTAATCGTTCATGACATCTCCCTGTGGAGATAAAGAGGTAGAGAGCTGTGGAGGATCCAGAGTCGGGCATCTGCTGCTGGATTTGACTCGAGCGCTATTTGAGAAAGATTAGCCAGAAGAATCAACACATAATCTTCAATGCCTGAGGGAACACGTCTCAAACGCAAACCAAATTATGCTTACTCTGGCAAATAAGTCTGAGTGAGTTCTCTCCAATGATTTCTTTTCTAAATCTCACAAGTCACCTCAGAGAGGCTGTTACCCCAAATAAGCCTAAGACTTAAACTGAGCATGTAGTGCAATACAGAGGTTAACAGAACCGTCCTCAAGGGATGAGATGGGATTTGCAAAGAATAAACCGATTGATTTTAACAAGTGAATTTATAAAAACATCAACCGTTTAACATTTATAATAGTAAGAAATGATTCTTGAGCACCAAATCAGCATATTAGAAAGATGTCTGAAGGATCATGTGACACTGAAGACTGGAGAAATACCGCTGAAAATTCAGCTTTGCCATCACAGGAATAAATTTACATTTGCTTTACCTTTTTATATTCATCAAGGAAACAAAGTTACTGTTTTTAGTGTATTTTTAAAGGGATACTCCACTTTTCTTGGAAATAGGCTCATTTTACAACTCCCTCAGAGTTAAACTGTTGACTTACACCGTTTTTGAATCCATTCAGCCGATTTTCTAATATTTAGAAGAATATCAGTAACCCGACAGTTTCTGGTCCCATTGACTTCCATAGTATATTTTTTTTTTCCTAAAATGGAACTCAATGGGACCAGAAACTGTCTGGTTACTGATATTCTTCTAAATATCAGAAAATAGGCTGAATGGATTGGAAAATGGTAAAACCCAACTGTTTAACTCTGGGGGAGTTGTAAAATGAGCCTATTTCCAAAAAAGTGGAGTATCCCTTTAACTAAATAAATAAGACATTAAGAGACATCTTAAAAAAAAAAGTCTTCAGACTTACAGTATTACCATGAGTGAGTTCATTCAAAAACCATTTCAACTGATTCAATGAGAAAGTAATCCGTTTTAGACCAGTGAGTTCATCTGTGACTCATTTGTGAGTGGTTTAATTCATTTCAAAGAACTGACTCAGAAGAATCGTTCGACTGTATGATCGCAACCCAGATAAAACAATTCCTTTGCTGTGTAGTAAATGTCAGAATAGTTTAGTATGGTGTTCTATACCAATACTATATCAACCTAATTCGGCAGATCCTCCTGACAAGTTCTATCACGGTAAAACCACGAAGAAAACTACTCTGAACAGTGAACACTAAAAAGACTCATTTTACAACACATCATGACTCATTATAAAACAGACAACGTAATCTGCTGGGATTGCAGTTTTGGCAGATGCTTAGTCCAGTAACTGAGCAGTTCAAAGGTCACACCTCCCTTTTGTCAACCTACTTAATAAATTGAATTAATCATACGAGATGAATGGATGTGGAACAACAAGGTCTACTGAACCCTAGCGAAATGAGTGTAATTGTTCTTGCGGTGTGAAGCGGACAAAATAGCCTGCTCTTTTCGGCAGAAGAGCGATGTCTTACTGGAGTAATGGGGAGGGTAAAGCTGGCACGGCATGTGGGGTGGCGCCAGGGTGACTCACAGGCAATGAGCAGAGCATTCTGGGACAAACGAGCAGAACGGCGTGCGTAACGTAATAAATCTAAAGTCTGCTTAAGCTATGGCCACTGGCCGTAAATAAGGATTCCCAAGAAGGCTTGAGGTCAGCCAGCCGTGCACGTCTCTCAATCCCAATGAGAGTGCATCTCCATGAGTCTCAAGACATCCCACCACCAGTTAACCAAAGGAATCTGTTTTTATAAAAAGTTTTCTCCTTTTGTCATACCACATGGTTGGAACTTGATAGGAACTATTTAAAATAGATCAAGCAGGGGAACTAATTCCAACTTGATTTGAGAAGAAAAGGAACAATGTTAAAACAAACTTCAAATTTAGTGCCAAACATCCCTCAAAGACAAATACACAGGCCAAAGCCTTATATAAGCCATAAAAATAACCCTCACATTTGCACAAAGATTATAGGATGACTGTGGTTAAGCCCACAGAACCTCTTTGTAATGTTGTTAATACTAGAAAATACACATTTGCAGTCAAAGTAGCTTTTCTTTTGAGAAACTGGCCCACTGAAGCGCCTTTGGGCACTGTAATCCTGCGGCATTTCCCTCAAGAAACCAGTGGTGCTCTTTCAGTCAAGCTAATTGAGACAAATCAGCAGTCCCAGCTTGAGTGTTTCACCAGCTGAGCGCTAAATTCTCTACTTCCAATAAAAAGCGAATTGCTCGTTCCCCACAGCACCTTAAAACCTTGAGAGTTAAAGCAAGAGAACCAGCTAACAGCGAATGGAAGATTAATCGCCATGGGACACTGGAGGACAAAAACTTTCTGTTATTCTCTTTGGTCAAAATAAATCTGCCGATGCTTGCCATCATAATTTGTCTGTGCAGTTTCGAACGTTTTTTCCTAGTATGACCAGGGTGAGAGGATAATGCTCTGGGTATGTAGTGGGGAAAAATCATTAATTATGTTTTTTTTTTTTTTTTTGGTCATAATTATCCTACTACCTTTAATCAGTTCAACACTGGGAACTGCCCAGCCAAATTACGAAGACAAGCAGCAGCTTTATTTTACCAAATAGTATTACAATTGTAAGCATAATTATGCCTGATTCGGTGTTGCTACTGTTAAATGAATAGTTCACCCAAAAATTAATACTCTGTCATTATTTACTCACCCTCAAGTTGTTCCAAACCTGTATGAAATTATTTTCTCTGCTGAACAGAAAAGCAGAGATTTTGAAGAATAAGGGTAACTAAACAGTTGGTGGGCCCCATTGACTTCTATAGTATGGAAACAAAATACTATGGAATGGGGTACATTCAACTGTTTGGCTACAACTTTCTTCAAAATATCATCTTTTGTGTTCAGGAGAAGAAAGAAACTCATAAAGGTTTGGAACAATATAACATAACATATAAACATATTATATAATATAACATATAAACAGTATAAAATTAAATTAAATCAAAAATAAATAAATAAATTAAAATATAAAAAATATTAAATTACGAATAATTAAATCAATAATAATAATAATAAATTACAATATAACTAAAACTAAAAATGAAAACCAGAAAAAAAAAAATCAAAAATAGTAGTTAACTATTAATTTAATTAATTTTTAATTTTTATTAAAGTAATTAATTTTGCTAATTCAAAATAGTAATTAACACTACAATACTATATAGTAGTACTACAATAATACTATAAAAATAAAATACTATGAATAATACTTAAATAACACTTATTATAAGAACTTACATTAACATACTTATTAAGAGAGGGGCACAATCAAAACAAGCTGAGAACGGTGTTGCTAAATGAATTCATTGCCGTTTTATCAGTAAATCAAACTTCAACTTCACATCAGTCCTAACGGCAAAAGCAAAAACAAAACAGCCATTTGTTTTTTAATAGATTTAAATCACAAAAGCAGATGCAAAAAAAAAAAAAAAAAAACATTCCTTTCCGATTATAATGAGCAATTCTATCCACATAGCACAAATTTGTGTCAGTGCCCTGTTGATTATTATAATAATATGTCACAGTTTTGACGTTGCTCGATTGCGGTACTACACTGCAACTAAGTGCTACAATATCAAGCAAATTCAAAATTATTCCAAATTACCATTGATTACTTTTTGATTTGCTTCTAAAGTTGCGTTGTTTGAGCATCAGGTGCACTCATTTTGGCAGCAAAAACAGAAAACATGCATCTGTGGATCAGACTGCTTAAAAACTCACTCATTAGAAGCAGATGTTATTACTGACAGACTTAAAGACTAATTTGAGTGCGTTAGTTTCCCCATTGAAATAACACGTGCAATGGGCATGTCTATGATCCATTATGGTGCTCAGTAGCTGCAAAAATCTGAGGATGTAGTGAGAATCAATTCAAGTGGTTGAAAGAAAAACTGGCTTTAAAGTTGTTGAATTTGAACTGACTGAAGATAAGGAGGGCAGTCTGCCTGCTTTAGTACTTAATTTAATGAACTTTGCTCGCATTGGAAGGTCAGCTTCATTGCCATGTTCACTCAAGGATGCCCTGGAAATCAATCATCCTAAAAATAATTCAAGATGTTAATCATTTGCCACAGTCTTTAAAGAGCTGGCATTGTAGTCCACTTCCAAAAACGACTCATCTCAAGAGGAAATACGTCTTTTTAATCAGAATGAGTCATGCCAAGGCAAGTACTATCGACCACATCCAAAAACGACAAACAGAACTCTATCATGCTGCAGTTTCAGTTTGTCTCAAGCTTTATGGTGCATTGTAAGTCTAAGCACACGGTAAATGTCAGGCCCGTTTATGTTCACCATGTGTTAAAACACAAACCTGTTCTTTGAACAAACAGAATGACTAAGAGTATATGAGAGAGATAAATATTTTTATATAGCACTCTAGTATCGGAATAGAAGTATTCATGATTCTAAAGCTGAAAATACTGAATTATTTTAGACAGATATGCTTGCACTCTGTCACTGACTAGATATATTTAAAATAATGTATAGGCAACTTTTTTTATAAGACATTTTGGCATTATCAGGACCTGCAAATATTCCCTCCTTGCATTATTATACATTATATAACATTATAGTAGTTTATTCTAGTACTGATATAAACTTTTTTCTCACACAGTAATTTTCATTTCGGGTGAATTATACTCAATACAGATCGTCACCATCCAAGACACATTTCTTGCATTTTTGTATTGTGATATATCTTGACAAGATTGTTATACCCCTAGTTATTATTAACAATTTATTTTTGTATTCATTTACATTATGGTTAAACAAAAGGGCTTTGGGCTTCACAACTATAGATGTTGATGTGGTATCATACTCACGGTCGGAGCTGTATTCGATCTGTGTGGTTACTGGCGGCGGCTGGTGCTCTTCCTCTGCTTTGGTCGCTATTGCCACAGCACCATTATTCTCCTGTTTGGCCTTTCGAACAAGTGCTGCCAACGGGTGATCTGGATCAATGACCTGCAGAGGCTATGACACATGAAACATGGTCAATGGGCTGAGCACTGCTTTCCTCAGGATGTATAAATATATCCCAACCAAAAAAAAATGTGTGTAAAGCTGTTTAAACAAAACAGAAAAGATTTATTTGTGATTTTGCATGTAACCATTACCATACAGCTGAGTTAAGTCAACAAATCAGGTTATAAACCTAGCCAGTATTTTGTGTTTCCCCTTGGAAGCAATGCACTGAAGCACACTGTTTTGTAGTGATTTCAGGTGGCTCTGTGGCAAATCATTTCAAAAGTCTTGCAGAGTTTGGCTGCATTTATTTAGTATTTTTTGTTCATGTGAGACACCGCTGCAATTGTGTATAAGGTAGCCAGTCTAACAAAGTAAGAAAATAACATACAGGGACGTCCATATTAACCAAAGATTTCAAGTCTGCACTCGTCTCTTCTCAGTACTTCCTGCCACTGGATGTCACTCCATGCTTTACAGACTTTAAACGCTGTCATCACTTCTGCTTGTTGCAGTTCTGCATGAACGGATCCTTTCCCTACCTGGCGAGACCACTTCTTTTCACACAAAGTGCTGAACACGCACTTTACTGGAATCCCTTCTGTCCTCTAAGGAGGTGACCTTTTAAGTACTGTTCAACAGATGCAGACAGCTTCTAGTCTAGACATGTCTGCACCGTACTATGACAAAACATCTTAAAAATCCAGTTTGCTTGACTTGCTCACTGAATAACAAACATGTATTTTACGAAACAACAGGAGGGTGAGTAAACAATGACAATTTTCATCTTTTTTTTTTCCTGAACCATTCCTTATTCAGCTGAATCTGCAGTACTACTTGTCACGACTAGAGGTGCTATTTTACAAGTGTGAGATCTTGAATACTCATTACAGAAATTATTCCTCAAAAGGCTCATATTTCAAGCTTCCAATAAATGAGCTCTCTGGGTTAAAGGTTCTATCCTGAGTGTACAAAATTCCCTCCATTTTTAATAATTCCCAACATACAGACTAAAAAAAAATATGTGAGGGAAAAGACACAATTTTAACAATATATAAAGGTAAAGCTATTAGGAAAAGCTTATATTTTTATGCCTTACAAAAACTAAACATCTGGTTCCCTGTGATGGATTGAACATTCCTAGTGCAAACTCTGATGATTTAAATACGTCAACCAAAGTCATTAAGCCGGCTTACATAAATAAGGTCTTGTGGAAATTGTGAGAATGATTTGTGATGGTCTTGGACGTATAATTTAAAATGAGGTGAATATTATAAACAAACCACCATATGCTATCATTTTTCCAGCAAATCTGTTTCTGAATAATAGCTATCCTGGAATTTCATTATAGCTGTACAATTTCTTACCAATAAAAACCTAATTCATGTATATGTTATAACATTTAATGTGAATTACATTGTATAACATTGACAACTTCTATATAACTGTAATTACATTTCATACATTTAAATAAATGTAATTACATTACCAATATTTAACAATGTGTGCAATTTATTATTTATCATCGATTATTTTTAAATGCCTTGCAAACTTAATGCTGCGTACAGACGACAACGTAGTCAAAACGATCCCTGTTCACGCGGAATCCGCAAAAAAAAAAGCTGTATTATGCCATCAGGCAGGTAGTAAATAAACTTTGTAAATACCACTTTGTAAATGATCACTATTATAGACGAAACATGTAATATGCATGCGTATGGCATCAAAGTCGCAATTTTGTAGTTAACATAGAGACAATAACGGTACCGTTTTCAAAAACTTGCAAATCAATCTCGCCTAGGGCAACCAAAGGGCTAGAGCCGGCCCTGAAGTTATCAATAAACCATAACGTGGGTGGCATTAATCCCATATTCAGGAAGAACCAGAACACACAGGTTGACAATATTCAAAAGTTCTAGTTTCCCGGAGCGTAAGCTAAACTTAAACAATACTCGTTCCCTTTTCTAGAGAGAACCGAAGTTAGTTAGGTAACTGATCATTTCTGAAAAGTCTGGCAGTATTTGACAGTAATACCCATGCCATGAGTGAGCAGAGCACCTATAAATAAATTAGACAAGTACTGCAAAAGTTTAAGTTCATGATTGAAAAGCCAACTTATACCATCAAGCCAAGAGCTGAAGACTTCTATTAGGAAACCAAAATCAGACAACATTAGTTTATTTTACAAGCTTTTATCTCCAATGTCTATCTGTGCCATCTCAGATTAAACATACAGAATATTAGATGAAGAACTCAAAGCTATAACCATCTGATGAGATATCCTTATTTGAACAAATATGTAAAAAGGGAACACTTTGATGTCAGATCCTTTCATATCAGGCCCAGTTCTGCCAACTTTAGAGCAATCTGACACTAATTTTGAAATGCATGGCTTTCAACACTTATCAATTAAATTAGAAAATAATGGTAACCACCCATTTAACTGGGTTAACTGATTGCAAATAAATGCGTTTAAAGCACAGTGTGCATCGCAAAAGGCTAAATTGGATATCAATGCTGCTTTAGTTATGAACACCCATTTTACAACGTTTGATACAAGGTGCAAGGTACATAATAAGTCTGAAAATGTCAAAGACATGTATTAATATTTCGAAGCAGCATGGGGTATGTTTGAAGTCATACCTTGATTATTTCCTCCAGACGAGAACACTTCTTGGATGCAAACAAACTCGGGTGCAGGTAGTTTCCATCCCCATCATCATCATCATCATCAGAATCATCTGACTTAGATTCTGTTTTAAAAAAAGGACCAATTGTTTGGGTTGTTAACTTCAGATGTCACATTTGTTCAGATCTGTTCATTTATTTTAAAAACAACTGACTCTTTGTTAATTTTTTTGAATACATACATAATGAGAGAAATGCACCCAGAGAAAGTCAAAATCAAACTGAATTCGCAACCCATTTAATTTGTATAATGGTGAAATATACCATTCAAAAGTTTGGGCTTGGTTAGGTTTTTTGGTTTTGGTTTGTTTATAATGATACACACCAGTAAATTTTTTTGGGGAAAAGGTCAATGTATATAAATAAGGGGTCAGAACAAATGCTTAAAAAAATAAGGACAACCTAATATGAAAAACTTACCCGGTTGCTGGTCCTGCTTGCCCTCAGAGGCCGGTGTGTATCTTCCCTCCTTCATAGCTCGTAAAATGTGTTTGTAGTAAGGGTTCAGGTAGTGGTCGAACCGCAGGAAATCAAACTGGGAGTTCCCAGATTGCTTTGCCTTCAGCACAATTTCAAATTGGGCCCCCTGCTTGCATACAAAGTTGGCGGTGCGCTCAATAATAGCATGCGTCTTGATGGTCGCAGGCTGAAATAAATGGCAAAGAAATGGGGTAAACAAGACTGAAATTATGAAAAAGCTTATAAGAGAAAATGTTTTATATAAATAAAGATTAATTCGAAAATTTGTATAGTAAAACTGGTAAAGAACAATGATTTTATAGATACTGCAGTTGTACACACAAACAATTGATGTGTGAGTGTGGGCCGGAGCTTCATGAATCTAACCAGGGATGTCATTAATTCATTTCCAGCTACACACACAGATTTAAAATGGTCACAAATCTTTCAAGCGGCAGACAAAATCATATTCATGTGTTTAACTGATTTATGGCAATGCCATATTTTAAATGACAAATGGTTCCAATAGTGTCACGGTTGTGAAAATGACACGCATCCCTCATTAGAGGGAAGTATAAATATTGCATGAGAACTTTTCAAAGGGCTGTACTTTGGCTCCAGTGTCCAGGTAAATAGAGAATCTATTGCTTTCAAAGCTCAAGAGACAATGAGAGTCAAATAATGACTTGCTAATTTGAAGATAAACAACCCAACATTTGCCTTCAAAATCGGATTCTTTTGTTGCTTCAAGCTATGTGCTGTACAATAAGCAAGGTAATCAGAGCAGCTGAAGATTAATAATTCACAAGGCTCCGTCAAAGAACCTCACAGACTTGAAACTAATTGGGGTTTTCAAGTTTAAGAAACTGAAGGCTTCCACTTATATTCCAACCTCGAGATGAATATATCTCCCACCAACAAAGAAAGAGCAGGTTAGGGTTGTTTTTTTGACAACAAGTGGCTCACTGGATGGATAAGTATTCATGTTGCCATGTTTCCAGTAGGCCTTGGTGGGAAAGTGCTGACAAATCCTTGGTTTAAGAGGATAAAGGAGGGGCATTGACACTCCTGAGCTTTTAGAGAAGAATAATTTCGTTGGATCAACTTTCTTTCAGCTAAAAGGACTAAAAAAATTTCAGCGATTGTACGTGGCTCTAAAACGAGGGATCCTGCAGTGATAAAAGCCCATATTGACGTTAGCATCCCACTATGTGCAAAGGTTATACAAAGAAAGATCTTTATAGCTTAAATCAAATCTTCTGAATAGAAAAGAACAGAGAATAAAGTCTTATTTGTTAGATAGAAGTCATAAATGGCCTCTTGCCAAGTCCAAAGTTACACATTTTCGGTTTAAGTTAACAGAAATCCAAGAACAGGAAATCAAGTATTTAATCAATATATTGGTCCCATGTTGATTATCTGCAAATATTAGAGACTTTACTTAACTGATCTGCATCATCATTATTTATTAATTATGTAAATAATTTAATAGAAAGTTTTAGTACTTAACATACTTTATTAGATATTTCCCCAATTTGAATGTAAGAAAATCTATAATTTACTAACTATATGTAATATTTATAAAATCTATACATGAATATCCATTTCATGCTGTACGTTATAATATTGTGATGCTAAAATTCACTTACAACATTTAACAATAATTGATTTTTGAATTGAGTTTTTGGTGTTGAATAGACATAATAGTACAGAAAAGCCATAGGCCATTTAGTTATTAAAGGGATACTCCACTTTTTTTGGAAATAGGCTCATTTTACAACTCCCCCAGAGTTACACAGTTGAGTTTTACCGTTTTTGAATCCATTCAGCCAATTTTCTGATATTTAGAAGAATATCAGTAACCAGACAGTTTCTGGTCTCATTGACTTCCATAGTAGGAAAAAAATATACTCTGGAAGTCAATGAGACCAGAAACTGTCTGTTTACTGATAGTCTTCTAAATATCAGAAAATCGGCTGAATGGATCTGAAAACGGTAAAACTCAACTGTGTAACTCTGGGGGAGTTGTAAAATGAGCCTATTTCCAAAAAAAAGTGGAGTATCCCTTTAAATGCCATAACAAGACAATAAATACTATCTTGTTGGTTTCAGAATTTTAATATTGCTGAATCCCCAAGTAAACTTTTCAATATAGGTATGGTTCATAATTTTGTTTACCAGTTCTACATCTGGAGGGATGAGGAGGCCAGGGGGCGCCACAAACGGCTCCTCACTCTCTTCCTCCGCCTGCTCTTGATCTGAGAGAAGGGCAAAGGTGAGGGAAAAACAGAATGAACAGACAAAATCAGATCGGCAAGGCAGAAGAAGCATAAAATAATCAGAGGTGCAAGGGGGGTAAATCAGATGTAAATATGAAGCCTCTTTAAGTAAGGGCACTTAAAAAGAACTGGAGGCTCTTTAAGTTTCATTTTGAGTTACTCCAACTTTCTGAGAGATCACAAGCCCCGTCATCTCTGTTTACCGCTGCTGCCTTCGTGCACTCTTCAACCCTCGGCCTCCATGAATTGGCCAGGACAGATTAAGACCAAATAAAAATTTGATGCTGTATTCGGTGTGAAAGGAAATGGAGTTTCGAGCTGGAAATACATTGCTGGTGCAATAATGTGCAAGAGCCAAAGATATTGTGGGAGATAAATCTAGGTGTTACAAGTGGCACATTAACTAATCAAACATCACTTCTAAACCTATCCAACAAATAGTCAGTTGTCACTGCCATTAAAACAAGGCGTTGCTTTGAACAGAAAACCCTGGAGAACAAGATGAAAATTTATATCAAAAGTAACAAGCACTGGAAATATCATAGATATAACTCAAAATCACAAAACAAAAAATGCTGCTCTGCTCATGCATATATCAGGTTCTTGTATCTAAATTCCTTACACAAAAATTTGAAATATCTTTCTAAGATGCCATTAAACTGGCAAATCAACCAAATGACGTGACCGTCATGGGGGCTTAGTCTATAAACCCGCACCTAGATGCTCAAAACTTGATTAAGTTAAGAACTCCTCTAGTAATATTCAACTACAATTACAATTTAACTTTAGAATTTCTTGCAACTAGGCACTGGTACCTTGTAAAAATGATTTTATTTCCAAGTGAACTGATAAAAAAAAATCCTGTGGGCCTTTATTTTTAGAAGTTGCGTAAAGGCAACCAATCAGATCACAGCCAGCGACATTGAAAAAGTACTTTCCCATTTTGAGGGCAATATCAAAACGGTAAAGGCCTGTGGGCCGTGATGTCTGAGGCTGATAATCGAGAACAATCTTACTCTGATGAGGGAGGAAAAATGCTGTCTGGCTTCTAGTTCAGCTCCTACAAAAATGATGACTTCATCAGTCACAGTGAGAAAAATAAATCAATGACACTAGTTGACTATATGTATGTGTGTGCGGATAAGGACTGTGTGCCAATAGGCCAAGTGTTTTGTTCTCAGATTACTGTTGCAAGCAGGTGTGAATGAGGATTACAAAAGCATCGAGGGTGATTACTGTTTGTTTTAGAATCTCATTTGTCACCGAATTTCCGCTCAAGACAAGCTTTGAGGACTGTTTATAAAGCAATAAGCCGTGGAGTGTGATGTTTTTTGCTAAAACTCTTTAGTGCTGAACCGCTGGACCTTGCTCATCATTAACAGTCTCTACATATCCACTGCTTGCCACGCTCATTCTCTTTAAAAAACATTGAGTTTTTCAGTGCCTTGAGGCTCAAAAACTTATTTGACCTGAGGGAAATGGCCTCATTTCATCCGGGAGAATTTTGAAGCTCGTAGGCTAATGTCTGAGGAGAACAGAAAGTTGTCAGAGAAACCGAATCTCATTAACAGGACTCAAGCGGCAGTTCAAAGCAAGTATGTGGTTTTTGAAGTTGTGTGGTTTCTAGACTTGTATGGTTCCCACCTGCTTCTCTGTTGGCCTCCTCTTCCTCAGTGGGCTGGGAAGGGTCGTAGTAGTCCGCACTGTAACGGAAGGCCACTGCGCTGTAGGTGCCTTCATCGGCCAAAGCTTCGCTCAGCCTTTTATACTCCTCCTCTGCAAACAGAACAAAAGATTCTCATGAACAAAACTTAATGTCTGCAAATTAATTGCTACACAATTTTACTGCCGATTCACATTGCCTCAAAATTTGAACATTCTAATGTTGGGGCTAAAACACTGATCCAACTAATCATTATTTGACTAGCCCAACTTTGGAAACTATTTTTCTATATTTAGGTATCCTATCTATTCTTAGTTTACATACACTGTGCAAAGGTCGGAAAGATACTGTTAATGCTTTTGAAAGAAGTCTTTCATGATAACAATGGTTAGAAACCAACAGTTTTCTATAAAAATAATATGTTATTTATTACGTGTGATGGCAATGCTGAATTTTCAATTGTTCAAACATTCAGTGTGGCATCATTTTTCAGAAATCATTCTAATATGCATCTTTGTTGCTCAAGAAATATTTCTTATCAAGGTTGAAAACCGTTGTGCTAGTTATTTTTGTGAAAACCATGATATTTTTTTTTCAGGATTTTTGGATGAATAGAAATTTCAAAAGAGTTCATTTCAGTTCAAACAGTTTATTTGACATTGATTTATTTATTTATTTAACAGATATCTTTTGTAACATTATACAATGTCTTTACTACAACTTTTGGCAATTTCATGCATACTGGCTAAATAACAGTATTAATTTCTGAGTCTAAACTTTTTAGTAGTTAACTTAAATAAAATAAATCCTCTTAAATATTTTTTTTATTTTTTAAGAAAATTAGCAATAAACATTCATTTTTATTACCATTATCAGTTCTTTAATTTTGCTGCACCATTCCATTAAACATATAGTGGGCTGTTTACACTACACTTTTGACTTTTGCAACTAAAAATGGAATAATTTTAGCCGACAACAGCGTTTTGGGGGCCTGAAAACACATTTGAAACCTGGTTTAAAAGGTCAAGTTTTTAAAACAGTACTGTTATTGTCTTTTGTAAACTTAAAAAAATTGTGAAAACGAAGACGTCACTTGGGTGCGTGTTACGTATTCAGTCTATAGGCACGTGGCATTTCTTTATAAAGTGACATCACCAACTACTGCCCTGGCATGCATAATGCTGGGCTTACACCAAAGGATTTTCACAGTCCCAGACTAAAGTCCGGCAGTCTTAAGGAATCTAACTGGAGTCTTGGTGCGCTCCCATTGTCTCGATCTTTAAATGTGAGGTGATAATCTGCAGTCGACGACCCGATTTATACCAGTCTTTCTCTAGTCTTTCATATCAAACATGTTTGATATTATCGTCCTAGCGTAGTCCTAGTGATGTAAAACAATCATAATACAACGTTTTTAGATGTTTTAGCTGATCCATGTGAACGGGAATCACTTTTAAAAAGTTGTCTGCGCAAGAAAAATGCAAAGGAAAACTTTTCCATTTTTAGTACATCGTTGTCATGTTAATGTACCCTCAGACTTGTCTTTTTTACATAGATCGGGGTGAAAAACACTGTTTCTGAAGGGACTGCCCTGCAGACTTTAGCTTCAACCTAAATTAAACACACCTGATCCAGCTCAACAAGTCCTTCAGGCTTATTTGAAAACTACAGATATTTGTGGTTGAAACTAAACATCACTAAACATATGATGGTATTTTGATACTGGTATGATGGTGTGATGAGAGCTTGTGAAGAACTTGTGTAAAGGAGTCAAAACAATGGCAGGAATTCATGTGTCACACACACAAATGAAGGTATGCTGCAATAGACACGGTTCTGATGCATCATCGTGACTATGGCGAGATAAAAAACACTGTCCTTTTAGATTCGCATCTAGCAAGCAAGTACCATTTTTGGTTTGTTTCATGTCTTTGGTCTGTGTTACGTTCCCTCAACACACAAGGAAGCTTATGAGTTATTGCAGGTGATTTAATAAGTGAGGCACCTAAAACATTCTGGTACGAGGATCCCTATGCCTGTAGTTGATAAAAACTGTTCTATAACGAACTTTATACTGCAAATGCATCACAGAAACTGTACTGACTCTCATGCATAGCTGAAAGAAAACAAGGTGTGTGCTGATGACAGTGCAGTGGCAAAGCAACTCTGTTGCTGCATTTAATGTAAAGCCTAACACATTCACTCACTTAAATACAGTTTAAACTGACCTCCTGGAAACACACAGTCTACAAAGATACATATATTCATACCAATCTGCACATCCTAACAGCCACAGTTTGTTCTCATCTTTAACGATCTCACTACAGAATCAGAACTACTAAAACTGCAATTGAGCAAAAGGACGGTCCAACATTAAACAATCAAAATGCTTTATTACAGTTTATAGGTTGTTAATGTAGACAGATTGATAAAAGTTTAATGAGGTTCAGTCTCATCCAAAGGGCAAACACCATCAGCAAAGGACATCATAATTCACTCCCACTTACTGTGCGCAACCTCTGTTTAAAGATGGTTAAACTGTGTATTGAGCTAAGGAAAAGTACTTTTGAACCTTGTGATGCATATACCAAATTATTGTTATGTGCTATAATATTAGCTTCTTACCCTTGATTCGTCAGCCTAGCCCGTAAGACTAACTAGTCACGAAACAACATTCCGAAAATGCTAAACATTCCAACAGAAGTGATAAAAAACAGATTGTTCTGGCTTTAAAATGAGATTTGGAAAAGCACTTGTAAAATACCTTACACATACACAGAGTGTAATGACATTTTTTGGATGATATTTCAGTATATCCAAAGCAGTAGCTTATTGCTTAATAACATATTTGATGATTTAAGCAGTCTTGGATTGATCAGGTCAGGTGTTACTTACTAGGGTTGCATAGTATACCCAAACTGAAAAAAAAATCAGTATATCATATTCCAAATGGTACAATATCATGACTTTGCTCATTTTGGTATTTGATATATGCTGCTGTTGCGAAGATCATCGCTATGTGACAGTGTTATCCAAACTGATGAGAAACCGGCAAATGTGACAACAGAAACAAAATGGATCAAACAAATAAATCTCACTCTTCGTGATAATTGTGACGATGAAGATATAAAATTTGAGAATATCATGAACATCAATATGTTAATTCCTCCATGTGTATCTGTGCAGACGCTCTGTAAAGAGCAGAGTATGCAGTGTTGAGCATTGAAGCCAATCACAGACATACCTGTTAAGGATGTGAACGTATTAGCCAATCAGGTGTTAATTTATTTAGTAAGAAGCTGCTTATCACAGTTACAAACACTGTATATTTGTTTAGAGGAAGCTATTGGAGTTTAGGAGTACTGAGATTCAGTGATGCCCTCTTGCATACAATATGCATGGGCCATGCACCTACCTGCCCATTGCAAAGTTTCTGAAATAACAGCCTTATTTAGATACGAGATTGAATCGGAAACTGTTGACACACTAGCTGCATTTCCATTACAGATTTGCACAAAACTTTTGTGACACTTTCTAAATGAAAAACTACAAAATGACACCGTTTTCATTAACTGATGTTATGTGACGGAAATGTATTCTAATGTATTCCTCTCGTGATAAGTCATTCCAATAATTATGTTGCAAACAATATTGGTATGGGTTTAGATACATCACACCCATCGCACCAAAGCCAAAATTATTGTAGAGCCAACCCTAGGCGTTACATTAATGCACTTCATTGAACACTTTGCTGGGTGTAGTCAAGAGACAAACTTGATTTTGAACAACATTCTACTTGAACATAAACATTCCAGAACAAGCTTTAACAAACACATAAAAGCAAAACCAGGAACCAGTCTGGTGACCTAGTATAACCCAACAACAACACTGACATTCTGCAACACAACTTATTTTATTTATTCTAAAAAACAAACCATGTCAGTTTAACACTCAAAAAAATAAAATAAAAAGTAGAGCAAATAAAAAGTATTTCTGAATCTCTAATACATAATAGTATTTGCTTAATGAAACGTGGTTTCTTGAATGATTTAAAAAATTAATTAATTAATATAAACGTAATTCAACAAAACAAACTAAATGTAACATGCAACATGTTAAATACGAACGATTTATAAATCAAAACTTTAAAAATACTGTTGACAAAAAAATATATTTTTGAAGAAAACTGAAAATGATTAAGAAAATCTTTTTGAAAAATGCTTCTTTTTGAAAGAAAATAAATATTTAAAATCAACAATGCCCCATCCTCAACCAGTTCCCACTGAGTCAGAGTAAAACTGACTAACAAATACAAAGAAATAAAACTAAAGCATAAAGCGCAAACTGCACTCGAGCTGACATGCACTTCAAGGGTTTGAATTATACATAAAAATTGACTGAGACTATAGATCGCTGTGCATTTACCTTGTCTGGCCTCCTCTTCCAGAAGATCGGTGTGCATAGCCAGGTACCTCTCCTCATCACAAAGAGCCTCTATCCTGGCCTCCTCCTCAGACAGCTGGTAGTCGTGATTCCACGAGCCTGCGTCATATTCCGAAAGATCATGTAAATGACCACGGCCATCGTACCTGCAATACGAATCATGTGGTTAAAGGTGAGAGGAAATTAACATTGAATTACATACAACAAATACTCACCACACTGGAGAACCCTAAAAGTAAAGCCTTTTGTTGTATATTCACATGTGGTTTTCTTTCAAAATTCTACTTTGCTTACAAGGATTGCATGAGAAGATGCCTGGGCAACAAAAGGCAGATGGCCTATATGATGCACCCCAGAGGGCATACGGCTCAACAGGTGAGTACACTCGCATGATAAACTTATCAAATCCATCTAATTCTTCACTAAAACCATAAAAAGACGCAACAGGCGAATAAATAAATCTAAAACGCAAACAACAACTCTCATCTTACCTTGCATGGTTCAACAAACCATTCCAACTTGTACCCTTGTCAGACAACTGAGACTTATTGAGAAAACTGCCATCATCATTCCTACATTTACTGCAAAAGAAGTACATCCACACAAGCCCGAGCACATAAATACCTATCCGTAAGAACCCATATGGAGGAAATTTTCCTGCGCTCGCTCCTGTATTCCACTTCTCAGTTCCAGTTTCTTCGGCAAAAGAGAGAAGTGGGCGATGAGGTGGCAATCGGGGCCTGGAGGGACCCCTTAGCCTTAATTGCTGAGGAAATAAGTTCTGCATTACGTGATAGAGAGACACACACATACACATTGGAAACAAGAAACAGATCCATGCAAATTAAGGTGGCTCAATGCAACCCGCTGCATATTAACACACTCCTGGCTCATTACGAATTTTCCCGTTTTTTTTTAAACGTCTGCAGCTGAACTGGAAAAGGTGTTGAGGAAGAGAGAAAACAGATAAACAACACAATATTTGACTGACTACTTGTTAAAAGTACTTCCTGCAAAAAAGAGCAATGTTAGACTTTGGATCTATGCACAAAGACAGAATTCATATAATGGGATTCCATTGATAGATCACATCATATGTGAGAACCACCTTAATGCACGGACTATTTTACAGTAGCAGGCTTATCTAACGTGAATTTGCTGTGATTTGCATTTAATCTTATAAATGCAACAAATGTGACCACAGCAAATTCACTAAGTGTTAAGAAGCAGAGGCCTCACATGACCAGCAGAAAAGATATTATGCTTCCAATTGAATTATTCTAACCACCAAATAATTAAATATATAGCCATAGTCAATATGACTTTTATATTTTAAATTATATAATTGAGGGTGCCAGGTGAGCAAGGACTCTGCCTTGGATTTCAAATTTCCCCTAACCCTGAAGACAAAAAAAACATCATAAACCACCCTAAGCTGGTTAGCTGGTCTCTCAGATGGTTTTAAAGGTGTCTGTGCACTTTTTAGCTGGCAGGCTGGGAAACAAGCTGACAACCATATTGGTCATGCTGGAAGACCAGTTTAAACCAGCTAAGACCAGCAAACCATCTTAGGCTGGCTTAAAGTTCTTGTTGAATCCATCTGACAGTTATGTCATTGCATTGAGCTTAAAAAAGAATCACAATCCAAGCAAGTTATCTTAGATCTGTCATTGTCAAGTTCCTTTTATTCACGTTTGGCCATGTAAACATCACACAATGCCATCAGCTCCTCCTGTGCTGCAAAACAACAATACATCCAAGGTCCCTTTGGAAGACATTAAGTTGGTTAAGTAATGATTCCCATTAGGTTTGTTTAACCGACCTATCGATCATGATGTTCTTGTCCCCCATCCATGGGATGAGGTGTTTGCCCTGCTCGTGGTAGCTGGCCCTCTCATCGTCCCGGAACAGCTTACATGCGTAGCCGAACACCAGCAGCTCCGCATACTTGCTACTGTCGCTCTGCTCCTTAGCCGCTTTATTATGATCCTTCTTGCTTCCCCCGCGCCTGTACATTCCAGATAATATCCACTAGACACGCAAAATGAGCGATAGACTATTAGAAATGTATTACCATTTCTTTAAAGGTGAGAGAAGTGGGATAACATATGCTAGCTAACAATTGCTCCAACACATAAACACACTGCTGAAACAAATATGGCGTGTTGAAGAACATTGCGTTTAAGACTTGCAGATTCGTTACATTGTGTTTCGTTGGTTAAACCTAATGGAGTTCTGCCGTTTTAGTTTGTAAAGACATTTGTATATGATATGGGTAGTACATAATATTTTAACATTTTTTGGTATGCTTTAAAATAGGAAATATGGATACCGGTATTATTCTCAGTCAAGACGAAAATGCCAACGTTAAAGTGAAAATAAAGGCGAATATCTTTTTTATTATTATTATTGCCAGACATTAGACAAACATACAAACAACAACATGACATCCAAAGACAACAATCCAAGATTTTCCAAAGTTACTTTAACATAAATAAACAAGAGACTTAACTAAAATATAAAGAAAAAAGGAAAGAAAAAAGTAAAAAAAAAATAAAATAAAAGGGTTACATTTAACTATTTGTTAATATAAAAGCGCATAGGCTATTTCACCCATGCTACTTGTGCTCATCACAGAACCAAAGTCGCAAAAAAAAAAAGAAGCACAGTCTGAGAAACACCAGTTAGGGCCTATTCTCCATCCACCAAAACCAAATGCCCATGGTAAAAAATATTTTTGAGTTGTTTGCTTTTAAATGTAGAGTGTATAGACCATTTCAAAAGATGTAAACAACACTGGCCCAGAAGCACTTCCTGTTTCAGTTTTTTAACACTATACAAGCTGGGATAAAATACAACCAACAGAACATTTAAAACTGAATCAAAAAGTTAAACAAACATCTTTAAGAAGTTTTCTGTACATGTGAAATAAAGAAAACAGTTACTAACTGAAACAGGAAGTGTTTCTGGACCAGTGTTGTTTACATCTTTTGAAATGGTCTATAATTTTGTCCATAGTATGCACATATGAATGGGGAGCAAACGTAGGATTTTTAAACAAATCATCAGTCAAAGGAGGTGCTAGAGTGGACAACTCAAACTAAATTTTATCTGAGTTTTTGTAATTTGTTTTTATTTTTCAATATAGGGTTTTTAATGCTTGCAACCCTGTTACCAGTATTTAGGACACATTGAAATACAGCCTAGTTTTAATGACTGATCAATTTAAATTACTTTAGGTATTACATAAAGTGATTTATATTGATTTGTGGTTTGAACCCCATGTGTTATGTCTATAAATATTTATTAAACAATAAACATAGTAATAAATATAGGCCTACAATTTAAACATTGAACAAAACTACATGGAAAGATTAACATGCGGTTGCCCATTTATCCATGTCCAGTAAAGAGCACATTCAGGGCTTTTCAGATACCAAATGTTTGGAGAATTAACCAGGACTTCTCCTTGGTCTTTAAAACTGACTGATAATAATTTAGTGCTGAGCATTGATTTCATACATGTTCACGAGGACTTATATCATGTTTATCATGCATTTTGGGAGACACACAAGTGATTAGAAAAATAAATTAGGCCTATACATAAATATTAATACTGAATATTAGATATTATTATTCAGATGATGCCAATGCAAATTATTACTCTCGTTATTACAGTTCTTTTTTTCATTATATTGGCCCAAGAACACATTAATATGCAAATCAGACGATTCCTCTACAGGAGATTATATTTGGCACAAAGCACAAACTCTCAAGAGATCACGTTCAGTGGTTCTTGATGCAGGGACCCTCTGACAGGCCATATTTTTTTTAACCCTTCAGATTGAGGAGGGAAATATCATGCAGCTTTTTATTATGAACAGAGATAATCAAAGTTTTTCTGGAGCTGATTTGTTTTTGTTTTTTTGTTTGTTTGTTTTTTGTTTTTTTTAGCTTAACTTGTTTGTCTTGTTCTGCATTATGTAAATACAGATGGCTGCTTTCTCTTTTAAAAAAAACATTCAGCCATTCATGATAATGATTTATCATGTATCACTAGACAGCAAAATTACCATTTATAGACCAGTCAGAAGATATCTGTGAAAACAAATGCAAAGGAACAGAATGTTCTATGTAAATGGAATGCAAAAAAAAAGCTTCATTATTATTGCAAATAGTAATGATGATTTCAGGACAAAAACTCTCTAATTGCTGGTTGTTTTAGTAGAGAATGAGGGAAGATACATTTTGCCACTAAGTTAAAGAACACAGGACACATTCTGACACATTAAAACAGTTCAAACATTAGAAGAGTCCAATTTTCAGCCATTATATGTCATATTTTTATTAGATATCCATGACACACATTTAGATATAATTGAGCGAACCAGCGACAATTGAAAAGTTAATGTTTGTAGATATTTTTAGAAGGACATCATACCTGTTGAGAGACTGTTGGATGGTTGCCAACCATCATTATTGATTTTATGGTTCAACTCCATAAAATCAACAATGAGGTGGATTTCAAATGATTTTTTGACAGTTATAATAATAATAATAATAATAATAAAGGAAATAAAAGAAGGTGCGCAAAGAACCATGTTACCATAAAGTAAAGGATGATATGGTTCTAAATAGAACTTGCAAAGTCATCTTCTTTAGAGTGTAATAAAAATTAAATTAAATTAAACTTAAAAATGTGTTATAAAGTATATGGCCTAAGTGTTGTGTAGCTGCTGAATAGAAAAAATATATGATATATGATATATATATATATATATATATATATATATATATATATATATATATATATATATATATATATATATATATAGGCCTATAAATTACAGTAATAAGGTAGTCTATTTATGTTAAGTTATATATCTTTATTTTGGAAATATCTGTTTAAACATCTATATTTTGGAAATATCGGTTAAACAAAACCATACTGGTAGCTAGTCCACCTGGTTTTGTGATTTAAAAGAAAGTCACACCCACCGTTTGATTTGATATATATATAGAGCTGCAATACAACCAAATAGAAACTGGCGAGCAAGACACAGGACTTAAGGTCTTGGGATCCTACCGGTAAACTAAATGTTTGACAAAACTGCCGCTTAATTACTTTTTACTTTTTTTATATATATAAATTTACAAATTATTTTTCTATTAAACATGCACATTTTTTCCCCACAGCCATGCTTTCACTGGTACTATTTGCAGGTATGAAACATTTTTGGACAAAGAATCAGACCTTTTTACATACTTATGTCATAAATCTGCTTATTTGATTAGTGATATAAAATTGTGCAGAAGCTTACCTTTTTCTTGTTTCATGTGATAATCTTCTTTGTTTAGATTTTGCTTTCCAGATATTTGGACTCCACTGTGCTATGTGGGCCAAAGTTATGTAGGGCTGTGAAGTGATTAATCGTGATTAATTGCATCCAAAATAAAAGTTTGTGTTTACAGTACATAACATATGTGGGTGCACTGTGTATAATTTTATATATATATATATATATATATATATATATATATATATATATATATATATATGTTTATATTGTATATAGATTCATATTTAATTTATATGATATGTAAATATACATATTGTATATATATATATATATATATATATATATATATATATATAAAATTTTCTTAAATATACATGCATGTGGGTGTATTTATACATATATAAAACAATTTTACACAGTGCAATATATATTATGTAAACACAAACTTTTATTTTGGATGCCATTAATCGCGATTAATCGTTTGACAGCCCTAAAGTTATGTTCAGTGAAAAAAAAAAGACTTCTAACAAATTATTAAAAATGTAGCTTGAAGTATTTATTTATTCATTTATTTATTTTGTTGGAGTCAATTCGTTTTTTTTTTTTTTTTTTTTTTTTACCCAATTAAGTCGTCTGAACAAACCATTTTAAGCTGAATATTGTTGTTCAAGGTCTTGGCATGGATTGATACTTGAAAAACTATGTAAACAATTACAGTGTGATCATTGCTTTTTCATTGATACATTTTCTATTGAAACACAAATTTAAATCTGGGCATATAAAAAAATCCATGAAAAAAACAAACAGACTTTAGTTATTACAGTCATGAACATGATTGGTCATTTGCTTATTGGTGAATGGAAGTAGTAGAAGGTGAAATTAGTTTGAACTGCTCTCGCTGTTTATCTTGCAAACATCTTTATAGTAGAGATATTGAATATTTTTTCGCCAAGAAATTTATTAAGATACCATTCAAGCAGTCACACCTAAGCATGCCTTGAACCGTGCCGTGCCGTACCCTGCAGTGGAAAAGCACCATTAGTTGTACATGCATCAATTATCTTCATTAAAAACAGACAGACATTTAAAAGGACAGGAGGATGTTTTTATTATTATTATTATTATTATCCAAGGTGAGTGAAATTATCTGTAATTTTTTATGGTTAGGCTATGTCATGTTATAAGTTTTACTATGAGTTGTTTTTTGCACTGTTTTCTGTTTCCTTCGTTTATTTCCTGGTCACTCATTGGCTTCGGGAGCATTTTGACCATGCTTCAATATTTGACGCTTTAATGCCAATTTATACTTCTGCGTAGGGTGCGCGCACTCCCGCGCAGTAGATACGGCGTAGCATACGCACAGACGCATCCCATACCGCGAACCCTTCCGCGTTGCCTGACGCGCACCTCTTCAAAAATGTAACTACACGTCGCGACGACGCGGACCGCAAGATCGGTGATTGGTCGCTTGGTAGCATCGTATTTCCTCATACGCATTTCCGCACGTACTATCTCCTCCGACGTCTTCTCTCATTTCTGCCTTTCAGTTTTAGTAATTTCACTAAACTGAACTGTTTTTCCACTTCAATAAGCTCAAACTCCAACATGATCCACTCTCTTTCAGTCGCTATAGGCTCTATGCACAGCTCCACTACTTCCTGAACTTCAGCCAGCTCCTTGTTTCCTGTCTGGCATTATTGGACACATTGATTAATTCAGGTGTGTTTGATTATTGTTGCCGTGACTACTGAGGTCAAGCACACCTGAATTAATCAAATTGTCCAATAATGGTATACAGGAAACAAGGAGCTGGCTGAAGTTCAGGAAGTAGTGCAGTTGTGCATAGAGCCTATTGCTTGTAGCAACCTAGCCGCGAGGAATCTAAACACGGTGGAACATTAAAACCCTCCGCCGCCTACTAGTGTTTCGGAGCAGTACTGCAGAGCAACCAAGACCTGAACGCAGAAGTATAAATGCTCACAACGGCGTCGGCTATGTGCAAAGCCAACGCCGTACACTACGGCGTACCCTCGACGCAGAAGTATAAATTTGCCTTTAGGCGCCCTTTAGCGTCAGTAAGATGACGCCCTAGGATCGCGTGTACCCTACCCCCACCCCACACCTAAACCTAACCGCGTCCTCTAACTGACGCTTTCCTTTAGCGTCAGTTAGATGACGCCGCAGGATCGCGTCATGTAAGTGGGCGCCTAAAACGTCAAATATTGAAGCATGGTCAAAGGTGACGCCTTGGGGTGAGAATGTGTTGTGTTAGGCCTATATGTTTGTGCCTCATGTTTATTTAGTTCATTGGTTTGTTCATTGTATTTAAGCTGTGTTTCCTTCTGTTCATGTCAGTTCTTCTCGCATTTACATTGGTCATTCTGTTCATGTTCTTAGTTCTTGAGTTCAATGTAAATAAACATATAACTGCTAGTGATTAGTTCCTGCACTAAATATTATTTTACCCAACTATGACAGTAATGCAATTTTTGTTATTCCTCAGGCTGAGGAATGTGGATTGACTGAAACTTTGCTCATTAAAATATGTTTGTGATAATGCAAACTTGAAGTATGTGGGATTTATATTATTCAGTTTATATCTATTTACAGTTTGTATTGTATTTTCATCCAAAATTCGTGTGTGTTATATTTTTTCGTTAAATCAAAATCAAAAATCAAATCATATTTATATCTAGAGCACATTTAAAAACAACATGAGTTGACCAAAATGCTTTAAAGACCCAACTGTACACAACAATTAAACAAAATACACATATAGACAAATTAGACAAATACACATATAACTAAGAGCAGTTAAAAGCAACCGAGAAAAGATAGGTCTTGACTTTAACCTAGACTTAAAGCACTCGATGGAATCACAAGATCTAATGTGTAGAGGTAGAGTATTCCAAAGATGCGGTGCTGCTACCTCGAACGCACGATCTCCCTTGGTTTTTAATCGAGCTCTTGGTACAATTAAAGTAAAGCTTTGCGAAGATCTTAGTGGCCTAACTGCAACATCCTGCTGTAACAAACTCGAAATATAAACAGGGGCGAGCCCATGTAGACCTTTAAAAACCATTAAAAGGACCTTGAATTGCACTCTATACTCAACAGGAAGCCAATGCAGAGAAGCTAACACCGGGAGAGATACTGGGCCATTTCCTGGTGCCGGTCAACAATCTTGCCGCAGCATTCTGCACCAGTTGCAGCCGTGAAATGAGCTTTTTAGGCAGCCCCTATAAAGAGAATTACAATAATCTAATCTGGACGTGACAAATGCATGAATCACATGCATTTCAAATGTGTATAAAGATAATTTTGGCATGACAAATGGCATAACAGATAACACAAATGAACTAAAAGCCATAATTAAATAGAAATGAATGTATATTTCATGTTATGGCTGACATGCTGTCATGTATTATAATTATATTAGATAGGCAAATGTGTGATCTGAGATTTATAGACAAAACTCCACAAAAGACAAAGACAAAAAAAAAAAAAAAAGATTTGGCCTCATCTGGATGCTTTGATAAGATGCTTTTTGAATTTTGCATCTGTTTACACTGGATTGGGCCTTTCATGTGTTCTTTTTAATGTAAAGGACATTATGAGAGTCAGTGGCTGAATTAAGCGTATGTCTGTATATCAAGGACGGAACATTTTGAACACCTATCAGTATAATGTTTACTTTACTATAGGGAAATTATCAATGTAGAAATTGACTTTCTGCAGTCACCCATTATGAATCTGACATTGTCTAAATAGAGAGATAACTAGAATATGATCTTGTGATTTCAACTTCCCTTTTGTGTTTTCAAAAGGTTTCTTTGCCCTCATGCAGTGTGTCCCTCAGTATGTCTTTGTGAATGAATCCAAGACTTGGGCAGAAGCTCAGAGATACTGTAGAGATAAATACACTGATCTGGCCACCATTGAGAATGAACAACAGACGATCCAGTTATTGGATACAGTGAATGACGATTCCATTGATTTGGCTTGGATTGGACTCTATGATGATCTGAACAGTTGGAAATGGACTCTAGAGGACAATGATTTCTTCAAGGAAGGAGGGAAAAACTACAGGAACTGGTATGACCAAGGACCAAACTATTATGGAGGACAAAGTGTGTGTGTGTCTATGGAGATGGGGATATGGTATACATTAAGCTGCTCCAGTTCGTTGTATCCAACTGTCTGCTATGATGGTAAGTAGTCAACAGAATGTCTAAGAAAGTAAACAAAAGTTTAAAACAACCAAACCAACCTCTCTCTGAACTTAATACGATATTAATATCTTTCAGGAAGAAAAAACGCCAGTGATACTTATGTTTTTATTAACCGATACAAAAACTGGTCTGAAGCTCAGAGTTACTGCAGAGAACATCACACAGACCTCGTCAGTATCAGGAATGAGACTGAAAATCAGAAGATTCAGTATTTATTGCGGAATTATAATTATAATAATGTTTGGATTGGACTGTACAGAACCAGATCTTGGTCAGATCAGAGCAACTCTTCATTCAGTAACTGGACGACAGGACAGCCAGATACTCAAGGATCCTGCACTGTAGTCTCATTCAGTGACTCTGGGAAATGGAAAGATGAATACTGCAATTATGTATTTCCTTTTTTTTGCTACACTGGTGAGTAGAAATCTGTCTTAATGGTCAGGCTGTCAAAAAAAATTTGATTGCTATAAATCTGACACTTTGTCCACAGTGTCATCTTTGACATCGTCACGCCAGTATCACTTTGTGAATGAGTCTAAGACCTGGACTGAAGCTCAGAGACACTGCAGAGAGAACTACACTGATCTGGCCACCATTGATAACATGGAGGAAATGAACAGTCTGATAAACACAGTTAATGGCAGTTACTATGGCTCAGCCTGGATTGGACAGTATGATGATGTCAACAGCTGGAGATGGTCATTGGAAAACAATGATTTCTATCAGGAAGGAGAGAGAGATTTCAGAAACTGGAATCATCAGCCAAACAACTATGGGGGGAACCAGCTCTGTGTTTACATGGAAAATAACGGGAAATGGTATGATGGATCATGTGACAGCACTCTGCCATTTGTTTGCTTTGATGGTAAGGACATTTCCTTTTTTTCTGTGAGTATTTCTGTGCGTCTATGAAATGTATTCATATATTTCAAATGCATGTCATATATTTCAAATCATAGTGAATGCCACACAAAGTTACATCAGAATCACTGATGGGAGAATCTGGTCAGAGGCTCGTAGATACTGCAGAGATCATTACACAGATCTCGCCAATGTGAGAAATCAGACTGAGAACCAGAGGATCCTTGAGACAGCAGGTGGATATGGAGTCTGGATTGGCCTGTACAGAAACAGGGTTTGGTCAGACGGTCAGATTACCAAATATGAAGACTGGAGACCACAAATTCCATATTCTCCACAGCAACCAGATAATGGTCAATATGGTTATTACCAATATATCTCTCAGCTATGTACTGCAGTATCATTCAGCCATTTAGGCAGATGGACTGATGAGAACTGCTTATCCAGCATGCCATTCATCTGCTTCAACAGTGAGTTTATTTTTTCCTCTTTTTTTATGCAGACCAGCATTTTTATCGACATTGCAAGAAGTGTTCCAAAAGCACTCATAAATAATATATACATTCAAAAATAAAATATTCAATTATATTTTGTCTAAACTTTGAAACAATTTACCACATAAATATTTTAATTTGCACCATGCAAAAGCAGTTTTTTTCCATATAATTAATATAGTTAATATAAAAGATACATATGTATTTTGGGGGATTCAAGCACGTAGCGCTGAAAACCCATTGTAATTGTTAATTTTCCCATGATACAGCATTCTCCATCTAAAAGTGATTAGGCAGACTAAACCGTAAGTCGTAGATTTAGAAGTCAGATTTGCTCCTCACCCTGGGAAAATTTTCAGGTATTTGGGGGTTTTAATATTCTCTGAGTGACTAATACTATCAATAATCATCAATAATCATCAGAGTGACTATCAATAATCATCAAAAAAGAAAAGGAAATTTCAATTCCTGGTCCCTGAGGGGAACCAAATGTTCGATGTGACTGGGCCAATTTTACCTATAACTTGAGAAGAGAAAGAGATAGTTTTGCTAAACTCAGGACATGTTTATGAGCTCAATCTGAGGTCACATTTAAAAATCACGACGATTGTCTAAAATCATGAAAATTGCTACCGCATGCTACCCTTAGGTCGATGAAAATTTGCATGCAGTGTCTTTCTCCATGGTTACCACGATAGTCTATGAGAACATTTCCGTATCTCGAAAAACTCAGTATGCTTCATGACAGCACAACATCCTGTAGGAGCCTGAGAAGTTTCATGCCAGTTTTTACAAAAGTGACCTCCTGAATCCTTGTCAAGTCCTGTGATACCAAACATAAGGTTTGCCTTATGGTTTGTGATACTGTGTCATTTAGCACTTAAAAAACTTGCAATTATCTTAACTTTTCGAGATTACGAAATTAGATATTTACATCAAATTTGACACGCATATATAAAGTATGAGCACACTGAAGACAACTATAAATAAAAGTAGTGGAGATCAAGACATAAAAAAAACATTTCCTTGTATTGGCTGTAAATGGTCTCTGTGATCTAAATTTATTTGTTTGTTTAGATTCCCTCTCTTCCTGGGGTCAAAATAAGTAAAAAAAAAAATACATAAATACATTTAATCAACAAAAATTAAAAAATGAAGTCAATGAAACTAGCCTATACTATACAATACTAACCCAACATTTATTACATATATATTAAAGGGATACTTCACTTTGAAATTAATTTTTGGATATGTTTTAGCTTACCTCAAGGGCATCAAAGATATGTAGGTGTCTGTTTCCACAGCATTTTCAATTTTGACATTTTTCAACCGTTTTTGTCCTCCAGTCATATAATGCAGGTAGTGGGGGGGTTGGGTGTGTACAAAGAGCATGTACAGAGAAGTCAAAATTAAACATGATTTAATGACTCATAAATGTAAGTACACATTGATGGCCTAAAACAAAATGAGCAGTTTGTGTGAGAAAACGAACAGTATTTATATCGTTTTTACCTCTGGTAACCACAGTCTTGTCGAAGTGATCTGAATCAGTTGTGCAATGTCCAACTGAATCATGTTCAATGTTCAGCCGGAAGTGATCGCTCGCATGTGTACGCCACTCAATATTTACAAGGAGATTTCAGAAGTTTTACCTTTTACTAAACATATTAAGATATACAGAAATCGTCTTCCATTGCGATTCCCGTATATCTAAATATGTTTAGTGAAAAGTAAAACTTCCGAAATCTCTAAACACAGAGTGACATAGGCGCGCAAGCGATCAATTCCGGTGCATGCGAAGACCGAAGTGCCTGTGCCGTCAGATCAGTTTTACATCGCTGTGATTATAAGAGGTAAAAACAATATAAATACTGTTCGTTTTCTCACACAAACCGCTCGTTTCGTGTCTTAGCCCATCAATGTGTACTTACATTTACGAGTCATTCAATCATGTTTAATTTTGACTTCTCTGTGCATGCTTTTTGAGGTGAACCCATGGTGGACCCCTTTAACCTCAAGTGTATGACTGATAGACAACAACGGTTTGACCGTAAAATGTCAAAATTGAAAATAGTGGAAACAAAGATAACTACATCTTGGATGCCCTTGAGGTAAGCTAAAATATATAAAAAATTAATTTCAAAGTGAACTATCCCTTTAAAATCAACTCACAATTTTACTATCAATTTACTATATATTGTGCCATTAAATGTAAAATGGTAAATCATTCCATATTTTCATTCCTCTAGACAGTCTGTTGTTTTGCATTGTTTTTCGAAACAGAAAATATCGCTTTATGCATGTCTGGTGTTAAAATTAATGACTATTACTACTATACAAAAGTTGAGAGTACAGGAGGAACTCTAAAAAGAAATATTTATTATAAAACAAAGCAGAGAGACAATCCTTCACAAATGCATTCTTATATTAGCCCTTCTGTTACAGATTAAAGTGAGTCGTTCTGTTCTGGAATAATTGTAATTTTTGCAATTAGTTAATTTTTTTTTTTTTTTTACTTTACTTGATGCACTCACTAAGTTTTCTTAATCAGTGAAGAACCTCTACCTGTTACCATATTTTCTACCAGTTTTAACCACTTCAGCCTAATGTAATGGTGCTTGTCCATTACTAGCTCGACTTGACTCGACTCTGTTTTCCATTGCAGACAGAACACGGTCGTCATAGCGACGACTTTTGTTCCTCGTTGCCCTCTCAATCTCTCGCTGGATCCTCTCTTCGGCCATAGACATATAGCCTACACTAGACCTCACCTTGGGGTTCTAAGCATGCGTCAAAACCGCCGCCATCTTTGAACAGGGGTCTTGTCACAGGAAGTAGATAGGTAACGCTTCTATCTCTGCCTTTACTTCGAATTCATTGATGGTGGCGGACTTTTGTGCAGCGTATAATGTTCACGGATGAAATCTGAACTAAGAAGAATGTTAAAAAAAAAAATCTTTCTGAAATCAATGATAAATACACGTCTGACCGTTGGGAAAAAAAAAACAAAAAAACAAGAAAAATCGCATTCATGATGATTTATGATGATTTTATTTCCGTTAGACCTCTACATTAAAGCTGATGCATAGTGGAGGGGCCCCCCTGTTTCAAGATGGCGGCTCTATTGATGCATTTGTTCCAATGAACTGCCGTAACCAACCAAACAAAGGAAAGTCTGCACCTCCTCGTTTGATCACAGCGTATTCTTCTGAGCGCCATAACAATAGTAGTAAGCAGTGGCGGTTCTACCTTGAATTACGGTGTTATAGCCTACTCAAACAGCGGTGGCAAGTTTACGTTCTTGATCAAATCGAAACTAACATCATAAAGCATATATACATGAAAAATACGTTTAAAACATTAGTACTTATACAAAATTCAGGTCAGTAATGTTTGTACGCGTTTGTCATAGACACAAAATACTAGCATAACTAGTAGCCTAGTGGCTATAAAGCCAGCGCTGGCATTTTGAAAAAATAAAACATAAATAAAACACAGGCTAACGTTACGTCTGGAATTATACATGCAAATACATTTAAAACGATTAAGTCTTAGCCTACTTACAGGTTGTGGTCCAACAACTGCTGCCTCTGGTTTTAAAGTTGGATCTGCTTCATTGTTTATTAACAGTTTCTTGCTGCATTGAACTCGTGGAGATTCTGGAAGCTGTCTTCCGTAAAATGCGCAGCACAGAGAGCTAGATTACGATTGTCACTTTCAGGAATATAATCAAACATAAATTGTATCCATTGTTGATGAAGTATAGCATCCGTGGGAAGCTTGAAACACAGAAGACCTGTCAGCTGCGTAAACACAATTCACTCGACGTGCTGCAGAAATATGCACATGCCATTTCCTGCATATTCCGAAGGGAGTGGTTCATACAAATGTGCGCGTTAGTGACGTACCATAACCCGTTGTAGTCCCAATCGAGTCGTTTTCGTAGGCGTTTACACTTCCTGGTTTTTAAAAGATGATATCTCTGCTTACATTGAACTTTCAGCGCTGCAACTTTGCAGATACTGTTAATGCGCCATCAGCAACATTACACACTATTTAAAATAAAAAAAGTGAAACTGGAATCACCCCCCCCCCCCCCCCCCCCTTTAATATAATCCAGTTATTTTGCTAGATTTATCTAACTTTAAAGGGAGGAAGTAACCATTAGCACATTGGCCTTGAATTATATGCATGGCACACTTTTAGTTATGACTTGTTAAGCTATACTTTGTCATGATGGAGTTTTTAAAAGTAAAAGGGTCAGAGAGTTACTTATTTAGTAACACTATACTTATCTCTTAAATAATTTTGAACAGCTCTCATATTAACAACTATCCAAACTGTTATAGACCTAAAATAGCTTTTGTAGCCCTATGCCACTCTTAAAATGTTAGAGAAAAGGACAGAATCGGAGATTATTTAGAAAATAGAAAAATGTACTTTGAATATTATAGGCTACAGTAAAAACTCATAAAGTTGATCATTATGTAAATTATTTTAATTTCATGAATATAGTGACCAACATGAGCCCAATACACAATGAAATCAATTCACCAAGTTAATAACATTAAAGATTTACAAAAAAAATAACAAGAAAGTTTTAAATGAGTGTCTTTTATCTTACCTATACTAAACTTAAAGGTAAGGTTGACACACAAAAAAAGATTTTATAAAAATACCTCATTTTTCAGCATTTAAATCATCTCTATAAAAATAATACATCAATAAAGATACATTCCTGACATTTATAATGCACAGTAGCTTATTATTAATAGTAAAATTCGAAACGATTTCCTCATGGCTGTCGTTGCTATAGACCATTTCAAAAGATGTAAACAACACTGGCCCAGAAGCACTTCCTGTTTCAGTTTTTTAACACTACATAAAAGCTGGGATAAAATACAACCAACAGAACATTTAAAACTGAATCAAAAAGTTAAACAAACATCTTTAAGATGTTTTCTTTACATGTGAAATAAAGAAAACAGTTACAAACTGAAACAGGAAGTGCTTCTGGACCAGTGTTGTTTACATCTTTTGAAATGGTCTATAGTACTGCCTGCTATAGTACAACCTGCACTGCGCTCTCCACAATGACAAAGAAGTTTTAGTAGGCTAATGTGTTGTGTTTTTCCACCACAGAAAAACGCTTGCTGAAGCTCTGCTAAAAGATTTATTTACGGAGAAGAGAAAAAACACCCAAGCGTTTGGGTGCACGTGCACTATACTGAAAAGTTTATGAGCGCGCCTCTCGCGAGCGCGTAATGAGCGCGCTTCCCGTGCGCCTAATCGCCTATACTATTTGAGGTAACGACCTCGAGCGCGCAAAGGACGCGATACGTGAACTCATCAAGAGACCCCCTTGACATCGCTTCTGTGCACGGCACCTTCTCGGCAAGCAAGTTCACTAACTATCTCTCGCCAAAATATACAAAAATGGTGGGGATATTCTGGATAGCCTACTCTATCCGGTGCATGCAATAATGACACAGGGACTGGTGACGTCGGTTCTCTCTGACCAATCAGCCGTCGCCATTGTTTTCACGTGACATTTTAGTATCGTCTTAGCTCGCTCAGAACCTTGCTGGAGGTGATACAAAAAAAGTACCCGAAAGAAGGTACAGGTAGCCTACAACTTTTACATATTGGAAAACCAGACAATGCCAAGCCAAGTCGAGCTGGTAATGTGTAGTGGAAAAGCGCCATATAACTACAAGACGTCTTATTTACTCTACCTGTTCAATATGTGCACTCTTTACAGACAAATTTAACTTTTGATGCAATCAAAATGTGTTGCAATTTGATGCAAACACAATGCTTTTAGTTTTTATCAAGTTTAGAACCAAATTATTATTACGTACCTAGTTTATGACCAAATGTATTTCCTCATCCAATGCAGTAGACAATGTTTAATTTATGTTGCAGGTAAATAAAATGTTTTATCATCTGCATACATGACTGTCCACTTTAAAACAAGAGGAAGATCATAGGTCTTAAACAACTTAATTAAAACATACCACATTGCAACTCTTTCACATCTGAATAACTTACATTCCAAAATACACATTGTCTCATTAGACAGTTAACTTTTAAAACCAATGTACAGTAGCCTATGAGAAGTAAATTTGTAACATTTCAGTTTATCCGGCAATAATTTATTATCCACTACATCAAAAGCTGAGCTAAAATCTGACAATACTGCTTCTACGGAGTTATTGTCATCAATCTGTGCTCTCTCAATAAAAATGCAGAAAATTAGAGAGAAAAATACTCTCCTTAAAGAATAATTGAATTTGCTCACAAACAATCAATACTTGGCTAAGAGCAAGCAAACTTATTGGTCGACTATGACCATTTACACCCAGTGCTGCATTTTTCTGTATAGGAATAACCTTTGCATCTTTCCAAAATAAAGGATAAATCCCTTTTTCAATAATGATATTAAAGATGTGGCAAACTGGTTCTGCCAAACAACATTTCTTCTCTTAATTTTTCAACTTTATTTTTGAAATAATTTCCAATTTCATATAGTTTAAAATGGTTAATAACGAGTCACCTGCATCCATAAAACAATGAATTTGACAATTCATTAATTCCTACCCATTATTTCATTGAGTGTACTCCACTTTTTCGCAATCATATTCACATTCACTTATTTTAAATTTGTAAAACATTCTTTTTCCTATTATTTTCAGTTACTTATTTTTTTAATTCGTAAGAGACGTCCCAATCCTCCTTGTTCCCAGTTCTGTTTGCTGTACCCTTTGCCACAACTCTCTCAAACATATTGTTTTTCAACTCATTAACAATCCATGGTGCTCTAACATTTTTTACTGTAAATTTTTTTTTTCATATGTGCATGTTTGTAAAATCGGCCACAAAATCGATGCAATGGCGGAATTCGATTCGCGGTTAAGGTTTCGTCTTTCCCATGGCAAAGTGAATTTCAATTAAATGCAATACATTTAATCTTATATTAACTCGTTTCATCTGACTCTATAAAATGAAAAGGGTTTATCAATGATATCTGTGCATAATTTAATTTAATACCATATTGGGGGCAGACCATGGTTGAAAGTTGCACTCAGACAAAAGGCATTGTCTAGAGGCCACTGGTCAGATATTTTCTCTTTAACCAGTTTTCCAGTCTTACAGATTTGTCCACCAAAGGGTAAAATAATCTTTCAAATCCTGACAATGCATTATCTGGATAAACTTCCTTATAAATATCAATACAACTTACAAAATTTACATCTGCACAAAATGATTCTTGCCTGAATCTCTTATATGATCTTTTACAAATAACTTTTGATTTTTTTTGTTTGTTTTTAAAGTTTATACATGCTTGCTAAATAAAACATAATATATTTTTACACATGTGCTTAAAGGCCTTAAACCGCTTGAACCCCGATAAATTCTGCTTGCAGCTTTGAAAAACCTCCACAATAAAACCATTTGAATAGTTTCATGACAAAGAATAAACAAATGTGTTTTTTTCTCTGTTTATTTTAAACTTACAGGAACCTGCACACAATCTTCATGCACCCATCAGTATCACTTTGTAAATGATTCAAAGACCTGGACTGAAGCTCAGAGACACTGCAGAAAGAATTACACTGATCTGGCCACCATTGGTAACATGGATGAAATGAACAGGCTCATTAAAACAGTACATCGGACTTACTATGGCAAAGCTTGGATTGGTCTCTATGAGGATCTGAACAGCTGGAAATGGTCTCTGGATAATGCCACTTTAGAAGGAGGATTTAAAAGCTGGTATGTCCAGAAACCAGTGAACTCAGGTGGACAGAGTCTGTGTGTGTACATGCCATATTATTGGGGAATATGGCGTGAAAACCCTTGTTACAATAGACTTCCATTCGTTTGCTATGATGGTAAGAACTCCAGTTGACTTTTTAAAGTTTTTGAAAAAATCTATTTATGATACCATGGATATATTACATAGGCCTACACATTTTTACCTGCAGGAAGAGTGAATGCTACAAGTTACGTGTATGTTTACCAGTTCAAAAACTGGACTGAAGCTCAGAGTTACTGCAGAGAACATCACACAGACCTCGTCAGTATCAGGAATGAGACTGAAAATCAGAAGATTCAGTATTTATTGCGGAATTATAATTATAATAATGTTTGGATTGGACTGTACAGAACCAGATCTTGGTCAGATCAGAGCAACTCTTCATTCAGTAACTGGAGAACAGGACAGCCAGATAATGCTCGAAACCGTGAATACTGTACTGTAGTGTCATTTAGTGACTCTGGGAGCTGGAGAGATGAAAACTGCAATAATGTATTACCTTTCATTTGCTACAGTGGTGAGTATTACGTGCAGTATTATGTGCTCTGTTAAGAAATACACAAGGTTGACTTAAGTGTTCACTACTCTCTGACAGACAGACTTTATTTATTTAGAAATGGGCAGGAATTCTGTGCTCCAATCCATGGCATGAGATGCGTGGTTCACTGAGTTTAAATGAGCCACTTTTGTTTAATTTAAAAATGATTCAAAATTGATAAGTTGTGACTAATCAATATCTATCCAAGAGCAGCATCTAAATATGGGTTGCATTCCGGTTCACAGGGACTTTAACGTGAACTAAAAACAAACAAACAAACAAATAAATAAATAAATAAATAAATGTATTGCTCTGTTAACGTAGTTACATATAGTTTTATATGTGACTAATGATAACAAAGACTACATTGATGTTAAAAATGTTAGTGAATACAAACATGACAAAACTAATGGCGCTTTAGTGTAAAGTGTTACCAAAATATGTAAAACATATATTTTGATCATCTTATTTAGTCTAGTCTACAAAAGTTCATTCCAAATCCAAAATGTCCTTAATAATCTGTATCATGCACCTTTTTTCCCACCTTGCCAGCATTAGCATCATCCCGGGAGTATCACTTTGTGAATGAGTCTAAGACCTGGACTGAAGCTCAGAGACACTGCAGAGAGAACTACACTGATCTGGCCACCATTGATAACATGGAGGAAATGAACAGTCTGATAAACACAGTTAATGGGAGTTACAATGGCTCAGCATGGATTGGACAGTATGATGATGTGAACAGCTGGAGATGGTCATTGGAAAACAATGATTTCTACCAGAAGGGAGAGAGAGATTTCAGAAACTGGTATCATGAACCCAACAATGAAAATGGGAATGAACAGTGTATTTACATGGATCCTAATGGAAACTGGTTTGATTCATCGTGTGAAAATTATTACAGATTTGTTTGCTACAATGGTAAGACATTACAAGAAAATTCAATTACATAATCAATAAGACATTACAAGTAAAAATAAATGTATACATTTATTTTATATTATGTATTTATCTTCTTTTGCTTTGAGATTTGTCAAAAGGCATTTTCAGGCCTGAAAATCTTGAAGTGTTCAATATTTTTCTGCCACATTTAAATCCTAAAACCCCACATTTTCTCCCTAAATGATTGGGAGAAAAAAAGGTTGATTAGGCTAATTTTTTTTTTTTAAATGTATTGTACTAAATAGTTCTACATTTGACAAATAACAAAGAAATTGACTGATTTATATCCACTAAATTTTATAGGTAGAGAAAACGCCTCTCAGAAGTATGTTTTAGTAAATGCGAGAAGGACCTGGACTGGAGCTCAGAGCTACTGCAGAGAGAAATCCACAGACCTGGCCAGTGTGAGAAATGAGACAGAGCGTCAACAGATACTGAAAGTAATACGTTCATATTCTGGTTATGTGTGGATTGGTCTGCACAGAAACAGACTGTGGTCAGATCAGAGCAGCTCTACCTTCACATATTGGCTGCCATATACTCCAGGTGATGTTGCACAGCCAGATAATGGTGAAAATGTCCCAGGACTGAGGGGAGCTCAACACTGCACAGCTGCGTCTCTAAAATACTTTGGTCAGTGGACGGATGAAAGATGCTTTGCCAGTTTGCCTTTCTTCTGTTACAGTGGTAAGCAAATACACCTTTTGTAATGAATTAAGCATCGGGGGGGGGGGGGGGGGGGGGGGGGGGAACAAGCAGATTTATACAATAAATTGTTGTTGTTAAAATGCCATTGTGTTATTTGTGTAATTCACAAACTTTGATGCTAATGCTTGCTTTGTCTTCTATTCGCTTTCTGGTGAACATGATGATCCTTATTGACCCATCAATTCAGATAAATATGGTATGTTTGTGGAGATATGTGCTGTTTTCAGTCTAAAATTAGTGTTTTTCAACAACATTACCGGATTGTATTGTTTGTATTCATGCAGGACTGACCAGTGTTCTTTTTTTGTTTGTTTGTTTGTTTTTTACTGATCAGTGATGGGACTGAGAGTTGAACTTACAAGTGCAGAAAATCTGTCAGAGTCTCAGATTGAAGAGTTTGTGATTATACAGGTGAGAAACAGTTCAAAACACTCATTATGCTTTTTGAGTTTTTGTTGCACAAAACAAACAAAAACACATGAAAAATAAATAGATTACTTTAGAACAACTTCACAACAACAGCATAATAATAATCAAGCGTAGCGTCAGTTCTGGCAGGTCTGGCATTCTGATTACCCTTTGAATCAGACTAAATTCTCGAATTATGTTGTATTAAAATATTGAATTAACGATATCTGCAATACATTCATGTTGGTTCTGTTTATTATTATTATTATTATTATTTTTTATTATTGCTGCTATCATCCATGCTAGGCTACATGGATGTGCAGAGAGTTCTTGCCCAGAACAGAAACATACCACCAATCCAAACTGAATGTTAATTGTAAAATCATATTTGACGATAGTGGTCCCGACAGAAATAATAATAATAATAATAATAATAATAATAATAGTAATAATGATACTACTACTACTACTACTACTACTAATAATAATAATTATTATTATTATTATTATTATTATTATTTACAGATCTTTGTAATATATTCAGCTCAAAAAATATCTCACAGAAAAAAAAAAAATTCCTATGTTTCAGCTCCAGGAAGAATTTATGAGACGAGGACTTCCCAGCAACTTCACAATGCATTTGAGAAACTATCTGAAAATCAAACCATGAGAGATAAAAACAGAATTTGTGCACACACGAACATGGTTTTAGGGTTTGTGTTTCTGCATTTAAACTGCAGGCTTTTTTGATTAAAACAAAACTAGATTGCTTGTACTCATAATATCAGAACTTCTCCCTCCCATATATTTTTTGATTACATGGATTTTTTAATTATATTTTACATATATATATATATATATATATATATATATATATATATATATATATATATATATATAAAGGGTTCTTTCTTTAGTTATGGACCTCCCATTCTCACCCCCAAGGCATCATCTAACTGACGCTTCGGGAGCATTTTGACCATGCTTCAATGTTTGACGCTTTAGGCGCCCTTTAGCGTCAGTAAGATGACGCCCTAGGATCGCGTGTACCCTACCCCCACCCCACACCTAAACCTAACCGCGTCCTTCAACTGACGCTTTCCTTTAGCGTCAGTTAGATGACGCCGCGGGATCGCGTCATGTAAGTGGGCGCCTAAAACGTCAAATATTGAAGCATGGTCAAAGGTGACGCCTTGGGGTGAGAATGTGTTGCTAAAGTCCACTGGGGTTAATCAAGGAAAAGTTTACAGTAGTATAAAATAATAAAAAAAAAGAAATCTTGTCAGTCAGAATTATGATTTTGTGATTTATAGAGACCAACCAGGAGGGCTAATAATCCGAGTCTATAGTCTACACACTACGTTTCCATCAAAAGATGCACATTTAACTTAGGCCTGTGATATATTACTCCACAGAGCGCATAGACAACACACAATAAACATGGTCATGTTATCTCTGTTTGGGATCACAGCCGTATAAGACCATTCTGGGGTGCGTTTCCCGAAAGCATCGTTAGCCAACTATGGTCGGAAGTTACGTCGTTCCCAATAGAGTTCAATGGAAATTGCGACCAACTTGTGACCATAGTTCGGGAAACGCACCCCTGAGAGATAGTTTACAGAAAAACTTTGACAACACACTTTGCTCTGGCTTTTCAGAATGACCGAAACAGCATTTTAGATGCTGAGCAACGACATCGGTCTGTGGCTGTCTGGTCCAGTTATGCCGTCCCACTCTAAAGTCACATTTATTTTTTGAAGGTCAAGGCCCATGCAAACACTCCACTATGTACCTGCTCAGACTCATTGGAAAAGCAAAAGTCCACTCAAACAATGTGCTAACATGACATTTCTGTGTAGAAATATGCTTGTTTCTGTTTGCATTTGCCCTATGGTGTGGCATAGCCGTACTGTAACCTTTTGTTGAATTATCCACCCTTTACTATGCTCAGCTCGCATGCTCTGATAATACCCATAACTTTAGCTTTATATATTACTCTGAATTGTTTGAATAATTGGTCAAAAAATAAATCTGTTAAATCTACCATTCTGTTTAATTTTATTGTTTTACATTCATTAAAAGTGTGGTTGCTTTATTTCATTGGATTGTATTTCTTTATTTATAAAGATTTCGCCTTTTTAAAACATTGTTCTGACGTTATTGAATCATTTCCTCAATCAATTTATTAACAAACATGAAATCGTTCAGTAGGATCTGTTGCATGCATTTCAGGACTCACATGTGCATTTGTTAATCTGTGGATCTGGAGATTACGGTACTGTTTTCACATACTGTATATGCATCTATGTCAAGAAGGCCAATTTTGTGCAACCACAGATGCACAAATGCACTGCAACCACAGGTGCAACCACAGATGCACAGATGAACACAAGTTCGGAATACATGTAAATCACATAGTTTGACGTTGGCAACTGCACGAATAAAAAATAGAAATCCTTTTCATTACTGTATAAGATATAACCAGTTTGGACCAGAACGGAACATCCACTAAGCCTCTTTAATCATTGTTACTGCAGACTCACGATGTTCTCATGGAGTACATTTAATAGTGCAGCTTTCTGATCCAAGTTTCATGATATCATGAGTGTTCAAAGAATTATCCACCCTAAAGCATTATAAGTATTGTATGTTTTGTTATTGAATAAAGCGTTTAAAAAAAAAAACCTAAACCATTATACATTTTAAGACAAAATCTGGCCAGAAAACAGGCAGAAACCCAAAAAAATCTAAGAAGCAAAAACGGTAAGCTTGGCAAAATATAATACATTTTATTATGATATAAAATAATATTAAATAATAATTATTATTGTACTTTTAAATGTATCCATCTACTATACTTTATACAAACCTACCAAGACTTGAGGAATGATATAAAAAAGTATTTTGTAGTATATTGTGTAATACGTATATATCATACTTTACAGCGATGTTTCCAATGATTATATTATCTGGTAAGCCAAACATTTTCATAAACATTGTGATGCTGAAACACTTTATGAAATTGTTTGGCTTGCTACACTAAAAGCATGATTTGGCATTTGTTGGGCCTCTGGTGGTAAAATTATGTATTTCTATAGTCTAAAAAGTAACATCTAACACATTCGTAATGTAAAAAGGAGAACTGCAGGCAATTTTTAAGTTAATCATGATCGTTACCTTTGTGAGCAATGTCTATGAAGAGTTCAGATGCAAAAGCCTCTAAATGCCATTTGAAATTTTCTTCTAAAATGACCATTTTTATCAAGCTTTTTATCAAGTGAAATTACTGAACTTAAATATACAAGCTTGATAAAAATGGTCATTTTAGAAGAAAATTTCAAATGGCATTTAGAGGCTTTTGCATCTGAACTCTTCACACACACACACACACACACACACACACACACACACATATATATATAAATGAATGAAATAGGGAAAGTAGGGGGGGGGGGTGAAAGTGGAGAAAATGACCCCTGAAATTCCATTACACGGAAGAAATGACCCCTGAAATTCATACACTCTAAAAAAAAAAAAGGTTCTTCAGATGTTATTTGCGGTGGTCATGGTGCTAAATAGCACCACCAGTTCTTCAGTGGTTCTTCAGTGGTTCTCTGGGGTGGTTAACGTGCTCTGGCACCTCTTATGGTTATACATAGCACCATATGACAAAGATAAGTGCTGATCTCTGCACTGCTGTATATGCACCGCAACTGGAGCGGATCGACGGACTGCATCCGCGTGCAGTGTGAAAGCTCTAACCCGTATATGGAAACAACTATTTATGGTCAAAAGACAACCCAAGACGTCTGTTATAGCCCATGACTTCTTGGGATGAGACTGTGTTAGCACTGCAAACAGAGTATTTGTGAAACGGACATAATAAACAAGAAAAACTACAAAGGACTACAAAACATGGCACAGAACAGGAAATAACAATATTAAAATAAGTAAAAAAAAAAAACACAAGACAAGGGGGGCATGAGACAGGAATCACAGCACAGATAATATGTAACCAAAGGAACAAACGAGGACATATTCATGAGATCAGTCTGAAGTTTAAGTTTTATAAGCTCAAATGGTCACCTCGCTCTGTTCTGTGATGCACGTTTGTGACTCTCCTGTTCGAACTCGTTTATCCAAATGAACTAATATTTTCCCTAGTCAATTCGTTCATTTTGTTTGTTGAATGAACCAAATGAAAAATGACACAAAAAAGATTCATTCATTTTGATAAACGAGTTCGAACAGGAGAGTCACAAACTAAATAAAATGTCTGAGACATGAAATGTGAATAATGAATGAAAGGTGATGATTTAACGTCTCTTTTGCCTTCATGGAGTTACTCATTATTAAATGTGCAGACATAAAACACACACAAAGAAAATAAGGAAATAATGACAAAATTTTTCTTTTATTGGTGTTGCCTAACTCTTTTGCATGGTTCATGGCTATTTTCAGACTGTTTTCACAACCAGGACTTCAATAAACAGGCAAAAGGTGCCATATGAAATATAGCACTGTTCATAATGTATGTCAAATAAACAATATATATATATATATATATATATATATATATATATATATATATATATATATATATATATATATATATATATATATATATATTATAATTAATAACAGAACATTATTAAATGTAAAACAAAAACGTTCAATAATTACGTGAATACAGTTTTAAACTGGATAAATATATATATGTAAAGTCTGTCCAGCAATCATTAATGTCTCATTTAATCTACACCAAAGTCTGTTCACACATCAGCCTCAAGCTCTTCCATATTGTGACAATCAAGTAATTTGAACTGAGATGGAATGACATCAGTCATCTGGGCCATGAGTGAGATCAGACGGGGTAGTGTGAAAAATGTGAATGTCAACAGATAGTAATTGCAGTATTATGGTAATAAGGTGTGGATTGGTCTGCACATACAGACTGTGGTCAGAGCAGCTCTTTGGTTATATTGTCTGCCATCAACTCAAGGTGATGTTGCACAAACAGATAATGGTTTAACTCTCCCAGGACAGCAGGGAGCTCAACACTGCAGTGTCTTTAAAAAAATAAGCTGTTAAAGAAAATCACATTTCATCTCCAGAAAGAATTTATAAGGTGAGGTCTCCTCGACAACCTTACAATGCATTTCATAAAACCAGTCCATTAAGCGGGATGGACAGCATTTCTGGATCACGGGTTTGGTTTTTGTTACACATTGTTTTAGGGTTTTTTTGTACTATCACTGAACTTTTAAGTATTGTTGACAAAGTGAATGTTGCATGTTGTCCATTCTACTATTTGATGAAGGCTTACTGTGAATTCAGGCATAGGCTCTATTTTAACATGTTCTTCGCCTTGATCAAAACCATGAGTTGCAGGAATAAATTATTTAGTCTTGAGTTGTTATTTAGACATTCTTTTGCTTTATGGTTTAAAAATGATAATGAGAAATGCTTTGACACTGTGTGCAGTTGTAGGCTATCAAATATTAAAATATATTTCCATAGCTTAGTGTTGCAGTGCATCACATATTGTGTTGATATATTATGTCACCAACCAAGACATTTGCAATCACAAGTTCAGAAAGATTGAGCAACTATTGTTTAATCACTAGTTTCATATAACAACATGCGGAAGGTTCTCATAGAGTACATTTATAATGGCACCAATGTGACTCAACAGGTTTCTTTGTCACATGAGTTCATACTTGTGATCCTCCCATATTTAATACACCCTATAAATATTACGACAGTCAGGTAATCTAAAACAGAAGCAGCAGGAGCAAGAGAAAAGAAGAGGCTTCAAATAAAAAGGTAAACTGTCATCCCACCATTTAAAACATTAATGTAATAAATAATGAAGATATAACAAATGATTTGATTGATTGTTTTATTTATCACAGGTTTTACATGTGTTTAATATGTTTCCACAGCTATGTTTCCGTTGCTTCTGTTATCAGGTAAGACTTTTTATGATCAAAATCATAAATTGACATTTTTGTATAGGAGCGTGAATTTGTTTGTCCGGTGACTGATAATGCAGTATTGTTTTTTTTTAACCATTTAGAGAATACAGATAGAGTACACTGTCAGAGAATACAGACAGAATTCTGAATAGAGTACACTGACCCATTTGACCCTTGTTTTCTCATTTGAAAAATAAACTTGTCTTTAACAGGTTTTATCACCTTCACCTTTAGTGTCCCTCAGTATGTCTTTGTGAATGAATCCAAGACTTGGGCAGAAGCTCAGAGATACTGTAGAGATAAATACACTGATCTGGCCACCATTGAGAATGAACAACAGACGATCCAGTTATTGGATACAGTGAATGACGATTCCATTGATTTGGCTTGGATTGGACTCTATGATGATCTGAACAGTTGGAAATGGACTCTAGAGGACAATGATTTCTTCAAGGAAGGAGGAAAAGACTTCAGCAACTGGTATGACCAAGGACCATACTTTAATGCAGGACAAAGTGTGTGTGTGTATATGCAGATGGGGATATGGTATACAATAAGCTGCTCCTATGCATTTTATCCAACTGTCTGCTATGATGGTAAGCTGTCAACAGAATGTCTAAGAAAGTAAACAAAAGTTTAAAAGAACCAAACCAACCTCTCCCTGAACTTAATATGATATTAATATCTTTCAGGAAGAAAAAACGCCAGTGATACTTATGTTTTTATTTACCAATACCAAACCTGGACTGAGGCTCAGAGTTACTGCAGAGAACATCACACAGACCTCGTCAGTATCAGGAATGAGACTGAAAAACAGAAGATTCAGTATTTATTTCATTCTTATCATCATTACTCCATTTGGATTGGACTGTACAGAACCAGATCTTGGTCAGATCAGAGCAACTCTTCATTCAGTAACTGGACGACAGGACAGCCAGATACTCCAGGATCCTGCACTGTAGTCTCATTCAGTGACTCTGGGAAATGGACAGATGAAAACTGCAATTATGTATTTCCTTTCTTTTGCTACACTGGTGAGTAGAAATCTGTCTTAATGGTCAGGCTGTCAAAAAAAAATTGAATGCCATGAATCTAACACTTTCTCCACAGTGTCATCTTTGACATTATCACGCCAGTATCACTTTGTGAATGAGTCTAAGACCTGGACTGAAGCTCAGAGACACTGCAGAGAGAACTACACTGATCTGGCCACCATTGATAACATGGAGGAAATGAACAGTCTGATAAACACAGTTAATGGGACTTACAATGGCTCAGCCTGGATTGGACAGTATGATGATGTGAACAGCTGGAGATGGTCATTGGAAAACAATGATTTTTATCAGGAAGGAGAGAGAGATTACAGGAACTGGTATCATGAACCAGACAACAGTGGGGGGAACCAGCTTTGTGTTTACTTGGATTATTATGGGAAATGGTATGATATATCATGTGACAGCTCTCAGCCATTCGTTTGCTTTGATGGTAAGGACATTTCTTTTTTTTTTTCTGTGAGTATTTCTGTGCGTCTATGAAATGTGTTGTATATTTCAAATCACAGGTAGAGTGAATGCCACACAGAGTTACGTTCGAATCTATGACAGGAAAATCTGGTCAGAGGCTCGTAGATACTGCAGAGATCATTACACAGATCTCGCCAATGTGAGAAATCAGACTGAGAACCAAAGGATCTTTGAGACCGCAGGTGGAGGAGTCTGGATCGGCCTGTACAGAAACAGGGTTTGGTCAAACGGTCAGATTACCAAATATGAAGACTGGAGACCACCAATTCCAAATTCTCCACAGCAACCAGATAATGGTCAATATGGTTATTACCAATATATCTCTCAGCAATGTACTGCAGTATCATTCAGCCATTTAGGCCGATGGACTGATGAGAACTGCTTATCAGCCCTGCCATTCATCTGCTTCAACAGTGAGTTTATTTTTTCTCTCTTTTTTCTTTTTTTTACGCAGACCAACATATTTATAGACATTACAAAAAGTGTCCAAAAAGTACTAAAAAATAATGTACATTAAAAAAATTAAATATTAAATTAGGCCTATATTTTATATAGATTTTGAAACAACTTACCACTTAATTATTTTAATTTGCACTGTGCAAAAGCTGTTTTTTCCAGTTAATATAAAATATACACATGTATTTTGGGGGGTTCAAGCATTTTCCCATGATGCAGCATTCTCCATCTAAAATTGATCGGGCAGACCGAACCGTAAGATTTAGAAATCGGATTTGCTTGTCACCTAAGGAAAATTTTTGGGGTATTTTGCAAACTACTCCTGTTTTTGGCCTGATCGTAACCAAACCACTGCAGGAACATTCTCTGGAGAGTGACTATCAATAATCATCAAAAATTAAATTTGAAATTTTAATTCATGGTCGCTAAGGGGAACTAAATGTTCGATGTGACTGGGGCCAATTTTACTAAAACAGCTATAACTTGTGAACAGAAAGAGATATTTTTGCTAAAGTCGGGACACATGTTTATGAGCTCAATCTGAGGTCACATGAATAAAAAATCATACAACCGCACCCTACTGTTAGTCCGATGAAAATTGGAATGCAGTGTCTTTGTCCAGGGTACCATGATAGTCAATGAGAACATTGGCGTTTCTCAAAAAACTCAGTCGAAAAACTAAAAAACATCAGCACAATGCCCTGAAGGAACCTGCAAAGTTTCATGCCAGCTTTTTTCACGAAAGTGACCTTCTTAGACTCCTGAATCCTTGTCGAGTCCAGCGATACCAAACATGCCAGGTTTCCTCTTATGGTTTGTGTAACGTTTCATTTAGCGCTTAAAAAACTTGTGATTAACTTCTAAACTTTTCAGTCAGATTGAGACAAAACCACCATGGGAAATTTGAAAACATAGGTCAATAGCTAAACAATAACGTCAAAATTATGTCAAAACAAATGTAAAAATTATTATTGGAAATGACAAAACAATTTAATCAATGTCGCCCATGGATCATTTTTATGCTCTGTTAAGTGTCTAAACTTCAAAACGAAATTAGATATTTACAACAAATTTGACACGCATATGTACATGTATGGGCACACTTTGAGGACATCTAATAGAAGTAGTGGAGATCAGACAAGACATGGTGCTATAACTGTCAAAAACAAAAACAAAAACAACAACAACAACAAAACCCCCAAACAAACACATGTTTCCTTGTATTATCTGTTTGGGTTAGGTTAGACAACCCTAACAGATAACCCTAAAACTTCCACAATAAAACCATTTTAATAGTTTTGTGATATTGGTGATTGCAAAGAGTAATCAAATGTATTTCTCTTTTTATTTTAAACTTATAGGAACCTGCACACAATCTTCATGCACCCATCAGTATCACTTTGTAAATGATTCAAAGACCTGGACTGAAGCACAGAGACACTGTAGAGAGAATTACACTGATCTGGCCACCATTGATAACATGGAGGAAATGAACAGGCTCATTAAAACAATACGTAGGACTTATGGCTCAGCTTGGATTGGTCTCTATGAGGATCTGAACAGCTGGAAATGGTCTCTGGATAATGCCACTTTAGAAGGAGGATTTAAAAGCTGGTATGTCCAGAAACCAGTGAACTCAGGTGGACAGAGTCTATGTGTGTATGCATCATATTATTCGGGAATATGGCGTGAAAACTCTTGTTACAATACACTTCCATTTGTTTGCTATGATGGTAAGAACTCCAATTGACTTTTTAAAGTTTTTAGAAAAATCTATTTATGATACCATGGATATATCACATACACATATTTTCCCCACAGGAAGAGTGAATGCTAGTACAAGTTACGTGTATGTTTACCAGTTCAAAAACTGGACTGAGGCTCAGAGTTACTGCAGAGAATATCACACAGACCTCGTCAGTATCAGGAATGAGACTGAAAACCTCAAACTTCAGTCTTTATTTCAGTATTATTCTGCTTTTTGGATTGGATTGTACAGAACCAGATCTTGGTCAGATCAGAGCAACTCTTCATTCAGTAACTGGGCGATATGGCAGCCAGATAATGCTGGAAACAGTGAATACTGCACTGCAGTGTCATTCAGTGACTCTGGGAGCTGGAGAGATGAAAACTGCAATAATGTATTACCGTTCATTTGCTACAGTGGTGAGTATTACGTGCACCTCTGTTAAGAAATGCACAAGGTTGTCTTAAGTGTTCACTACTGTCTGGCAGACAGACTTTATTTATTTAGAAATGTTATTCAAACATTTCCAGATTTATGTTTTCATCAAATTAGTTTACTAAATTATTTAACATGAACTGAAAAAAAAACCCTGAAAAAAAAAAACAACTTCTAATGCATTTGCTAATCTTGGTTAATGTTAATTTTAACATTTATTTAAAAAAAAAAAAAACATTATTAATAAAAAAATATTTTTTAATGAACCTGAGCTAGCATTAATGTATTGCTCTTTTAACGTTAGTTACATATAGTTTTATGTGACTATGTTAAAAATGTTAGTTAATACAAACATGACATAACTAATGACACTTTATTGTAAAGTGTTACCAAAATATGTAAAATGTATATTTTGATCCTCTTATTTAGTCTACAAACAGTCTACAAAAGTTAATTAATTCCAAATCCAAAATGTCCTTACTTGCCAGCATTAGCATCATCCCCGGAGTATCACTTTGTGAATGAGTCTAAGACCTGGACTGAAGCTCAGAGACACTGCAGAGAGAACTACACTGATCTGGCCACCATTGATAACATGCAGGAAATGAACAGTCTGATAAACGCAGTTAATGGGACTTACAATGGCTCAGCATGGATTGGACTGTATGATGATGTGAACAGCTGGAGATGGTCATTGGAAAACAATGATTTCTACCAGGAAGGAGAGAGAGATTTCAGGAACTGGTATCATGAACCCAACAATGCTGGGAATGAACAGTGTATTTACATGGATCCTAATGGAAACTGGTTTGATTCATCATGTGAAAATATGTACTCATTTGTTTGCTACAATGGTAAGACACTACAAGTAAAAAAAAAAAAAAAAAAAAAAAATTGTGTATATCTTCTTTTGCTTTGAGATTTGTCAAAACAGGGATTTTCAGTCCTGAACGACATTCTTGCACATTTAAACCCTAAATTCTAGGGAGAAAAAAGGAAATACAGTTTTTCATTCTTTGATTAAGCTAATTAGTAATGTTTTTGTTTTCAAAGTGCATTTTATTATATAGCTATAAATTTGACAAATAACAAGTAAATTGACTGATTTACACTAAATTGTTTTATTTTAGGTAGAGAAAACACCTCTCAAAAGTATATCTGGGTAAATGAGGTAAGGACTTGGACTGGAGCTCAGAGCTACTGCAGAGAAAAATACACAGACCTGGCCAGTGTGAGAAATGAGACAGAGCGTCAACAGATACTGAATGTTACACGTTCTTATTCTGGTTATGTGTGGATTGGTCTGCACAGAAACAGAGTGTGGTCAGATCAGAGCAGCTCTACCTTCACATATTGGCTGCCATATACTCCAGGTGATGGTGCACAACCAGATAATGGTGCAAATGTCCTAGGACTGCACGGAGCTCAACATTGCACAGCTGCATCTCTAAAATACTTTGGTCAGTGGACGGATGAGAGCTGCTTTGCCAGTTTGCCTTTCTTCTGTTACAGTGGTGAGTAAATGTACCTTCTGTAATGAAATAAAATAATAAGCATCAGGGGAAAAAACAAGCAAATAAATTGTTGTTGTTAATATTCCATTGTTATTTGTGTAATTCACAAACTTTGATGCTAATGCTAGCTTTGTCTTCTATTTGCTTTCTGGTGAACATGATGATCATCACATTGACCCATCAATTCAGATGTATATGGTATGTTTGTGGAGATATATGCTGTTTTCAGTCTAAAATGAGTGTTTTTCAATATACATCAACATTACCAGATTGTATTGTTTGTATTTATTCACAACTGACCAGTGTTCTTTTTTTTTTTTTTTTTTTTTACTGATCAGTGATGGGACTGAGAGTTGAACTTACAAGTGTGGAAAATCTGTCAGAGTCTCAGATTGAAGAGTTTGTGATTATACAGGTGAGAAACAGTTCAAAACACTCATTATGCTTTTAGTTTTTGTTGCACAAAAACAAACAAAAAACACATGCACAATAAATAAATTACTTTAGAACAACTTCACAACAACAGCATAATAATAATCAAGCGTAGCGTCAGTTCTGGAAGGTCTGGCATTCTGATTATCCTTTGAATCAGACTAAATTCTCGAATTATGTTGTACATTAAAATCTTGAAATAACGATATCTGCAATACTTTCACGTTGGTTCTGTTCTGTTAAAGGGAGGTTATTCCTGCTCTACAGTGCATGCGCAGGTAGTTCTTGCCCAGAACAGAAACATACCGCCAATCCAAACTGTATGCTAATTGTAAAATCATTTGACGATATAGGTCCTGACAGAAATAATAATAACAATAATAATAATAATAATAATAATAATTTATTATCATTATTATTGATCTTTGTAATATATTTAGCTCAAAATATCTCACAGAAAAAAAAAATCCAATGTTTCAGCTCCAGGAAGAATTTATCAGACGAGGACTTCCCAGCAACTTCACAATGCATTTGAGAAACTATCTGAAAATCAAACCGTGAGAGATAACAACAGAATTTGTGCACACACGAACATTTTTAGGGTTTGTGTTTCTGCATTTTGCATGTTCTTTGTCCTAATGATAATAGAAATTTTGAATGTCACATGATTTTTTTTCTTTTTTAACAAATATAAGATGCAGGGTTTTTTGATTAAAACAAAACTAAGTTGCTTCTTAGTCATACCATCAGAACTTTTTTATATATAGGGCCTAATCGAACTAATCAAACATTTTGTGTAATTATGTGTTGCACTTGCAATGATTTGTTAATTTGCCTGATAAAATTTACTTGGTAATTAATTAGTCATCAACCAAACGTTATGATAATGATATTTTTCGGTCCGCGGCTGTCTGGTATGCCGTCCCACTGCAAAGTCACATTTCTTTTTTGATGGTCAAGGCCCATGCAAACGCTCCACTCATGTACCAACGCAAACGTGCCAACATGAAATTTCCATGTAGAAATATGCTTGTTTCTGTTTGCAATGCCCTACATGGTGTGGTATAGCCGTGCTGTAAAGCTTTTGTTGAATCGCATGCTCTGATAATACCTTTAGCTTTATATTACTCTATATTTTTTTAATAATTGGTCAAAAAATAAATCTGTTAAATCTGATTATGTTGCATAAAATTGTAATAATATATTGAAATTTAATATGAATGAAGCCTATTTTCTGTCCAATTTTATTGTGCTACTTTCAAAGTGTGGTTACTTTATTTTATCGGATTTATTTTTAATTTTTATTTCTTTTAATTCAGTATGTTTAAAACTACTGAATTTCGTTAAGTCTAATGTTAACTTTGCTAACTTTGCTAACTTTGCTAACTTAAAATGCTAACTTTATTTTATCGGATTTATTTTTAATTGTATTTATTTCTTTTAATTCAGTATGTTTAAAACTACTGAATTTCGTTAAGTCTAATGTTAATACAATTATACAAAAAAGCTAATATTTTTTAAAAGCAATTTCGGTTTGGCTTTTGGCCAAGAATTTTCATTTCTGTGCATCCCTAAATGTGTTTATATTATAGTTTATGCACGTTTTCTTGACAGATAAAAAATCTATTTGACTCATTTGAGCGCAGCTTTTTAATGCACATTTTAACATTCAACATAATTCAGTAATGAAATATATGATTACCACTGTAAATGAGTTATTGAATCATTTCCCCAACAATTTATTAATAAACATGAAATCGTTCAGTAGGATCTGTTGCATGCATTTCAGGACTCCCATGTGCATTTGTTGATCTGTGGATCTGGAGATTATGAGACTGTTTTCACATACTGTAGGCTATATGCATCTATTTACTTTTCAAAAATGTTGGTTTTAAATATCTACAGCTGAAAATTTGGTGCATCCTTAAACTGTTAACTTGTTTAGATTATGATGGAGTCATATGCTGTTTATTAAAGTATTGTCTGCTATTTATTTGGCCTCCTAATCATCCCTACATACTGATTGGCTTCATCACTGTCTCCTCTCCACCAGTAAGCTGGTGTGTGGTAAGCGTTCTGGCGCAATATGGCTGCCGTCGCATCATCAAGGTGGATGCTGCATACTGGTGGTGGTTGAGGAGATTCCCCCCTCTTTGTGAAGCGCGTTGAGTGTCCAGAAATGCGCTATATAAATGTAATGAATTATTATTAATTATTATTATTATTAGAATATTCAAGAAGGCCAATATTGTGCAACCACAGATGCAGAAGTTCGGAATAGATGTAAACCACATAGTTTGACGTAGGAAGCTGCACGGATACAAAATAGAAATCCTTTTCATTACTGTATAAGATATAACCAGTTTGGACCGGAACGGAACATCCACTAAGCCTCTTTAATCATTGTTACTGCAGACTCACGATGTTCTCATGGAGTACATTTAATGGGGCTGCTTTGTGATCCAAGTTTCATGATATCATGAGTGTTCAAAGAAATGATCCACCCCTTCTTTGCAAACTATACATTTAAGACGGTGACATAATCTGGCCAGAAAACAGGCAGAAAAAAATATAAATCATCAAACCAAAAAAGGTAAGCTTGGCAAAAATATTTAATTTTATTATTATAAAAAATAATATTAAAGAATATTTATTATTATTATTATTAATGCACAAATATATCCACCTAGATACAAACCTACCCACACAGGAGGAATGATTTAAAAAAGTGGTTTGTGTAATATGTATATTGTACAATGACAATTCCATTGATTTGGCCTGGGTTGGACTCTATGATACCTGAACAGTTGGAAATGGACTCTAGAGGACAATGATTTCTTCAAGGAAAGACTTCAGGAACTGGTATGACCACAGACCAAACTATTATAGAGGACAAAGTGTGGGTGTCTGTCTATGTATAATGGGGGATCATACTGCTCCAATACACAATCCTTTTGTCCGTTATGATGGTGAGCAGTTGATTGATATATATATATATATATATATATATATATATATATATATATATATATATATATATATAGGACAATGAAAATAAGTTAATTATTATTTTGAAATAACCAGCCTCTTACTAGCCTCTAATGCAGTATTTCCCAGGACAGAATGCCAGTGCAAGTTATTTTGGGGTTTACATATCTAAAACCTGGACTGAGGCTCAGAGTTACTGCAGAGAACATCACACAGACCTCGCCAGTATCAGGAATGAGACTGAAAAACAGAAGATCCATAAGTAATTAGTATCATTATTACTCCTCTTGGAGTGGACTGTATACAGAACCAGATCTGGGTCAGATCAGAGCAACTCTTCATTCAGTAACTGGAGGACAGGACAGCCAGATATTGCTGGTCACAGTGAATACTGCACTGTAGTGTCATTTAGTGACTCTGGGAGCCGGACAGATGAAAACTGCGTTACCTTTCATTTGTGGTGAGTAGAAGTATGTCCAATGGCCAAAACGGTCAAAAATGTCATGGTAAAATCTCACATTTTCTCTACAGTTTCATCTATCTTCTCGTCGGTATCATATTGTGAATGAGTCTAACACCTGGACTGAAGCTCAGAGACATTGCAGAGAGAATTACACTGCTCTGGCCACCATTGATAACATGGAGGAAATGAAGAGATTTCAGGAACTTCTATCATGAACCAAACAACAATGCTGGGAATGAACAGTGTTTACATGGATCCTCACGGAAACTGGTTTGATTCATCATGTGAAAATACTTTAACATTTGTTTGCCATTATATTCTATTTTTTTAAATATACAAATATTTTATATCATTTCGGAAAGAGTGCGCGAATGCACAACCTCAAACGTGTGATGTGTCTAACCCACAACAGTAACTGTCTGTATGCTTTCATTGCATTAGAAAGGCCACTTATATTATCATAATATATTTGCTATAATTTCTTTATTTACTCCACAACCAGGGTTAATTGCCCAACAGCTGCATCACATTATTGGTGTAAATAAACATTTTCTGTGATTGGATGACCTACTCAATAAAAGCACAACAAGCGAAACATTTAAATAATAGCTATGGCGAAGAAAAAAGAAAGAAAGAGGAGAGCCCCCAGCTTTAATCCAACTGAAATGGGCATCCTTTTAGACGAGGTGGCAATCCATAAAGATGTGCTTTTTTTCAAGTTTTCGGACAACTGTGTCCAACAAAACGAAAAAAGATACCTGAACAAGACAGGCTAATACACTTTTGAAAACTTTTGTGATCACCAACTGAGATGATTGTACAGGGAAGATGCAGATATCAAAAGAAAATAAACTGTACAACCATTTTGATTTCCCCCTTTCCTCTTTTATCCACCGATCTGCCTTTATTTAGTGCTATCGATCAAATTATAAAGTGTCAAATCCAATGCACTTTATCACGCCTGCCTGCTTGTTTTCCAGGCGTCATTTTGAGCAATGGATGCAAAGTGCTGCCTGTAGTTTATTTCCGCTGATTTATTTGACATTCACCTGATGATTGATTGTGATTGACTTATTGTGGATGGGTGAGACTTTTAAAAAGACTGAGACTTACTCTCGCACAGATTATATTTCACATCTGTTGCCATCAGTGCAGCATAATGAAGTACATGATGAGATGAAATTCAGAAGAGAAACATGTGACAAGCCAGTTGGTGACATTATTTAGACTGACAAAGAGTATTTGCACAACAGATTGGGCGACCCAAAGCAATGTCAAAACTTGACTGTGTCAGATGCGAAATTAAAAAATGACAGACTCCAATATGCTGCATAGGCTTTGAGAGAATATGGCAGAGGCTTCGTAAAGGAATCATGGAGCCTCTGTGACAGGATCCTAAAAATCAATACCACCACACAAAGACCAGGAGAAGCGTTGCATTATTAAACCTCTAATCACATGCTAAAACAGCCCTTTGTGCTGGTGAGATTCATAATGTGCTGCCAGATTCAGTTTTGGGCCAATATCTTTCACAAATCTCAAAGGGAAAATCACATAATAATGTGCTATTTTTAGGAACTGAAATCATTTACACTATATTGAACCAAATATGCATGCACACAAAAAAAGTCTGTTTATATAACAAGTTGGCTGCCTAAAAGCTTGAACAATGTGCTTAATTCAAATACAACATTGACAATATACTGACCTTTTCTCAGTAATGCATTGGGATGATGGCACATATAAAAAGACACACTGAGACTCAAATGAAACCAAATGAGATTTGCAATGCTCTTCTTAAACAAAACGTTTGCATTTAATCAATGCATTTTTTTAATCAGGTAGCCTATATATTCTATCATTTTGGAACTACATTGAAAATAAATTGTGTAGAAACAATTTCCACACAGAAATCGCTAATTTATTTATTAAACACGAAATTTTGAAGTAGGTGTAACAAATAAAATGTACTACTTATTTGGATGTCTGTAAGCCTTAAAAAGCGTCTACACAAACATTAAAGGGTTAGTTCACCCATAAATGAAAATTCTGTCGATAATGTCGTTAACCAACTCGATCTCAAGACAATTCGTACGAATTTTACGAGGTGGCTAATTCGTAACAATTCGTACGACCTCACTCGTACGAATTAGTACGTTTTTGCTAAATCGTACATATTTTACGAAATGGCCAATTCATATGAATTCGTACGAATGACCTACCCCTGACCCCGCCCCTAAACCTACCCATCACGTGGGTTTGGAAAAATCGTATGAATTCGTACGAGTGAGGTCATATGATTTAGTAACGAATTTTTTAATCACTCGTACGAATTCATACGAATTGGTCGTGAGATGGCGTAGCGTTAACTCGTAAGACCTTTGTTCATCTTCAGAACACAAATGAAGACATTTTTTAGATGAAATCCATAAACTAATTTCAATTTACATATCTTTCTTATTTGACATGCAATAACTCAGGAAGGAAATAAGAGAGCAGGACAATTCTTCTTTGGTGAAGTTCCCCTATATGTGAGCTGCATCTTGACCAATTTGTATGCATTTTACGAGGTGGCGAATTCGAATTCTAGATTTGTCTAAACCCCAGTGACAGCTAGGTTTAGGGTCAGGGTTAGAGGTTTGTACGAATTCATACGAATGGGGCAAATAGTAAAACATGTACGTTTAGCAAAAATTGTACAAATTCGTACGAGTCAGGTCGTAAAATACGAGATCGGGTTGGAATATATCGTTATGGCCGCAATATATTATGTTGACTCATTTTAATCGTGATAATTTGCTGTCAATAATGATGTGCCATTATTGAAGCATGTTTCATGAAGGTTATGAGCGAAAACGTGACATAAATGCCGAATCTGCATTTTACTTATATACATATGGGACTTGTGGGGCTTTACGTACAAAAACTCGTTTAGTCGAAGCCCTAACAATTATGCTTGTTGTGTTCTACTCTGTGAGACCTTTCAAATGACATGTGACACATGACTATCTGAGCTGTATGATGTTTTTGACATATTACAGTACAAAAAAGTATTTCAAAAATTATGATTTTTGATTATTTATGGGCATATAACTCATAGCATATACTTCAAATTGGCTACATTCATTGTAAAATTCAGGCTCCAAGCTTTCAAATTGCACCTTTTGTGTTTATCTAGGCACTTAAAGGGTTAAAGATCATTTTCACTATTTCTTTGGACCCACTGACTCATCTCAAATTAAAAGTCTTACATGGAGGCCACTGTCTGGGTGTATTACTTCTGCTTTGTGGTCTCTGAGTACTTCATTCCCTTTCTCAGACCCCCACTGATTAAATTTGACTTTGAAATAAGAACTAATGGAAACAAATGGGAGAGCAGGCAGCACTGTGAATAATGATATTCATTTCCATAGGTTTTTGCTATGGCTGAATGCCAAAGAGAGCCAGCAGCATGACTTTTATGTTATTAAAGTTACTAGTTGGATGAAGATGCGCCAAATGGCCCTCATTACTGCACAGATCTTAGCCTTCATCCACTTTACTTACAGTATGTAGTGGTCGATCAACTTAACACAACAGATCAAGACTAGCACCACGAGGAAGAGCATTTAGGGGGGTTGGTGTGATCTCTCTCTAACTTACTGAATATATCGGATCAAATACTTCAAATTTCTTCAATTTTTCTGTGCGGGATTAATACAAATAATAAGTGCTTCCCTTTTATTTTGTCATGTTCGATGGTTCAACAAAACAAACACATGCACCCCACATGTTGGGTTTCGATGTTTTATGTGGACTTTTTATAGACATAATGACTTTTATACCGTACAATCTGTATATTCCATGCCCTAACCTTAACCCTCATAGAATACTTTCAGCATTCGTCATAAAAACAAACAAAAAAACAAACAAACAAACAAACTATCTTCACATCCTGATAGCAATCAATAATAGAAGTGGTATACCTGTAAATATTAAAACATGTATATAAATATATTCCTTTGGAAGTCTCATTTAGCACTGTTTCTCATAATGCTTTGCTAAATTCATGTGTTTTGAAGGAGATGTGGCTTTGGAGAGCACTCTGAAGGTCTGATCTTACGCTTTTAAGGCTAGCTTGCTATTGCTGTCGTCTTCCCTACCTTTAAATGTTTTTGTCTGTTTTTGTGCTGAAATAGCCTACTATTCGCTAAAGTTTATTTTGCCTTTTCTTCTGTATTATGTGATCTTTCCATTTCCTTTTTGCTCTTTTCTACTTAGGCTTTATATCATCTCTGTTTTAATGTGCCTCTTTTCCTCCCCACCTTCTGAACAAATCTATTGCCAGAATGTATGTTTCTCCTGTCTCACACCATTTGCACTGTTACCATGCTGCCCTCCAGGCAGGCTTTGTGTCATTGTGTGCTACTTTCTCCACCTGCCTGTTAGCTGTGAAGTAATGAATGAATCCATCTCCACATACAGACCACATATCCACCATTGGGCCATATATCATTTTGTGATTGCACAATGTCTATACTTTTCATAAGAAATAATCTATTCACATACAGTGAGGTCCAAGTGTATGGAAGTAAAATAATGCCAAATGTTTTTGCAACTAAAAACCCTGTTGAATTGCACTACTTGAAAAAAAAAATCAATAAATATAGACATAAAAGACATAAAAGCTGTGTTTAATTTAATTTCCTTGTTACTTTCCCTATGTGGGCTACATGTTATCAGTTTGCCTCAATACTAAATCATCAAGGATTCCCCGTCCGTCGGGACAAAACGCTTAACATAGATTAATGGACTAAGACCACTAGTTAAAATACATCTATTTTAAGTTTAATTTAAAAAATTCAAAACGTTATAGTATAAGCATAATAATTTGAGTCACTTTTAGCCTTCTACTAGCCTGGCTAACGTCAGACCCAACTGCACCGCTTTTTTACTGCACTGCTCACGCTCAAATAAATTGAAAGCACACTTTTAGACCAATTTGTCCATAAGTCATTTATTATCAATGGCCACTGATGCAGAAAATCTAATTTTGGTCTGCTATAATGGTTGGTATGCTTTAAGAGACTTTTTATATTTATTTTGGTGTTTCTTTTGCTTGCAGGGATGGTATGCATGGACTGAATATGTAATTCATTCTCTTTTCTTTTGTATATAAAATGGTCAAAATGCATTTAGACATGCACTGGCATTTGGTAGCCTAGTATGACCATCTGATCTGTATTTGACCATCTGATAAGTTTCTATTTCTGTCTTTTACGCTATCTTATCATTTACGAATTTTGTTATACACCCCAAACAAATAAAACAGTCTAAATAAAGCATACAACAAATACAAACAGTCCAAATGCATTTGAAACATTTGAGAGTCTCGGCAAAGCTGAATGATTCTCCCATACATGTTCGACCCAGAGTCTGTGTGTTGCACCATTTCTGTCAGTGTCAGATCTGTTATAGACGGCACAGCACCGTTCTTTAATCTTAATCGTTCTGCAAATCCTCCCCACACCCCATCCCTCACCTTCGCTGCTTTGTACCCCCCCAGTCTAACAGGTGGGTCTGTGACCAGCGCCGAAATGGCTGCAGGACCAGATGGCATTTCTCCTGAGTCTCATGTCCTGAGTATAGAATCGGTGCATCCCTCGTGGAGTATCACTTTAATAAAAATAAACAACCAAGGAAAGCAGTTGATATACGACTTTCCTATAAAGAAAAGAAAAGAAAAGAAAAGAAAAGAAAAGAAAAGAAAAGAAAAGAAAAGAAAAGAAAAGAAAAGAAAAGAAAAGAAAAGAAAAGAAAAGAAAAAGAAAAAGAAAAAGATGCTGGTCATTTTCTGCCAGGCCATTATCTGTTAAGTGAACATACATTTCCCAAAACACAACACAATGTAATAGGCTACATAATTCAAAATAAGGGTAAAACACTTGTGGAAACATCAATACAGAAAATTCCTTCATATTTACACAGTACATTTTGGCCTGTTATAAAGACTTTTCTGAGAGTGTAGATATGAAATGTGGGATTTCAGTTATAACCATCATTGATTATAAAAAGTTAAGAAAGAAAGAGAAAAGAACATCCCATTGAAGCAAAGACAATTTTACCCCTTTCATAACATACATTTTGCTGCTTCTGGACAGAACCTTATCAAAACAGGTTCTGCAGAGTCGATTAAGTTGATTGTCCAAATCACATTACTCTCTGGAGGCTGAGCTTGATGAGTTTTTTTTTCTTCTTTCAATTGAGCAAGGAACAAAATCTCTTTAATACAGAAGGAGTGAAGAGTAGAGGGCTACTGGCTTTGCATTATAACTAATAACTGATTTATGTCATGCACAAGTATGGTGATTTCAGCTTGGTGATTAGTGCCTTATAATACACAAGGTGATCGGTCTCTCTATCTCTCTCCATTTTTCTTGCATTCTGTCTTTGCTGTGATGCCTCAATGTGTTTAACATTAGGCTTACATATTTTTCTGGTGTAATTTGAAAGACATTTGTCTTCATCGCTGCACAACAAGGTGGAATTAAATTAGCATTTTCATTTGTAGCCTTTTCATGCATAAGCAAACTACAGTGAGTTGTCGTTCTTACATTTATGAGATGCATTTTGACTCTATGGACTCCATAACATGCTGACTACCCAGAATGATTAGCTCTTTTTTCTTATAGGTTGGCTCTGCACTTAAAAGCAATACCCAACTCAGTAAACAGGTGTTTCACCCCACATTCATCTCCTCTAAAGCCTACGTCTTAGTTTGTGCTTATCTTGGCGAAAGCCGAGTACAAAGCAGCACGAAGTTTTAACATATACTCTTGTGTAATGGAAGTCATGATAATATTGAACTAAAATAAGTGTACTTTGAGAAAGTGACTCAAAACCGGCAGTCTTTCAAATAATGCATATTTTTATAATGGATCTTTGCATTACAGATAATGGATCTCATTCACCATGCAGAAACAGGTCAAAACTAGCATTGAGTGAATCAGTGCATTCACTTTTCATCATATATTTTGATTCACCTCATCTATCAAATATTCTGGGAATATGAAAACTGCCCAACTTCATGGTTTTATTTTTGCATAATTCAATAGAATCTGAATACCAAACAAGCCCATATCATCAGCACAGGCCAAGAGGACAAAGCAGCTCTGCAATATTACATGGCTCTCAAATAGAATAACGCTTTTATATTCTGTGGCTCAAGTGAGCTGCGGTTCACAACTGCTCAGCATTTCATATTAAAATATTCCCTCTTTCTGTCATCCAATCACACACTGAGTTCCACACATCTGGTTTTTGGCCTCTACAGAATCACTTTATGTACTATTTCATATAGGAGAAAAACTGTCTGAGCCTTCAAGAATATTGGCGGTTCTCCGGGTTCCAACAACAGCCTCATAGATGGACTTGAGGTGTGGGATTCATTTCTCATAGGCCATTGATTTCTTCTACAGTACAACACCAAAGCAATAGTTTGAAACAGATAAGGTCATGTTTCGAATACTAATAGAACCATATGATTAGAACTGATTCAGGCTGAGCTAGATTAGTTTGCAGTCTTTAATAAAGAAACCACAACAGGCCTCAACAGGTCATGGTATCACACTTAATGGGGTATAGTGCCCACAACTTGTCACACAACTTTACACAGTAAAAAGTGAATATGTTCAGTTGTTGCTTTAACCCCTTACACTGCACACATCTGAGGTGTTGCCGTAATGTGCCGCAGGCATTGTGTAAATAAGTAAGGAGGCATTTTCTACCTGATTCTATATATTGTAATATATTCTATAAACCCCATGTATTCTAATTTTGTTGTTGTAACCTAATTGAATCAGGTTTATATATTATAAAACAATTATTTTGCCTCTTGTTCAGTTTAATTGGTTAAAATTAGTTAAAGGTAATACAATTGTGTCATTGTGTCACTACTTAATTTAACTGTGCTCAACTTTAAAAGTGAAATTTAATGATAATAATTTATAATGTGAATATTTTTTGTTGACAAACTGGGCAGTGGATCTGTAACTGCCAGTATGCTTTGCAAGGGCTTGCTCCTTTTATACCCACGCGGTGGGGCAGAGTTGCGCCATGCAAGTTCCGCAGATGGCATTTCCTTGCCATTGGCTTGTTTTATTGCTTTCCAAGCTGATAGGCTTCTAAGCAAAACCCTATTCGTCGTCTTTCGACGTAACTCAAACTAGTGACAACGAAAGGGAACAGGGAACGTTTTTACTCAACATTATGAGAAAATCACAAGGAAGTTCAATGAACGTTGTTATAAGAACATTTTCAACTCTATAAACATTATAAGAACGTTCCAGAAACATTATTTCAGGAGAGCTTATTACTACGATTTACATAATTTTGACATAACGGTAGTGAAAATTATGGGAACGTTCCCTGTTAGCTGGGATATAAGGTAATTTTTCAATGACCTGTTTCTGGCCTTACAAAGACAGTCTCTATGATAACAATCCAGCTTGAGAAATAGTTTTACATGACTACACTTGTCTGGCCTTGATTAATCTTGTGACACATAGGCCTCATACACTGCATGGTTCAAGTGACCCAAATCCGATTTTTTCCTCTCATGTGGCACAGATCGGATATGACCGGTGAATGTGTAAGCAGGAAAAAAAACGCATGGATTCCGATTTTCTCAGATCGGATTCAGGCCTCATTCATATGTGGTAATAAATCGGATATGAATCAGATACGTGCATTTGCGTGTGCCATGTAAGCAGACAAATTGGATATTCCCCAGTAAATGCAGTCTTGCGTCATTAAAAACTGCGCGATTATAGGCGCCAGCCGCGCGATGGAAGAAAGGATACACACAGTGGAGCAATGCGGAGGTTTCATGTCTTTTGAGTGTTTGGGGTGAAGAGTGCAGGCAAAAATGCAGGGTTGTTACTGAAATAAATCCGTTTTTGATTTTTCACGAGATATGAGGCATCGTTTTAAGTGCTCATGGCCAGAGCCTCTCCTCTTTTTTTCTCCGCCGTACGAGACCTATGTTTTGATGACTTATATTGTGGAAAGAAAACACTGGATAATTTTATTCGCATCGGCATCCATTGAATTTCGTGCTGTTTTGCTTAATTTCCCGGTTAAGAACCATCAGAACGTCTGCATTTGGTAGTTTCAGCAGTGTAGCCTATAGTGTGAATGCAAAAATCGGATATGGGTCACTTTTAAAAGATGATGTAAGCAGGTCGTCAAAAAAATCGGATATAGTCAGAAAATCGGATTTGGGCATCAAGACCTGCAGTGTAAATGCAGCCATATTGTGGACCACCAACGCATCAGGTCATAATAGAGCATATAATAGTGTAATTGTTGTTATACAGTGTTCACATTGATTTCAGGAACATGTGTGTCCTCGAGTGACTAACCGGTAATGACGTTAAATGCAGATGTTAAATGCAATCCACACATTGTGACATTTTGTCTGCTGCAGACTCCTGACTTATACATCAACACAGTCAATTTGCACTAGTTAGGGTCAAAAAATCTCACGGCCTCAGGAAGGAAAAAACGTTGAGCGAGGAAAGATAACTTTTTAAGTCCCTTCCCTTTGCAATTACTTTGTTGCTAAATGCTGACATTGTGCGCATGAAGAACAGCAGGCAATTATTTATCCTAATTTAATGGGATTTCACTGCAGCAGGTTTTCAATTTGGGCCTGAGCTGCTGTACGTAAAATTTTAATCTTGCCTTGAAATTGTCCGAGGTAAACATAACGAGATGGCTATAATAATAGTGGTAGAAGAACAATAACGAGCTGACATGTAACAACCATTACATGCTGCCTGTAAGAATGACAAAAAGAAACTGAAAAAGAAGCCAGTTCCCCCCTTGTCTATAAGTTATATACTGTAAACAGCAGGATATTCATTAAAACTTTTGTCTTAAGTGAGAAAAAGGAACCAACTGTGAGCGCCCTGCTTTCATTTCACACATAGTAACCGAGAGGGCAATTATTTGTACAGTGACAGTAAGAAATAGACCCAGGTCTTATAGAATTTATGCAAATAAGAAATTATTTTCTGATCATACCAAGAAACAGTATTTTATAAATCGTCCTTTGAAATGAGAACATCATTAATGTTACATAAGAAACTAGTTGTCACACTTTGTACTCCAGTGAATATCCCTCAGGGTGGGTTTATTTTTGCAGTTACATACCTCAAAGTCACAGCAACAAATAAAAATGTACCCCAAAAATTGTGACAATGTGTCCCAATGATGGGTCATGTGATGTCATCACATTATATGGGCTGAGTTTCCACAAAACAAATTTAAAATGATGATTAATTAGAAAAGTGATAAATTGTATATACATTAGATTACATTTTGACTAAAAGGGCAAGAATATTTGTTTTTGTGAGATGTAAGAAAGGCAGTGTAAAGAGAACATAAAAAAAAACATATTGAATGAAGTTTTTCAAATTGCTTAGGGAACAGTTGAATAATAGATGAGCAAACATTAATGTGAGGATGCTTTCCCAGCTGTATCCAATATTCTTTATTGGATCAGTGTAAAATATAGCTTTGCATTATAATAGTTTGAAATTTACATATAATAAAGTACATATATTATTACAACCATCTTTCCCATTCGTAATGAGTTCTATTAAAACAAAATTTGCCCTGATTTCATTAAGCCATGTGGAGATCCCTCTAAAATCACTTAGGACTAATGCACATTACTGAGTCTTGTCTAGTACAGCAGAGTCTCTCAGTTCACATTTTATTATTGGGGGAGTTTATTGAGGCCTTTCAGATGCACAGTGACTTAGCACTTAGAATAGGCAATTTTCTGTCTATTATAAAGCATTATTGATAAAATGACAGTGCTCTGGTGCCTCCTGAAAACATGTGGGACTGGGAGAGGCACTGTCAGTAAGAGAGCATTAGTCTTTATCTTTGCTACATCTCTCCCCTTCTGTCACTGGGCTGAATACAAATCAATACAGAAAGAAGTGTCCTGTCAAAGCTTGTGGTTAAATTTAGTTGACAGCAATGGTGTGAGATGATGCGCTGACGGTGTTAACTGAAGTAGACTGTCAATGATTAGGTGAAGCCCCATGAGCTGGAGAATTCAACAGAAGAGAAAGTTGAAGAAGGGCGAAATGTAACTACTTGCCTGCTATTTAGAGACTGTAATAAGTAAATCATTATTATTTGTCCTGTCAGTCAACTGTCTTCAGCTATAAGGACCCAGCAGTGTTCCTCCATTTAATGTCAACCAGGTAGTAGGGAAAAATTCTGAAGTTAAAAAAGGGTTAGTTCACCCAAAAATGAAAATTCTGTCAGTATTTATTCACCCTCATGTTGGTCCAACCCCGTAAGACCTTCGTTCATCTTCGGAACACAAATTAAGATATTTTTGATGAAATCTGAGAGCTGGATCACTCCTCAATACTAGTCCATATAGGCTTCTTGAGGGATTGAAACTTGCTGGCCACGAAAAAGTTATTAAAGACATCGTTAAAATAGTCCAAGTGACGACAGTGGCTCAATCTTAAGTTTATCAAACAACGAGAACACGTTTTGTGCACAAAAAAAAAAAAAAACCAACAAAAATAACGACTTTTTTCAACTATTCATTTACTTCTCTCTCTGCCTCGAGTCTGGTTACTAGTTTAACAGCGTAAGCTTCTGTTATCGTACGTCACATGCATCACACGCATGACCAGCGAATTCAAGGAAGTGAATAGTTGAAATAAAGTCTTTATTTTTGTTGTTCATTGCGCACAATAAGTATTCTCGTCCCTTGATAAAGTTAAGATTGAGCCACTGAAGTCACTTGGACTATTTTAACAATGTCTTTTAATAATTTTTCGAGGCCAACAAGTTTCTATCCCTCAAGAAGCCTGGACTAGCATGCAGGAGTGATCCAGCTCTCAGATTTCATCAAAACTATCTTAATTTGTGTTCCGAAGATGAACGAAGGTCTTACAGGGTTGGAACAACATGAGGGTGAGTAAACACTGACAGAATTTTCATTTTTGGGTGAAAATACATGTGAAAATACATGAGTCATTGAATCGTTCTCTCAACAATTTTCTCTAAAACTCAAAAATGAGAATGAAATGATATGCCTGCCAAATCAAAGCCATGCTTGCTTGTGTAATCTATTTCTAAACCCTAAATGTATGAAACAAAAAAACAAAAAAACTACACAATTGCATAAAGGGGGTTAAAATGACCTACCTATTGGTGTGAATGATTTCTTCTTGTTCTTGTTCTTGTTCTTGTTCTTGTTCTTGTTCTTCTTGTTCTTCTTCTTCTTCTTCTTCTTCTTCTTCTTCTTCTTGTTCAAAAAATCCTACTGAGTCCTACTCAAATAATTAAAACAAGTGATTCCTGTTTGGTGACGTCACCCACTTCTGACGTCTTGTCACAACTTTGGACTGATTTCACAAGTGTTTCACAACGCAATCACGCAGAACGTTCCCACAGGGTCAATTAACCTTTACCAACTGTTCCTATACCTGTAAGGCACTTTATTTCCAGTTTTTAAATATTTTTGTTCATTTTTCTTTACATTTTATTCAAATTCAAATGGCAATTCTACTGTTTGGTATCTCAATTCAAAATCCAGACTCTGAATTCTGAATGGCACACAGGTGAGGATGGGAAAGGACATCTCTCACCCTAGGGGAGTCTCTGTGATTCAGGGGACCAAAAAATAAAAGCAATTGCTTATCAGGTACTGAAGTGAACGAGGCTAGAGTCAAAGAAGGCTATTAACAAATGGATCTGATATAAATGCAATTTTCTGTTCATTTCAGCAGGAATCTTGATATAAAAAACCTGAATCAGTTGGCAAATAACAAACTGTTCATTTCTAATCTTTTTTGCAGAAAGTTTGAAAAGATCTTTTCCCCTTTGTGCCTTCCGTTCTCTTTGAACACTGCGAGTGAAAGTGGTCCCCAAACTTATCCTTGTTTCAATGATGGGGCTCTCTTTTAGTTTCCTAGGGAATCAGTTAGTCATTAATAAAACATGAGACAAGATAAGATTATAAGCAGCGAATTACTGCCAAAATGACTAAAACCTGATTAAACATTAAAACGAAGTACTTTATATATTTTATTTATGACAGTATTAGCATATGTCCTGAACAAAGATTCAATATCAAGGGTCAATCCGGTCATATCATGCAAATTGAAAGTTTTGGGGTTTTTTTGTACTCTTTTTGAGTACAGCGTTTCGGTTTTCATTAACATCCATTGTGCTAATAGGCATTTGTCCAGCTTTGTAATTATTTTTTAACCATAACTCAGAGAATTTTCATTCTCACCAGGACGAACATGGACATTTGCATCATGCGAGATGTGATTGTGAATATTTATAACTTAAGATAAAGACTAGCCTAGCTGAAGTCTTTAATACTGATGGAGGAATCGATTTCAAAATGATTCTACATGCGAAAAATTGTTTGAACATACATTCAGTATAGCTAACAGCAACCTGATAGCTATATGATAGCTAACGACGTAGTTCACTGTTTCACTACCATAGTACGATGTATCGTTGGAAAAATCAGCTAGCTAGTCACGACTGTTTCCCTAAACCCACTGTTGCAAAGTATCGTTCAACCATGCTGGTTTCGCAGGTGGAGGAGTAATAACTACTTTTAATGAAACTGTTTGAAATCCAAATAACACTAGATAGTTTATATAAATTACAGACATGTCATCTGAGGACTATTTCTAATTGTTCTCAGTTGTTTTGCTTTATTACCAGACTCAATATTTGGCTCGTTCTTACATAGTAGAGCACATTCGCACGTGCACACTCTTCAAACACGTTACTTCAAATCTTTTGAAAAACTAAAAGACGTAAATTACATTTGTATGTTTGCTGAATAAAAGGCACCGGTTGTACTGAATATCAGCTTGCTTATTTTGCTCAAGAAGATTTATTACTTCCAAATGTCATGCAATATAGAAACGATGCTTCTAACCACAGGTCGAGAGCTGTCGTTCAATCCACACAACTTTGCGATGCTGTTTGCGAATGTTCGCTGGAACTTGATTTTGGGAAACACTGACTCGTTGAACGATGTTGATAACCATGGAACTTGCAACCATAGTTGGCTAACGATACGTTTCCCATACAACGACGTAGTTCACTGTTTCACTACCATAGTACGATGCATCGTTGGAAAAATCAACTAGCTAGTCACGACCGTTTCCCGAAACCCACTGTAGCAAAGTATCGTTCAACCACATTGGTTTCGCGTGTGGTGGAGTAATAAATACTCTTAAATAAACTATTTGAGATCCAATTAACGCTAGATTTGTTTTATATAAATTACAGACATGTCATCTGAGGACTATTTCTAATTGTTCTCAGTTGTTTTGCTTTATTACCAGACTCAATATTTGGCTCGTTCTTACATTGTAGAGCACATTAGCACATGCGCACTCTTCAAACACGTTACTTCAAATCTTTTGAAAAACTATAAGACGTAAATTACATTTGTATGTATTCTGAATAAAAGGCACCGGTTGTACTGAATGTCAGCATACTTATTTTGCTAAGGATAAGGATTTATTACATCCAGATGTCATGAAATATAGAAACAATGCTTCTAACCACAGGTTGAGAGCTGTCGTTTAAACCACACAACTTTGCGATGCTGTTTCCAAATGTTAATTGGAACGATGGTTTCGGGAAACACCGACTCGTTGAACTATGCTGATAACAACGGAACTTGCGACCATAGTTGGCCAACGATGCTTTCGGGAAAAGCACCCCAGATTGTTAAAATAGGGCCCTATATCTTGAAAGTCAGACTTTTTTTTTTCTTAGAATTGTGAGATATAAACTCAGAATTGCAGGTTTAAAAAGGTTAAAAGTTTGAATTACAAGATATAACTTCCCATATTGAGTAAAAAAAAGTAAGATTAAAAAGGCGAAATTACCTTTTTTATGTTTTATTCCGAGGCCGAAACAAGCTTTATATATAAATGTACCATGCATATCACAACAATTTAAAACTGAAATTACTTTCTTCTGAAGCTTCAGTATGATAACTGGCTGTCGGAAGCAAAGTGAACATTCAAATTAAACTTGAAGTAAATTAAACTTAAAAACAACAAATACATACACATTTTGTAATTCACAAAAAGACAGAAAACTAAGCTAATGGAACCCTTCGAAATTAGCTTAATATGACACCAGTGTATGATTTGGTGCAGAATGTCTCTTCATGAGAGGCACACAGTGATCATTGAAGAAAGGGTTGATATTCAAATAAACACAAAGAGCAAATGGGGAAGAGATACTGTGAAAGTACAGAATATATTTGTGAAATATATTGGGCCTTCTGCTAACACACTGCAATACCTTGATCTGTGTGTGGTGTGTTTGTGATAATGAGCTTCGGTGAAGAGAGTGCTTCTCAAAGGGCCTTGTCGTCCACACACACTAGGGTCTGTGTTGCAATCCTTACAATTTAATCAGCTGATGCTACCACTATGATCTTTGCTAATGAGAACACTGATTATTCAAACAAAATTCAGCCCAAAAAAAATAAATAAAATAATACAGCACACGGAGCCTTAATGACTACTAACACAAGCTGTTAATTTAGTCTCCAACCCTTGTCCAGATCTACGAGACAGATGGAGAATTGCAGGGGTCAGAGTACTCTGTGTTTGTTAAACCCCTGTAAAAAAAAAAAAAATATATATATATATATATATATATATATATATATATATATATATATATCAATCACATCACAGGACGCTTTTGAAAATTGGTTAAAATGCACACTTTGACCAGTTCCCTTTCAAGAGAACTTGAGCTGCGCTGAGACACGATGGGAACACCCTGCCTGATTGCGGGTGCTTATCCAATGGCAAGTGTTACGATCCTCGATATTTTGTTGTTTGGGTTGTTGGTGTTCTGTGTATGTGTGCAGGGAGTGACTGCAGCTGGAGGACCCTGATTGGTGGATCTACAAATGCACTGCGTTTAAAAGGGCGGCGCTTAATGAAGACGGGGAGCTCATTCTGGCATTTGGCCTTGTGGCGTGCAGAGCTCCGGATTCCTCCTCCCGTCGACAGATCCCAAAATCTTCGATTGTTATTGTTTATGTGGTGATGAGTTACTTTAACTTTGTTTGGTATATGATTTAAGGAATGTAGGGGTGTCCTGCCATTTGATTTGACCTCCTTTGCAATCTGTTTATTTTCAGGGAGTTAGGGAAGTTATTTTGTATTTTTGGTTTACTCTCCGTTTAGGTAATTTAAGTATTGTTTTGTTTATAAATTTCTTTTGTTTATTATTTTGGCCTTGGGGCACCCTGAAGTCATTTCCCTTTAAGTTATCATTTCCGTTTCCACTACACAAAAAATATAAATAGTTTTTTTGTGGAACTTAGATTTTGTCTCTTTGGTGATCTGTCGGCCGGGGCTGGTATCCTTTTTAACATCTTTAAAAAAAAAAAACTCCACGTCCAACCGTTCTGTATAATACGGGACCTACAGTAACACAAGACGGGACGTCATAGACCAGGAAACTATAAAGCACCCCTAAAATCAGACCGAGACAGCTTCTGTGCCTTCAGCAAGCGCTCTCTGTACAGTATATCTGGCCTTGTCATATTTTTTGTTGTCTGTCACAAACGTCACAAAAATGCATTGTCTGTGACATGATCTATTAAGGCATTTCTATGCACAGACAGAATCAAATGCATGGTAGAGGAGACCATGGAGCATTGTAATCCATTAGTATATTTCACTGATGTCATTAGGCCTATAAAAGGGTATTCTTTTAAAAGCTGTATTTTCCATATTTTGCTGTGAGTTTAAATACAGTCTTAAATCACTATTAAATGCTGTGGTTCATGATCTGACAGTATGTCTTGTTTTAGGATATATAGTGTATTAACCAAGAATAATATAATAGCATAAAAGTCATTATAGTTGTATAGTTTGGGTGTTATAAAATCTAACAACTGCCTTTGTGACTCAATTAAGTTATTAAAATGTAATTTAAATTGACTTAGGTAGTGACTGCTATTGTATCAAATATGTATGTGTAAGGCAAATTTCAAAGGTTTGGGTTTAAAAAATCGAAATAAGCAAAAACATCCATGCATTAATATTTACTGCATTAGTTTTTTGGTTCAGGTTCAGAAAGGAAAGGAAAGGAAAGGAAAGAATTAATTAAATTAAGCTTAAATCTAATGATTTATTAAAGGTTTACCATATGGTGCATTAGTACTAAGAGCTTCATTAAATGCAATATGCCCAGATTTACTCATGTGTACATCCACATTTTAAACATGAATATTTCCCAGGCTGCAGCAGCAATCAATTATTAGCACATAAGCACAGATATTTCAGTGTGTCTTTATTTTCTGCCAACTGTTGTTTACCATGGAAATGTCAGTCTTATCATATCTGCTTGAGTCCCAGGTGTAAATATGTAAGCTTCACACCTGGGTTGAAAATCAAAATAGCGTTAGTAAATCAGCCAGAATGATAATTAATCGTTTCGCCTTGGCATACTCAACCATAAGACATCCAAACTGCATCAGAACAAGGACCAGAATTGCCATCCTCAAGGAGATTTTCCAGAACATTATAGTTATTATTGGACATGGAGATAATGGTAGAATGATCTAAAGCATGCAGGCAAACAAATTACGAGTGCTCAGGAAACAGCAGGATTTTAACTGGTGCTAATGTTGATGAATTATGAATTATGAATGCTGTGTGCCTTTAAATGGGCCAGCTGTAAGAGCGAAGAACAGATGGCTTGTGACAAACTAAATGCATGAGTTTGGACCATTAGTGCGAGGAACTCAGATAAATGTGCAGCTTGAGAAACCCCTCAACCTTTCAAATGTTATTTGGAAACCCATAAGCTTGACATATTAGTGTAAGGAATCATTTTTAATAAACACAGTCTGCCAAAGTTTGGATCGATCGAATAACGGGAATCTCAACTGTTGGGTCGCCAACAAAGGGGCCTATTCTGATAAAAAAACAAGGAATCACTACAAATTAAAAAAGGTCAAATAAAACATAAATATACAATACCAGTCAAATGTTTGTAATAGTTCACAGTATAATAGCTTTTAAAAAGAAGGACATTGAGAATTTTTTTAAATAATGTTTATACTTTTATAATATTTATATCATGTTGGATAAAAGTTACTTTGTGTAATTAATAGACCATGAGCAGCCATGCAGCTGGTTGTGCATTGAACCAATGGTTGATGAAAGCAAGAAATCATTAAAATTGAAGAACATTTGTGTTTACTATTGATGCCATGTTGATTTCCAATGTGAATTGGTTGAGAACCCCTGCATTTTTCTAATAATTGCTACTGCTTAAATTGTATTAAATTGTATGGGAAGCACAGAGCATGTCTGAAGTGGCTTTTAACTTGTGTGTGTGTGTGTGTGTGTGTGTGTGTGTGTGCGTGTGTGTGTGTGTGTGTACTGCCATTTCAAATGGTAACACAATCATTTTCTTTCTCCTTACAAGAGACTTGCCAGCAGAATATAACATGAGGCCAACCTTCAGTATCCTTACTTCTTAACGATCATCTTCCTGCTATAGTTGATTTGCATAAATATACATAGATTTCATTTACATTTCTAGTCCACATTTGAAGAAAGACATTTCATTAAAATCAGGTGAAACTCCTCTCTTTCTATACCTGCCCAGCCAAAAAATAAAAAAGTCTGGATTTAAATAGGCAACTGCTTAAGTCTTGGATCATTATTGGAGTGATTATGTATCTAGCATGTTATATGTTTGGCAACAGTTCTTTTCAGTTCTACATTTAATCATTAAGGAGACGCTTCGGTCCAGTTTGATACAAATGAGGAGAACAATGTTGGAACTGAAGCCATTGCTGCAGTATACTGTGAAAAGTGAATGCAAATTATCTTTATAATACCAACGCAGATGCATACAGTGTAGCTTTTATTACTATTCTGAATGTGAATAATAAACAAATCAGTTATGGAGGATTTCTCCTTGACGCTTTATAACATTCATGCTGTTCGTAAAATGAGTTAGTGGACTCTGCGTGCTGTGGGTATAAACTTCTTATGAGTTGATTTAATGCTGTGCAATATTGACCTGACTGTTTGTTGAGAGTTTTTATTGAGGTAGACGTGATGCTTTGATCAATTTTTCTTCTATTCACACACTCCATTAGAGCAGTGAAATGAAATGCAGGACTTTTTTTAGTAGTTTCCTGATGGAAGCATACTTGTAAACTAACAGTCTCTTTATTGTACTTTATGCTTAAGTGCGGAACAGAAATTTAAATGATTGTTTACATCTTTCAAGAACTTAACCCTTGTCTACTATTAGTCAGACAGGTAGTTTTACCCCCAAACATAGTCTGAAGTGTTTTGATAAAGATTTTCGGTAACACTTTATACAATAAGGTTCATTAGTTAACTACATTAGTTAACATTAACAAAGAATGAACAATACTTCTTCAGCATTTGTTAATCTAAGTTAATGTTAATTTGAACATTTACTAATACTTTATTAAAATCTTGTTAACGTTAGTTAATGCACTGCGAACTAACATGAACAACAATGAACAGCTAGATTTGTGCAAAGTATTTTTTGCTTGTTGTGATCATATCGATGCTTATTTTTTTTAAAAACCTGTGCCAATATCACCATTTGGACATTTTACAACCTCTTGCTTCAATTTCTGGGGTCTCCTAGCTATGAAATGTAAGTGGTGAAGTCAGTTATGAGGCACTGTAAGTTCCCTTCTCTCTTGCCTGATTAACCTAATCGTAGCAGGTGAGTTCATTATAAGTTCCATGAGATAGACAAAGTCACTAAATTGTGCAAAATAGTGTCTTTTATAAACATATGGGGCAGAAAGCAGCCGATTCAGATTGAGCTTCCCACAAATATTCATTCCTAAGGAATTTAGAAATGTCTTGTGAATTAAAATATCATTTGGGTTTTATAGAAAAACATTCCAACAAGATTTAACCTTTTTTCAAGGTTACAATTTTTATGACCTCTGGTAATGAACTGGTGTATTTGTCAAGTTTAGGCTTACAACCAGGGTTAGGTGCTTCTATCATCTATCATTTCCATATGATTTTAGGGGTAACAAACTATAGGGGTATTGTTAGGTTTAAGGATATGGATTGGGTTTTGGTGGGGTTAGGGTTAAGTTAGGGTTAGGATTCAATTTTTTTTTTTAGACAGGAATTTTTTCACTGACAAAAAAATAAATAAATATGTCATTACCCTGACTAAGGTTTATGAAGCTTCCTTCTCTACACACTTAATTCGCTCCTCATCAGTCAGACTGATTTGTCCCTGAGGCCTGGTAGAATTGGGCGAATAAGTCACCGGAGCAGCCTGTAATGCATTCTATTAATTACTAAGATTCATGGGCGAAATGAATGGGGAAAACAAGAAAATGGGGGATTGCTAGTCTTTTTTCAATTAGATTGTTTCTCTACTCTGGAAAATTGAGTGCTTGATTTACACAAATGAAAGGCAAAAAACAAATTATTCGATTTCCCCCCCTCCTTTCAGTGTGTGAGCTGCATAATTTTTAAGACGGGTTCCATTACAAGTATAGAAGGCATTTGCAATGGAATCTCATTTCAGAAACAAAACAAAAGGTAAAGTTGGTAATGAAATCAACAAATATTTGTTTTACAAACAAAAAATAATCAGATTTTCCATCTCCTTCATGGAAAATGCCACTTTACATAGTAAAACATCATTATGACTTGTGGGTCAACAGTCAGAGGCTCCTATAAAACAATTCCACTGTTCCCACACACAAACCTAAACTGAATAAGTTGGAAATTACATGGGCCTGGCCTTTTTTTCTGTGAAGCTGACCAAAGCTAAAGACCATATTTTTTGTAAAGAATCAAGACCAAACTAAACCTATAGGTTCCATATGGTTGAACAAAATTTAAGGTCCACTGAGGCGTCAAAGTGATTTCAGAAAGGAAAATCCTCTTTGACCTGGACAAGTTTGAAGTTAAGGGCAAATCATTCTGAACTCATTTTTTTTGTTCAATGGCTTTTCCCAATGGAGGAATCTTCTCTTATGCTTCAAGCTGAATTTTAAAAAACATCCATGTCCTACATTAATAGGCAATTACCACTGTAGGTCAACCCCATTTATCAGGTTTATGGTAATGGTATTCGATGGCATATCCGCCAGCTTCATAATTCAAAAGTACAATAAAAGTTTAGACTCTGAAGCACACATTTAATCAGATCATTGAATGTAAGGCAAGGTGCAAGTTTGTTTCCATGACACAGTCTTAGAAACAGTCTATTCACATCCATTGTTGTTGGTTCAACCGAAAAAGCGTCAAAAGCCTCAATATACCTATTTGTAGCAATGACCGACATTTGATAAGTGACAGGTTCTAGCTTTTTGTCCTTGGTTTTCTCTGCCCTGGTGTAGGTCTGTTACTGTATCATTTTCAGTCATAAAAACAAAATCAAAGTCTCAAAGATAAACCTGTCATTGATTGTTCTGCCACATGCAATTGCTGTTCTGATGGAGAAAAGATGTTATATGTTAAGTTACATAATACCAAAGTTTATTTAAAAAAAAACAACTTTAATGTAATTACACAATCTTAGCTGACAGCTTTTTCTTCACACTAGACAGAAACTCATTTTAGAGAGACAGATGGGATATTAGCTAACAGTAAACAGAGGCTAGGAGGATGTTTCATAAAAAGGTAATAAACGTGTGTCATAACCAAAGATAAACAGGTCGCATACTGCATAGCTGATGAAGCAAATATGAACATCACCCATACAGGCTGATAGCAATTCAAAGCGAAATTCATGACAATAGTACAACAAAGGCAAGAGAAACTGAAACAGAAACCAAAAATAGTTGCATAAACAAATGCATTTAGAACACAAGTTTCCGTCCTAGAATAAACAGCCGAATAGTCACAGTTCCGATAACAGTGACATCATTTCCCATGTATTCTTCTCATTCATTTTCTTAAAACTGTATTCTTCAATAAAATTCTAAGCCATGCAAGAAACAACAATTATACATACACTTTCAAAGTTAGGCATAATTGGATATTTTAAATGTTTTTGAAAGAAGCCTCTTTTGCAGTTACACACATTTGGTAAAAATAAATAAATAAATAAATAAAAACAGTAATATAGTTAAAGAGTGAAAGATTGTGCCTTCTCATTGGCGGTGACACACCTCTGGAATAACCTCCCTGTGAATGTTTTAAATCTATTTTGAAATCGCATCTTCACTGTAAAACCCAACAGCGACTCTAACACTTTTTTAGCTAACTTAACTTAATGTCTTAAATGTAAAAGTCTAGTAATCTGTACTATTCACATACTATGGTTTGTTTACTCAGAAAACCCAAGCTAAGATTAATTGATTGGTTTGAGTGCGGCTTTTGAGGCGGGGAAATTCTTAATGGACTCATTTTCTCCAATTCTGCAGATATTTTTCTCTGTTTGTAGTCACACATTTCCCAAAGTCATCTTGAATGTTGAATTGTCAATACAACTGAAAAATTTGAGAGAACATCACATGAGCTGACTTCATAAATTGATGTTGATTTTCATAAAATGTTTTAGTCACCATTATGGTGATTAGTGTTCCCTTCAGTTGGACTTTGTGAAACTTTTAATTGGGTTTATATCTATATTTGTGGCAATCTTGCATTTGATCATGCTTGAGTTGCACAAAATTCAATATTCAGCATGCAAAACAACAATGGTAACAATTATATTTTATTTAAAGTAAATTACCTATTAAGTACTCACTACAGTTCTTTTTTTAGTTATTAGAACTCTTGTGTAAGTGAACGATACTAACTAAGCATTGTCAGTCCCACATACTATTCCTATTTCACTTTACTTGTTTTTTTAAAGCAATTGGTTTGCATGCTTTTTTTAAAGTAAGTCTAACTAATTTGATTTTATAGTGTACTCTGTTGCATAGCACTTAAATGTATGGACACTGAATAGAGATGAGTATTCTGTCTTATCCCTTATCCCTCCTATATTTTGAACACAGCATATATGCTAGAAAGAAAAGTTCAAGGTTTCTTGGAAAAGAACTGTGAGGTAAAGATATTCATGTTTCATGATTTTGCTCACGTTTCATGTGGAGCTGGATCACACAAGCTATTTCTGATTCTCAATAATCCTCAGCTCTAATCTTTCTTGAAAACGAGATGCATTTAGGTCTGTAAGAAGGAGCACAGCCCTGATAAGACATTCAAATTCAAATAAGCCTCACAAGCAGGTTGAGATGGTGGGTTTTACGGGAATATACATGCTGTTGATTCAAATCACATGCTGAGTGGCGTGCCCTCAAATCTCTTGGGATGTCTTTAGCCGGACTCAGACTATAGGAGTTTCAGGTAGATTTTTTTTGGCCCGATTTACCCCTCCCGATATTCTGAGAAAAAAAATGCGTCCAGGATATTGGTTGGTTCCGATCAGCCCAGATTATCTGGTAATGTGAGGCGTTGACAGATGAAATCTTAAACCTCCCGATCTGCTTGGGCCACCCTGACAATATCAAACATCAGTTAAATATTGCTATTTAGGATTTTAAATCAGGATGACTACGACCATGATTACTTCAGTACGAAACTTTACTCCTTCTAATTGTATGTAAGTGAGAACTCGTGAACTGTCTGTATGTCTCCTCATATAATGTCACAGTATTCATTTTGTTACATCTGTTTCCCTGTGAGATCACATGAGGCAACCCGATCTCACGGCAATTCATACAAATTTTACGAGGTGGCTAATTCGTACGAATTCACACAACCTCACTCGTACAAATTCATACGATTTTTGTTAATCCGTACGAGTTACCAAATTCATATGAATTTGTACGAATGACCTACCTCTGATCCCACCCCCATCATGTGGGTTTAGACAAATCATTCAAATTCGTACGAGTGAGGTCATATGAATTAGTACGAATTAGCTTTTTAATCACTCGTAGGAATTCGTACGAATTGGTCGAGTGATATAGTTGTGTGAGGTGCTAAATCTGGCATGATAAACTTAAGAATATCTTGTAATTGGGACATGATTTTCATATCTTGTGCAGAGTTGAGATTTTAAAGAGGAAAATCTGTGAAGATTCTTCTTTTGTGCGTGATGCAACGAGATTTCATAATCGGTTAAGATTTTATAAACTCTGAGCCTGGCTTCTCAAATCAATCAAGGTCATTTAAAACATGAAGCATTTTTCAAATTAATACAAAATCCAAAAGGCCCGAAAGATGAGACGAACACCAATGGACAAAATTAAAAAGATGTGATGTTAACATTCCTCTAGGCATCATATCTCCTCTGTGCATGAGAACATCGTAGAAACAGCTTTCTGAGAATTTATGTAGCAGTGGCAGTTTCAAATCATGCAGTATTTTTTTCCAACATGAACAAGCACAAAGTTTTATTGAAAGGCAATGTTTGAATCTCCTTTAAGGGTGCATGTCCCTGGGAAGTACATAATAATAAATAGACAATTTCATTTTAGATGAAGAGTTCTGATCAGACATAAATGGCTCTCTATTATCAAAAGAGCCAACCACTGACAGAGAACAGTGCTGTGGGGAAAAGCGTCTTAGAAATGATTTTTTTCATTCTCTATAAACCATAATGTAGTCTAAATTAGACACAAAATGATTTTTTTTTTGAGATCTTCTTCAATGCATCTGGATAGATACCAATTTTCAGTCCCAGTCTCTCTCTCTCTCTCTCTCTCTCTCTCTCTCTCTCTCTCTCTCTCTCTCTCTCTCTCTCTCTCTCTCTCTCTAGCTCTCTCTGGACTGGAGACCAATCGCAGAGAATAATCTGAAGAAGAAATATCACAAATCAAAGAAAGGATAAGAAAAAAAAGATGAAGTAATGAGATACAGTCCTACTGTGTCTCAAGCTCGGGAGATAAGGTAAGGATGTGCTTTCTCCTTTCTTCTCTCATCCCATCTTTTCATTCTGCTTGCATCATATTAATGTCTGAATGCTGATATTACCAAGAGGATCTTTAGATGGTTGTTCAAACAGCGTAGGAAAGAAAATGCAACAATAAAAAATTTAAAACACCATAAAATGGCTTGACAAGTGCAGTTTTGTTTCTTGTGATATATATATATATATATATATATATATATATATATATATATATATATATATATATATATATTTCTTACTGAAACAGGGAAATACAGATCTAAAGTACGGTCATCTAAAGAACCCCTTTTAAAATATATGAAAAATCCAGTTGTTATCACCCCATATATAAGGGATTACTGTTAACCATTTAACAGGTTTTTACCATCACATTTTTTACAGGCTTTTACAGTTAAAATTACAATCATGAGGTGCGGTGCATTCTTATCTTATCTAGAAAGCATTTGATTGGACAGAAATATGAGTAGTGCAGTATGAGTCATCAGTATTTATATTTTGTGTTAAAAAATGTGGGTAACACTTTCTTGTTATTATTGTTTTGTCCCCTTTGAACATTCTGTTGACTATAAGTAACTTTGCTAATACGTCAACTAACCTTCAGTAGATTATTAGTAGATTGTCTGCTTCTCTTTATTTGCTCTCCGAACAGATATTCTACTGACTAAGTAACTTTGCAACTACTTATTATAACCCTACAAGTCTGCTAATACTCTAGTATCATTCTAATGAGAGTAGGTAAACATGTAGGTGCAACATTACTTATAGTCAACAGAATATGTCAAAGGGACCATCAAAATAAAGTGATACCAAAATGTGTAGGCTATATCTGCTAAAAGTGAACTTTGTCAACATTTATGAGTACACTAGCCACTAGGGTTTGGGAAAAGGGTGCTAAGGGGTCACATTAATAGCAAATAAATATTATAACCATATTTCGGGGTCTGTGGCATATATTTTTTTAAACAATCCTGTTCTAGTTTATATAGGTTTACAGAGAAACATGAAATGCATTAATGAAAACAACACATACACATACAGTTACTCTTCCCTAAATTAAATTTGATTACAAACAGCACACAAGTTGATCTATATGTAAGGTTTTGTTTAAGTAAATATTATTGGGTGAGAACAGACGAGAGCAAGCGATCAGGTCAGACAAACACATAAGTCTGAGTAAGTGCTGGATGCTAGAGAGCACAGCATGACATTCAATCTGTTCTGTCTCCGGCTCCAGGGGAGTAACTGCCTCAGCAAATAAATGTCCGAACATTGCTAGCGTGCCACGACTTTTCAGCCACAACGGGTCCACCAATGACTTCTCATTCTCCAAACCAGCATGAGAAATAGCACTTCATTTCCATCCTGAGCTGTCTAAAAATACTTCTGTCCAGTGAAAATGAATTAAGAGATTGTCTCAACTGTTTTCTGCAAGAAGTGAGCTGTACTGGTATTTTCAAAGAGGTGCACCAATCCTGTTGCTTCATGTTAATGGTGTTGCACGTCACACTTTTAACAGACATGATGCTGCTGAGGTAATAAAGGTTAATTGCCAGTTTTCATAAAATGTGCAGTGAAGTTATACACGAATCCGACGAAACTACCGGAAGTAAACGGGGACCATAACTGAGCTGTTGTTGGGTAGCGTTGCGCCATTGCCTCCTATTGTTTTAGTTGCAACTTGTGTCCACTGGAATAAACCAACACTATCTCACGCCCAATTCGTACGAATTCGACGAATGATTAAAAAGTGTCTAATTCGTACTAATTCGTACGACCTCACTCGTACCAATTTGTACGATTTGTCTAAACCCACGTGATGGTTAGGTTTAGGGGCGGGGTCAGGGGTAGGTCATTCGTACGAATTCATACAAATTGGCCAATTTGTAAAATATGTACGATTTAACAAAATCGTACTAATTGGTAAGAGTGAGGTCGTATGAATTGTTACGAATTAGCCACTTTTTAATCATTCGTCGAATTCGTACGACTTGGTCGTGAGATCGGGTTGAATAAACAACCCACGATTTACAACTTACTCTAACGTTACAACTTTTATAATGTCGAGTGGGAAAACATGTTCCGTTATAAATTGTTTCAATGGTGGCAGTAAAAATACTCTTGAATACCTTTAAAACAACAGAAGGGGCGCATTGGGGCATAACGTTAGTAACATTACTGTTATCTCTTTTGTTAATGTTAATGATTTACTTGACTGTGACAGATTTTTTTTGTGGAAGGGGTTGGGGGATTGTCAAAACATTTGGTAACTAAATAGAATTTTATGTGGTGTTTACATTGTACAATGGCTGGTAGCATAGGCCTACAGTTTTTATTATTGCTTGACAAAGATTTCAAAATTTCAATTCCATTATTGTGATTTGATGATATGGATACATGTTTATTTTAAATTTTATTTTCAAAAATAATCTCAGAAGTGAACTGTCTTTATAAAGTATCTTCTTATTAAACGGTCTGTACACTTACAAAGTTCTCAATGCTTTGTTGTGCATGCAGGGACCCTCATTTTGTTACTGTGTTAGTGTGGGGATATTTTGAGCCTTGTTAGTGGTATAAACTAGCGATTTTTTTTTACTTAGTAAATTCCCCCAGTACTAGCATTATACGCTAAACAGTTTTTAGAGATAAAACTCTTTACATTCAACTATCATGAAAACAAATCTCAGAGAACGGTCGACTAGGTACCGATGTTTTATTAGACCAAAGGTTCGTTTTGCACCGGAGTTCTCCTTTAAGTCTAATATCCTAAAATATTTATATATACATATAGACTAACATTATTCAAAAACTGTCCTTTTTATCTGTAAATAGACTAATATAAGACCTAATGAATAAAATCTCATGCACCAAAATAAATACTGTTTCAAAGTAACTATTCCAGTTCATTTTGAATTGGATACGTGTGCATATAGTTTGATAACAAGTAATAGTAGGCAGACAGACATTAGCACGACTAAACGTATACAGTGATCAAACACTGAATGATGGTGAAGGGGAAACTTAAGCACTGATTGTAAACAAGGTAATGACAATACAAAGCTGATACTCATGAACTCATAATGACGGTAACCAAGGTGACAGATTAGTGGCGGGAATCTGCACAATAAATTGCAGCCTGGAGCCAAGTTAACTCATGTCACCGTTGACAGTACCTGTGTTCAAGAACACCAGTTGCTCATTTTTGTTACACGCAAACTAAATTTGAGTTGATAATCAATACAAAGTTGACAATTAATACAAAGTTTGTTGCTATCATATCTTTAGTGCTCTTTTTCCAATGCCTGTGGAGATGAATGAATCACTGAAACCGTCAGACCCAATTGGAGAAGATACCCGTATCGATGGTATCTTCGAGTCGATGGAGGAGTGTTTTTATCAAAGTTAAAATGACATGAAAGGCAGAGAAGAAAAATTAAGCATGATAGGAACCAAAGAATTTAAGATGAAAGTATGCAATACCGGTCCTTGCTGAGAAGTAAAAGCAGCCTCAATGACTTAGATGGTTGCTCCTCTGAATTGCAAGTGAAAAGTATCTTCTTTTTTTTACTGAAAACCCAGCTTACTAGCCATTAGTGGCCATCCTGATGTCTGTCAAATGGTTTGAATTGATTCCATTTCTTTCCTCAAAAAGAATCTATCATGAGCCGTTGTATCATGAGCCTGTCTTACAGTTGTTTTTCAAGTGATACCTTTGCAGGAAGATCTCAAAAGTTTGATTAGGTTTATTCAGCAGTGCATAGAAGCAATCCCGTCAGAATGACATTAGACATGGAGAATAAAGGAATTGCGCACCCCATGTCTCAGCGAAGCGAGCACTTCATTATCTTCCTGACTTCCTTCATTTTGTTTCAGTGGCCTTGCATTTCCTTTTATCAACAGAATTTCTCATTGTGCTAACACTCCAACTGAAACACAATTAATAATGCATGAAATACAGAAATTAACAAAAACATTATTTTTTTTGTCTTTCAAAAAAATGTATTGAAGTTTTCTCTCAAGTTGGTAAAAGGGAGTCTAAAGACAGTGATGTGCAATGTATACACTTCATGGAGCAATGAACAAAGAAAATCTATGGATTTATTTAACAGCCTTTTTTCTTTTCTTTTCATTTTCACCATCACATCCTACAACTGAATGTGGATTCAAATTCAATCAAAGCCTCTGACGGAAATCTGCGCCAATTTCTTAGTGAAATTATAGTTAATATTCTTCCGCCCCTGCAGTTGACCCTGTCTCAATGTTCTCTGAAGGAAAATACAATTTTATAAAAGGCAAGAGAGGTCTGGCATGTAATTGGCATATAAATGCAATAGTTTCAGATAAAAGGCAAAGCAATTCAAGAATGTAATTCAAAAGAAAAGAATAAAGCATATAAGAGATGAAATAAACAGCACATAAAAGGCCTCTGTTAGAAAAAGAAACATTGTATATTTGAGTTGGTGCTGTATAAAAATGATTTAATGGATATAGCGTGAAGATTTTATCTAAGTATATATATAAATAATGTACAAGCATATAATACAGACACTATGTTTTACATTACAGTGAAGAAGTCGAAGAAATTAATCCTTTTATTCAGCAAGGATGCATTAAATTGATCAAAAGTGACAGTGAAAGACTATAATTTTATCAAAGGTTTTTATATTGCAAATAAATGTTGTTCTTTTGAATTTTCTACTCATCTATGAAATATGCAAAGAAAATGCATCACAGTTTCAACAAAACATTAGAATCAACATGGAATGATTTCTTAAGGATCATGTGACACTGAAGACTGGAAAAAATGGCTGAAAATCCATCACAGGAATAAATTACACTTTAAAATATATTGAAATAGAAAGCAGTTATTTTAAAATGTAATATTTATACAGCCATTTTGGTGCCCTAAGCATAATTTCTTTATAATTTTAATAATTTTAGTGATTTTACTTCATGAAAGTTGCACTAATACATTGCTACATGCATATATATATATATATATATATATATATATATATATAGTTGATATATATATATATATATATATATATATATATATCAACACATTATGCCTATGCCTAACAATGCCCTTCAGCCATTTCTTATTCACAATACAGCACAGCCTCTCATACCTTACTGCTTACATATATCACAATTCCAACTGAGCTTCACAGACTGATCACAATTTTTTGTTCATTACATGGATAAGAGTATCTTTGACATTTCAATACACAGTAACACAAGTGACATTATAGCAACTTGAGATTGAGCAGATGATGAGTCATTCTCTTCCTTTCTCTCTTCCTTTACCATGAAAAATCTTTCATTGTATTTCACATTTATCCACATGACACCTACTATTCGCTTTAATTGTCTGTTCCATACTAAGAGTGATTTCATTATGCCTGAATTTCACCATATTATATATAAAACTTAGAGCCACATTCACAGTTGATATAAACTGACTCCAACTGTGTTAGGCCAAAAATTCTTCAGAGGAACCAATCAAGCTTTAAAAAACAAAACATATTAAAAATGTCAAAAAGAATATTCCTTTTCTGCTTCCAGTTTAACAAAAACACCAGAAAACTAATCAATAGCCAAATAAATAGATAAAAAGATAATAGCGTAGAACAATAAGAAATTAATTTATGAATATAATGAATAGAATAGGGCATTTTAATTTAACGTGTGTCCTTTCACTAAGTCCATACTAGTGGTATAATGCTGACATATGAATCTCTTTGACACAATCTTTAAAAGTAGAGTTATGTTTGATAAATTGAAGTGCATGTCAGGACGTGACCTTTCTTGTGTGGCTGTATTTTGTTTTCTGTTTTCTTGTGACTGCAATTAAACAACCAAACGTCTACAAGTGCAACACTCCAATTCAGATGCAACCTTTTAACAGTCTGTTCCGTTTCAATTTTAATTGAGTTTAAAAGGTCATGTTGAAAGACTTTTTGTAAACTGGGACATATTGTAAATCATTATATGTCAAGTGAATCCACCTTAGACTCTCCACAAGAAATTTAGCAAGTATGACGCAAATCAAATAATCACACTTGTTTAGAATCATATTATCTGCTGTAAACTCATTTAGCAAGGCCAAGCAAGCAAGCTCCAAAATGAAGTTGTTCAAATTTTGATTTTGCACTATTTCTACAGGAAACATGTGAATATCTCCTTCAAGCAAAGCTCTTGAGGGCACATTGGCGGAAATAACATGTAATTGTGTTTCCTTTCGCCTGCATTCGTTGCCCAGTAATTGGACTGAACTATGAAAGAGGTAGATGAGTGGCAATTCATAAGAGGAAACAGAGGGCCAAATGGGTGTATTCTCAACAGGCACTCATGCAGGTAGCCATCTGTGTTTAAATGGGAGGGCCAGTCTGGGCCAGTGCACTAGGGAGTAAAGAAAACCGGTACAAAAATGAGTTCAGGTGCTGCAGCTGGTCCTGATAACAAAGCTTATAGTAAAACGGGGAGCCATTACAGTTCCATTGAGACTGTGGTACCAGAACAGTTTGTCAGCTCTTAGTCTCAAAATGGTGTTTTAGACTACTTCCACATTCCTGAAATGATCTAGTCAAAAGATCGAAGCCTACTTACTGCCCATGGGATCCCACTATGAGTGACCTCTTGTTCCCATCCCTCCCATACTTCGTACATATACACAAACATTATATGTATAAGATGCTCGCCAGAACTGCAGGATGTGTCTTGAGGTCAGAGAGGAAGCAATTAGTGGTGGAAAGGAAAGAGAATGTATTAAACCAACCCCCCAGAGAGAAAACCAGTAAAGGGTAGTTTGCGGTGCATGTGAGCTAAATCAATAGTCATATCAAATGCCCACACCACAGTGCCTGTATTCCTTCAGGCTAGACTCACAACCACATTTCTGATGCTACCATATGGCACAGTGATTGAATGAATAACGCTATCTGGGCTATAATATATTCCAATGGAAGATGTTAGAAGCTTCTGTTGTGTGGAGACAAGTCGGATTATTATTTAATAAAGGCAAAAAATACTGACCCTTAGACTCACAATATTTTTTCAGCCATACAAAAAAAAACCCCAACAAACAAAACAAAAAACCAATACGCGGTCACTGCAGGGTGGTGGGGTGAACGGTACAGCTACAGCAGGTTACAAAGCACTTGAGGGGGTTAGGAGCTTTACATCTGAATTCATTCTTTTGCAGATGTGAAAAAAGGCAAAAGTGGATTGGGAGAAATTGGAAAAGAATGCAGTCAAGCATGCTGTTGAAGCAGAACCTCACCACGGATCTTACTAAACGTTTCTGAATGATAATTTGCTACATTTTTTAACTTTATACACGTTTGTTTAACACAATAGCATCTGACTGGCAACAATAGCAACTGACATGCTACTAATGTTATACTCAAACAGCGTTGGCATTAGTTTATGTTCTTGATCAAATAGAAAATAACGTCATATTAAGCATATATACATGAAAATTAAGTTTAAAACATTAGTACTTATACAAAATTCAGGTCCATAATATTTGTACGCATTTGTCGTAGACGCAAAATAGCATAGTAGTAGCCTAGTGGCTATAAAGACAGCGCTGGCATTTGAAAAAAATAAAACACAAGGCTACGTCTGGAATTATACATGCAAATAAAATTAAAATGATTAAGTCTTAGCCTACTTACAGGTTGTGGCCCAACAACTGCTGCCTCTGGTTTTAAAGTTGGAACTGCTTCATGTTTTAGTAACAGTTTCTTGTTGAATCCGGCATTGAATTCGTGGAGATTCTGGAAGCTGTCTTCCGTAAATGCGCAGCAGAGCTAAATTATGATCGTCATTTTCAGGAACATAATCAAACATAAATTGTATCCATTGGTGACGAAGTACAGCGTCCGTGGGCAGCTCGAACACAGAAGACCTGACAGCTGGGTGAACACAACACATTGAATTCGTGGAGATTCTGGAAGCTGTCTTCCGTAAATGCGCAGCAGAGCTAAATTATGATCGTCATTTTCAGGAACATAATCAAACATAAATTGTATCCATTGGTGACGAAGTACAGCGTCCGTGGACAGCTCGAACACAGAAGACCTGACAGCTGGGTGAACACAACACACTCGATGAGTCGACGTGCCTCAGAAAATATGCATGCCATTTTCTGCATATTCTGAGGGAGAGGTTGATGCAATTGTATGGGTAAGTGACGTCTAAAACCCAGCTGTAGTCCCAATCGAGTCGTTTTTGTAGGCATTAAACTTTCTGATTTTTAAAAGACAATATCTCTGCTTACACTGAACTTTCAGCGCTGCAACTTTTCAGATACTGTTCATGCACCACACACACAGAGGTGCAAGCTTCAAAGGAAATCGCTATCTCCTCAGAAAGGAATGCCAGGCGGCTGAAAGAAAGCTCCTTCCACAATGCATACACATACACAAAGCTTTAATTAATTTCCTCATATGAAGACGTTTACTAAGAGATATTTGATAGGGTGTGACATCTTCATGCCTTAAAATCACTGATCACCAAGATCAGGCTCTTTTACCTCTTCCTTATCATCAACTGTTCATGATCCCCTCCCGGGGATCTTTTCTTTATTTGTTAAGTTTTGCTTTTCCTTTTTCGTATTCAACTATTGTTCATTTCTACAGACGAGTAAATTAACTTAGCCTGAATGTTTCTTGGTAAATTACGTCAAAGACCTTTAAACCTTCTTTGAAAGTCCGCGCTCCGCATAATCCTCAAACCATGTGATGCTCCAAAGACGCCCAGGACACGAGACCGATCAACACGCACAGCCTTATTCAGCAACATAAGAGAACCATATGCATTTGCAAGCATATTCCTTTATCGAGCTTTCAGAGCATTACGATTGTGTTTTTCCATGTTGTCTTAAAGGTTTAAACTGTCCAGGTGAATTTTGCCAAACTGATTCAACTGGATCTCTCTCTCTCACACACACTCTCACTCACTCTGTTGCTTTGACTTTGTATATATACATCTATCCCATGTAACGTTAGTTATACCGGCTATACCAGGTGAGGTTGAAGCAAGCAGGAAGCAGGATCCAAATGCAGCACATTTATTTAAATACACTCAAACTATACAAAGACTCAGGCAAAGGAACAACCCTTGGGAACAGAACAACCTACATCGACGTAACAACAAGAACTCACAAAGACTGAGCTGGACACAGGGCTTAAATACACAGGTAAACAAGATAAAAAGGGGGCGTGGCTAATAAGAAACACCTGGGAACAATTGACAAGACACATGGCAAACAGGGAATCCCACGAAAGACAAGAACAAGGAACAAGACACAAACTGTGTCAATACGTAGTCTGCCTTTATTAAATTCATTGTATTCATTTCATTGATTCTGTCTCTTGCTCATATACAAGTCCCTTTAATGTTGCAATCAAAGCTCATGGCTTTACAAATTTAGTGATGCTTAAAAAGTTATTGTAATCGAACAGGGAAGTTATTCCTCGAGGCCAGAGGAATATCTTCTCTTGAAAGTCTATAAAGGATCATAATTTAAGGGGGTTGATGAAGGTTGAATGATCAGGGTTGCTGGACAACAGATGGTTTGATCATGAATTAGTCCCTTTAAAGATTATCCTGACAATCTATCTATTTTAGACAATTGAAATATTAATGTTTAATTATATCTGACTATTGATATTACACTTCTATTTTCTCCAACCTGGATGGAGAACTGATCATAATTCATTGTGCTCGGCTGGCCAATCACAGGCTGTGAGTAACTTTTACGGGTAGTTTTATAATTTGTAGGTGATTCCCCAATCATGTTTCATAATTAGTTATTAAAATTATATTGGAATATCCCCATGTTTACCTACAAAAGACACAAATAAGTTCATCACGTATCTATAGGATGTTTTATGAACAATTCCCTTTGTTTAATATGTTAATCACTCTGGCTTTATTCTAACCTCGCTGTGGAGGTTATCTTGACTATTTCACCCTATATCAGTGCCTCTCCTGATTAATTGAGCTAAAATAAGAAGCATTTTTTCCCTCTCAGAAACAGTAGGAGGTGAGAAGAGTGCAGCAAAATGGACTTCAGCCATTGCTCATTGAGAGTTGAAAGGGGACAGCGGTTAAAGAATTACAGGCTTACCACACACTATACCTCCACACGGGGTTTTGTCAAAACATTTGGGGGAAAATAATGGCACTAATTTTGGCGTGGGCGATGGTTTCATTCAGTGTATTGGTTTTGTGCTTACCGACATTCAATATGGCTGCCTGGTGAGAACAGGTAAGTCAAGCCAGGTGACAAAGCTCTCCCTCAAAAGTGACACCAGCAGAGAAATATGGTTTATTAATGTGCTCATGTCCAGAAGCATTAAAATGAGGCATAAAAACGAAACTCTTTGTTCCTAGAAAGAAGAGAAAAACACAGCTGCCCATCCTCATGTATTCCTAGTTTGTGGCTATACTGTTTAATCGCTTTGTGAATACAGTACATTTGTATGGAAAATTATGCAAAGCTGCTTACAGTGCATAACCAGGGTGAGTCTGAAGATCCTGAGATCCCGAGGGGAGTTAGGGAAGTCTATTTATAAAATGTAATCTTTAATTGTTTTTCTGGGTTGAGATGGAGTGAAGAAGTGGAAGATAATTGAATGCAATGGAAGTCACCTTGGATAAGTGTCTGTGTGACCGTTAATGAGACCGGACTCTTCAGAATGAGAGTAGTGGATATCAACTGATAAACACCATTCATGCACTGATGAAAACCCATATCTCAGGATATGACAACAAACTTAGTACACATTACATTTAATCAGACTCCAGTGATACAAAAGACAGTATTTAGAAACAAACTTATTATTATGGGATACTAGAGAATTGAAACTGATAATATTCACATTACTAACGTGTTCAGATAATGGACTCATTAGTACAAGAAAATGTACTTGGCTTCCAGATCTTTCAAATAGTGTGTGCATTGATATGCACAGACAAATGCCGATACATAACCATAAAAATGAGTTCATTTGAAAACCTATTTTAATATACAGAGTATAGATGTATACCGTTACCTAATTTGTTCAAAGAAAACATGGATCTGCAATGCTGTAAACAGAAATCCAGCTCAGATTGTGATAATTATATATTAGGATCCTGCTGCTAAGCTCTAATTGTGCACTTTGCCCCATGCAGACCAACGTAAGCCCATTTGGATTTAAATTAAATCATGCGGCTCATTCCTCAGTCTTTATAGAGCCACATATGTCGTGATCTTAAGGCATTTCTGGCCCACCCTCCAATTTATCCCATTTCATTTGGCAGTAAGAGAAGATGAAACATGCTTTTATGTTCACCCTGACCAATTGTCCCCTTCATCCCCTGGACTTTATCGAGTGCATATGGGAATATTTAGCCCGCAGAAGACACAAAACTTGACACAGAGGAGAAAACAAATACAGAAGTTCACTTGTTAAAATAAGAATAAAGATTTTATGTGCCTAAGAAATGAATAGAAAAAAAAATGAGAGGTGATCTTGTTTTAGACATTAGGATCTCATTATCATCTCAACTATTTCCATTCTACATGAGAAGACTTGAGTCAATGGAACATACTAAATAAGCAAAAGGCATATTCCTGGCTTTCTGAATCTTGAAGTTTGAAAATAATGTGCCTCCTTGAAGTAAGGAGACATTAGCTGATTACAGAACTCTCTTTGCAGATGCTAACATGCCATTTGTTGAATGTTTGTGTGTGTGTGTGTGTGTGTGTGTGTGAGAGAGAGAGAGAGAGAGAGAGAGAGAGAGAGAGAGAGAGAGAGAGAGAGAGAGAGAGAGAGAGAGAGAGAGAGAGAGAGAGAGAGAGAGAGAGAGAGAGCGCAATGGGATGAAGTGTCTTGAGCAGCACAATTATATTCTTTACCTCCTCTAATTATCCTGATAAATCAGCCAAGTGGCTCCGGATTCAACCAGGGGTGGCGGACATAAATATTCACATTTTCACAACTGTACCATCCAGAAGAGATTGCAGTTGATTGCGTTTCTTGTTTACACTTCAGAAGCATTGCGAATAGAACTATTAACAAATACAAAGAAGCTTCTTCTTTTACACATGCAAATATTATATTAAGAAGAAAGTCAGTCCAAAATGGATATTAATATTACTTTTTAAAATAATTTCCTTTATTTCTTACTTTATTTACTTACTTTTATATTGTCACATTGTGAGAAATAAAGCCACACATATAAAGTCTCAATTGCGAAACACTGAGATATAGTCACAATTAAGAGAAATACATTTGCAATTGTGAGATATACAGTCACAATCACGAGAAATGGTCACACGAGGTAGAAACTGGTTTCCATTTCCATTTTTATATAGCTTTATACATATAAAAAAATTAAAAATCTATAAATAAAATACATCATGGCAAAACTCTTTTCAGCAGCAATTACAAAAACTAAAAATGTTATGTTGGATAGAAAAAAATATATATATATAAATCATTCGAAAATGTTCTAATTTGATATCCCCGTTCTCCCCTATTCACCCCTATTCTGGCCATAGTTTACGTCTGAGAAAAGTCTCAAGAGCATCTTTGTCAGACACAGGTTTTTACCCATAGCGTGTTTGGCCATTTTACCCGGCTATCAATCCATTGTTTTTGTCGATCATCTTTCACATTTGCTGTTTTTTTAGTAGCCTACAATCTTTCTTATGTGCCTGCTGCCTGGCGTATCCCAATTCTATGTATACTGCACTTTTTTGCCTATTATTTTTTGCCCCAATTATTATAACTGACTGACATTGTCATCCAACATCTAAAAAAAATAAAATAAATAAATTTATATTTTTTTCTGAAAGCATTTCTAACATTGCAAAGTCTTCCCAGACCTTCACAGTTGATGAATATTGATCATTTTACACCATGTACACCAAAAACTGATATTTCTCTGATATATAAACATGACAATACATCACAGTATACACGCTTACTGTACATAACTCAGCTCAGCCAAAACTTTTCAGATCTTTCCCATTAATCCAGGCAGAGCTTTTATGATTTATTGATTCAGACCTGTTTAATAAATCCCTGTATCTCCCAAGATGTCGCAGAAAGCACAGCCATAAAATACACAACAGTCATATTGCTTGAGCGTGCATAATTTTGATCAGTCCTGCAATTCCCCATTCGCACAACCCTTTATATTTCTTAAATGTGAATACCCCTACACCTCTCATTACCCAATTGAGGGGTTTTCTTAGGGTGTGTTCACACTTGGAAGGTTTGGGTTGATTAAAACGAAATCTGTGAATGATCTTAGTGTGGTTCATTTGAATAAATATGAACACTGTCATCAAATCCCTGGTGTGCATAACAAGCGGACCGAATACGCAGATACAACATGGGCATTTAGCCTGTTAGCCACACAGCATTGTTTTTGGATGTTCGGTAAGTTCTCTTGCAAAATGTTTGTCATAAACGTTGTTTTTGTTTTGAATCATTAGGTTTGGTGGTAAAAAATTACAGAACAGAGAATAAGGACTTTCTTTTTTGGTCAAGAGAACTGAACTACAAGTGTGAACACACCCTTAATTAAAAAAAAAAAAACAATATCAATCTAACCTTGTAAATCAGTCCAACCTGATATATGGACCAATAACTCAATTCATGCCTGGAGGGATCCTGAGGGCTCAACCTGAGACAACCAGCTGATAAGTCAAGTATACATGGCAGATTTGCTGCATGCATTAGGCCATATCTCAGTTTCAAGCTGCTCTAAAACCAAACTTTCCGTGTCTAGAGTCTTAAAAAAATATGTTCAAAAAATGACTACAATACTATGATTTTCATAGCCTGTCATAGATAAAGTGCCAATTGGTGGATAAAAAAAATCTAATTTGTCTGCAAATGCAGGACAATCACAGATTAACTCATTTCTTCTTTGTAAATTACATGTCAGCATTTTTGCAGAATGGAATATAAAATAAAATGTAAAAATTGTATGCACTGAACAGAGCTCAGGGTATCGAGAAATTTCACAGTGCCAGGCATATATCATGTAATAGTGGACCAGATAAAAGCAGAAATTATTTAAGCATGAAATTAATTGTAGAGCTTGATAAAAGACTTTTGTGTGACAAGGATAAATGGTTTTGATATATTTAATAACGGCACTCGCTCTCATAATAGTCCATAACACACTAAGAGCTCTTCTATGGCTTATTGTGTCCTCGATCTAGAGATGGGCTCAGATCTACTCTAGTAACACACCATCTTAGAATGTAGACAAAGGAAAACTCATAACAGAGACACTTTTAATGGAATATCCCCTTTATATTGCTGTGACTTCACAAATAAAACTGCAAACTGTTTTGGCACTTTTCGAAGTTTTCAATCAACCAATCAATCAGCCAATCAGCCAATCAGCCAATCAGCCAATCAATCAATCAATCAATCAATCAATCAATCAATCAATCAATCAATCAATCAATCAATCAATCAATCAATCAATCAATCAATCAAGCAAGCAAGCAAGCAATCAATCAAGCAATCAAGCAATCAAGCAATCAAGCAATCAATAATTGAAAACAAGTTTATATATTACATAATTCTGCTTCTCAGGCATTTAGGGTATTTTTACTTAAAAACAAGACAAAAATACTAATTAAATATTATTTTCTTTCAGTTGAACTATTACTATTTAGATTGTAGTCTTTTTTGATTGTAGGCTATTTTAGCATTATTCAGAATGGCTTGTAACTAAACTGAAAGTCAGAGCAATTTCATGCTGACAATCCAGAGTATGGACCATGGCATTAAAATGTTCAGCCTGCTTAACCAGCAGAAATTAGATTATTGTCATTTCATGTTTAACACATTGTTCTACGCTATTTGAAAGAGAAAAAAGGGACCTAAGCAAATTCAGAAAATTAAAAATACAATTTTACCTATTTTCTTTTTGTTTCCAGCCTGGCATTAAAGTCTTATTATGATCATGAGTGAATCTTAAAGGGAAGTGAAATGAAATTTAAAGGAGCTTCACATTTAGTTTTAATGCACTTGAGGCGCCAGGGGCCAAGCCAGATTTATTCTCATCCAATCACACAGAGTTTTTGATCCATGACCAGCCAACATCAGTGCCATTTTCAACCTCAGCGATCCATCTTAAGACTCACCTGCTGTCTGCCTTTCAGATTGCCAATGGTTTCATATGCTGCAGTCCAGTCCAAAAAATACAGTGAAACCAAAAGTAGCAATGACTGCAAAACCAGGCCATAAGTCCTGTTCATTTTCAAAAGATCGTCAGGTGAGTGGTCCAATGGCTTTAAAATGAATAATTATTCACCGCTTTAAAGGTCACCAACTCTTGCCCCTGTTAACATTTATATAACTATCTTTATCCTATCATTCTTACTGTATAAAGTTTTAATAAAGGTGACTCAACTTTCAGGTCATTTATATGATTTCCTGTCTGTTAATGTCTGTGCAGCGCGGAAAGAGAAATGTCACAGTTAACACTGGTAAAATTGAGAACAGCAGCTTTTTCATATTGCTTTTTACTTCACACTGATCATATTCCAATATTTATGAAACGAACACGGAAATAGCAGTAGAACTTGAGTGATATGTTAAAGTTTTAAATTATGCTAAGTAGTTGGAGAAGTTATGCGAATTTCAATAGTATTATTATTGAATCATACACTGTACATTTTTTTTTAATTTGCAGGTTAATTTACTGACATAATGTTAATATACAAACCTACGGAAGAGGATTAGGGCCAAGCAATAGTGAAAAATGAAACCATCTCAAAATTAAAGTAATTATAATTCGAGATTAAACTCGTTAAATTTCGAGAAAAAAAATCGAAATACAATCTTGAGAATAAACTCAATCTTGAGAATAAATACAATCTTGAGAATAAATAAAGTCGTTGTGTTTCGAGAATAAAGTTGTTAAATTTCGAGAAAAAAGTCAAAATATCCTTGAGAATAACCTAATGAAATATCGAGAATAAAGTCGTTGTGTTTCGAGAAAAAAATCGTTAAATTTCGAGAAAAAAAAAGTCAAAATACAACCTTGTGAATAAACTCATTAAATTTTGATAATAAAGTCATTGTGGTTTGAGAAAAAAGTTGAAATGAAATGTAGAGAATAACGCATTCGATCATTGCATTGATAGAGGACATGGCCGAGTAGGATCACTGGTCAAGCTATATTTTAGACTTTATTTCAGTAACAAAGAAATACTATCAACTTTAGCAGTAATGCATTGCATTAAACCAACACATTCTCATCCCAAGATGTCATCTAACTGACACTTTTGACCATACACCAACATCCGACGTTTTAGTGCAGTTAGATGACGCTATCCTAGGGCATCATCTAACTGACGCTTTACCTTTTGCGTCAGTTAGATGACGCGGGTAGGTTTAGGTCTGGGGTAGGGTTAGAGTTAGACGTAGAGTCTGAAGAACGGCCTGATTAAACTTGTCACTGAATTTGCCCGTGCAGAACTTTACTGATGATAAAAGACGTTTGAGCCGTCATTTGAACAACTGCTGCATGAACAACGAACAGCGCTGGCCCATGGACAGCTACGACCAATTAGCCGGGCATTGCCATTAATGGCTGTATGGATGGTTAAAGTCGTTACATTCTGTGGATGGAGACGTACACAACCAATAGCGACTCTAAAGTTATAGCCAATTAGCTACTTCATAAAAAACAGTTTTTGGCATAGGAGGGTGTCCCGAGAGCTCAGCGCGGATATGGGGACCGAAAATGGTAGTGTGGCAATGCAAAGGTTTTTTCAAAGTAACCATTGAGACAGTTTCTCGAAACACGACTTTATTTTCGGAATGTAATGAGTTTATTCTCAAAACACAATGACTTTATTCTCTATATTTAATGAGCTTATTCTCAAGATTGTATTTAGACCTTTTTTTGAAATTTAACGAGTTTTTTCTCGAGACACAACGACTTTATTCTCGATATTTAATGAGTTTATTCTCAAGATTGAATTTAGACCTTTTTTCGAAATTTAACGAGTTTTTTTCTCGAAACAACGACTTTATTCTCGATATTTAATGAGTTTACTCTCAAGATTGTATTTCCACTTTTTTTTCGAAATTTAACGAGTTTTTTCTCGTAACACAATGACTTTATTCTCAATATTTAATGAGCTTATTCTCAAGATTGTATTTCAACTTTTTTTCCGAAATTTAACGAGTTTTTTCTCGAGACACAATGACTTTATTCTCGATATTTAATGAGCTTATTCTCAAGAGTGTATTTAGACCTTTTTTCAAAATTTAAACGAGTTTTTTCTCGAGACACAACGACTTTATTCTCGATATTTAATGAGTTTATTCTCAAGATTGAATTTAGACCTTTTTTCGAAATTTAACGAGTTTTTTTCTCGAAACAACGACTTTATTCTCTATATTTAATGAGTTTACTCTCAAGATTGTATTTCCACTTTTTTTCGAAATTTAACGAGTTTTTTCTCGTAACACAATGACTTTATTCTCAATATTTAATGAGCTTATTCTCAAGATTGTATTTCAACTTTTTTTCCGAAATTAAACGAGTTTTTTCTCGAAACACAATGACTTTATTCTCGATATTTAATGAGCTTATTCTCAAGAGTGTATTTAGACCTTTTTTTCAAAATTTAAACGAATTTTTTCTCGAAACACAACGAATTTATTCTCAATATTTAATGAGTTTATTCTCAAGATTGTATTTCGACTTTTATTCTCAAAATTTAACGAGTTTTTTTTTCTTAAAACTCAACGACTTTATTCTTGATATTTAATGAGTTTATTCTCAAGATTGTATTTTGACATTTTTCTCAAAATTTAACAAGTTTTTTTCTTAAAACACAACGACTTTATACTCGATATTTAATGAGTTTATTCTCAAGATTGTATTTCCACTTTTTGCTCGAAATTTAATGAGTTTAATCTTGCATTATAATGACTTTAATGAATTTAATCTTAAATGAAATTAGAAAAAGTAAAAAAAAAACTGCCATTATTCATTTAATTTCATGAACAGGAGAATATAAGAACATGTAGCATGTGAACATGTAGCATGTATAAGAACATGTAGCATGTATAGTCACATCAGATCCTGAAGACATTCTGACCTCTAGGTCATTCCCAGTGTGTGAATGGCACAATTTATCTTGCCCAGCCCATTTCAGACATGCTTTCAGACCACAGATCCATTAATCACCCCAACCAGTCCCAAGCTAATGCTGAAGTCTGCAATTATTCAGCACGGAGAGTCCACGTTTTATCAAGGAAGAAGGAAAGAAACATAGAGTGATTTATCAACTGTGGGCACATGGTGTGTGCATCCACATATGATACCCATCGAGTAGAGTAAGATAAGTCAACTGGTAATGGTTTTGCATCTTAAAGAACGATGGGATTACCCTAAAAGCAAGACAAAATCGTTAAATGGAATGATGATTAAATCAAAATCAAAAATGTATTTACAGCAAAGATGTAACGGAAGACAGATGGAACCAAAATGAAAAACAAAGAGTGTCTGAACTATGTTTTGATCATAAAAGGAAGAATCTTCTGGCATGACATAAAGAAGATTGTGTCTCATCTGTCTTCCATACTGTATGTTGGCTGAGTTTGATGCCCCATCAATGAATGGACCCCAATTAATCTCCAAGACTCATTATCTTGTGACAGATGCTATGGAACATTTACTAAATTCGAAAGTGTGAGACTTTAATCGCGATTAGATTCCTGAGCAAGAAAGTTTCTTGCAGCGTAAACACATCACATGCGCCACATCTGCAATCAAACCAGGTGACCATCCACTACTCAAAGTTCAGTTCCGATGCTCACGTGCCCATTGTAGGGGCTTTCGCCTGTGGATAGGGGACATCATGGGCACTCTGACAGTCAGCCCCATATGTATAAGGGTGCATTGCACACATTGTATATAACTGATATTTAAATATTTATTTAAATATATGAATATCAAGTTATCTGAAACAATGTGGTTGACATTTTGTGGTGCTGTATGGCAAAATTGACCTACTAACTAGGCTTGAGACAGCAATTTTGCTTAACCAATGGCTTAGTCCAAGCCAGGGCACAACTACAGTTTGTGTTTGGTTGGCAAATTAAATTTAAAAACTGAGATTTAAAAAACTGATTTAAAAGCGTTATAATTACTACAGAGGAATTGCTCATTTACGTTTAACATTCTGATCGTTTAACATATGTTCATCTGTGATATTTCTCACTTACAGTTTTTTACAATCACTTTGCTACTATTTTCAGAACCTTGATGTCATTTTTCACAACTCTAGACACAAAACTCAAAACGGTTATCACTTGGGACACAGGCTTGTCTAATGTTCAAAACATTGCATCGTGCATTCACATCTTTAAATAAATCTTGCACTTGCACAATCATTGGTTCAAAAAACAAATTTACTGTGAAATACCATTGAAACATAACTATAGATCACCCACACACAAGTAACTCATAGTTTCACTGAGTCATTGTTCGTACAATCATTACATATTGTAGAACAAAATAGGTGATACAAGTTTCATTATGGTACAACATGAACAGTAAATATACATCTCTGTACAAGTACTGCAGTAGTAGAGAGAATACACACATAGTGGAATCATTGAACAAAGTGTGTGATATATTGATGCAAAATACTACAGTACAATCACAACAGAGGTTTATTGGAATCAAAGCAAAAATATATGACATTATGCTACATTTATGGATATTGTTGTCGAATTGGTTCATGCTTCACGGTAATTGGTGACAATGAATCTCTTGTATCTTGAAACTTTCATGATTTACTGTAAACATCGAAGATTGTGTGTCTGTTTCCATACAAGTACATAAAGAGTAATGCAACAGTTACTTATCATTTTGAGCAGTGGTATCAATTGATAGTTAGATCATTGTAAGGAAATGAACAGAAACTCATTTGAAATGTAATATGTGAATTGCCTTTTGAAATAGTAGTTATTTGATGTTAAGTTGTGTCATATTGAACAGGTGATTTATGTTGAATGAACAAATGATCTAAGTTGTATGTGTATTGTATCCAAGCAATTGAGAAATGGGTTAAAGTTTTGAAAAATGTGCATTTTGGTCATTGGTTGTGAGTTTTGTGTCTAGAGTTGTGAAAAATGACATCAAGGTTCTGTAAATAGTAACAAAGTGATTGTAAAAAACTGTATATCAAACCTCACACAGTTCCAAACACAAATTCTCTAGGGCTCTTAGTTTACTTCTCTGGTAATTACTAAGGCTTCTTCAAATCAGTTTGCATATGAATCTTAATGAGTCCCTCAGGGTAAAAGCACTCAACACTATAACAAAATTTCTCTTTGTAAGACATTGTTTTATCTATGGTATTTTATAATCTAAAATATTATGTACAGAGCCACAGGGAAGCATTATTTCAATGGGGGAAGAAGACAAAAAGTCCAGAACATTTTTTACAAATGCTACAAATAAAAGTGTTGCCTGGGTTCTTCTGCTCTATAAAAGAGAAGTCCATTTGTCATATTCACACACAGACGGTATGTGTAATTTCTCAGAGACAGTCACTGGAAATCTCATAGCGTGTACAAAGTATCCATCTTCCTATAGCTGTTGTGTATTTTATGACAGATTTTAAAGCACATACATTTTTCATCAGCACATAAGGTAGATTGCAAAACCTGCCATGAAGTGTCTTCTAAAGCAGGCCTGGAGGGGAATATCTGGACTGTGAAGAAAGACTGAGGGAGAATATGAAATATGATGAATACATAAACTTAGGCCATTGAGGCGTGTAAATGATAAGCATAGAGACTGTTCCGTGAACGTAGGGTTCAGCTTCAATATACTTTAGGAACATGGAAATCTGGTCTACTATGCTAGAATATTTACACCAGAGCTTCGCCACAGTGTCTATAAGCCTGACATCTTACCAGAATCCATGGAAATGAATGACAAACCCTGTCAACCAGAGACACACGTCAACATAGAACAGCATGAGAACGAGAGGGAGCTCAGATTTCAGCCAAAATGTCTTCTTGCGGCTCTCCCCTCAGAGGAAATCACACATCTTGAGTCATTAGCCAAGGTTCCTTTGGGGCACAGGCAAAACGTTCCTATCGCAACACCCGGACAAAATCCCATCTCACTGCCGAAAGATTAGATACGGATGCCTTCGGAACACAGCAACATCATTTTAAAATTTACGTAGATGTAATACATCAAAGAGCTAATGGAGAGGAAAACATGCAAAAACTAGATCAAAAGTGTCTGAGATGATTTAACTAGATTGCACAGGACACACACTCTCTCCCTCACATATACACACACATTCACTATAACCACAAAGTGGAAAATTCAGAGATATGGATGCAATGATGTGATAAATGTAGTCATCCTGCCTTTTTTTTCACACAAGTTTTCCAACTGACTCAAATGTCAGCACCCAATGATGTGGAAATTACTGACAGCCCATCCAGATCTCAGGTTCAGATACGCTTAAAAAAGGAAAGAAAGAAAGAAAGAAAGAAAGAAAGAAAGAAAGAAAGAAAGAAAGAAAGAAAGAAAGAAAGAAAGAAAGAAAGAAAGAAAGAAAGAAAGAAAGAAAGAAAGAAAGAAAGAAAGAAAGAAAGAAAGAAAGAAAGAAAGAAAGAAAGAAAGAAAGAAAGAAAGAAAGAAAGAAAGAAAGACTGTCCCTCTATGGAAACTCCAAAGCAAATCCACATATTAAATGGACTAGAATTAATGAATGCATTTCATTTAAAAGAACACCGATAATGGAGTTCATTTACGCCTTAAATAAGTGTTGAATATACTCTTTAAATTTAAAGTGAATATATATATATTTTTTTAATGTTACAATACATTCCAGCACTTAAATTTAACTTTTGTTCCTTTTAGCCCATGGTTTTTAGCTCATCTGTGCTACAGTGCACTCTACAGTCCTCTTACGAGAGGTTCTCTTGTACTGCGTAATATCTTAAGGCTATGGGAAAACCTATTTTCCACAAGATATTGAAGCAAAAAATGATCTTTAATTTTGAATTAATGTAAAATGCATTGCGCGCAGGTGGCTCGCGTGCCTATTGGCTGTCCTGCGGCATCTGCAGCAGCCTAGCGAGAGAAGCATGGTGATGTCAGATCCAATGATAGCGCTTCACACCCACTACGTCACCTTCCGCCAAAGTGGAATGGCCTGGACCTATAAATATAGCTCGATGGCCTGATATAAACTATTTTTTTTTTCATCGCTGAAGTGAACCAGAGCGTGTTGCAGGCACAGCAACAGTGCCGTCACATAGACTGTATATAAAAAGGAGAGAGGCTCATGAGTGCACATACACGTCATATCCGATGGATTTCGTGGAAAATACGACCCGGAGACTTCACATAGAAGTAGTAATACTGGCCTTCAGAGGAAATATCAAAAACCGACAAGTGGATCATTGTAATATGTGATTACAACCCCTTCACACACAGGCAATAAAAAAAGGATTCATTTTAGAAAAGTTCCATATATCACCTTTAAGAGACATAACACATCTAGCATGCACTATATATTGCTTCAGGGGCAGTACTGCAGTACTTCTGTCAATCTTTCTCCTGTTGTCTGTAACCTTCTATTTTCTTCCATGCAGGTGAAAGAGTGTGAGATCAACAAATTGTTCCTTCAAATGGGGTCACGAAGGTCTCCTGCTGGAAGTGTTATGGATGTGGTCAGACTTTCAGCACGGTACAAAAACCAACTCCATCAGACTCTAGTGGGGACATAATAGCATTCCGGTCAGCCTAACATAATGAGGTGTAGCCTATCATATCATCAAGTCTAATGTCTCCAAGTAACATTTCTATTACTGTGTAAAAACACTTTGGAAAACAGACAAATGATAAAAAAATGTGTACTAATATATTAAATCAATTCTTTGAGTAGCAATGAGGTGATACATTGGGTGATTTTTTTTATACTTTTGCATTTTTTACAGCACATTTGACTAAACCAATTAAGTTTTATTTTTCAAGATTTTATTATATGCATTAAAATAATTTTCACTTAATCACAGATTAGTTGTGGTATATGTGAAAAATGTGTTTGAAAGTAATAATTAAAATTTAGCTATGTAAGCAAGCACAAAGATGGGTATTTAAAGTGAACATTTTCAACGTTTTCACTTTCAATCTAACCAAAAATTTTGTACTAACTAAAATAAGTGCCCAATGATGCTATTTAATTATTTGATGAAGAACCTTGACGTGACAGATGCATTTGTAAAGGTGTGCAGTCGAGGCACAAAGCAGAGAGAGAGAGAGAGGAAAGGGATACAAGCAAGCAAGCGTTGTTGTCTCTTCTCCACATGCACTTTAAGTAATGCACACAGACAAGAGATTAATCCTTTGTGACTCATCAGGACTGCATCTGATGTTTCTTCTTTAAGCTCACTTGCACCCTGTTGCATTTGACACACAACTTGCTTACATTGCTTTCAAGCTTAAGGATTAAAACACAAGTCTGTTTGCAGTTTAAAATGATATTAAATGTAAACCCCTTCAGCCTTAACCCATGAGCAGTACATCTAACATTCAGAGTAAAGAGTGAAAACTAATCGTTAGATGGCTATACACAAATATGTTGTTCTATAACAACTAAATTAGCAAATGTTGCTATTATTGTTCTATAATAACTCTATAAAACATTTTATACATATGTATATAATATATATATACACACAAATTTTTATTCTTTCATCTGTGACAACCACTATACAATGTTTAATAGTACTTGTTTGCACTTGAAAACAATCATTTGCATTAGGCTATTATAATCTAAAATTGCCTGAATATTTCATCAGCTTCAGAGAGAGTGTGTAATCATAGCAACATACTTTCTCCAACCGATAATCATTTTGTTTCAGACTTTTACAGATATGCACAGGCCTACTTCAAAACATCATCACATTTGTTATATAATACAAGGAACAATCACATTAATTTCTGATGAGAGATGAAGCGGAGGGATTGAAATTAGAATGAACTTTTCTCTGTCTGCGCTCGCATCACATTTAAATAATGTCAGACTTTTAACTGCTCTGATTCATTCTGATTGATTGCATGATTAGATATTTAAAAAAACTCTATTATTTTGGTATACACAATCTCATTTAGAGCCTCTACCACTGAAAAGATTTGTCCATGAAAATCTATAATACACATTTGCAACACATTCTCACCCCAAGGCGTCACCTTTGACCATGCTTCAATATTTGACGTTTTAGGCACCCTTTGGCGTCTCTTACATGACGCGATCCTACGGCGTCATCTAACTGACGCTAAAGGAAAGCGTCAGTCTGAGGACGCGGTTAGGTTTAGGTGTGGGGTGGGGGTAGGGTACACGCGATCCTAGGGCGTCATCTAACTGACGCTAAAGGACGCCTAAAGCGTCAAATATTGAAGCATGGTCAAAATGCTCCCAAGGTGTCAGTTAGGTGACACCTTGGGGGTGAGAATGGGCTGACATTTAAGGCCCATACACACTGGGACAAATATTGGCACGCATTTTTCGACAGTGTTTGAGCGCCCCCATATGAGGCCCCCACGTTGTGTTTTATGCTGCGTTCACGTGCTATGGAAAGTAGGATATTTTCCACTTGTGAACTGGTATTTACCAGTGTGTTGCGTTCAAGTGCTTTTGTTGTCGTAATGTGGTAAAAAGATGGAGATCCAGACCTGTTATTTAGCTAAAACTATTTTAGATTGCTTAAGTCATCTACAACAACAAGAAAATGATTTATCAAAACTCAAAAGGTAAATAATATGCTATATATTTTCTAGATCATGAATAATATATATTTTTACCATTCATGACTCTTGCGGTGCTCTCCGCCATTTTGAAAAGTTATCTCATCTCTCATATCTTATCTCATCAAAGGTTATCTAATCTCGGCAACTCGTCCATCAAAATATTCTACTAGTTGCCCAGTGGAAAATAAGGTGTGTTCATATGCATTTTCCACGTCAGCTTTTGGTATTTACCATAATTACCATAGCACATGAACGCAGCATTACTGTAACTTCAGAAGCTCCAGACACGTGAGGAAAAGCGCCAATCTCATTGTTCGGATAGCTAACATTGAACGTGCACACCGACGCGAAAAACATCACACGTGTTTGACGTGCCACGCCCGTTTAGTTTTTGATGTGGCACTTCAAACCAAAAAAAAAACTAACCCGAGGCGTTTTTTTCAAAAACGTTTTTCGTGATGTTTTTCGCGTTGGTCTGCACGTTGAATATTAGCGAATATCGAGTGAAATTCGTCCCGAAGTGAACAGGCCTTTAGGAGAGAATTCAAACAAACGTACATGAGCTTAACTAGCTTTACAACTTTTCAGTTCCAAAAAAGTCCACAGAGATTTTTATAGACAATGCGATTTACTTTTAAAAAACCCATCATTTTGATTGACAGTCATTCTTTTATCTAAAATAACTTAATGTGTTTCAGTAAAGAATTGAACAGAACAGCCTGTGGCCTCAAGAAACCACTTTGGTTGGATTTACTTTTAACAGATGGGCCAGATATTTATTTTTCTTTAGTAAAGAGTTAGCATCTGACATATTTTTTTTCTTGGAAATAGCCAATACTGCAAGCTCAATTTGGTATCTCTGGTAATACCGTAAGTAGAGACCTTGAAATGTCAACCTAGAGTCGATAATTTCATGTGCTGCATATATGGGGAATAACTGTCTAAGCATTGATCATAACTCTTCTGTAAATCAAACATAAACCACAGAGGACCTGTCAGTAGGTGATTCAGTTAATAATCATGCACAAAGTTGTCAGTCCTCCTGGTAAACGTAGTGCCTATGTGGTCAGCTGTCTATATAAAAAGCACATCTCACACAAACATAACTACAACTTAGTTCATTCTTTCTTTGACATGCCAGGCATTCTTAGCTTTTTAATTTTTTAAGCACAGAAAATACAGAGCACACACAAATATTGTTAAAATAAAAATGTTCAGTGTAGACTATCTTTCTATCTGTCTATCGCCAGTCGGGGACGACAAAAGACTCATTCAATATTGAGTCATTAATTCACTCAACGATTTATTCAGGAACAGATAAAAGTTTTGGCCCGTCAAATAAACTAAGGGGCCTACCTGACAATATTTTGTCTAAATACCAATTCACACTGCACCAACAGGCCTTAAAATACATGTGTGTGTGAAGACAGATGAAGGCTGATTAACAATATAAACAAGGTTTAATCCACACAGACACACACAAACAATAACCAACAACAACTGACAGAACAGAAGAGTATAAATAAGCAGTTAATGAGGACACAAAATGGCATGAGCTGACAAGACTAATGCCTGGTTCAGATTACACGATTTTTTTTTTTGTCTGTTACGATAGTCACTGTGTCAGATTACGCGATTTTGGCTCCTAAAATCTTGTCGTGTCGTGGACAAGACACATGTCAGACTACACGTTACTTCCTGACCAGTCATCGCATTCTGTCTTTAACGGCGCGCGTGATGTCATCGAGAAGGCGAAAAACTCATGGCGAGTGACTTCCTGGATTGCTCGGCATTGCCTTTTGAGCGTGAGAAATACATGGTGTGGTGTGTGAGTGTGTGAACTGGTTGAATTGCGTGTGTCTCTGGGCCATTGCGTGAGACTTGAGTACCCTGCTCGAAGAGGACAGTATATGGGCTGTCAAACCTCCAAAGAGAACTTGAGGTAAAATATGTTTTCTTATATATTTTTACTTCTAGTTTTAACGTTAGCACCATCGTCTCTCTTTCGTTTTGTCTTTTTTGAAAGTTACGGAAGTATACAGAAAAGCTTGTTCTCCTATTGGTCAACCTCATACATGTGACGGAACTGTCGCAACGTAGGTTGTCTCCCACTATGAGACACTATACGAGATGATACGATCGAATCTTGGTGTCCTGACACCCGTTGTCGTTTACGAATCCCCACGACACCCTACGTCTAATGGATCGTGCCAAAATCGGGCTAAAATCGTGTAATCTGAACCAGGCATTAACTAATTAGGAACCATAGTGACTTAAGGGTACGGTTACAATTTTTCCGCATACATAGGACACCAATGTCAGACCGATCCCCATTCACACAGATCCGTGAAAACGACTAAAAACTCTGTATTCTGCTGCCAGGCCATTAGATGGCACTGAAACACTATAGAGTGAACACGTAATACACATGCGCATGAATTCATCATTTTCAGAGATTTGTGTTTTTGTCGTCTACAAGGAGACCATTTTCAAAACAGCATTTTGAAACTTTTTTGCACTTTTTCAGGCACCCAAAATGCTGTTCTTGTGTAAATGAGTGACCAAATGCGTAAAAAGTTTTACGTTTTTAGTTGAAAACGGTGTCGTGAAAACAGCCTAAAACAGACAAGAAAGAAACTGAACTAAACTGAGGCCCTGTTTACACGAGAACGCTCGAGGGTGAAAACGTAAAAATATTTTATCGGATGTGCCTTTTGGTTACACGGCAATGGTGTTTTGGGGGCTTAAAAACGCAAAAAAGTGAAACCACCCTTCAGAGTGGAAATTTTAAAAACGCTCCACCGTCACGTCCCCGTGTAAAGGGTAAAAACGCAAAAGTCTGCTTGACAGTGAAGGTTGTACGCAGGCGCGCGGACTTTGTGTTGTTGTTTGGCAGTGCTCCACATTGTCACCTAGCCGCCTGGAGTGCATACTATTGCATTTCACAGACTTTTTTTTGCAAATTGCATTTGCATTTACGTCACCATATGCACGGAGATTTCACACCCAAAAACGCTCGTCTAAACGCAGAATAAAAAGTGATAACGCAATGCCACTTTTGCGTTTTCTCTTCAGAACCGTTTCCGTGTAAACATAGCCTGAGGCTACGTTTATTAATCCGGATATATTTGAAAATGGCATTTTCATTTAAAAACGCTCTCTGTCCACTCTAGCATTTTCAAGCGTTTTCCGACATTTCAGTGTGGATGAGAACTTTTTGGAAAATACCTGAAAACGCTAAATACACCTTACTATGCTTGCACAAAACCTCAAAAAATCTCACTGAGATGAAACAGACGGACAAATAAATAATAAAGTTATCGCGCAATTCTCCTGGCAGGATAATTTTATTTAGCCAAATATCTCACCATTCACTGATGCATCCAGGTCACACTCAGTCAGGACAGCAAATGTGAGTATTTTCTTTCATCTTTGCAGAACTGTGATGTGATATGAAGAGTGTGCAAAGTAACATTTTAGCAACAATGCGAAAGTGAATAGGACCTAACAGGCACAATACCGGTATAAACATAAATATGTATTGGTACATGCGTCACATGACTAAACTTACATTTTTACATAGTTTTTAAATAGGCCTATCTGTTTTGAAAGTCCACAAAACAATGTAACCACTTTTGGAGAGTGTTTTCAAAAAGGTTTGTTTTCATTGATAAAAACGTGAACGAATGTGAACGAATGTGAATGTGAACTCAATGTGAACGAATAGGCCACAGAAGGCAAAAACGGAGAAAAAAAGTGTGTTCTCAAATGAAAACTTATTATAGGGCAAGGCCTGACAGCTTTCAAACAATCTGTATTTTATAAAGCACTATATAAATAAAGGTGACTTGACTTGACAATATTGTGATATTGCTTAATTAGATGAACGGTTAATACTTTTTATCTGGAGGTGATTCTGATGCCTCGACAATGAATCATGAAGATATGATATGAACCCATCTAAATAAGTAGGCTATGATTATAAACAATAAAATAATAATAAAAAAATAAAAATAAAAAAAATAAACAGACATACAGACATCACTAAGACATGAATTATGTGAATGAATTTGACACAACATGAATTTTTTATTTTAGAGAGACGTGGCAAGGACATGATTTTGCCTAGTTATGGACAAAATGAAATATTAATATGGAGAATTTCTAATGTGACTAAAAACACCATCTGTAGTGAGCTCACAAGGTTTTGAAACACCGCATCCAACATCTACATTTAACATCCTTTGAAACTGACACCTTTAACAGGCTTTTGATGGTTGGCAATTTGAGCAGAAATGTGTGTTACGAGAATGAATGCGGTCTGAAATCTCACCAGCAAATTCTATAACAGTATCACTTCATAATGGTTTATTGCCTACCTTTACTCATCCCAGGGTATTGCTACTAACATAGAAAAACCTGGTTTATCTCAAGGATAAGCACAGCCACCTTCATGTTTCACCTTGCGTTCATGCTGCTTTTTCTTTTTCCATCCCAAGTCACATCAGTCCACTGCATGCTAATTGAATTTCTGATTAAATCTTTACATTCCATGACTCCTGACCCCTGAGTAGACAGGGAAAATCGAATGTGCTCATAAGCATCCTAATGTTCAGGTTCTCCTCATTATTATGTGCAATAGGTGAAAGCGTTGGCTGCATTCACATGAGCTATTATAGTAATTACCGAGATACAGTGTACACTGTTACAGTGTCATGATGCTATGCACTAAATCTGTGCTCAAACTGTGATGTGCCACTTATAATGCTGTGAAATGTACCTGTTCGCTCAAACGACCGGTATCATGCTGGAGGAAATGAGAGCAATCGCATCCACATCCAACAATTTTCCAGTGATGTATGACAGAATGGAAGAGTCAAGCTGTTGTTCCAATCTGTTCCACCTCTTTATACTAATACTGAATATAAATCTACTGTTTTTTTTTAAAACTAGTTTCTTCTATCTAACAGGACAAGCCAGGAGAAGTTAGGCTGTGCCCATCATATACATCACTCTCAGTCTAAGTTCAAGAACTTTCTTTGAGTATGCAAATGCGAAAGCAACAAACTTTCCCCATAATCTTTAATGAAACTTTAGAGAGAAAGGAATAGGGAGGGGGAGAAAGAAGTAAGGTGAAATGAGGAGAAGCAGATGGCGAGAGACAGATCCTATCTGATACAATTGATGGTGTAAACACCAAACAAAATGCAGATTATTTACAGTTCAGACTTTCATATTTGCATCGTTTCATCAAAGGTGAACTCATTATTTCCTTTTACTCTCAAGGATAAAATTAACTACTGTATAAAGGCAAATGGCATAAAGCTTCTTGAAGCGAATACACAATTTCCTCTACGGTAAGTTTTCAATGAAATAAACACTGCACAGAAAATTTCTCAAAAGCATAGCACAGGTTAGTGTGTAAAATAGTCATAGGCACTTTACATAACATCATATATTTCACATTACATTCAGGCATTTGGTGAGGCAAGGTATACATATTTTATTAGTTCTCAAGACTACATTTATTTGATCCAAATACAGTAAAAACAGTAATATTGTGAAAAATTACTACAATTTAAAATTTGAATGGCAAAGCTGAATTTTCAGCTGCAATTGTGTCACATGATCCTTCAGAAATAATTTTAATATGATTATTTGTTACTCAAGAAACATTTCTTATTATTATCAATGTTGAAAACAGTTGTGCTGTTTAATATTTTTGTAAATAGAAACTTTTTTTAACAATGTCTTCACTGATCAATTGAATGCATCCTTAAGAGAGCGTTTAAAGTAATGGAGCCTCAGGGTTAAGTTTAACAGTAAATCTAAAATCTAGAATTAATATAATGACTTACAAATGATCCTGTTTAGTGCTGCATTTCGAGTCACTTTTCTATGGTGACATGAAATCATTTTCAACTCAGTACACCTCTGGGTTTCTCCATCGGAGACCCAATTTATGTGTCAGGTCAGGTAGAAATTGCTCCTTAAGGAAACCACTGCACATTTTCACCCATTACAGTGTGTATGCTGCTTTTGAGGCCCAAGATGAACAAATCTTCTCATATTAGGCATAATTATAAACAGGGGGAACATGCTAAAGCGACTAGCTGGGGTGAATCATTATAAAGCTCTGAGCTCAATAAACATGGAGATCCATCATGAATATGTAACAATTTCCAGGTTGCTCAGCAACAATAGCCATCGGCAATTACAAACTTCCTCGTCTTTAAATGCATAACCTGTTTTGGAGCTTTCGCCAGTCCTGGTCTCTCGCTCCCTCTCTCTTTCATCTCTGTTACCCAGCAGAATCGAGGAGATCTGAGAGTCACTCTCATTTATGCAAAGCGTGGTGATAGTATCAGTTTGAGACAACTCTAGTGAAGTGTTCGAACCAAGAAGTCCAGTTACGTTGTCCTTGAATAGTTTCTGGTTTTCTGATGATTAGTCTTGCAATACTTCAAGACTGTCAGACTGCACCTTGATTTGGGGAAGAAAAGATCAAATCCTCTCCAGTGGGCTCATTGGATAGTAAAGTGTCCATCGTATACACAGTTCAGAATCTTGCCGGAAGAAGTACTTTAGGTGATCATACTACAGCTTTAATCTATCAGTTCATTTGTTTTTGTTTTTATCAAATATGTTTTTATTGTTTTTATTTCAGTTCAGCCCGTTCTCATCCCAAGGCGTAACTGACGCTTTTGACCATGCGTCAACATCCGACGCACATGGCACCCTTTAGCGGCAATATGAGACGCGCCTCCTAGTGGTCTAACCCTAACGCTACCCCAGACCTAAACCTACCTGGGTAACTAACTGACGCTAAAGGTTGCCATGTGCGTCGGATTTAGACGCATGGTCAAAAGTGTCAGATAGATGATGCCTTAGAGTGAGAATGTATTGTTCAGTTTTAGTGCTAGTACTTTAACTTAAACTAAAATTATAAATGTTGAAAAAAAATGTACTGAAAGTAAATACTGGTTTACTGCATTTTATTTTATTTTATTTTAGACAACATCAATGACTGTAGTTTTAGTTAACAATCGTGGAAACACACGTACTGTAACAGCACTGGCCAATATAACTTATTTTCTATATTTTAATCTTGATACAATACCTTTTTGTTGTTGGATATTTTTGGATTTGAGCTGAAACATCAACTTAACAAATGTTCATGTATTTCTATCTTTTCTCATCCAAACAGATTTAAAATAAAATTGCACAATATAAAGGGGACACAAGAGACACAAATAAACAGCTAAGAGATTTTATTTAAGCTGAATAAATTAAACATATTTTTGTTTCGTGAGAAATTACAACCTGAGTGAATTGATAGCCACATAATGATGATGAGGGTATTTGGATGACTGTTATTAATATGCATAAGTATTTGGATTGATCATAATTGCTGCAATCAGGGTGAAGGCCGGAGGGGTTTTGCAAGGGGAACGCACACACACAGACGTGACAGTCTCCATAGCAGTCGCTCTCTTCGGCGTACAAACACTGGACCTGAGAGAAAGCACCTGCACGCTTAGAAACTGAGTACAGACAACCACTTCAATGCAGTATGCATAGATCAATTCATTTATTCATTTACCACCACATGCGACATTCAGTCTGTGATGCTGGCTTTCTATAATCACATTAGCAGGACACACAAGGGGTGCATGCAGTCATGTTGTATTACACAAACGACTCAATGAAGGCTTATGAATTTCACACTGACATCCGATTATGACTCATTTGCAACACGACTGTGGTGCCTTAATAACTGAACCTAGGGCAGAATTGCAGCAAGAGCCACAGTGAATGCCATTAACACAAATGGTAAATTAATTGACATCCGCAAAGTGCAATGAGAACATTAAAACAATGGTCTATCCATCACTAAGCCATAGACCAGTAGTCTCTCATTTGGTTTCAACCCTAGCTGTCTTTCCCTGTGCTAAGCTAGACTCATTACTCATTCCAGCTACCAGACGTGTGCAGCAAACATAGGTTTATTGTATGTGAATGAGCACTAGACAGCAAGAAACAGAGATTCTTGCTGATGTGTGTAGCAGGGCACAACCATTACAGGTAAACAACACAGAATAATGGGATTTAGGCCTGTATCTCACAATACAAATGTTGTATCTTGCAATATGAATTTATATCTTACAATAGCAACTTCATATCTGACAATATGACCTTATTTCTCACAACCACAGCACTATACTGCAATATGAATTTCTATCGTACGATTGTGATTTCATATCTCACAACATGACCTTGTACTGTAGTTCCCATTTGATTTATTATTTTTCAAATGTGAATGTATATCTCACAACTGCAAAGTCATATCTGACAATATGACCTTATAGAGCTCAAAACAACATCTTCATATCTCACAATATCACCTTATACTGTAGTTCTCAGCAGCAAGCAAATTATTTGCATTATTTGGATGTGCGCATACTACTTTTGAATATAATTTTATTTCTCACGTTAGCCTATCCTTATCTTTCAATCGTGACTTTATTACTCACAAGGTTTATTATTTATTTCTCACATTTGCTGTACTTCATATCTGACAATATGACTTTATATCTTGCTATATGTAATTATATACACTTTATACCTTAAATAAACATTGAAAGCTATAAAATCATATATTGTGAGCAATAAAGTTCCAATTGTGATCTACTCTGTAAGGTCATCAGGTCAAATAGTGATATACTGTACATCTCACAACTGCAACTTTATAGCTCACAATATTCAGTATGATTTCATATCTCACAATATTATTTTATTATCTCTCAATTGCGACTTTATATCTCACAAAATGACTTTCAGTGTGCCAGAACTCTTCATTGGGTACTTGACATGCATGTCAAATGTTTTGGGTAAATCCATTATGTGAAAATAAATTTCCTGACTGAAGGCTATTTATCTTTACTATATTTTGTATAAATGCTTCCAGGCCCCATTGGAAATAGCTGAAGAACAAGTACTTAAATCTATGATCTTCCCTCCTAGAAGTAGACACCATTTAGTTGATTCTTTATGACAGCTTTTTAGAAAATTTCAGCCCATTCACTGCGATTCAATAGCTGTCAGACCTTATTCCTCTAGCATTTTTTGGAAACAGACAGTTTAAGCATTTAGTTACAAAAAAGGTTCTGTCACTTCTGAAACTTTTCCAAGGAAACGAAATAAAAACACGTCTACTGTTCTAAAGAGTTAAATGCACCAGACACTCCACCAGGCACATTAGAGTTATTTCATGCTATGTTCTAGTCTAAGACATTTCCGTCTAAAATTGTGTGGCTCATTAGCTCAAGAGATTTGGGACGAACTTTAAAGTTCTAGATGCTTTATGAGATGGACTTAATGGCATTCAGTGAGCTATATCGCTAATGAGAAAGTTACCCACTTCTTCAGAATTATCGTTTGAGCTAATTAGTTTACAACATTCGGGGAACAACTGTAGACTGAGCCTCAATTAATACGTTTTATGTGATAAGCATGGACTAATTGAGATAATAATCATATTAAACTGATTCATCACTTGAAACTAATTCTCCCAAATGTAATTGCAAAACATTCATATTCAGCTTGAGCAATTAAACGGGCCAAGCTTACAAAATAAAGCACACATTACATCGTATGCTCTTCTCTAACTCTGTTTTATCATCATAACAAAGGCCTTAAACTTAATTACATAACTTGAAATAATACAAAAGCAGCATATTTGAGTCATGGTTGAATGTGCCTTCCTTTCAAGTTTGATCAAGGTGACAGCCTTGTCGTAACAAAAGAAGAACGTTTGTCTCTGTCAGTAAATACAAAGCCTATAGACTGCTATATTTTCTGTTCTGTCTCTTAGGAGCAAAGACAGACAATGATTCAGAAACGTCGTGTGAATGTGTCTCTGCTTTGCAACGAGCCAACGTTGAGCTTTCATCAAACCTCTTTCGCCGCTATGCAGCAGTTGCATGAATTAAAGAGATGAAATGCTGGTATTTTCTGCACTGCATAGTGCATACCCAATTCCTATTGAAGTCTTGCTCACAAACACACAGTTGGACTCCTGACTGTATCGTCTGCATGTGAATAATCTCTGCGAGCAATGGAATAGGCTGCTTTGTACTCAGGCAAAAAGTGAGATCCTTCCCACATCCATTTTTCAGGTTTATCAGAACTGGCGTTCACATAAGAGCTTGCCATTTCACATTCGCAAGATGGAATGCATGTAAAATGTCCTATTATCCATCAGATTCAGTTGTTTTTGTATGTATAATTTTCCTCTCAGGGTTTCTATAAAGCAGGATAAACGTCAGAAATTTGATAAATTATTAATTGATGAAAAAATAAAGATACAACTTAAAAAAGAAATATAAATTCCTCTAGTAAACAAAAATAAAAGTGATAAAATGAAGAGGATTTAGAAATGTTATTTTGAATGGGTAGTATAATGCCACTTTTTACAACATGTAAAATAAGTCTCTGTTGTCCCCAGAGTGTGTATGTGAACTTTTAGCTCAAAATACCCCACAGATTTTATTTACAGCATGTTAAAGTTGTCCCTTTTTGAGGGTCAGTAAAACGTACCGTTCCGTGTGTGTCCCTTTAAATCCAAATGAGCTGCTGGTCCTAGCATAGAGGGTGGAGCTTCAAGAGTTTATGTGAGTGTTTGTGTGTTAGCACTTAGCAGTTCTGATTACTGTTCGGCCTTATGTTTAAACTGGAGTCGGACAATGAAGGAGAGACTCTAGAAGAAGTGACAACAGCAACGGGACGTTTCTGAATGGTTAGTTGACAAATTTATGTTGCTGATGTGGAGTTATAGTGATATTCTGTCAGGATAATCTATAAAATTGCTATGTGGGAACTGTTGGAAGTCTAGAGTGGCACATCATTGCATTTGTCTTACATATTGTATTGCATGTGAAAAGACGTGCAACAGTTTGAGCAGTTTCACAGTAGGTGCTCGACTATAACAACTCTTCCTCTTCTCAACATGGACTGCGTGTTCTTGCACTTTTCAGCAGGTCAGGCTGCCCAACTAAACACCATCCTAGCCAGGGAAAGTCCTACAAAATCTGAGTAACTGATTTTTAGATGAATGACAATGTCAACGGGTAGCTTTTTCCAAGTAATATAGACCTCCTTGGATCTAATTCAGTTGATCAATCTCTCAAAATACTGTTCTGTAATTCAGTCTGATTAATAAAGGTGGCGAAACGATGAACAATGTTTCAGTGATAACCATGATTATTACTTCCAATTCAACAAGCTTTGCACTGAAAAAAAAATTAAAGCTCTTCATAGGCTCATTCCTCCAAAATGAACGTTATCTACCACAAACATTCTTCATTTCTAGTTAAGCTCAGACGGTAAACGTGTCTTGATGGATAGCAAATGTTCCTGCTAACAACCCAATGGCTGTTTGGACACCATTGGGTTCCTCTCAAATAACACCAGTGTGACATATAATCCGCCTGAAGGAACGTACATGAAGCTGAAAATCTTCACTGCGTAGTTCAACCATAAGGTCTGGCAAAGAATCTGAAAAGCTGAAGCCATAAGGGTGTTCATTCATTGTCTCACTTCCAACATGATCCTACTATCTCTTTTAAAAAGTGTTTCTGTCCTAGCTTGACGTGCCACAAAGAATGTAGGTTACAGAGATTTATTTCAAAGCTGTCATAAAAATTATTTCAAGGTACTGCTTTTCCCATTTCTTTCTTTTCTCAATTATTTCACTGTTTAACAAATGTTATTTTGCATTACTGGATACACAAGGCAGTTATTTTTAAAACATTCTTGCTTCACAACTGTATTTGTCTTGTCTCCTGGCTAATAATTTTGTAAGGTACTGAGTCTGACCCCAGCTTTTCTTATAGAAACATTCTTTTGAATTTACAAGCCATCATTTCATTTTTTTATGTTCTACATTATTCCATTTATTCAGTTCTTCTCAATATAATTATACTATTTTTCATGCAAAAAAAAAAAATATAACCATGTCAAACTTAACCATGTCATTTCTCCTGAAGAAAGAAAAACTATTATGTAGCAGCATGCAAAAAAAAAAAATGAAGTGAAACAAATTGCATATATATATATATATATATATATATATATATATAAATAAATAACCTCATACGATCCCAAAGGAAGCAGAACAGTCAACACAGGAGCAAACATCAATTAAATTTGAAAAACAGAACAACATACCATTAAGTGCCAGAGTTCATTTAATCTTGTTTGCATTAAAATAGCCTTTGGATAGGCTCTTCGAGCCAGGGGAAATACTGGATTTCAATAATTTATAGGACGTCTAAAAGTAGAGCTTGGGGAAAGGGCCTTTTGTGTTATTTGATGGTGTAAATAATTCATAAAGTGCGAGGGAAGAATGACAGGTTAAACAGAGACGTAATGTTGACAAGTACGCATGCTATAGGCAACACTGGGAAAACCTGAGAGAGGTTTAGATAGAATATTTTATAGGTCTAGGCAGAAGGTGTAATGCAATAGGGAATATACATTATTTAAGGCAAATGAATGTCTTAGTTTAAATGTAGACCTATATAATATTTTGTATTTTTCACACAAAGGTTATCAACAATGGAAAATCAACGATATAAAGGAAATCAACAATGCAGTCACAAACACTCTCTAAACTGCCATCTTGGTGTGCTCAAATCTATATCCATCCTAAACAAATTTTAAGCTGTTACTGGTCCAAAACAGTACTTTGGGCAAGAATCCAATTTGGGGACTTTCAAAATGAAGACGACTTGAAGAAGCTGTGTTTATATGAAAGTGATGGCAATGCCTTGTATTGACTATAAATCAAGGCATTCTTCATAGGTTGATCTGAGCTACACAAATAAAATCTATATAGTCCAAGAGTCCAAACGCCACCATTTTGGTTTGGCAAAGCATATAAAAAAAATACACTGCACGGGGTACAGTAATAATTTATTGTGCTTAACTATTTTTATTTTGTGAAAAGGAGGAAAAATTTGCATTACTCAAAATAACACTCACTGTGCGCAAATAAAATAAAAATAAATTAAATTATAATAAATAATATGGAGTTAACATCAACCAAAGATAAAATTAAGAAGCTAAAGTACATCTAAATTGTTCATGGTCCTTCTCAAATTTGTTTAAACAGTAAAAATGAAAAGGCCTATATGTTATAAAAGGAACACAGTAAAAAATGGGGTGTTGATATTTCAGAGTAAAGTTATTTTAACCGAGATAGAGTATTTTCAAAATTTTGGTGGCAGTGACAATATCAACTTTAACGTTAACTCGGTCGCTATAACAACAAAATATTTAATACAGTTAATGTGTGGCATATCTTGAGATTCTACAAGACGTGCAATTGTGGTTAAAAGGTATATCATTTTTATTTTGAAATCAGCCAATCGTTTTGCTAGATAAGAACCTTGTTTTCAATGGGAGCGTTGCGTTTTTTAAACGCCATGAGCGTAACAAGGCGCTGAGCGTTTTTTTTTTATTGTTGTTTTTTTATTCACGCTGAAGCGCTGAGAGCCCTGCGTTTTTTACTTGTTGCCGAGAGTTGAAAAATTTTCAACTTTGGCTAAAACACAGCGCTCATCACTGTCACTTTTTACCCAGCCGTCCAATCACAGTGGAGGAGGGGCGGGACTAATACCACACAAACCAACTGTCACAACATTATTTCCAACCCGATCTCACGAGAATTCGTACGAATTTTACGAGGTGGCTACTTCGTAACAATTTGTACGACCTCACTCGTACGAATTAGTTCGTTTTTGCTAAATCGTACATATTTTAAGAATTGGCTAATTCGTATGAATTTGTACGAATGACCTACCCCTGACCCCGCCCCTAAATCTACCCATCAAGTGGGTTTGGACAAATCGTACGAATTCCTACGAGTGAGGTCGTATGAATTAGTACGAATTATCCACTTTTTAATCACTCGTACGAATTCGTACGAATTGGTCGTGAGATAGCATAGTTATTTCTGTACAACAACATCAACCATCAGAGCTAACTGAAAAACATGGAGGAAAAATATTATCTACCTAGCGTCTTCAGCAGAGCGTCTAGCATTTTCAGCTAATTGGTGGACACACGGCCTTAGTCACCAAAACAATTCTGTTGAATGTGTTTTGTTGTAGGTTGGAACCAGTGTGCAGACAACATCACCCAAAGCAGTCAGCCCTATACCTTCTCACCAAGGGATCCAGAGCACCATTGACTACTTGAAGAAGCTGCGGTTGACAAGCATGCACTTCCATGTAAGGCAAAAGGGTCAGTTGGAGATTTTGACAAACTCTTTTAAAGACTATTATGACTTTGGTACATCATACATTCTTCTATGACCAACTATCAGATCGAGTCAGTTCTGATAATGAACTTTTGACATTACATGCCTTTTGACATACAAATGTCATATGGAGGTAATTACACAACTCATTGTCGTGCCATATTGCTAATTGCAATAATTGTATTGTATTTGTAAAAGTATTGCTATTGATAATATTGCCATATACAATATTATCGGGCAGGGTCTTATACGCCATCTTTCTATCCTTCTAGATCTTTAACACAAAAAAGTACATTTGTGAGTTGCACATATTAAATAGTACTTAAGATGAACAATCAGAACATGTTTTAGTCACATCACATACCATTCAATTTAGGAAAGGAAAAGCTGTTTTTACACCCTGGAGGACAAACGTGTCTTGTGTGATAAGCTTACAATCAGAAAGACTGAGGCAAACCGTATAATTTGGTTTATTTCGCAGAGGATTGCAATTTGTAGGCCCATCAATGTACTGTTGTGAAGTTCAGAAAGCTCCCACTGAGATCCCTGTCTTAAGCTTCTTTTTTTCTTCTTTTTTTGGGAATCTTGCAACTTAACCTCACATGGCAGCTATGATTAGATTCTTCAAAGTCTCTCTTTGAATTAGGAATTAGGATTCTTTTCTAGTTTGACTATATTTAAAAGACAGGATGGTTAACGATTTGTATCAATACTGTAGCTACAGCCAAAGTTAACACTTGCCAAATGAGAGTACAACAAGTTGGCAAGGTACATTGTTTATATTGTACATTTACTTTGAATACATTTCCATTTTCTACATCCCCATTTTTATTTCTTTCTCTAACAGTGGAGCATAAAAATAATTGAATTGCACTGGACAATAAAATATCTTGACAAGGCTAAAACCAGCCAGCCATTAGGTGGTTTAAGCTGAATTGTCCCTTCAAGTTTTGTTGACAGGTACAAAAACAGCTGAATGAGCCCATTGTTATATAGTGGGAAAAAGTGTAAATACCCCCTGTGGGGAAAATACTTTTTTATTTATTTATTTATTTTTCATATGTGGTGTTTTTAATATGCTTTGAGACAAAGCATGAGGAAATTCATCAGCACCATTGCTGAGTATTTTTTCCTTAAAACTGCAGTGAAAAATATTGCTCCTAATTCCTGTCAACACTGTCGACACATACATAGGCAAGCAAGGCGTCACCTTTTGACCATGCTTCAATATTCGACACTTTAGGCACCATTTAGCGTCAGTTATGACGCGATCCTACGGCGTCACCTAACTGACGCTAAAGGAAAAGCGTCAGTTAGATGACGTGGGTAAGTTTAGGTCTGGGGTAGGGGTAGTACTCGCGATCCTAGGGCATCATCTAGCTGACGCTAAGAAGCGTCAGATATTGAAGCATGCTTCCCAATGCTTCCCAAGGCGTCAGTTAGGTGACGCCTTGGGATGAGAATGGGCTGACATAGGGAAGGGTTTTTCCACAGAGAAAAACATCACCTTTAAGAAGAGACCGAAAAAATCAGGTACATAGCAATATAGCGGGTGAAGTAATATATATTATAAATATCACAATGTTATGATAATGCCATATTGACTTTCAATGATGTTCAAGGCATTTCTAAGGATGCTGATTTTTAGAAGGCAGCTGTCTGACCCTGAGATGGAGAATGGAAACATGGTTTGTCTAACATTAGCAAAACATTATTAGCTCTTTGATAACGCAGTCAAGCCAAAAGCTAATTGTTACATGCCATGGTTCATCATGTTTAGTACTGTGTGTGACCCCTTTTTTCCCCCGGTCTGTCTAATTAGTCATCTCCTTCACCTGTGTCCTGTTAATTATCTAATTAAGTTCCTTTTTTAATTAAACCAATATTCCCTCTTGATAGCATTTACTGCAGTTGACCGACTGGATCAGGAATTCTGAGCTGGTGTGATTCAGTGGATGCAGGAACTAATTTGCATATTCATAGATCTGCGAATAATAAATGAAGCGAGGATATATTTACATCCAAGCTATTTAAAGGCATAAATAGTTTAAATACATATATATATTTTATAATAAAAGAAGAGTTTTAAGGGAATAATTGACTGCAGGGGGTAAAGAAATGATGTGAAATTATAGACACAGTCAAGTTCCTGTTACCAAGGTCACCACTACTCAGTAATTCAGGGAAAAAAAGTGTTAAAACCCCCCAAAAACCTAAACATAATCAAAATACGCAATACGAAATCCTGGATGATAATAAATATTTATGGCTTCTTTAATAAATATTAATGGTGATTATAAATATTTATGGTTACATTTTCTGAATTTAACAGACATTTGCAGATGTAGCAGTTGTAGTTTATTTGCACTCTGTATGGACACACCTGGCCTTTTCCCTGAACCTCTCAAGCTGTGTTAATGCAATAAATTTAAATAGATATAATTTGCTTCTTTGTCTAATTTGCCGCATGGGATTTACAGTTTTTATAAATGACTAATTAAATGGAAAGACAAATCACAACAACCAGTTAATAATTTCACTAATTACATCAGTGGGAATGACATGACGTTCATTTACATGTTTCCCGACCTGTCCTAATGTGAGCAGATAGGGATTCTTACACCAAATCAGATCATATTAAGCTCGCTTTTGTACCTGTGTGTAATAGCGCTGCTCTGAATAAGGTCTATTACTATTCAAAAAAAATCCAACCCAAGATGCAGGAATCAGGAATCAAGATCTTTTAGAGATCCTCATATTCCGTTTTTCATCAATTTACACATTGTTACAGTCAAATCAGAGAGGGATTTCTCTGACCCTTCTGAATCTAAAGTTGTTCCCATCTTCAAGTCCATTTTGGCATAATGGACAAACACAACAAATACAGACTGCCACTCACTGGAATTAGTCCTGACAGCCGTGTCAAAGGCCCTCTCGCCATCTCTCCAGGGTGTATAACGACCCCAGATGAATATATGACTTTGAAATAATTCTGCAAAAAGGTTTTTAAAATTGGATGACATGGGTATAATTTGGACAACTAATGCTTGGGGAAGAATATAGCACCTAAAAACGTTTTTCAGCGATTCAGGTGACAACAGAATTAGAAAGTAGAGGCTATAATAATCCCCAGTATAAATAAAAATATTGCTATGTCATCTCTGCAATAACTTTAAGCATGAGCTCTGAAAAATAACCAAATTAAATAACATGTTAAAAAATTGTCACAAAGGCATCATAACTGTGCAGCGCGGCTGTTTCAAGTGCTGCGCTTTGCATTTGGGTCAATATCATTGTCATGTCTGATTTCATCTACACTTATCCAACAGGATATTAAAACAAAATAGGGGTTAACCTTGCAACCTTGCAAGCCAAATGGGTGGTCTTAAACCATTGTGTTGGACTATTTTAACAGCAGTGAAATGCTTGTTCCGTTCTTGCGCAGTCATGAGTACTTTATGATTATACAATAATCCAGAGTGCTTGATTTAATCTGTAAACTAACAAACCCATTCATCATTTGATAGCATTCTTACACACATCAATCTTTGCTGAGATGAATTAGCTGTTCTGTTGAGCAAGAAAAGAAGTTAGGCCTACATTTTGGCAGCACTTAATACAAGCCTGTAATCAAAGTAGATAGACTTAAACACGTTAACTTTTACTTTCCTTTCCTTTACCCACTGAACTAATGTGATATAGCCTGGAAAATCAAGCTTAATTTTATGTAATTCAGAGCGCAATTAGATTCGGATCCAGGTTTGTGCAGCCAACTGCAAGCTATAGTGAGCTGCCACCAAAGTAATGAAGATCGAATAAAAGGAAAATACACAAAATGATCAGTCAAGCATGCCACGGTCATTGTATACCATTAGCCTGTCCTGCTTATTCAAACAGCAGAAGCTCCCTGCTGAATACCTCAGGCTATAGTAGAGCTGCCCTGGCCCATAATTCCTTGAGGCCTTAGAGAGAGCACCCGTGAGCAGAATGCTGAGAAATACTTTACTGGTTAGCATGAAGGATGTTTTTTTGTGTCATGTGGCCATTTATTGTGCACACACATACAATATCACAGAGGCATTACTATTTTGAAATTAATGACAAAAAAAAAACGAAACAACTGGAGACTGGCAAAACATTTAGCTGTCAGTCAGCAACGTGCAACTATGGGAGGCCAAGCATAATCGAAGCATATTATAAAACAACAATGTTCTTCTTTTATTTAAACACAATTTCTTTGATCGCTTCAGTTGCAAGAGAATAAACTGATTACCCAATAAAGGGAAAAAAGAGCATGTAATTTCAAATGCTCATTAGTAGCCAATCATGGGGTTTGGAGCTATTAAATGCACTAAATGAATGAGTATGTATGTGTATTAATGATTTGCATGGTTTCAGAAGAGTATAGTAGTGGTGCTATGGATTACAAAACTTACAGTTTGGATCATTTTGTGGACTGAGTCATGGATCAGATCATTTTACGGATCAGCAAAAAGTTCAAACATTATTAAAGACAATTGAACAGGCAGTTAAAAAAACAATATACACTAATTACAAGCATAGATAAATGCAACATAACAAAGTTACAAATAAAGTCTGAGGTAGGTTTAATGGCTATTCAGGTAGAGAAATCTAATAATCGAAATGTAAATAACACTGCATAACCTACTGATTAATATTTGTTAAAGCTGTCTTTTGTTGTTTGAATAATATTAATGACAATATTAATCTGAAATGCGCTTTTCGCAAGAGATCAATTTTTTGAACGCATCTGGATGACCAACGGACACGATTTTCTTCGCTCCGCACTCGGTTGTACCCGTTTCGGACCCATTCGCATGCGGTCTGCGAATCTCCATAGGAAATGAATGACTTCCGGTCGTTTCGGAGTCGTATCGAAGAAGATTTCAACTGAGTATAAGGGTTTGGTGTGTCAAAATGTTTAAAAGAAATCAACATCATCACAAGCAATCAAAAACAAAAAAGAATTGGTCAGAATGTCTGAATAGAAAGTCGGTATTTCAGCACATATTCTTAGAAGTGAACTATACGCTAGAATGCAAAAGAAAATAAACAAAGCCTTATGTTCAATTGGCTCTGCGTCTGAAGCAGACAATGCCTTGAAACAAACTTCAAACGGAAACCACTAAACCAAACTGAATTCTCTCAGGGACTTGCTTTCACTTGAATAGCAACTTGCCTTTAAAGCAACAGCCACTCAGAATACTGACTGCCACACGCTTTGGGAGTGGAGTGATTTGTCTCTGAAGTGCAGGTGGGCATGAACGACACTAGTGGGCAAATGCCCTTACAAAGAGGTTGCGTACATCAATGAATGGCTTTGTAACCAGAACAGCACTATGTGCTCTGAAAGAGAAAGGAACTTTTCGAGAATGTTTTCAAAGAATTATTCAGCTTATTCAGGCCAACTAAAAAGAAAACTTCATTTCTAAAAAAAATTAAGCATTGCAACACAAGACAGGCAGACAGATCGACACTTCAGAAGACACACACACACACACAAACAAAAAAGTCAGACAGACAGACGAAATGAAATCCACATTCAAACCAAAATAGCTGACTTCCTGTTGGTCGTAGCTAATGACTGTAAATTAGAAAGTTGTCCGGCTCGATGAGACGTTCATCAAGATCAATTAATATATGCAGAAGTTTGCACTTTGTGTTTCTCTTTTCTCTCCATAAATTTGTATTCTCGCCACAGTCAAACCGTACGAGATATAAAAAATCTGTCCGCAAGTTGGCATCCTCAATGTGTTGGCCTCATGCTGACCGAGTTTGGTGGCAATTGAATGAATTGCCTTGGAGAAGTTAAAATTACAGAGCAAGCGTTCTTCAAACAACCCATAATAGCCTTCCTGTTGGGCTGGCGTAAAACTTGACAGAGGGAAAGTTGTTCGGCCTGATGAGATCTATGTGTACTGACTTTCAAATTAATTCATGCAAGCATGTTTGATCTATGGACCAAGTTTTGGGTAACCCGTTCAAGGGGGTGCTGTTAAGCCCCCCCTGCCATGCCCGGGTACCAACTTGAGTCCAGCCCTGATGGCTATGGGTTCTGAACTGAGTGCAAAAGAAAAAAAATCCTAAGGAAAACAATAGAGCCTTCGCCTTTTCAAGGCTTGGGCCCTAATAATCCTAAGGATCCAAGGCCTCTCTGGTTAATGAGCCCAAGCAGCTTTTCCTAATGAGAAGGACTGCAGAAAAAGTTGATGGGACTCTGTACATCATCACTTGAAAATATGTTATAAAGCTGGTTGGTGCTTTGGAGGAAATTCTTTATTTATAAAAGAAAAGAAAAAGAAAGTGAATAAGGTCAAATAAATACATAAATGAATAAATCAACTTCTTACTGCATAACAAAATCTGTCTATCAAGTTCATACTTTTGATTAGATTCTCAGGTTCAGAAATTGTGCCACTATTCCTTTGCTCACTTTTCCTTAATTCAAAATACTAGAGAGGTAAATTTACTAGAGAGGTAATATCAATACATTTATCAATATTTCTTTTCAGTAATATATCTTGAATTAAGTTGAATTTAATTTAAGCATATAAATCTAAGATAATTTAGTGACGTTTATTCTTAAAAATCCAATAGAGAAAACTAAAATGAATTAAACAAAAATACTCCCATACCACACATTTATTTTTTAAGCATTATAATCCAATTTTGTCTTGTGATACAGAGCCACTGAGACATGTAATTACATGAGCTCAAACTCCTTGTCATCACTCCTTCTCTTGGAAAAGATGTTAAACGTGTTTGGATTTTTTTGTGAGTTTTTTTTTTTTTTTTGAGTGTTGTAAAACTTGTACCATATTAATATTTTTGCGTTAAGGGTAAATTAGAGCGCTAAGGGTAAATTATAATCTTATAATATTAACATCTCTGTAAAATGATATTGGATGTGTCTAAAGCGGAGATTATAAATAGTCAGCATAATCCACTCTCATCCAGAGGATTTTAATTATGGGATAAACACTATCGGTCTTTGCACATGTATGCCAAAAGAAGCTCCTTACCATGACACAAATTCTCCCCCTTTCACAAGAAATGTTTTATTTATGTCTATGTAACCGTATGCTTCTGTGGTCTGTGTTATCAGTAAAGAATGACAGGAGAGTGCCGGATTGGGCCTGCATAAACAGGCCGTCACACCAGCTTTAGCTCGCATCATTTATCATATTTGTGCGATAGTTTTGACCTCTGTACGATGTATGATCAATAATGAAATAAATCCCATAATGTACGATAATTTCAGAATTTTGTGACACTTCAATCGGAGGTCATTGTAATCATAGTCCTTCTATACTCATTGATCTAGCTGTGGATCTACGTCATGATTGTGAGGAGAAAGTGAAGGTGAGAGAGCAATGCAGAGAGGTAGAGAGCGAGAGACCTTGCGTGTGTGCCTCATGAAAGCTAGTCAAAAGGGCCTTCATTATAATATGTTGCTGGGGTTATTATGTGTGTATCACTTACATGTTTCATGTCCTGCATGTACACAGCAGTTATGTGTGTACGTCTGGATTGCAGGTTCATGATTTTGTGACGCAAACTTTTGAGCTTTTTAAGCTCAGGTTTCAGTAAAAAAAAGACACTACAGAAGAAAGACTGTCTGTGAGAAATAAACAATAGATAATAACAAATATAAAGGAAGTGAAAATAGGTATTTGAAATGTATGTTTTTCATTACTCACTCAGTGGGAAGATGCCACTACAGAAAAGTGAAGTAAATGAATGATTCAGCCCCCATGAGATGACCTGCCAAAAACAGGGAGCTGGGAAGAGAAGATATAGCCAAAGGATTCAGCTCTGTACTCATTCCGCATCCATGAATGACAGTGATGTAGTGCTCTCGTGAAGATAGAATAAGATCCCTGCTAATTGGCCAGTGTGGGAATGTAGAAGTTTCTTCTAGAATGTATGTGTGTGTGGGGGTTTCATACTCACACACATCCCCTCAGGTAATCATTTACTACTCTTTTCTGCTAGGCACAGAAACATAAATGGATTTTGATTCCATACAAGTAGAAAATTAAAGTAGCAGAGTATACGGGAAAAGAACCTGGAGCCTCTCTATGCTTATTATTCCTCAACTACCAGATTGAAAACTTCTGCAGTTAATTTCAAACATACAAATAGCCTACCAGAATTTGGTAATTAGAAATTTAATTTATTAATTATCTCTGTGGGTCTGCCGGGATGAAACAGTGGGCTTATTGTGAAGTAATTGCTCACAGTTTAAGGTCTATTTCACAGCTGAGCAGCCTGCTAAACCCGCGAATGCAGCATCTACAATTTTTCCCTGTTTATGGCAGAACTGCATATTGGGAGGGATTAGCTAGAGGTCACAAGTGATGCTCATTATGGCAAACCGTAGTGTCTGGGATTGATGATTAAAACAAACACACATAACAGCTGACAAAACATTGAAAATGAGCTTTACGTGTGCTTCAATTTAACAGTTGTGCAATTCAGATGTTTTATTTCTGTCAGCAAATAAGTATTTGATAAAGACGATTTGGACTGGATAATCATCATGATTGCCATCCACTCTTCTTGTCAGGTTTATTCTGTGGGTTGTTAGAATGGCTGCTAAAATGACACTTAAGTGTACTGCAGCACTCTATTGTAACTGTCATAAACAAATCAATTCTTAAAAACATCTGTTCATGCATATTTAAAAAGAAATATATTTAGCTGCAAGAAATCATGATTCGTTGAATGAATGGTTCATGAGAAGACAACCTTTAAAGGTTTTACTGTGTAAAATACTGAAGAAAAAAAGTCATGAGAGAACATTTGGATCCTTGAGGCAAATTGGTTCTCCATGAAGAGTGGGACTCTCGTATGAAGTCTCCAGCTCAAAGTAGTTGGTCTGACGTTTTGAATTGAGCTAATTTAACAGCGAGTTGCTAAGCAACCATACGTTTCCATCCAACCAAAAAGTACATTAAATGCAGTTAGCTGTAGACACTTTGCATATACAAAGTATATTGAGTTTGCAGCATAACAGTTATAGCTGTTCAAAATGAGGAAAAGTAACAATAAATGCAGCTGCAAGAAGCAGCAATTAGTAGAATAAGGTAAGGTGAGGTACGGTAAAACTTTATTATCCATGCAGAGGGAACTTTGTCTTGTGCCATCACCCATGCAGTCAGTACACAAATAACACACAATAATCAACAAGTAAGAGAATAATAGAACGAGAAGTAGCGATTTACGTGCAGCTCCATACCGTCACCATTTAAAGGTCCCGTTCTTCATGTTTTTTTTTTAAGCTTTGATTGTGTTTACAGTGTGCAATATAACGTGTTGATGTTTCACGTGAAAACAACACACAGTATTTTTCACACGATTTACTTATCTGTATACCGCTGTTTTCACTGTCCAAAAAACGAGTCGATGACTTCCTTGTTCTATGAAGTCCCTCCTTCAAAAATACGTAACGATTTATCTATTTATTAGGTTTTCTGTAACCCTATAGAGGGTTACTGTTACAACAGAAGTAAAATTAAACAAGGTTTCTGAGAAAAAAAAATAAATAAAATAAATAAATCAACAATATAGACCCTCTCTAATGTGCCAGCGGTACCTGTGTTGTGATTCGACAGCAGCTTATCGCACGCTGCCTGGAAAGGTCACTCCTCTTACCATAAATTGGAGATGCATGCGCTTATTGTTACTGTAAAAATGTCAAACATATTTACAATAGCTGAGAACATAGGTGAAGAGAATCGATTAGAACCTGTTCAAACACGACTTTTGCAGGATGTTGGATGTTGTAACTGTGAAAAAATACCAACAGAGGTTGTAAAACATTTGCTGCAAAGAAATACAAAAATTTCTGTAATGCCTCCTAATTAAACAATTTTTTGTTGTGTAGTTCTCTTGAAATAGTTTTCATCCAAACAACTTTATATAAATATACTTCATTTTTACCATGAATATAGCCTTACAAGCTGTCATGTTGCGTAAAAGAAGTTGTTGCCATGCATTAGAACAATTTATTTATTAAAAGTTGATTGTTACGACTGCACATTAGATTTTTACTGCCTCACAACAATGAATGGTTTGTCGACAAATTATCGAAAAGCGATACTCTTCCTCTTCTACGTGGGAGCTCAACAAGACCACGCCCCCTTTTTTGTGTATTCCTGAGGGCGGAGATTAGTCAAAAAACTGTTCTAATTACGTTCCATTAAAAAAGGAAGTAGATGGATGTTGTCCAAACCGGACATTCGCTGTAGGCTTTGAAAGGGGACTTCTGTTTAATAAAATATCTCGCTAGGCATTGAACTTTGAGCTTTATAATTTTACAGGTAGGCCTATTATTTATGCTCTAACAGCAACATTACACACTAACTAAAGTTTGAAAAATGGAATCGCAAAAAACGGGACCTTTAACATCTTTACAGACACCGGTATAAATTAAATTTTAAATCTATTCAATCTGAGCCCTAAACCTCCTCCCAGAAGGCAGCAACTTACTAGAAAGCAAGCCTAAACAGTTGTACCATCTGAACCAATCAGACACACACAAATTAATCATTATATTTAATGAATCCAACAAACCCACAAATGAAGCCTACTGGCAGAGCCTGGTGTCCTGTTACCGGACACATTAAGACTGATGATAAGCTTTATGACCCAACGGTATTTCCAGAGAGTTGTGGCACTCTCTTAATTCTTGCTGAGAAGAAGAAAGGAATTTTTAATCCTATATATTCTATATAGATAACCATTTGATAAATGTATTTACATGTATCTAATTTTCCTTTTATATGGTTTGACCTATGTTGCATAGACTTTATTAACTAGAATGTTTAGTCTTAATAAAGTCTTTTTTATATCACACGCAAAGTTCTCCGTGTCTCAAGCTCATATCTGGAGTCACTAATCATAAATCTTGACTACTTGATCTTAGTATTACTTAGTAAGACAGACATTTCCCATGCCCGGAAATGTACATTTCTATTAATTCATTAAATACAGAGTGTTCGCGGGATGAACCAAGTAATTGTACCTACATCAAGTTAACCCCATTAACTGATCCTAATATCCATAATCAAAGTTATGATTGACTATTAATATTTCATAGAGCTAGTTTGCTACATATAATATGGACTTTTTTACAAGGCATCCATCCAAAAAGAAAAATTGTGTAGCACTTTAAATGAGGGTCCAATTTAGTTGCTTATTAGCATGCATATTACTTGGATATATAGGCTGTTTACTTGTAGCATACTTATAAAGCTCTATAAATCAAATAGAATATTGGTATGACGTTTAGGAATTGCGTAAATTTAATGGCTAGTTGCTAAATAACCACATATCCAATCAATTCAGGGAGTAAACAAATATAATTTCCCGTGGATCATTCATGCAATCAAAGTTTGGTGAGTTTTTACCATAAGGATAAAATGTTATACGCTCAAACTGAGAAAGACTAATAACAATATTAACAATTAAAGACCAGAGCAAAAGTTAACTTTGGATCCCAAATACTATTTCAATTTACTAATTAATAAGCATTACATAATGCTTGATGGTGTTAATTAAATGTATTATAAATTGACAAATATATAACATATTAGAAATGCTACACACAAACAAATTTCTGCACACCAAAAGTCAGTGGCAGAGTGATTTATCCTGTTCAGTCAGTGTTTTATTGCCATTCAATGATGGCAGAGCTCTGTGACAAGTCCAGATGTCAAGTCCCTCGTGAACTCTTTACAACATACCAGAAGACCTTCTTCAGAATCTATCCCGCTGATAGACACCAGTGTTTACATCACAATGACAGGCCAGATGGAAGAGAAAACCCTGTTTGGTTGGGAGCCAACAATGCTCACCTCCCACACTGGCTGAATGTGGTGCTTGACTTCAGCATAACACTGGCATAAAAGCAGAGCACCATCTCCATCCAGATGACAGCAAGCCCCCAAAGAGAGATGAATGCCTCTGCTTTCAACAACTGTTGTTGCTTGTTCACTAAGCATGTGGGCTGTGAACTCAATAGATTCTCAAATTTGGGGTGACACTGAGCAAGGTGCTTAAACATGGGCTGCAGCAGATTGCCTGTTCCCGCAGTTACGCAGTATTTTGTATAGGCTATAAAGCATGTCTTATAAAAAATGAGATTTTTAAATTAAATTAAATATTACATATTGGCTACATTCACACTGTCAGTTTTTGGGATTTGGGACCTGACAGGTGTGAGTGAATGTCCCGTTCAAACAGCAATTTACAGTAGTATCTCGAATAGGCTACTGTTTATAATAACGTGCAACAGGAGTCAAGCCCGCAGTAACCATAGCAACAGTGACCAAAGCAATATCCAATATGTCAACATCCATAAAACTGAAAAGTCTTATCACTTGTAATACGACAAGTATTAAAACGACGAGTCCAATCAAGGTCATCCACCAAATCTATATCTGGGTGGAGAGCAGAGCATTTGAGTCGCGAGTAGAACACAAAAATGATGTAACAGACAACCAGAGGCGGCCTTTGCAATTCGGAGCCCCGTCTTAAAGAAACAACTGTAATTATAATAAAATGGTCCTAAAACATCTGTAGGTGGCAAAAAACTATTGTCTTAAGTGACTCATTTAGCCAATTATTGAGTAACGAAACTGAAACTGTTCCTTGGTGGCGTGCAATGGCTCCACTGTTTGGAACTATTTAAAATCAATATTGCATCACTGATAACAGTACTCTTGTTCATATGGTGTAGCCTAGCATAAAACAATATTGAAAACCCAGAGACACGTTTGCACCATATTTTGGATTTCAGGCATTTTTAGTGTCATTTTTTAATAATAGTTAATAATAATTACAATAATAATTTGTTACTTTTATATAGCACTTTTTCTGGGACCTCAAACACTACACATTTGAAGGAGGGAATCTCCTCAACCACCACCAATGTGCAGCATCCACCTGGATGATGCGACGGTAGCCATATTGCGCCCACCACACACCAGAGCCAATTAGTATAGGGATGATTAGGAGGCCATGATGGACAGAGGCCAAGGGGAAAATTTGGCCAGGATGCCCTGGGTTACACCCCTACTCTTTTTACTCTCTGGGATTTTTAATGACCACAGAGAGTCAGGGCCTCTGGTTTTTTTTTTGTTTTGTTTTGTTTTTGCCCCAAGGTCCCATTAATTTCAGACCAAATGTCAAATTCTTATTGGTTGATCATCTTGATTGTTCACTGGTGTTTCTTGTTACTCATTAGTCGCTACTATTGTCCGTACCTCATATTTCCATTGGATCTTGTCTAGAATTGTATGTGTAACCGCTGTTGGTGAGTTTCATATAACCAAGTCAAATTCAAGTTTTTTGTCGTGCAGGTGTCGGTATCTGTGCTGGTTTCCATACCAGTGCCGGTGTCCGTGCCAGTGTCCGTGTCAGTGGCAGTGGCATTTGTTGTGTAAATGTAATGTGTATTTTTGTTCTTATCTTTTAATAACAAAGAAAATAATGAGAAAGATTTTTATCTTCGCCACTTTGGCCTCAATGTCTGCCATTCTTTTTTAAGTTACCTTGTTTTAAAAATATTTTTGTTGTTGCAGTATTTATTATAAATTATTTCTATGTGCACTGCACTGTTTTTTTGTTGTCTGTCTGGTTCAAGAACGAATCATTGAGAATCAACGTAAAAGCTTATAAGGCAAGAACATGTTAAGTTCGTTCTTGAGCGGGTTGCCCGGAGAAACAAAAAGTCTGATCACAGACTGAGGGTTTGGCGGCTGGCCGGGGTGATCTGTCGTCACACAGGGCGTGCCGCTCTGCCACGGTCACCTCAGGACATAAAGCTAGTGCTGAAGCGGTCTTCATATGGAGGAAGCCAAGCGGCTGCATCTTTCACATGCCCCAGGAGCCTCTGAAAGTTCTTTCAGTGGGACCCTTTCTCACTTCAAATAACACCAGCCGAACACTTTTAATTTCATTTTTTTCACCTCCCATTTTTAATTTCACATTGCATTGCGCATGCAACACACGTCTGACTTATAAAAAACTCCAATTCTCCTTCAAAATCCTAGGCACCCTGAAGTCCATTTCATCCAGATGGATCTTTTAAATCATAGACGTGTTTAATGTAAATTTATAATTTCATTTTGTCAATATTTATATTTGTCAATGTCAATGTTACATTTTGTTACAGTTACTTGATTGTGCATTCATTTTCAGAGCAATACATTGGTTTGTCATCAATAATTTCCTCCATCCATTTCCCAAAGCACTTGGGTGCTGGAGCCTATCTCAGTGTCTCATAGGCAAGAGTCAATTATTACATACTCAAAATGCTCCAGTGAAAATATAACACATCTAGATATCAAAAAGATTTGTTTGATTTGTGCAAATTGTGTCTGGAGGATTCTCTCCAGGAGCTCAAAGATTACATGCTCAAATGGGACTGGAGGTGGATAGATTGTGTAAAAGTTGCAAGGACGTCCAGCATCAGACGCAGCAAGAGCCCACCAGGAAATGAAACTGACACACGGCTATCGTAAATTGAATAGCAGAGCAGGTTTGCATGACGGTATTGTGAGGTGGCTATTGAGCCGTTCACTGCATCCCGTAATCCTGCCACCTACAGAGATTTAACCACAACCAACATGCTTTCCATCAGCCAACCTACAGGAGAAGGAAAGCAGAGGAGATTGGGAGGTGGAGATAGAATGGGGGCTTTGTGAAGGACAGATTCAGGTGTGACTGATAAGCAGACAAGGAGAGGAAAAGGAGGCTGATTGAGTGACAAAGCGAAAATACAATACACATGACTCTTTCCAAAGGTAAATATTATGCATTGCTTTTCTAGTAGTAAAAAACATGTGCACCTATGTATTTACAAGAAGTTTCTGGATAATATTTTTTGATCTGAACTTCACTTGTCACAACACAATCTGCTTCAAACATTCGCACAAATAAGGATGCATTTTCATGCCTGTTTTAAATATAGAAACATTGGTTACAGTTTATTTTAAGGTGATGTAATTTGTACTTACTAAAATAAGTAAATTGAGTAATATTAATTATGTACCAAATATTAGGGTTAATTACATGTAATTATGCATAATTTAGTATTATAGTAAGCAGATGTAATAAAGTGCAACCACGTCACCTTAAAATTAAGTGTTACCTAAACATTTCAGAAGACATTTTCTTTTAACAGAAAAAGTATGTGAACCCCATGTGCAACCATCTCAGGATACTTTTTTTCAGTAACACTTTAGAATACGGTTCCTTCGTTAATGAATAACTACACAAGAACTAATGAGTAATACAATATTAACAATCTACAGTAGTAACTATTATTAACAAGAAACTCTGATTAAGGAACTAGTAAGTAATAGCACACAGACGAAAGTGGTAGTTCACTATTAAGTAATCAATAACTACTATTTTTTTAATACTTCCCAGAGAACTACTGAAAAAGTTTATTAACAATCTAGTAACTATTAACTAAAAGAAACTCTTATTAATGAATTAGTAAGCAATAGCTCACAGATTAAAGTGTTACTAGATACTTCTGTGGGAATTACTAATTATTTGGATTCGTATTATAAAGTGAAGATCATTGGAACTAACTAGTAATTACTCAGGTGTTACTACATGATCTAGTCATGATTTGTGCAACCGTTTAAAATTTTTGGTGAACTTCAGTATACTTTTAGAAAATGTCTTTGGTAACACTTGAGTAATTACTAGTTAGTTCCAATGATCTTCACTTTATAATACGAATCCAAATAATTAGTAATTCCCACAGAAGTATCTAGTAACACTTTAATCTGTGAGCTATTACTTACTAATTCGTTAATAAGAGTTTCTTTTAGTTAATAGTAGTTACTAGATTGATAATAAACTTTTTCAGTAGTTCTCTGGGAAGTATTAAAAAAATAGTAGTTATTGATTACTTAATAGTGAACACTTTCGTCTGTGCGCTATTACTAACTACACTCTAAAAAATGCTGGGCTGTTTTAACCCAATTTTGGGTCAAATATGGACAAACCCGAAATGTTGGGTTAAAAATGTAATGTAAAAAATTAACCCAAAGGCTGGGTTAGTCCATATTTGACCCAAAGTTGGGTTAAAACAACCCAGCATTTTTTAGACTGTAGTTCGTTAATCAGAGTTTCTTGTTAGTTAATAATAGTTACTAGATTGTTAATATTGTGTTACTCATTAGTTCTTGTGTAGTTATTCATTAACGAAGGAACCGTATTCTAAAGTGTTACCTTTTTTTCACCATTCCTCTTTATAAAACTGCTGATTGTCCCATGCATCACCCAACTTCTGCTGATCTTCCATTTGCAAACAGAATGCCTTATATTCTCCATCTCAAATCTCCTGATAACCTTAGAAATGTATTGCGCCGTCAAGAAAAGCAAGCTGTCCTGGCCCTGAGGGTCGACGTTTTGATGTTTCAAATTTTATGGCTAATTAATGCAGACATTGAAGAATTCATCAACATGTTCTTGCAACTGATATCAGCATGTGGCGTGTGAAGATTGTTAAAGCATTTTTGTACTGTTAACATAATTACATAAGGAGGGTTTTTATTTGTTTTTCCTCATTTGATGGAAAAGCTTACAGCCAGCTGAATTTGCCTTATTTTTATCTCAGGAGTCAGAGACAGTTGTTAATTAACACATGCTTGAGTGTGCAAGTGAATAGTTTTTTTTATGAGCTATTAAATGCATCACAGCAACAATTTGTCGCAGGTATAATCTTCACGGCTGGCCCTTATTATCCTTTCATCTACCTCCCAGGAAGGGCCAGGCACTATACTCCCAGCCAGTCTCTTAATGCCAAACCCATGCCACTTTCTGCTGACATAACAAGCAGAACGTGGCATTCATTATCAGCGTTGACAAGCAGGCTCTTCTGGAGAAAAGTAAACTTGCTGCACTCTCACCGACTGCATATTTTTCTTCAAACTGTGCATCTGTATACTGAAATTCATATTTCAGTATCATTCACACCCCACAATGGCTGTAGCTCTCGTGTTGACCTTGTGGTAGGTTCATGCATTTGCATGCAGGAATATTAGTGGACTCCCGAAGGACAACCACAATGAATGTTGTTGAGTTTAAATTCAGCATCATCCGAAACCAGCTCGGTTGTCATCCGCCTGGATTAATTTGAAAATTACAGAGTGTATCTTCATCTCTAACTAGCATGGATAATGTGACTCAGCCTCTTTTGCCATGATAATAGTATTTATCTGAGCTACTTAGAGAAGGAGCTCTTCCTACTGATATGAATTCCCATAGGCTCTATGCACGAACCCTGCTGACGTGTGTTCGAACGAATCTCAGTCAGCGTCTTTACTTCCGGAACCGCGTTCTGCAGGCCAAGTGTATAGGCGGCAAAACTGTAATAAAATCTGTTTTCTCAGAAACGGAGACAACGATTTTAGAAACGCTGATTCGCTAGTCGAATTCCGTACGATATGAGAGAATACTAACACTCAAAGTTGTTGATTTGGCTCGAAATATATAATTTAATAACTTCTCTTTTTTACTCTTGCGTGACAGCTAACTGCCTCACAGTGTTGTTAACATCATTCACGTTAACCGGAGGACGTTTTTATAAACAGCGAGTGTAATTTGACACTATCTCCACCTATCGCAAAACCGGCTTATGACCATAGACTGACGCAGCACCGGAAGTGAGTGGGCGTGCTGAGACAAATATGGAAGCGATCGTGCATAGAGCCTATTGGGGCCTCTACACAAAAGGAAACTGGGATTTTAATTATGAGTTTTAGGCCAGCAGTTCTGAATTTGCAGACTCAGCTTTGTCATTCTGACTGCAGGGTAACAGTGAATTTAGTGTCTACTGATCATTTAAATGTAAAGTGTGTCAATGTTTGGATATTAAAATGTGTATATTCTCTTATCCCAGGTGACATCAAAATATTGAAATCAGTCGTGCCCTTTTACCTCTTAGAAGCCCCATTAGCCAATCAGAACCCTGTTATTTAATAAAAGCACTATAGTTTCGTCCGGCTGTTCTAATCAGCGTTATAGTAAAAAGCTCCTTGACCTCACCAAGAACGAGTTCACACGAAATACTCAAGCCTGGCTATGTGAAAAGATTGCGTCATGTCACACTGAGACAAAAAGGTTAATTTAAAGGACAATGAGCGACCGATTGAATCTTCAGAGGGTTGTTAGGGATTGCTAGACCCATATGAAAAAGAAGTTTATTCATTCCTTCTTTTAAATTAAAAAATAATTACTATACTTTGTATGTACATTTCTGAAATACACTCAAAATTGCACGCAAGGACACTTGATTCATACTGACAGAAAAGTCTAATTATTGGGCTTGAAGGCTGTTTACAAGCCTATACCCCTGAGCTACTTTGTTTAGCTAAATGAACAATCTGTTTGTCCGGCAGGATATGACTAGTTTCCCGAATGTAATATTTCATTTGATAAGTGTCTCTTGTGACACATCCCGCTAGACTGACTGGTTAAGTTAAGCCTAAGTGTTGTTTTCCATCAAATAAAGCATCTCAATAACCAGCTGGCACACACACACACCTCTCTCCACGTTATGTGCTTTATTGTCTTGTCAGTTAGAATCAGTTTCCACAATGTGTCATTAATTTAAAAGGTCTGTAGTCTTGATCAAAGTGACATATGGAACATGGCAGCCCTATGCTTTTTTTCTTTTACATAATATGTGATTTACAAAAACCTTTGGAAGATGCATCCATGCATCTCGCCTGCCTCCTACACACACCTCTGAACAGCGTGCCCTTGACGGGTCAAGCTACTTGTGATTTTCACATTTCACAGTAAATTAGAGTGCATTGCACTCTTAAATGTGTGAACAACAAGTCCTACACAAAACATGTCTGGAAGCCTGAAGTGGGAACGCATAGATTGTTTATGTCAGTCTCCGAAAGCATGAAAAAAGGGGTGAGGAGGGGTAAGCATCAGTTTTTATCACACCTCTGCTTCCTTTTCATTTTCGTTCTTTAGTTTACTGATATGAAGTGAAAAAATAAAACCAAAAGACGTAAATCTCACGCCTCTGAGGTAATTTTCATCGTTGAAGTCAGCGGTCCACATTATCTGATATTACTGTCAACAACAGCCTGGAGCGTGACACTTGCATACGATTTGCACTGCATATTATATGATTTACAGTGTAATATGACCAAGACTAAACCTAAACTATAAAACGGGACCATCAGCATCAACAAAAATTATTACCCACCTAAAAAAACATGAACAAAATTGGGCTTATAATAACCAAGCCATCTCGCTGTGTGTGTGAAATGAAAATAAGACATGCTGACCACAGCTGTGCCTGTATTTAATTCTCTATAATGAGCCAAATGTTACCAAGCACAAGTGGTGCTGCACAGCATTAGCCTTTTGCAGAAAGGCTCATTTAAAGGACAATGAGCAACCAATTTAATCTTCAAAGAGTTGTTAGGGATTGCCAGACCCTTATGAAAAAGAAGTTTATTCAAGTGTGCTATCCTTCTTTTAAAAATAAGAAAGGATACTGTCAGTCTACTTTGTACATTTCTGAAATGCACTCCAAATTGCATGTAATAGACTTGATTTATACTGAGAGAAAGGTCTACGTATTTGGCGTATTAGCCTACACTCAATGTTTTGATCGAGCTATACTTAAAAGTATAATTAAGTATTCTGAGTACCTTGGCTTGTATGTGTTTACTCTTTTGATTAAATAGTGTGGTGGAAAATTTTCAACTGAATATTAAGCTAACCATGTTTAACAATAGACTTCATTGAACCTGCTAAATCTCTGAGACAATGTACTAAGACATTCTGTACTTTAGATGAATGTATGTGTGTCAAACGTCTGACTGTATACATAACAAATATGGGAAATGGAACTAGACAGATGACTAAGTTAGAACTTCTAATGAAGTAATCATTAAAACAAAGTCTCCTCTACCCAGTACCAGAAGAGACTATAAATGAAGAACCAATCATATTAATGTCATTTGACATACATCCCTATTGCATAAAAACTGTTGTATCAGTGTTTTCAGGGGGATTCTCAATGGAATTTGTCTGAGATCCACCGGCCTTGTTTGATTGTTTTACCGAATGAAATGTCAACCCAGGAAGGTTTAATGACTGTGAAGCTTTGGGGAGATGTGTGGACTCAATCTACTGTCTATACGCTTGATCATCCTTCTGAATCCGGTCCAGTCATAGTCTTTGAGAAAAATGTGATTTTCTCAGCTTTTTGTTTAAAATGTTGCTACTTTTGAATGAAACTTACATAAGTGTTGATAAAAAATATGCATGAAGCTAGAATGAAATGCTTTTAAAATAGAAAGAGTTAAAGTAAAAATAGGCTAGCTAGAATATATTTCAAGTATATATAAAAAATAGGAACATACTATTACTTCAAGTAATATATAGTAAACTGATATATTCAGTTAACTAGTATGTATACTTTTAGCTTTAAAATTATAGTACTGACAGTATGCTTCAAAGTGTGCTTTCATAAACCAAAATGTGCTACAAGTATTTGATTAGTAAGCTATCAGTATATGTATAAGTTATTTTTTTATACGCTAAAAAGTGGGCCAAAAAGTCCCAAGTAGTATTGAAACAGTACACGTATAAGTATAGTTCTCAATGCATAGTTCGTAGATGTCAGCAAGTCGTGATAAGTGAATCATCGTCTATTTAACCAATTCGTTCAAACCGGCTGATTCAAATAAATGTCCAGTGAGTTTATGAATGGGTCATGGAATCATTGACTCCCCCAATTTGTTAAAAAATGGTGAAATATTCAAGAACTAAACACCTCTGTGTGTTGCAGCTTCTCTGCTTTGTTTGGAAAAACATTCAAAATTGACAATGTTGTGTCTAAAAATAAACGTAATGCCTATATTGCATTTTGCGAAATAGTCCTCCTGCTTGTGTGATATTGCTTAACTATATTATGTTATAAACACAAAATGCAAGAATTCATACTAGGGCAATTGATATCTTGAATTTTGGGGGCATTTATGCTATGTTGGCATTTCCAAACACAATGGTTACCAGACTGTCATCAATGAAGGCAGGTCCAGGAGATGTGGATGCTGCTCGCCTTCCCTGCAGAGCCTATTAAAAATAAGTTGTTGGGCACATGCTGAGAATTGATTGAGAATGAATGTGACAGGCATAAATAAAGTAAAAAAATGTTGTGCAAAGGGGGCACTTACCTAGTCAGAGGCCAAGCTTGAACACCACTTGGGGTCTATCTGTGCATATACCTGCTTACAAACATACTTGATATTTACTAAAGTGTTATTTAATAAAATATACTTTAAGTACAATTATTTTTTTGTAAGGGGAGCCCAGGTTTAAAAGGGAAATGGGCCCTTTTTTGCGAGATCCCCTGTGCTCTCATCATTTTTCAAAGTAGGGCAGCTGTCACAGCTGCACCGTGAATCAGAAGTGAAATTTCCATTGTAAATCGGGGGGCTTAGCACTCTTCCATGACGACGGAGTGTTGCAGGTGGATGAGTGAGACGGCATGAAGTAGCCTGTAAGCATCCTGAAGAGAGACATTGCATTCTGGGTGGATATGCAGGGCAAAGAGCATCAATATGGGAGAGTTGAGTGCCATATAAATTAGAGTTTTTGTGGATAAAAGTCAAGCAGATTTGCAAAGGATTTTTTTCTCAATTCAAGCTCATTGAAAAAAAAACATGACCGCACTGACATATTTTTGTGAAATGACGTTTGATTGCACACTTCGCAAAACTTTCAAAGTGAAATCTCCAGTTACAGGGACTAAAGCCTATAGTTTCACAGACAGGGTTTAGATTAAGCCAGGATTAGGCCTTGGTTCCAACTTCCATTAGGATATTTAAGAATTTTTATAGACTTGTCTTAGAGAAAAAAAAACAAAACTTGGTGCTATTCTTGAGACAAAACAATGGCAGTATTTTAAGATATGTCAGTGTAAGTTGTTTTCAGTTTAAACAGCTCAAACATGTATTTTAGTCTAGAAATATGTTTAATAAGGCTTCGTCTTTGAAACCAGGGGTCAAAGCATGTTCAGTTTTATTATGTTTGCTATTGTATGTATAGCGGCAGTTCGGAAATTAAATGTCCAGTCTCACTAATGCTGAAATGCGATTGAAATGAATGTACTGTACACTAAACTGCAGCTAACAGGTAACATTCTCAGACCTTTGCATGGCTAACCTTTGCATGATTCTTCCGCCAATGTTAATAGACCGTTCATTCAAAGAAATGTGGTCATTAATAATGTTCTCAAAACATTAGCACAAAAACATACTCTGTTCATGAAATGATTTTTTTCCAGAAACGTTTTAATTGGACGTTCATCTAACATTTTTTGAATTAACTTGTTTCGGAAGGTTCAGAAAACATTCAAAAGTAACATTCCCATAACGTTTGCCAAATGATCAAATGAAATGCTGAAATGTTTGCACAACTAAGAGAAAAAATCTAACTGATAGCATTAACAAAAGCAAGTATATGAGATTAAAAAATGCATTTGATGAAATAACCTTGCCATTTTGTGTCTATAGGCTCATCTATCATATACCATGATTCATGACATCCCAGCAAGCAATTTTGCATTTAAAGGGATAATCCACTTTTTTTGGAAATAGGCTCATTTTACCACTCCCCCATTAAACATTTGGGTTTTACCGTTTTCGAATGTGTTCAGCCGATTTTATGATATTTAGAAGAATATTAGTCACCAGACAGTTTCTGGCCTCATTGACTTCCATAGTAGAAAAAAAAATGCTATGGAAGTCAATGAGACCAGAAAATGTCTGGTTACTGATATTCTTCTAAATATCGGAAAATCGGCTGAATACATTCGAAAACGGTAAAACCCAAATGTTTAACTCTGGGGGAGTGGTAAAATGAGCCTATTTCCAAAAAAAAGTGGAGTATCCCTTTAAAAGACATCCAAACATAGCCCTGACATGTAGGCTAAAATAAGGCAAAATTTGGGCTGCCAGTGAAAACGGGCACGGGCTACGCATATGTCAAAGAAATGAAACCAAAAAAAAAAAATTAATCACTGTTAACTTTGCTTACATGATGGAATATCATTCATCTCACAAGTTATTTTGGCAAAAGCGGCATGTTACCAAATTCAAGGTTATTTTTGCTAGAAGTGGTTTACTCATAGCCGGACTATATCGGGTCTATAACTGAGGAATGACGGCTATTTCTTGCTGGGAAGCGTTTCACAGGGCCGCATCAGTGTACCAGGTGTGTTGCCAAGCAAGTGTCTGAATAGCCACACATATGGAGTTGTTTTTTGGTTCAGCTGGAAACTGCAGTGAATTATGTATAATATTTTGTAGGTATAATCTTTTTGAGTTTTGCAAAAAGTGTTGGAAAAGGCATGTTTTTTTCCAAAGAGCCCATAGTGTTGTTTTTTAAAAGATAGTTGTTCTGAATGACTAAATAACTTCAATTTACCAGCACAATTTGCTTATGCACTTATGCTATAGACCTAAACCCTCTAGTGTCCTTTGTTCATTTTAGTGTGCAGCATAAAATTAGAGTTTTATGCCATTTGGTTCTTTGGGGAAATGAAGGATTTTTCCCCCCCAATGTAATCACGCTAATGGTTTCCAAGTCCACAGCGGAGTCTGTGTGAACTCTGGCATGGCTTCATGCTTTTAGACACGGCAGGCTGACGAGCACTAGATTAACATTTCATTTTCACGCTGCCAATCAACTTGGGTAAATAGAACCACTTGCTGTTGAAACCTTTGGCAGATTTATCTCGCAGTGGTGTGATCCTAGCAGTTAAACAGTCAAGATGGAGTCAACTTCTGATTGCCTCCCACTGTTATGCGAAGAGCCCATTATCGGACCCCATCTCAGAGACCAGTGCCTTCTTGAAAACTGATTTGGATACTTCCCAGAAACCAGAAGGAAAATAGGATTGATTCCAAGAAATGTGATGGCCATAAGGCTGCAGAAAGATCATTTTTACTCGAAAGTAACTGAAAATATCCTCCTGTGGAGAGGTTAAGGTTCACATGGTCAGCAACAGCAGCTCCTGCCCTCACATGCTGGAATTAAGTCATTATGCATTTACATTTGATTATTTAAAATAAATTTCTTACATACAGCTCCTTTAACTGTCCATCCAAAAGTCAACTGCCAAACTACACCTAAGAACAAGAGCAAACATTATTTTTTTTTTGGTTTGATTCCTAGCTTCACTCATCCAATGGTTTAAATCTCATTTTGTCATTCTCATGGACATACCTAAAATTGTACTGAAGCGTTTAAAGTTGTGATTTGAATGAACAAAGAAGGATCAGACACTGAGCACACTCTTGTCTATTCAAGTTAGCTGGATACATTTGATGAAAATCCTGTCCTCATTCTGTGGATTGTGCTAAAGCGGTGGAAAGACAAGATTGTCAGATACATGAGTGGATTTGGCAAGTGAAACATTCTCAAAGCCTGTAAGTGTGTGTGTGTGTGCTGAAAATGAACTTAGCGGGAATAATTAGCACATGATACATAACTACAACAAGTTCAGCAACATTTGATGTGTCTTGTGTGCTGATCTCAGAATTTTAGTTTTGAAAAATCCAAATGGATAAAGCAGCAAAAAACAAAATCTGGAGGGCATCAGCTGTGCTTTTTCATGTGAAACCTCAGAATAACCTATGAATAAAATCATTATCTTATGATAATCGCACAATAGCAATAAAGAAAAACAGGAATCACATGCAATAAATAAATGGAAAAGTTGTTTTCCAAACATGCTGGAAGTAATTAGCATAAATGAAAATTAAACCCACTGCTATACCAACTTTCCATTGCCACAGGCAGTTACTTGTGTTTGGTATATTGCTTCTGTCTTGCTTTCATATTTGTAAACAGTTCTAAACTCAGCATAAAACATATTTGTTTTAATGCATACATGCTTAATATTTGTTTTCCACAAAATTTAAATGTGGTTGTTATTTACTCGTTCTCATGTTGTTCCAAACCCATTTGACTTTCTTTCATCCAAAGACCACAAATAATGGTACATATATTTCTTCAGTGGAATGCAAAAGGAGATGACTATGTATGTAAATATATATATTGTATTGCACTCTGCACTGAGTTGAGACGTTTTAGGACGGAAATTCCATTTTGGGCCGGAAAGGTTACGTATAACAAGCAAATCGATTGGCCAAAGCAGTCAGCTTTACGAGAACCAATCAACTGCTTGGACGAGTTTCATGACTGAACTACAGAATATACCACAAAAATATGATGCGTTTCGTATTTTGCTTGATAGCCTTTGGTCACCATCTCCTTTAGCGTTCCACTGAAGAAAGAACATTTTTTGGAATGACATGAGAGTGAATAAATTACCGGCATATCGAATTTTGAGAGAACTATCAGCTCATGAAATTTTGTCTCATTCTCATCACTGAGAGGTTCAACAGATTTTCTTTAGAATTACATTGGGATTTGAGGGCCCAGAGCGGCATCATCAGGATAAGGCGCGGAATCATTTTTACTACTAAAGAGTCACTTGAATGTGAGCCATCCCAAATGACATATTAAAGAGCCTGCCTCTCTCTCATCTCTTCCTCCCTCTCTCTCTCTCTCTCTCTCTCTCTCTCTCTCTCTCTCTCTCTCCTTCTTAAAATTCATGCTTTGAATGCTCATTTGCACTCACGACAACAATGCATCAATCACAGTCGTAATTAAAAACATAATCATAATCTTCTATGGTTTCCTGAGTGGTGTTCAAATCAAACCCAGACATTTCACTATTAAATGTATTGAAAAAAAGACTTATATTAACAAAAATCAGTTTTATTGATTATTAACCAGTAGGCTTAACATTTAATTGTCATTAGAATGTTCTACTCTGGCTTGAAATGCATTTGGATATCCACTTACATTTGATAGAAGCACGAAAACTGTACAGACACAGAAAATCGATTACTGGGAATCCGCAGTGAAAAGGATAGCAGCTCACAGCTGTCTAAAAAGCTGAAGAGTTTAGCTGAAAAAAGAAGGGAGTAGTAGGCCAAAACATTGACAAAAAATGGAACTAGAAAAGAAAGGAAAGAGGAGTGAAGATATCTGGCAATTTTCCAGGGCCATTTTCAAAGTGTCAACAAGATCAGGCTTTGGAAATATTCAAAGATGATATCATGGGAAGGGGCAGAGGTGTTATTGATTTTTCTTCTCATGGCAGTTTATAAAATGTTTTCACCTACTCTTAACAACACTGAGGCTGTAGTCCCATCTTGCATGAGAAAAGCAGTAATGAAAAACTTGTATGCATAATATTAGCTTTAATAAGCTCTTGCCAAATATTAAAAAGCAATGTCATTGTTATAATTCAAAGTTGAATAAACATAACCTTATTTAGTGAACGACAGTCATGAGGGAGAGTCATGTTGATGAAGCAAATGGAAGTGTCCTCTAATTAGCGTGTCTCAAGATTAAAATGAAGGCCGTTTAAAACTATGCTGTCAAAAGTGATTATTGTACCATAATCACACTGTTTTTTCCCCCAGGCAATTGCACAAATACAATTTAAAAATTCTAATGCACTTTGTATAATTTTAAACAACACTGTCAATGTTTTTTTTTATATCACCAGTATAGTTATTTGATTACATTTAATAAAACAAAATAATGTTTGTTTTTTTGTTTTGAACTTCTTAAAGTGATAGTTCACCAAAACATGTTGTCATCATTAACTCACTCTCAACTTGTTTCAAACCTGTAATGAATTTCTTTCTTCTGTTGAACACAAAATAAGACATTTTGAAGAATGTCGGTAACCAGAAAGTTGACGACATTGTCTTCCGAAAAGAAAATATGGCTACCATCAACTGTCTGGTTAACGTTCTCAAAAGATTTACATTTATTCATTTAGCTGACGCTTTCATGCAAAGCGACTTACAATTGCTATATATGTCAGAGGTCGCACACCTCTGGAGCAACCAGGGGTTATGTGTCTTGCTCAGGGTTTCAAACCCGGGTCGCTCACACCAAAGGCATGTGTCTTATCCACTGCGCCATCATCACCCCATTTATAAAAACTAAAATCTATAGTTTTTGTGTTGTGTTCAGCAGAACAAAGAATCTCACACAGATTTGGAACAACTTGAGGGTGAGTAAATGAAGACAGAAATAGAGTGCCGAAGTTACGACGTCACTCTGTATGCCAAAACGCGGAAGTGAGTTAGCATTTTAGCACTACCAGTTCCCTCGCTCTCAAGTCTATGTGATTTTTGAATGTGTTTTTGCTAAATCGCCTGAAATAAGGTCTGTGGTGAACAAAGCCTCTAAATATTTTCACGTTTTGATCTATGATATTGAACACACGGTTATAACCAGCTTGTGTGTTTTTTTTTTAACTTTATTGTGTCTGCTTGTGTTTTTTTAAAACTTTATATCGGCTTCAAAATGTATACATTTTGGATTAACCGGTAAAGATTATCTTGATAGACAAAACATGTAAGGGTCACAATTTTTTGTTAAAAACAGATCTTATTTTTTTTTGCGATTTTCCAAAAATCTGAGGAAAATGTATAGCTTTTCGATCGAAGGAACCCATGCGCCGCTAACTTCCGAGTCGTCCTACAAAGTGACATCATCACTTCGGCACTCTATGTCCTCATTGGTGAACTATCCCTTTAAGATGCAGTCATACTTTTATTTGTCAAAGTTCCATTTCAATATGAATTTGCCTGATTGGCAATTTGGCGTGATTCAAATTCAAGTTGGTTCAAGGCCAAAAAGGGTCAAGGTCACTAACAGTTACTTCTGTGTGAGCTGTGTGTCACGTCACTACAATTAACTACAATTTCGTCTACATTTCGCTAATGTGACCGCTGCTTTAGCAGTAAGCCAGCTGCATGAACTCCACAAATGTGTGTAAAACCTGATGATTATGTTCTCCATGATTCTCCATGAATGATCCATCAATATCTTGTGCTTCAATGGAAGCATTATCTATGAAATGTAATTACCTCAAAATGGAGCACAATTTGAAAAATCTGATGTTTTCATTTTTTTTTAATCCTTAAGCTTTCTGTTTTTATTTTTTTCCCAAGCTTATTTGATTTTGACTACTAGATGTTCAATGTGGTCTCAGAAATTTAGTTCCTTCCTACTATGGATGATTCCTGGTCCTTTTTTTGTGCTAGCTAGCACTCCAATCCCTCTCTCTAATAAAGAATAAAAGCTTTCTGTGGGGTCAGAAACAATCATGCCAGGCAGTGCAAATGGACATGTGCACTAAATTATTATGTCAGGAATTCATCATAATAATGCCTTTCAGAAAGACGGCGGGTTTTTATGTCTGCAATATTGAATTCATTGGAAGTCCTGCGTGCACTGTAGTTTATGGTCACTGTGAGTGCTGGATTATGACCAGAAATTAAAAAAAAAAATCCTTCATATGAATATACACTTACACACACCGAGAAGTATAAATTTAACATTTACAGGGAAGATGCATATTTAAAAAAAAAATGCCGCAAAATGCACAATAGCACACCATTGACAACAGAAGGTGCCTATATTTAAGAAATATGAAATGTGCCTGCATTTTATTTTGCTTTATTTGCAGTTCTCTGCTGGCTTTGAGGGCTTTGGCAGGCGTTTTTATGCTGAATCACATGAAAACATTCAGACTGAGTAAATTATCCCTGTAGACATTTCAATAATGAATAAGGGATGACAGACTAGTGAAACTGAGTCACTTCCAGCATAGTCTCACTGAAACCATCTCAATGTTATGAGGGCATACGGGTCAAGGAACATTTATACAAGATTGCCATCTGGTGTTCATAGCAGACATGGACAGCAGAATCTAAAATGGGACAAGACATGCCTGGAATTCAGTTTTTTTCTGAATTGCTAAAACACATTTCCTGAAACCATCACTTACTTTCTCAAAACCATAAAAAAACACATTTTAAACCATATTCACAGAACCTATGACTCTTCCGGAAAAATCAAACAATTTCCTCAAAACTATTTTACCTGTGCTCAAAATCAAACAATGCTCTCAGATCTTACACACAGCAAGTCAAAATTATAAACACTACTGACCATTCATTAGACTACATCATAAAATGGAGAACACAGAATTCAACGCATAAAGTTACAGAAAAAAAAATATATTGTAACTAAGTAAACAAATTTTGAAATTACACAAAACAGTATAATGACAACTTACAGTAATAAGGTGAATAAATTGTATACTGTATCCACTGCAAGTGCATTGTGCAAGTGAATCTTATCAATTAACTCTCATTTGAATTTTCGTGGTTAGTATTTACACACCCCTAAAAGCAAAGATATATCATTTATAAGCTCCAACTAAGCCACTGCGGATAAAGGTACCTTCGATTTAAATAGAAAATGAAGTGTTATATCTGTAGGATTATCCCAGCATTTCATTAGGATTATAAACCAGTATGAGGGCAAATTGCTTGAAAATCCAAAAACCGACTGAGTAAAGAAACGCTTATAATTAGATGGAGGTTTCTATTTCCTCTGAGGCTCAGTTCTGTCTTTTCTATTATCTTCCACTATGTTTGAATCTCTCAAACTATCTGAGGAGCACTCTTGTAAAATTACGATGTTCTTTATTAATTGACTGAATAGATTGACATTGAAATGAGGCCACATTACACTCTGGGCCTATTTCATTTCGCAAAAAACAATTATAGCAATGTCCCTTATGTAGATTAGTCTTTGCTGTATAGAACTATCTTTGTTTAGGGTCTTTTATATATTTAATAAAGAAGTGTGATAGTGATAGAGAGATGGATGGATGGATGGATGGATGGATGGATGGATGGATGGATGGATGGATGGATGGATGGATGGATGGATGGATGGATGGATGGATGGATGGATGGATGGATGGATGGATGGATGGATGGATGGATGGATGGATGGATGGATGGATAGATAGATACATACATACATACATACATACATATATAGACACCCCCACCCCAAACCTGACCCCCACCCCATATCCCCCATCCCCCACCCCCAGAAAAAAAACTGTGATGTGATGTTAGACAAAAAAAAACAAAAAAAACATGGAGAGTTCATTTTGGTTGAAGTAGGCTATATTACATTTTGCCAAACATTTTACAAAATGATTGTTTCATAATTGTTTCATCAAAGGCACCAAACAATGTGATTAAACTGCTTCAGAGAATTTGTGAATCTTATTGGCAACGACTGATTATTAATGTTCCAAGCCAAAGGATAATGTGAAGTTTAATGGATCATGTTTAATGAAAATATGTGTTTGCGTTAATGAAGCGAGTTCAGGCTTTGACCTGTGTTAATGGTTTAGATCAGTGAATGCCAGCTTCTATCCATCAGGGCTGTGTTTCAGGTGTGTGCAGATGTAAGAGTTTCACCACCTTTTTAGGAAATAACACCACAGGAATTTAGAATGAGCAAACTTCTTCTTTCTAATGGAAATGTCACACTTGATTACAATTTTAAAAGGTCTTTTTTAAACATTTGTGTCTGTACCTTTTAATCACAAGCACATTTTCCTTCAAACTTCCCAGTCTAATTAGCATCGTGCTATGCCATAGTCACGTAATTGCAAATATATTTAAATAATTTGACTTTAGATGAAATGACTCACAGATATCAAGCAAGACGTTCTTCAGTGAAATCCCCCTGGGCTTCATGGATAATGCTTTTTTAATAGTCTATTAGTAAAGTAAATATTTTTTTTGCAGCCTAATCCTTATTGGCCTTTCTTTTAGTACTGTGTTTTGTCTCATACATTTGCAATTAATGGATTGAATATTGAAGTTACACAACTTGAGTGAAAGACCACGGCTGGTTCTTAAAATGCAAGAAGCATGGGAATACTTTTTAAAAAATGTTACATTTATAAAAGGAGTTTTATTAAATATAAAAATGTACTTTTATTGTATTTGTTCATGTTCCTGAACAAGCAATGGCAAACAAACTATGACTATACAATATGTAAGGGTTAATGCCCGACGAGGTGTCCGTTGTCAGGTTTTAATGGACGACGGCGAGGCGTAAACCGGCCGACGCGCAGCGGAGGCCGGTTGCCTCCGCCGAAGTCCATTAAAACCTGACAACGGACACCTCGGAGGGCATTAACCCGCTTATACCATGGTCACTTGCCAAATAAAACATTTTTAAAACATTAGTTTATATTTTAATTAGGCTAAATCTAGTTTTTACAAATAATAACTTGCCTTGCCTGACTGTTTAGCAACCGGAGATATATAGTCCGCTTAGCTCGTATCCCTTCAGGTTCACAAATGCATTTTTTTTCATGAAACACAAAGGTAGGCATAGTTTTTTTTTATTACACATAAAACAATTAATCAAACAACAATAAAACAGCTAGCTCTGAGCTCCAGCGATTTGCGCTTAACGTTATAGAGGGCAATAAATTAATCAGATCAAAGAGAGGGTCATTTGCCTCAGGCTCCTAGGCTTGAAACGCTGTAACGTTGAGCCTTCTCCTGCCTTGGTTGTCTGGACAGCTGCGTAAAACTCCCGCAGGGTCTCATTCAGGGGTGCGCGTTTCCCGAAAGCATAGCCAACTATGGTCGCAAGTTACGTCGTTACCAATAGAGTTCAATGGAGCAGAGCAGCAGCGGTGTAATTTTCTCTGTTTTATTTAGCTACATTTTTTCTTTCTTCAGCAGCATACCAGTCGTCAAAGTTGCCATATTCTCCATAAATGTTAAAAGAAATAGCACGAAGTCGCTCATTGTTGTATTAGGCTATAATATCTAACGTTAGATGATAGAGCATGTGACTGCCTGTTGCTATGGTTACTCACAGCCGTTGTAGGCAGCGCATTTATTTATTAATTTCGAATGGTAAACAGGCAGTTTCACCGGAACTACTTTACTAGGTGTCCTATATCACTTTTTAACGGACACCCTGCAGCCAATCAGAATCGAGTATTCACCCAGACCATGGTATAAAAAATCTATTAAATATACAACCTGTTAAATTACTCTCAAGTTGGCTCGGTGCATAACGTTTTTAGTAATTCCATTACGTGATTTTTGTATTATTTGTAATATCCCGTAGACTGTTTTAAGGGCTTCCTAGTATTGTAACATATCCAGTGAGGTGTCCTCCAACGGCAGGCATTACTGCACCCCTGCAGCGTTGCGCCCCAGAGCATGAGCTCTTCCCACCTCGACGCTTCCTTTATACGCATGCGCTTCGTCGCTCATTGTGTTCGCAAAGATGGCGTTGAGTAAAACATTTGGACAAAAACCAATAAAATTTCAACTCGATGAAGATGAGGATTTTTACATGATAGGTTCAGAGGTATGTTTCCTGTCTCACGGAGAATTGTGCGTATTTTTACACATGATATGAGTGTAGCCATAGCCGTATTAACACAAAAGCATCTTTGACTTGTCTTTGTTGGTTGTTGCCAGTTAAAGATGCTGACATCTGCATATCGACGTTATGAATGAATGATTTAATGATCAACAGAGCATGCAATCATCCCTGTTTCTTTATAAAGTGAAGCACTTGCCTATCCGACCTATAAAAGACAGATTTGAAGTGCGATGCTATTTATAATTGGGCCAGACAACTTGGCAAATAACGTAGCAAAATAGCAGTTTTCATTTCAATAATGTTGTACATGTTATAGCGAGTTCACGCAGAAAACAATTCTGTGATTATTTACGCCGTTCCAAACCTTTATGACCCCCATATTGGAACACGAATGGAGATGTTAAGAATAATGTTAACTGACAGCCTCAGTCTCCATCTACTTTCATTGCTTCTGTTCTCACAATGAAAGTGAATGGAGACCTAGAGTTTGAGTGTGAATGATTTTAAAACTCATTCAACTTAAACATACTCTGTCACGCCATGCTCACGGAAACGCATACTATCACGTTACTAACTTTACTCTTCCTATTTTTAGCACCTCTTTCTATGGCAGAGATATCTGTGTTTGCGAATACAGCAATGCATCTCTTTTAAAGGTATAGGTCCCTCATAGATGAAAGATGTAATTATTACTCACCCTCATGTTTTTTTTTTTCCAAACCCCTAAGTTCGAAACACAAATGAAGATAATTTTGATTTCTGTCCCTCTATAAATGGCTACGCAACTAAAAAATTTCATAAAGACAATATTGTTCTTAAAGAGATTGTTAAATTCAATATGTTCTCCAGTGATCGAGTCTCTTCAAAAATTTTGGAGTAAATCGCTCAATTCACATTACGACCTCTTTATGAACTTTTTGAAGCTTCAAAGTGTCAGTTGCGTAGCTGTCTACGGAAGGATAGAAAGATAGAAAAACTGTGAACAAGATGAACAAAAGTCTTACAGGTTTGGAACAACATGAGGGTGAGTAATTAATGGCAGAATATTCATCTTTGCGGGAACTAACCCTTTAAGACAAGACACCACATGTGGGAAGTGTAAAAACTAGATATATTACCGAACTAAGTTGACCAATCTTAAGACAATTTTTTCTTTTTGTATTATAAATTTTCTGAAATGTTGTTTAAATATTCAAATGAGCCATTATCGAATTAAATATGAACTGCATTCATATTCATACATTTACAGAACAAAAAAATCTGAACATTAGATAAAGCCAGGTTAAAGAAAATTACTTTTCATTTTGTTGACATAATTTAAAGGTTTATACACAGGGGATTTGGGATTTTGGAGGGGGCTTTTTATTAAAAGTAAAAAAATCCCTATATCTTTAGGAGTAAAATGTTAGCTAAACCAGATGAATGATTTATGAATGAACTAACTGACCTATAGTGTATAATTTGGTGTAAGTGCAACTGAAGTGGAGATTTGTGTAGGAGAAAAAAAAAGAATACAGCCTTTAAAGATATGTATTGGAATTGAAATCTACAGGTGCAAAGAGAAGTGTTATAAAAGTGTTATAAAAGCACAATTTCAATCTGAATCAAAGTCATGTTATGGCAGCAAAATCTCAAAAGTGACCAGTGAATGAAAAAAACAGTATAACAGTCTTCCTTTAAACACATTTTTGTTTGATTTTTAGGTTGGCAACTACCTGCGTATGTTCAGAGGCTCTCTGTATAAGCGGTACCCGTCACTATGGAGACGCCTTGCGTCCGTGGAGGAGCGGAAGAAGATTGTAGCATCATCACACGGTAAGTGATTCCTTTCCCTTTGAATGATATTCAAAGTCCAGAAAGCACCTGTAAGCTACCTCGTTGTCCATTAGTCTTGCTTCTAGACAGCAGTTTGTGCAGTGTTTTTGTTTTAAATCATGGTTACACAACTTTAGCCACCAGTGTGACCCTACTGAAGGCCTCTGAATGTGAGGAGATCTTCGAGGGGAATGATGAAAAGTACAAGGCAGTGTCCATCAGCACAGAGCCGCCGGCGTATCTCAGGTGAGAAATCTGGGAGTCCATGTGATGTACAGGTCTAAATGGAGAACAAGAAATGATAAAATTAATATAAAAACAGCACCAAGTCAACTGGGGTTGTTTTTATTAATACACATATGGACACTGTTTTGTGTGTATATATATATATACACACACACATGTATATATATATATATATATATATATATATATATATATATATATATATATATATATATATATATATATATGTGTGTGTGTATATGTGTGTGTTTATTTATTTATTTAATTTTTCTTCCTTTTATTTACACTGCATGTCCCCAAAAAGTTTGTTGTCGTAACTTTGTATCTGAAATTTAGGGAGCAGAAGGCGAAGAGGAGCAGTCAATGGGTGCCTACCCTACCCAACAGCTCCCATCACCTGGACGCAGTGCCTTGTTCCACTACTATCAACAGAAACCGAATGGGACGTGACAAGAAAAGGACATTTCCATTATGGTAATATATGAGTAATAAGAGTTTGACAAGTACACACTCTGTTTTTTGTCTTTACATCCACTTCTGTTAACTTAAAAAAACAAACAAACAAAAAAAAAACGTTCACTATCATTCAAAATTTTGGGGTCAGTAAGATAAATTCTATATTTGCTAACCCCAAACTTACTTTAATTTACAAACGGTACTGTATGTGTTTGCGGTTTTAATGGTTTTAAGGTTTAGCTTAGCTTTGCTGCTCTTTGGTCAGCCTAGTGGCAGTTGTAAATGTACTATACAAATAAAGTGAACTTGAACTTGTTCTTAAGTTTTAGGGCCTGTAAGATGTTTTTAAAAGATTTCCCTTGTGTTCACCAAGGCTGCAATTATTTGATAAAGATACAGTCAAAACAATTGAATTATATTTTAATTATAATATTAATACAACTTATTACTACTAGGGCGATTCCACAGTATCGGTCCACAAGGGGTGTAATGAACTATATAGATTGAATAATACCCAGCTGTTGCCATTTTTTTAATTTTTAGTTCATAATTTCGTTAAAGATAGATGTTAGAAATAATAAATTTAGTTTTATCCCACTAAGCCTTGGCATTATCATGTAATGAGACTTTATTTTATTTCCGTCCCCAGAAATTGCAGGTGTCAGTGTGGGACATTACGTGCATCTGAATTTTTCCTAAGTCATTTCTTTAATTTGCTGTAATAAAATCCTGAATTTTGGCACTCAACATTTATTTTGGTGTGTCTTCTACAAAATAAATCTACTAACACTGAAATTATAATTCCCTTAATCTACCACGATGCAATGGAAATATTTATTAACGTTCGTTACACTTTCCGTCAAAGAAGTTACGTACGTTAAACTATGATTTTAAAGTAAGCAGACATATAATTTTTCCATGTATTTCTATCAGTAACAAGACGATAAAAACATCTTGTGTGGACTAAATTCTCATGTACGTAGCTACATGATAAATTGTTAATAAATCAGGATAAAACAGGGGCTGAGATTTTCTGTCAAAAAATCATAACGCTCGAACATTTTATTTCATCGCTTAATTTCATCTCATAACGCCTCAACGGTTCACCTGTCAGAAATAAGATTGTCTAGGTCACAGTCGCTCTGCGTGAGAGGAAGAGTTAACAGGATTTCACGGATTTCGACGAATGTGGGTAAGTTTGTGGATTCTGTCCAAAAGGTTACGAACGTTAAAATGTTACGAACGTGGTAAACTTTGTTTAAGTAAACATTAAATATGATCATTGTGGAGAGAAAGGATAAAAGAGTGATCAAGTCGATATCAAGTGCATGGTTTCGGACCGAAAGCAGCGTCGTGTTCATGAAGATCATGCATGAATGGTGGTTGTATTATATTTTGACAGATTATGCACTTCATGTTCGTAAATTGGACAGAAGCTATCCAACTTCGAACGTTGTTTTCCGCGTATTTTGAATCAATGAGCTTTTCATGAAAGTCAACATCGTCATCAATGACTTTTTTTTTTTATTATGATTTTATTTTCTGTCAGAATGTCAGTATATAGCGTAGGCTGTCCAAGTTAACATGTTAATAGTGCGTTAACACAATATCACAAATGCCATTAGAATAATCTGTCGGCGTCAAGCGCAGGTTGTTAAACAACAGTGAACTGGGCATGTAAGGCACACGCGCAGATTTTCAGCTCTGACGGCACACATTAGTTTAAACATTAGGGGCTCTATCTTGCACCCGGCGCAAATGACTTTATACACTGACGCATTTATCATTCCTATTTTGCACGCGCGCAAAGCGTGTTTTTTCCTCCACAGACGCACGTCGGTAAACTAGGAAATTAACTTGCTATCCAACTACTCCCTGGGCGGCTTGGCGCAAAAAAGAGACGTGTGTCGGCGCAAACAATTCCTTGTGCTATTTTGCAGTTCCAGAAAACAATTGCGCCAATGACCAGAAAAAAACTGGTCTAATGTCAGTGGCGCGTTGCGCGTTGCTCATTATGCTATTTTAAGCGCGCATGCTTGGCCATAACAGAGAGTGAACAACGCGCATACACTGTAGATGATTCTCTCAGCTACACAGATGCATTTTACTTTTTGCAAATGATACATTATTATAAGAAAAAAATATAAACATCAGGGAAATCATTGTTGTGTCCATGATGATGGGAAAAATAGGCATACAACTTACACATTTACCCAAGTTATTATATGCATGTTTAACCGAAGCTAATTTGGGTCGGTTTGTCCCATCCCCAATGTCACTTCTCTTTCTTTTACGGCCCTGACGAGAACGTCGATCTCCTCGGCTGTGAACCGATTGTGAAGTGCGTCTGGTGCGCCGTTAAAATAGAATTGCTCCACGGAACAAGCGCACGTTGTCTTCTGTCTTCTACATTTGGCAAATAAATTTGAAAAATATACCTGTGGTATTTGTTAGTAATTTTGCTGGCTTTAAATTTATGAACATACCAGACTCAAAAATGCACCTTTAAGTTTATAAAACAGATCATATTAGATGGCCACCCTCCCTGCATGGAAGTCATATTGCAGTTTTGTGAAAAATGCACAACGCATGACTCAAAATTATGCCAAATTAGGAACAAAGCAAAACATGAACTTGGATTCAACCTGAATTTTATTAAACTGAATTAGATTAAGTACACTTTCTGCTTGAATTTACACTGTTTTTCCGTCCATGTTACATACGTTAAATTCAACTTTGATCAAAGTTTACAAGTTCAACATTGCCAGATTTATCCTGCCTTTCACACAGCTGTATCCCAGGTTGTGACAGGATGTTAACCTGAGGACAATGGCTTTCTGCATGAAGATTGAATTTTGCAGACTTTTGTCCTCGAAGTAAGCCCGATACTGTGGAATCGCCCACTACTGTTTTCAATTTGATTATAATTTAAAATAAAATGTTTCCTGTGATGTCAAAGCTGATTTTTTTTTTCCAGAAATTATTACACTTCATAAATAATTCTTAAATGCTGATTTCTTTGCGCAAGAAACATTTCTTAATGTTGAAAATTTGTGCAGCTTCATATTTTAATTTTTTTTCTGATTTTTTTTTTTTTTTTTTTTTCCCCAAAATTAAAAAATCTTACTGACCACAAACTTTTGTTTGCTAATGTATATGCTTGCATACTTCTAAATGTTGACCATTAATTTCAGGAAAAACAAAGCATAATTGAGTCTGCCTCCGTGTGAAATATTTCACTAGGAAATATGTCAAAACAGGAAAGAAAGTGTGCTCATCAAGCCATTTCACAGGTCTTTAAACATGTATTAGGTTTGACCTGTCTAAATACCTCTATAATTAAGGAATGCAAAACTCTAATTATTTAAGCAACTGTTGATTGTTGCATGGTGTTATCAGGACATTATCGAAGCAGAGGATGTTTATAAAGGAACCAAACCACATTTCTGCTTTATACTTCCCATGACTTAGTTGTTTTGGGTCAGCAGATGAAGCAATATTCCAAAACACTGGCTTGTTATTGCGAAGAGGTTCTTTCAGGTTATGTTTATCACTGACAGAATCTTTTTTGGATTGTTATGAAAAGCAAATACCCATGATAGGCTAATTTTCCTTTGGACATGCTGAAGTTCCTTCTTCCTCATTAACCTGATAAGAAAAGTCCCAGTTTTTAAGACAAACAAAAATTAGCCTTATGCATTTGTGGTTTTAGGTTCTCAATTGACCTACATCATCCTATCCCAAGAGGAAGTCATTTTGGGATATTTAGCTGAATGTAATGACCCTTGCAATATTGTCAAAATACCCTTCTGAGGACTGTGGTAAATGTCAATGATTGGCTTTAAATGAGACGGTTCAGACTGGAATGCCACCATCCAGCTGTTGGTTTAAAGCAATACTCCAAAACAACTTTATTCTGCTGTCATTACTTAATGACAAGCATTTTAAATCCCTCACATAATCACATATGTAGGTTGTTAAACTTTCAGACATTTGTTGTTTCAGGAAAGGGCAGGACGTGAAGGAAACATGTGGGCAGTTGTTCAGAATCAGAGCCCTGGTGTGGAGTAGAAGATCACATGCTGCGCACATGGTGCTAATTAATTATAGAGTGTGTTTATGAGTCTCTGCTTTCTTTCAATGCATAGTTTCGATGACCACGACCCAGCAGTCATCCACGAAAATGCATCCCAGGCTGAGGTCCTGGTGCCTATCCGCTTGGACATGGAGATTGATGGGCAGAAGCTCAGAGATGCCTTCACCTGGAACATGAACGGTAATTTCATGCACGTTATTGTCACGATAGTTACACATAATTCCCCCCCTAAATAGTCATTAAAGTAAGGTGCAAAACTCTCATCCTCATTACTTTAATAAATGAAAATCATAATGTTCAGACACAATTTGTCTGTGTGTGTTTTAGATGCTGTTACATATTCTTATGATTTAAAGTAACTTTTCTATATATTTCAGTATATTTTCATTTGCAGTGTCTTATTGTCCTCCAGAAATCATTCAATATTCTGAGTTGATGCTCAAGAAACATTTATTACTTTTAAGAGTAATATGTTGAAAACAATTGTTCTGCTTCAAGAACAGCATTTGTATGAAATTCGAAATCTTTTGTTACAGTCTTTATTGCACTTTTAATGCTCAATTTAATGCATCCTTGCTGAATAAAAGTATAAAAACAAAAGTAAACTTCACTGACTTAAAGGTTTTGAATGGTAGTGTATGTTTCTGTTGAATGCAAGATGCATTCATGCTAAAGACATTTAAGTGCATAAGTGTGCTTTTGTGTCTCCAGAGAAACTTATGACTCCAGAGATGTTTGCTGAGATCCTGTGTGATGACCTGGACCTGAATCCTCTCGCCTTCGTCCCTGCCATCGCCTCAGCCATTAGACAGCAGATCGAGTCCTACCCTACCGACAGCATTCTCGATGAGCAGACAGACCAGAGGGTCATCATTAAGGTGTGTTTTATAGAAGTACCCAAAAGCAATTTTTTAATTTTGATATTTTTGGACTAAATTAGACTTAAATAGCTGATCAAGGCCTGATTTATATTTGTCTGTAAAATGGTCTCTTTATGGCAGTGTTCACACAGTAGCAGAATACGTTTTGTCAGTCCTGTATTTGAGTCTTTAATACAGTTACGTTCACACACAGGTCAGTTATTTACGGGAGTAAATCCGGTTGCCAATCCCAAAAACGAACATTGTAACTTTAGTCTGTTGAAAGCCAATCATAACTCGTGTAATTCTTGGGATCCACCGATATCGTAGCCGATACGACAATTATTTATATTTAAAAGCCGATAACCTATAGAGCCAGACCGATATATCGGCAGACCCATATTATCGGCCGATATTAGGTATTTTCCAAACTATCGGTGATTCGGTATCGGCAGTTATTATGGCTGATAAATGAATATTTCAAAAATAAAATAAAAACGGACGAAACACGCTTGAACCATTTCATGATTGTTGGAGTTGTATAGTTTGTCCACCAGAGGGCACTCTACACAGTCCCTGTTGGCAACACTAGTTGAGTTGGTCACGATACATACATTGCTTGAATAACAATTAAAAGAACATTCCCGTAAGTTCTCTTAACTCAAATAAGCATGAAAAAATTTGTGACTATCATATCCAGTTTAAAAATAAATAAATAAATAAATAAAATATCGGCCGATATATCGTTTTTTAAAACCCAAAAATATTTATATCGGTATCAGCCTTCAAAATCCTTTATCGGTCAGGCTCTAATAACCTATATGTTTGGCTGATAAATCTGAATCCAAATTTTTATATAACTTTTGAGAGCCTGCAAAAACAAAAAGTCTCACTATTACATCTACAGTACTGTATGCCTCAAGCACACAATTATAATGATATTCTTATTATAATTTGATGTAGCCTTAGCCTATATGACGGACTTGCACTTAACTGTATTTTCCTTTTTGAAGTGATTCCAAACATATTTCAAGCAATTCAAAACAACCATGGCAAACCATGTGCATCTGAAGTGTCTCAGCTGAAGGAAATAATCCATTATTTTTCGGCGTTAATATATCGGCCAAGTTTTCTTATTGGGCCGATAATGATAATATAAAAAACAAACATATATTGGCCGATAACGATATAGGGACTGGTATATCGTGCATCCCTAGTTAATTTCATTGCTGACCTGCATTGTGCTTTCAGCTAAACATACATGTGGGGAACATCTCTTTGGTGGACCAATTTGAATGGGACATGTCAGAGAAGGAGAACTCACCAGAAACGTTTGCTTTGAAGCTCTGCTCTGAGTTGGGCCTCGGAGGAGAGTTCGTCACCACCATCGCCTACAGCATCCGCGGACAGCTCAGCTGGCACCAGCGGACGTACGCCTTCAGGTGGGCAATACGCATGCTCTTCCAATACTGGCCAGTGGGTTAATGCTCGCCTGAAAACATCAGTTCTAGATCAGTTTTTATTATTTGGATTTCTTATATAAATGAGCAGAGCTTCATGGTGTGTGAAAACTATTGATAGAAGATCCATGTGTCTTGGGGATTTTAGTTTCAGGATGATGATGGTCCATTTGTATGCAATGAAGTAGGTTGATGCACAAACACTGTATTCCCCGTTGAGTCATTTTAGGACCGTTTCTTGTTTTCAAAATCACTGCTTGCAATGATTTATATGTGCTGACATGATCTCCAAACTCATTTATAAACCGTACAGCGAGTGTAATGGAAGACTCGCTGTGGTATTCCCTCTGCGGTTCACTGTTGAGACATGATTTGTTTTTTTAGTATTTATACCGCCACTTCACTGTCATAAGGCAGAGAATGAATTATTTCCCTAGTCTGTAATATTGCCTTGGAATTTACCAGTAGGTATTTTGTAAACAGACTAAAAACCTATTTACAGTTTTTGCAGGAACTATGAAACTCATAGCAGCAACAAATAAGTGGAGTGAAAAAAATGGTTATGCATGAGTACAGAGGATTTTATTTATTAAAACATTTTTAGGATTAATAATAAGCTAATTAGTTGTAATAAATGTTGAAATAACTGTATTAGGCTAAATAAAATAATTATATTCAGCAAGTATGAAACAAATTGAAGTGTAATGTGACACAGACAATTGAACAAACTGTTCAGAATCCTGAAATAATATATTAAGTTTCCACACAAAAGTAGCACAAGTGTTTTCATCATTTATAATAATATGAATCAGCTTATTAGAATGATTTATGAAGGATCATGTGAAACTGAAGATGGAAGTAATGATTCTAAAAATTCAGCTTTGCCATCAGGAAAGAATTTTTTTATTATTATTTCACAATATTGCTGTTTTACTGTATTTATTTAAATTAATGCAGCATTGAGCGTAAGAGAAGGCTTATGCAAATTTTTGGACGGTAGCATGTCTCACATGTGTGGTGTTCTTGCATGTAATATTTACATTGATAACTGTTTGTTTGTGCTGTACTGTATTGTTTGACCTGTATCTATATCCTGTGTGTCTGTAGAGATGTCTGAGTCCTGGTTCCATTTTAAACAATGATTTACTGTGTTATATAAGGTTGTATGAAGTGGAATTTCCATAATGTGGTCATATATACACAAATACACACAGCACGTCTTGTTTACGCCACAAAATTGAGAACATCTTTAATGCGGTCTGAGCCTTTACAATCTCGTTTATTTGTCCAACAGCAAGCAAACAACTGTTTAAGCATTGTAACTTCTATTTATTGTGTCTTGAAGTAGTTTTATGTATTTCTCTTTTGCTCCATTGGGAATGAAGTAACTACATTTTCTTCCTGCAGTGCAGCTTACATTGATTTTTGCTTCCGTAATTGTTCATAATTCAGTTGCTTTTCTCTTGCATGGCTTGCAACCTTACTTTTGCCCTTTAGAGGTCGGGGTTTTTGGGGGCATAACCAGTTAGCATTACATTTTCACCATGAGATCATGCTGTCTTTAGATCATAGGTGAAAATGGCTCATTATTTTTGATTCTTTGTGATTAACTTCATTGCTTTTTGTTTTTGCTTTGCTATAACCTTCTAATTGTTTGCTTCTCCCACTGTCTGTTCCAATAGGTCTGATTTCAGGTCAATATGCTTCAAAATTTCTTGATCTTCTCTCCCTCTTACCCCCCACGTTTCATACCCTGGGAAGCTGAGTACTTTCACCTTTTCTTATTTTTTGATATCTTTGCAGGACTCGTCCCTGTATATTGACATTCCGATAATGCCTAGTTCAGTTTTCCTCCTAAAAATGACGTAGCATAAACCTAGTGATACCAGGACAGACTGTTCTGTTTGACCCCTGCATGTGCTGCCACAGCATGGCTTTGATATCTGTATTATGGTTAAAAGTAAATCTTGTAATTTATATAAACTGTTTTTCTTAATGAAAGTCATCACCTTTGTGCCTCAGTGGTCATCAATGATGCATCATTGGTCTTCCGTGATGTTTAAGTGATGCTGTCCTCTTCTGACCCCATCTGGCTCATTTATTGTAGTGAGAACCCATTACCAACGGTTGAGATTGCTATTCGGAACACAGGTGATGCCGACCAGTGGTGCCCTCTGCTGGAGACCCTGACAGACGCAGAGATGGAGAAGAAAATCAGAGACCAGGATAGAAACACAAGGTGACAAACTAGACCTTGCCTACTAGACACCTTTTTATTTATTTTACATTCATTTTATATAATTATATATATGAATGTAAATATATATTTACATTCATTTTATATAATTTGTATGTATTTCACCTGAATAATATTGCTTTCTTTTAATTTCACAGGCGTATGCGACGACTTGCCAACACCGCCCCGGCCTGGTAAAGACAAGACGTTACTGATGCTACCACTCAATAAGCTCAGTCTCTCGAATGGCCTCAGGGTTGCTGGAGGCCTTTGCACAGATCCACACAGCTCTAGATAACATTCCTCCAGCCTTCTGACCTCCTCAACCCTTACAGCATTACACACTTTCTTAATACCAGGACTTTAAACTCTGCTCTGGCAACCTCACGGAGGCTGTTCTGGACGTTGCCGTTTATCCGGTCTCCGTTTATAGAGACTTGTGTCTAGTCTGGTTGTAAGAACAGGACGTTGTTGAGAAGGTTTGATTGAGTATTGTGTTTTTCGTTAAAGGTGCTAATGCATACTATGAACTTGACTTGCTTTTTTTAAATAAAGACAATGGCAAATTGTATTCTTATAGTTCTCTGTGTATATATATTTATATAAATATATTATTATTATTAAAGACAATGATCTCAGTCATTAAAAAAATCATTAATGCTTTCAAAAATCATTATTAAGTTTCAATAATGTCAATGTAAATATAATAACAATAATTATTATTTCCTGGAATCATGGAAATGAGTAAAATCTTAATTTTATTTTATATAGTGAATGCTGTTTTTTCTACTCTTCACTAAAATATTGCAATTTGAGTCATACCAATTCCTTGCTTTAAAGCTGTGGGAACTATAAATTTGTCTTGGTTTTTATTGGTATGCTTAAAATAAGTTTTTCAATGTCTGTTTCAGCATTCGTCATTTGTTTAAATGTTCTGTCGTATCCTGTCCCATTCTGTGCTTTAGTTCATCAGCTGGGCCCAGAATCTGTTCTCTTAACCATACGTCATGCTTGCTTCAGTTTCCAAAGCATTCTTTTGAAATTTGAGATGATGTGTCTTTAATGTGTATGGAAACTGGAAGCAGTTCAATCAAAATCCAGAAAGCCCTCATTAGGCGATGCCTGTGATAGATTATGCATTCCTAAAACCCTGTGCCAATCTATCATAACACATGCAATTGGTGGTTCTGTAAAAAGTAATGGAAATAATAAATACAGTAGAGCTCCAACCCCCTTGACATATGTTGAGCGCTGAAGAAAAAATCAGTGACATATTTTTTTTTCTATAAAAGTTAATGAATACTTTTAAGCATGCTCTAACATACATTGAGTAAACGATAGGTCCATTTCAAACTTTTTACTGAATATTACTTGTTCACTGAATATTTTATAAAATAAATGTAAACGGAACATACTGATGTAATGTAGTAACTTTACCAGAACTCATGTTACTGCATGCATAAAACTCTGGAAAGTCATATTTACAATTTTTTTTTTCTTAACATTATTAGGATGTCATTCTTTCTTGCACTTTAACACTAAAACCAAAGCACAGAAGTATCTCTGTGTGACTGAGACGAGATTTTATGCATGACTAACAAGAAAACACTTTGAAATTATTTGTTGATATGTTTTAGCTTACCTCATGGACAGAAGTCCAAATTAAACATGATCTAAATAAGACGTACACGCGCAAGAGATCACTTCCGGCGCATGCGCAGACCGTGACTACAGATTAGACGGGCTCTGCTTTGACGCGGAGAGAGGTAATATAAATACTGTTTGTTTTCTCACACAAACCACTCGTATTGTGTCTTAGGCCATCAATGTATAGTTACCTAATAACATATAACATAATTTTAACATATTTTGATGTATTGAAATCGTCTTCCATTGCGATTAGGTTTAGATCTTCCGAAATCTCTGTGTAAACATTGAGTGGCGTGCTCGCGCAGGAGATCACTTCTGGCGCATGCGCAGACCGAAGCGCCGTGCCATCAGATCACTTGGACGTCACAAGAGGTAAAAACGATATAAAAACTGTTTTTTTTTCTAACACAAACCGCTTGTTTCGTGTCTTAGCCATTAATGTGTACCTACATTTACGAGTCATTAAATCATTTTGGACTTCTCTGTTCATGCTCTTTTAGGAGATTCCCATGGACTTCCAAATATATGACTGAAAGACAACAACGGTTTGACGGAAAAATATCAAAATTGAAAATACTGTGGAAACAAAGACACCTACATCTTGGATACCCTTGAGGTAAGCTAAAACATATCAACAATTAATTTCAAAGTGAACTATCCCTCTTACAAAACAAGTAACTTAGCTGCTACTAGTGCTGAACCACAACAGGCACAGCATTTCTGTATTTTTCAAGCATAGTTTAAACTTTTCACTTAAACCAGTAAACAAACTACGTTTAATGGAATTGTTTTGAAAAAGAAATGCTGCCATTTTTTCTGTTATGAATATTGTTTTGACAAATATCACCTAATATCAAGTTTGAAGGTAATTCCACTTGTGATAATCAAGAGGCGCATCATCGCTTATCGCAGAGCTTTTTGAGTACGTTTATGGCATGTGCCGAAATGCTTCATGTAGCCTGAGGTCATGCTTGTACCAAGACTCAAGAAATATAACCTTGCATCCAATTTGGCGTGCTCTTCGTCGGATACGTTTGCACGTTATTCGAGAATGGTCGGGTTTATCAAAAAAGCTTTTCAAAACTTTTTTTCCCAGCATGGTCTGACGATGATTGAATTGGCACAAGGAATCAGAGGAAAAACATAATTTAGTTTCTATCCCTTATGGTTCAAAACTTATTAAAACAAACATAAGTGAAACTGACTTGTAGACTCCGAAATTGCTGTGGTTAATGTTCAGACTGTCCTCTCCATCTCTATCTGTGTGCCAAATTTCACTACTTTTTACCATACGGTTATGGGCTGCCATAGACTCAAGAGCAAGAAGAATAAGTATATATCACAGTCTCTCTTTCATTCGCATGTAAAATCAAAGTTGGTGCTGCTGTGACGTATTACTTGTTTGTCCTTACTCTAACAAACAAATTGGACATTCCAGTCTTATGATGATCCGCTATCAGGAGAGGTTGACAGTACATAATTAACAAACTGAAAATCTGATTTGTTGACTTTTAATCAGATAATGATTCAGACTGATCAGGATTAGGAACAGACATGATTCTGAAAGGTTAGGTTTTACTCTGCAGCAATCATTAAAAGTCATATTTTTTCAGTTGCAATGTTCTCTGTGATTTATAGGAAATGTGTCGACACACAAACAATCTGCTTTTTAATTTAATGAGAGAAATATTGCAGGGGTCGATCGGGTCAGCTGTGTGCGCATGCATGTGGTTAGACCTGTGCAGGCTTGTTTTATCCTGAAGGCAAACGTCCTTCTTCAAGTTCAAAATGCAGACATGTGTTTTACAACATACTCTTAGAAGAAGTACATCTGTATGCGTAACAGCAGCACTTTAAGACGTCTGGCACAGTGTCTGGCCTCGTTGACTACTGAAAAAAACAAAACAATGCCACTTTATTAATATTGCAAGAGTTAGTCTTTAATCTTGACCACATGAGTGGTGTTGACTTGTGCAAAAATCACTAACTCAGCAACTGATATAATGGGTTCTGTTTATTTGCTTGTCAGTTGCCAGAGTGTTCTGGGTGTTAGAAAATGTAATTTGCATAATTAATTGAATGAAAAGCATGAAACAAAAATGGGTAACACTTTACTTGAAGGGATGTGCATAAGACTGACGTGACACCTTCATAACCATGACATGACATATGTCTTTAAATATGAAGTAGGGTTTATGCTTGTTTGTGACAACTGTCATTAAGTGTCTTTAAGTTAAACTGTCATGTGGTTTGCTTTGACATTGGCTGTCATGAGGCCATTATAAGTGTGTCGTGAATATTTTTTGTGACCTCAACTACAGTGTTACTAATTTAATTTGTCATTAAAGAGTTATAATGGGTTCATGACAGCCGATGTCAAAACTAACCACAGACAGTTTAATGTAATGTTAATCAATAAAGCTTGGGGGTTTCTTAAGTTTGATAATTAATCTGCTATGTCATGTTTATGACAGGTTGTGTTGTCTTAGTAATGTCAAGTTGTCATGACAAAGGTTTATGTCAAGGTGTCATTACAAAGACATCTCAAACAATGTCGAAATGTCATAACTGAGCAAATGACACTAAATGACAGTTGTCACAAACATGCATAAAACTTCTTTCATATTCGTAAATCGTAACATGTCATGTCATGATTATGAAGGTGTCATGTTAGTCTTATGCACACTCCTTTAAGAAAAGTGTTACCCAAAAGGCTTCTGAAATTTTTTGACTGTTAAAGAGCCCAGCAATCATTTGGTGTAAGACTCTCTGTAAAGTTCAGAGAAGTGGCTTTCTTCTATGAAAAAAAAAACCAAAAAAAAAAAAAAAACATAAAAACCACCAAGCCACTCAAGACTCCGGTGAGCCCATTTAGTAGGCCTAAGCACGATTATAAACCGATTCTGTTTCAAATGCTTGATAACGCAAGAATCTTGGTTTGCGTTTCGTCCAAAGCAGCCCGGCATCTGTAATCACTAAAGTGAAACCCTACGAAACGTGTTAACTTGGTGAAAGATGGCGCCAACAGATGCTTCACATAAAACAGAATCGAAATAATGATGTCATTGTGTTGCAATGTCATTGTGCTACAAATGTGCTCTGTGTGATAGAAGCGGGGGAAAGGGGAATTTCAGTCTGAAAACGAGCCAAGACAGCAGGATTCTGAAATTGTCTCGGCAGGAGGGTCTGCGGTACAGCCGTCTTCCATTTCCACCCCAAAACCTCGGATTGAACATATTACAACCAGAGGGTGGGATGGACACTTTTCCACAATGTTATTCCCATCGCATGTGATGTATTGCGTCTGATAACATTCTGTAGTGGAAATGACATTCAAAACATTTTTAGAATAAAATTACATTTTATATTATCCAAAAATTGTAAGGATTGAATGTATTTTAAATAAAAAAATCATATATTTTAAAATATTTAAAGAAAAAATGATGATGTATTGAGTTCAATTAAATAAAAGTTGAGTCAAGGACAAGGGTAAAAAAAATAAATAAAAACAACTGGTAAAAATAAATAATGACGGCAAAGTGATTAATTTCCAATTTGTGATTCTCATATAAACAATAAAAACTAAAGTTGTTAAATAAAAATCATAAAAGTGTCAAGGTTGAAAAAACACACAAACACTGATAAAATTACAAGCTGTAAAGGAAAGTAATTTAGGAGCAAAAGCTGTATGGAGAACTTTTGATTATTCATAATTATCAAATTCTCTCTTAAATGAGCCCAGACAACAGATAATCAGACAGAATACAATAAAAAAAGAGAGGCTTTTATTGGAGCTGGAAATGTAATACAGTTCTTTTTACAAAATATTTACACAGTAAATGGATCATTAAAAACAATAACAAGAGAAAGAACTGATTACATGTCAAAAATTATAATAGTGAATGAGAAGTGTACAGTTTCCTTAGATCAAAAGCCATCATTACCCAGGTCATAAGGAATACCTCAGTAGCCCCACTATGCAAAAAGTTTGATTGGAATTACACAACATGTGCACCAGTGACCTGCACTGTCACATTGACATTATCACATTTGAAGAAGAGGTCTTCATAAGTCCTTTACACACTGACAAGCACTGTGAAATTGGCATTTCTCATGGAAAATTAATTAAACCACTGTCGGTTTGAGGAGCACTAAATGCTCATCTGAATCTACAAAGTCCAGTAAACATTGGTAATTTTTATCACCTATATTTGAACCAAAAGTGCCTCTGAACTTGCTAATGTAAGTAGATATGTGCGCTTTTATTTTGAAATATTTAGGGCTTTTAAGGTATCTTCCAAATGTAATACACATTTTAGCAACAGCACCTGACATGCTTTCTATTACCAGTTCTTCCACACATTCCCACCACTGAAAAAGAACAATTTAGATAACGTTACAACTCAAAAAGCACATTTTTATGGAGGAATTACTCTTTCTTAGGAGTTCTTTCTTAGCCCCTTAGGAATGACCTCTCATAGACTTCCATTGTAAGTGCATTATAGTTAATGCTTTTTTGGCTTGTTTTTAAGGGCACAATTATCTTCTGTGGTAATCAACAGCATATAACTGTTTTTAACCCATAAAATTCTTTAAAGTTGTCAAATAATTTATCTAATGGCATGGCACAATATGGTAGCCTGACTACGTCAGACTTCCTACTTCCACTAATTTCATTTTGTTCCAACTTTGAAAGTGGAGTAGCAGAGTCTGGTATTACCAGGCTAACAATATGGTATTTTGCTAAAAAAAAAAAAAATGACTGTTTTCCTAACACTATCAATACTGCCAAAAATATACAAAAATAAATAATCAATTACAAAATACGTACGAAAAATATTGTAAGGCCAGAATTTCCTGAGAGATGAGAATCAATGTGTTGCAGATGAGAAGCAACAGTCAATTTCCGTATAAGTTTAAAGGGATAGTTCACCCAAAAATAACAATTCTGTAATAATTTACTCACCTTCATGTTGTTAAAAACCCATATGAGTTTATTTCTTCTGTTGAACACAAAAGAAGATCATTTAAAGAATGTTGGTTACCAGACAGTTGACAGCCCCCATTGACTTCCATGAAATTTTTTCCCCATCATGTGGAAGTCAATAGGTGCCGTCAACTGTATGATTACCGACATTCTTCAAAATATAATCTTGTTATGTTCAAAAGAAAAAAAAGACACTCATACAGGTTTGGAACAACTTGATGGTGAGTAAGTAATGATACAATTTGTATTTGTCTATCCCTTTCTATTTAACTATCCCTTTAAGTGGTGCATATGTAGCATCTTGAGTGACAGACTGAGTAGATACACAGTATCTGCTTGTAACCACAGAAAAGTGTTTCATCTAGTGGTCAGATATGGAGATTGCATATCTGACACTTTATTTGATTTTAAAAATGACCCTGCTTGAATAACTACACTTGAGCTTGACTGATTCAAAACTGTTTGTGGGGTACTAGTTGCACTAGGCGTGTGAAAAAGATGAACAAATTAGAAAATAATTTGCTAGTTATGCCTAGTTACACCCATGATTCATCGATACAGGGCTGCAGAACAACCGAAGAAATCCATGCCAATATATCGTGGGTATCCCTCCAGAACCCTCACTTCCACTGGGTCAAACTTCCAGTACTGCTTCCCTCTCAAGAAGTGGGCGAAGCCTGTGGCGAGATAAGGAACAGAATGACTTTAAAAACTCTTTAGTTTCCATTAAGAATAACCTTTGTAATTTTAAAAACATTTAAGAAACTATGTTTACATGCAACCTAATATTGTGTTTATAATGAGATTTGAGTGAATGAGTGAGTGAGAGACTCAAGTCGAGATCAAATTGACTAATCTCATATAGTAAATACGTGGCATTAGTCACAATATACAGGCATGTAAACATTTTAAAAGTATCTATTCCATTCTGACCAAAGTGTTCATGTGCTTGTGACGTACACTGATGGCGTTGTCATTCGCAGATTCGTAAACGTAGTGGTAAATAATATAATAAAGTGTATTGATGGTCAAAAACATTGTAATAAAGACATTTGTTGATTAAAACCACTAACACAGCTACTGTATGAGAAATGTGAATAACAGTGCGGTCAAAATAACCACCATTTTTGAGAATAATCAGAATAATGAAAATTGCATGTACACATGAGTGGAGAAGTTTACTCGTTTCATGTAAACATCTTACTGCGATTAAAGGGTTAATTCACCCAACAACAACAACAACAACTACAAAAATGTATCCCATAATTTACTCACCGTCAAGCCATCCTACATGTATTTGAATTTCTTCTTTCAGCCAAACACAATTATATAATTTAACACAATTACAGTTATATAAAAAATATCCTGGCTCTTCCAAGATTTTGAGTGAATGGTACCACCGATTTTAAAGCACAAAAAGCGCATCCATCCATCATAAAAGTAATCCATATTTTTAACTTTATTAACTATAATTACTGGCTTCCGGTAAGGGCCGTACGCGAGCCTAGTTTCGGCAGAGGACAGAGCAAAACAAATCTCTGGTCACGAATTAGAAGTCGAAATTGTTTGAACCGCTAGAGGCGTCTACTCTCACCTAAACTTATGCTACTCCTACATCCTACATCTTGCGTCATGCTTCAGGTCAGAGGTCTTTTTTCCGGTGAAACTCGACTCGCGTACAGCCGTTCCTGGAAGCTAGTAATTATAGTTTATAAAAGTAATACATATCTATATTTTTCTTACAAAAATGCATCCAGAAAGCCTATTTTCAACCCACTGGATTGAAAATATGTATTACTTTTATGATGAATTGGCTGAAAGAAGAAAGTCATAAACCTATGGCTTTGAGGGTGCGTAAATTACTGGATAATCTTCATTTTTGGGTGAAATAACCCTTTAAGTCCTTAACTCTAATTACTGATGAAAAAAAACTTTATTTGTGAGCATGTAAACTTAGTCTATGTCTCCGTGATAACCGTACCGAATCGGTCCTGGAAAGCAGCATCAATGTCACTAGGTATGCCCCTCCAGTCTGTCATGCTGCGAGGATGGATGCTGTCTACACGGTTTTCCTTCAGGTTGAATCGCCAGTAGCTTCCTTTTTTGAAGAAGTAGATCTTCTGGGCCTTATCTTCCCCCCACATAAGAGCTGCCTGGATGTCGTTCACTGTTAGACCAAGTCGGCGTACAGAGTCCGGCCCTGTGATCTGCCGCTCTGCGTCAAACACCCAGTAACTCTGGCCTATAGAGAGAATGAGAGAAGTTACATTAACCAGCGCCTGATGAATTTTCCATTCATCTTGAACCCCTGCTAAGGCGGCTCAGTTTACTGGATAATTAGGGCAACGAAGGATATCTGGATTTTAAAGTGCAATTCATCAAATTGCATGCTTGGAATTGAAGAATTTAATGCTTGGGATTGCAGGATTTCTATATTTATATTTAAGAAACATTAAAGGAGAACTCCAGCGCAAAATGAACCGCTTGTCTAATTGCACATTGGTACCTAGTCGACCGTTCTCTGAGATTTGTTTTCATGATAATCGAATGTAAAGAGTTTTATCTCTAAAAACTGTTTAGCGTATAACGCTAGTATGTGGGGGCATATAATAAGTAAAGAGAAATTGCTAGTTTATACCACTAACAAGGCTCAAAATATCCCCACACTAACACAGTAACATAATGAGGGTCCTTACATGCAAACGAAGCATTACTCATTTTATTTTCTTTCTTCTTTTTAGGAAAATTGAGACAATTTACCTTGGAAAAACCAGATATTTCCAGCCTTGTCCTCAAAAGCTGCATCAATGCTGCCTGGGATTCCTCTCCAGTGTCTGGATGCCAGTGCAGGATATCCAGCCTGGAGTGTACCATCACGGATCCGCCATACATAACCCGACTTAAAGAAAAACAGCTCGCCTCGGATCATGGATACAGCATCAAAGTCGGTTTGGCAAGCATCAGGCTGGAAAGATCGAACAATTAGAAGGATTGCCAAGATTCCCAAGATCAGACAGATTCAGCCGTACAACTTACCACTGTACTTTCAATCTCATTGGTCTCTGTGACTTTGGGAGGTCTCTCTTCCTTCTTCCTTCTATCATCCGAATGTTTGGATCCATAGAGGGACTGTATGCCACGCTTGTCATCTTCACTCAGTTTGAGCGGGTAGGAGAAGGTGTAGAAAGGAGACATCACCGCGCCTAGTTCCATGGAGTGCTGCAATCCCAAAACATGACCAATCTCATGAGCAGCCACCTGGAGGAGGTCAGTACCTAGTAGAAAGAGGTAAGAGTATATATTCAAATATGTATGTATGTATATATATATATAGTTCCATATATTTCTTAAAAATATAATTGAAAGTTGGGGTTGGTGGTCAGTTTGTGTGAAAATACAATATTGTGTATGTACACATTTGAGCAATGTTTTCCACTTCTGATGTCATTTCTAGGACGAAAATATTGTTGTAGTAATTAAATTATTAGCTTAGCTTTTAGCTTATTTATCACCAAAGTTCTCTCTATTTTGAGCCCTTTAAATTTAACTTTTGCTTGGACTTCGTTTGGAAGCATTTTTGCACAGTAAAAAATGAACAGTATTTTGGAAATATATATAGATGCTAAATTGTTTAAAAAACGTATATTTTCTCTACTACACTGAAAAAATGTGCAGAAAATATTTTTGCTCAGAAATAGCTAAATATCACAAATAATTACAAAGAAACACAAGCTTTTTAAAAGATTGAAATAGTATTGAATCGTATTGAATAGTATTTTTACAGTGTAGGGCACCCAATGAACCAGGTTTCTCACTGACCCATACTGTTGCCCACTGTCCAAGACTCATCATAGTCAAAGTGAATGTCTCCCTCCCGGTACGTTCGGGGAAAGAAGGCATGAGCCAGAATTCCTCCTGGGCCATCAAAAGGAAGATTGTCTCCATGCCAGTACCTGAATGTGAATAGTGTATAGAGGCATTGCTTTAATACCATGCAACTGTTCCACATTATAGTACTGTAACTGCCACACCTCAGTAACCAGATTCCCTTGTTTTTAATGGAATGGCAAATTCCACCCTGGCTGAATGGTACTGGATAAACCAAACCCCAAATTTTCCATTGTGAAATGTAGGGAAGCTAAATCACGCACATCCTTGCAGGATAATATATCTTTAAATCTCGAAGACCTGAAAGGTCAAGGAAAGCCACTATTCTGGCTAAAACAAACCCTCAAATGTTTGGTCAACTACTATCCCATTGATGGAATCTGAGATTGAGTTAGAACAAATGAAGTTGGCATGCCTAGAGCTCAACACTACACAAATCAACCCAGATAGGGATGGGGCCGATCCGATCCAGTATCGGTATCGGGACCGATACCAGCGTAATTCACGTATCGGATTTTTCCGATCCAACCTGCGGAGAAATCCGATATTTATGAGCCATGTCTGCGCTTTAACGTTATCTCCTGAAATGACTGCAAAAGGGATTCCCCGGGCCTGCTAGTCCGCTAGCTGGCTGCAAACTGTGGAATGGATATCCTGAACGGAGGTGCAGCTCAATCATAGACTGTAAAAAATAGGGCTCAATGAGACAAACAGACCCCCGCTCAGGAAATCCATTCCGCAGTTTGCAGCCAGCTAGCAGGATAGCGTTGAGCTACCAACATGTTCGCTGTGTCGAAATCATATGGTGAAAATACTTCACACTGGAAACACCGCAGCAGAGCAAGACCGCAAAATGCAATGTTTGCAAAGCCGTATTAATTAAACTATTTGTCTGTGGTGCATGGTTGCAATTCGCAGTCCAGAAGAGAAAGAGAGAGATCGCTCACACGGTGCCACGGCACGCACAACACGACAGCCCTGCTTAATGAGTGACGACAGAGGACAGAACTAAACATTCAAACGTAGCCTGGTTACACTTTAGATCTGTGATATTAGTCTGATTTCCAAAGATTAAAGAATATATTGAGGTAAAAAAAACATTAAAAACAATAGCCGCATTCTGTTCAGCCAACTTCCTTCCCATCGCGGCGGTGCACTGTCATTTCTCCTTAAAACTCAAACTTTAAGACAGAATCAGCACGATCGATGATTGTTGTAAAATGCAGTCTCTGCTGTTGCTAAATTGCGGGACGCTTTTAATAATTAAAAGAGCTATTAAAAGCAAAAAAAATGCGCAAGAGATGCTGTTCCCAGTGCGAACCGCGCTCCGAAACAGACCGCAACGAGGCAAGGAAATTATACTCTGGGCTTCATATGCGCGTCTAAACGATCAAATGTAGCCTGGACAAAAATGTCAAACCGACCGGCTTGGAGATTAACACTTAAACCATTTATGTCTAAAATGAACGTAGTTATGGAAATAGTTGGGAGAAAATATGGTGAATCAGTAGACTATGAAACCTGAACTCGTTCTTAAAGGGGCAGCAGTATAAACATGTGACGATTGCGACATTACTGAGAATCAAACAACAAAAGGCAAAGAGAAAAATCACTCACAGCTCTTGAATGAATAACTTCAGCTTTAATAAGCATAAATCTATCTATGATAAACTTTGCAGTGCTATTTTACTTTTGATTACTTTATTATAATTATTTTTAGACCATACCTGAATAATGTTAGTAGACCTTCCTGAAATTAAAGCTCCTTGTAGGCCTGTATAATGTGTATCTTTGTTTAATTGTCTATCTATTGTTTTATATATATATATATATATATATATTGACATACATATGTACATATCATCCTTGCCCATAGAGAGGAGTTTATTTCAGCGTCATATAAAATCAACAATAATGATAAATAACATTAAAGCAAACACAGCTCTGGTATCGGAAAAGTATCGGTATCGGCCGATATCCAAAGTCAGGTATCGGGATCGGATCGGAAGTGAAAAAATGTGGATCGGTGCATCCCTAAACCCAGATGTTTTGCTTTATGCGAGATTGATCTAGATATTTCACTCTGCTTTGAAGAAAAGCGTTATCCCTCATTGGAGCTTCAAATGTGCGTTTCTCAGGAAAACAATAACTGTATATCAGTGCTTCAATAGAAATCCAAGTTTTTATATGGACTTTAGTTTTCAAACTGAGAAAAAGAAGCACTGCTGGGAGTGAGAGCCACTGGCTTGAGCAAAGCTAAATACACTGTTGAAAAAGAGGACATTTATATTGGTCTGTTGTGTAGCTGCATAGTGTATAAAGCATTAAAACACCTCAGCTTTTTAATTACAATGATTGTGTTTCTACTCCAAATTCTTGTCAAGAGTCATAAAAATTAGTTTGATTGTAGATTTCAGACAATTTTCATATACATTTTAGACAGAATTGGGAGATTATATTAAACAATACAATAAACAATTAAGACATCAGTTATCAGTTAGACATCAGTTAGAAAGAAATTGTGGGATTGATTTTGAGCCGCAACTCAACCCCACAGGTGTCCTGAGTTATGACTTTTCTTATATGGGTGTTTAAAACGTAACACACGTGCATGAATGAACGTGCAGTGTAAATTTTCAACCTATAATCCTAAACCGACACCCTCTCTAATCTCCCACTTCTAGAGGAGATGAAAAGCGTCTGTGTTTGACTAGTGAAGTGGAAACTTTTCCTCTTTGTGTCAATGAACACACATCTCTCAACTGACAATGTGGTGTTACAAGCTCAGTCAAATGAGAGGCCAGGGAAACAGTTTTCATCAATAAAATGCAGATTTATAAAATATAAGGTGAAAGTGAGCTAAATTGAAAGTAGTTGCTAAATGTGTTATTTTTTTCCCCCTGCAACATTGTCTGGAATGCAACTTGCAAACTTTAAAGGGGTCATAACATAATAAATCAGATTTGTATTAATCCTTTTTAAAATAAGAGTTTCATCGACTATGAAACATTCTGTAGGCTAATTTTTAGAGATTTTTCTTCCAAATTCAAAAGGATAATATAAGACTATTGAAAAAGCTGCAAATATGCCTTATTCGGAAATCTTGCTCCCTGTAAACGAGCTCATTATATATGCAAGGATGTTAGCCAGTCACAACATGGTACATTTACATCCCCATAAAGGTGCAATAAAACTCCTTAACTGGATCTCAATTTAAAAAAAAAAATTATAAAATGTTTGATGTGACCCCTTTAAAGACATAAACAGTGAGGTCATCATTCTTACCAATGCAAGGCACACAGTGTACAGTGAAAACATTTATTTATTTATTTATTTTTTTACCTGTTAAAGTCGATCATTATATCCGCCCGTCCGCTGACGACCTCAGTAAAGGTGAGAGGGGTGACATCACTCCAGGCCCGCAGTGCCTCCCGCAACACTTCTCTGACTTTCTCTAAACTCATCTGCCAAGGGGTCCGCATGATCCTGTAACACGAGTGCAAACTCTCATAAACGCTCATTACAGACCACCCATTTGGATGAAAGTGCATGACCTCAATAATCCCCTTTATTGAAACATGTTTGCTATCTTGGTGGTGAACTAAGGAACTGGATCAGAATCCCAACTACCACTACGCTCTCTGACCAAAATAACAAAATAAATGTGATACTTGATCAGTGTGTGACAGTGATGGCACCCCTATCCAGGATTAAGTGCTTAAGCTTTGTAGAAATACATAGCATCATATTTCACTTTTTTGTTTCTTGTCTTAATCTTAATTCAAAACAATTCACAATAGACTGCACTAGTGACAATTTTTGAACAGGCTTTAGTAGCATTCTAACTTGAATTAGATTTTTTTCCTCCCCAAAACAAATAATTGTTCTTTCTATTCTTGATAAACAGCTTAGATGTTTAAATGCTGATTAAAAATTAAAATACTACTTTCATCCCTCATGGAGTGAGCCCAGAGGATTAACTTATCTCAGATGAAAGACGACCTGCATTATAAAGCTTGCTGAGTGATGGAGACATGCATGATTATTTTCACAAGCAGAATCCCCGCAGAGCACATTTAAACTGGTGGACCACAAGTTTGTATCATGTTCCACAAAGCTTCCCTCTGGTGCATTTCATTAAAAAAATAATGAAATGTTTTAAAGCAGCAAGTATTGTTTAGCTCCTGACCTGCAGCTATAGTTGCAGCTGGTACCTCTATGTTGTTGTTCATGCTTGGACACCTTCATGCTTTGGTCATTATTAGCTTTGTGGGACGGGGGATCGCTCTGGGGTTGCATGTTGGAGCCACAGACCATCTCAGATCGTGGGGCCTCTGCCGTCTGCAAGCCCAGACAGGAGCTATGACAGCGGGAGAGAGCCCAGTGTGGTAGTCTGTGGATTTAAAAAAATGTCCTGCCATATTCGCTGTTCCAATTAGATGATCATGTTCTTAACTCTTGACTCTTGCTACCCTCACAAAAGAATAGATCAAATTGAAACCAGGTTTAAACTAGTGACTTTTAAAAATCCAATACAGTGGCCCCAAAAAAACTTAAAGTCAAGGGTTTTTAAACTGGGGTTTAAGGACCTCCAGGGGACCACAAGAGGCCTCCATATGGAACTTGCTACACGGGTGCCATTCATTATTATCCACTGAATGTGCACTCACACTAGACTTCAAGAGTGTATTCACACCAGGACAGCCTGCTAGTTCACTTGCATTGATCCGGACCAAATACAGTGTTGATTTTTTTTTGTTTGGTGTGGTTTGCGTTCACATTGCCCTTTTTGCAAGTGAAACAAAATTTGTAAACAAAATCACACATTTGCTAAGATCATCCATTTATTGGACAGAAATTCGAACTAGAGTTCGTTTGGAACTGGACTGAGGCCACCTCTTCAGCTAGCTCTCGGTATGGTTGTTTGGTCCGCCCCAGAGTGCGATTGCTGTATTCAAACCTGCCCAAAAGATCAGCACCAAGAATGAAAACGACCTTAAGTTGGATTCAATCGAACCAAACAAGACAGATCCGAATACACCCTAAAGCCCTGTTCACTTCGGGACAAAATTTGCGCACGTTATTCGCCGACGTTTAACGCCTCGTGACTAAACAAAGGGCGCCAGTGTGAGTGTTCACACCGACGAGTAAAACGCCACGCGTAAAAGCGTCATTTTTTTAAATAAAAATGCCTCGGGTTCGTTTTTTTAGTTTGACACGCCGCGTCAAAAACTATCCGACCAATGAGATTGGATAGAGAAAGGATAGAAAGCTCAAGCAAACCTGTTTTTCTGGTCAAAGGAGCTATAATGTCCATCACAGTACGGTACACGCATCTGAACCGCCATCTCATTGCAGCAGATCTTTGTTTGTGTGTGTGATGGAGGGATTCATGCCACTGTTTTGACTCATTTTATAAGCTCTACACAAATTTTCACCTTGTCAAAATATTATCATACGTACGCACATACAATGAGCGCATTTAGCCCAGAACACAGCATTGTTTCGGATGTTGAGTTGTTGTTCGTCGCAAAATACGTTTTTTTCCTTTTTTATCTTTAAAAATGACAGTGTGAACATTAAGCAAACCAGGACACATTTTTTAATTATTTTGTTTTTCACACCTTAAAGACATTTTCCTGGCTCATAGCATTTTGTTCTGGAACCTGGTGTGTTTTCTCCCTTAGTTTGGTTTGTTTAGGCATATCTGAACATGACAATCATGCTCGGATCCTCACCAAGGGCCTGATTTACTAAACAGGGCAAGTTAGCATGAGAGTGCAATTCCAAAAAAAAAAAGAAAAAAGCACTGATGGAAGGCGAAAGTTCTGCATGTTATCTACTGACGATTTCCATAAAGACCATCGCAATCAGCGCAAATTAGCATCTGGTTTAAGACATGCTTTTTTGGGGGTGTTACATAATGCCACAAATACCAGTAAATTGGCTATAGCGCAAAACCTTAGTAAATCACCTGTTCATTTAAAATACTCTCCTTCCATAAATTTAGCATCTGAAAGGGAACCTCCAACAAATGCATATGCAATAAGTTGTTGCAGATGCATTTGTTGGAGGTTAAAGGTCAGCCAAAAAATAACTCCGTCCACACCTTTACAGCACTCATTTTTCACTGCGTGTCTTTAGCAAATCCTGATAGTAGTTTAACGACAAAAGAGTTTGATTTATCAGTCAGAGCGGGAATCAAGAGTGCATTCATAAGTGTTTGCAAGTGTCACGACAGCTACAGATAAAGCCACAATAAGCCCGCGGAGTGAATGTCAATCCATCTTGATGGGGAACGTAAACAGGTGAAATCTGACCAATAAGAGGACAGTTTCACTCACATGTGACTTGCATAAGCATAATTTGGTACATTTTGAAATGTTGCCTTGTGAAAGCGAACCAAACGAAAATGCAACATTGTAATAAATGATGTCCCTGTTTTGGAAAAAAGCAAACGATCTACAGGTCTGAAAACGCTCTAAGATGCAAATGACCCCAAAAACTGCACACATGTGACATGAGAAACTCACTCATTAAAACAGTCATTAGAGTAAAGAAATTCTATTTAAAGCGTGGGAGTGGGGGTAGGATGGGGCTTGGTGTTTTTGAGCTCACTGTGCACATGGACAGTCCGTCATTAAGTGAGGGGACAAATTACAGAGGACAGTGAGGTGCTATAGCTCATAAACAACCTTCAGAGACGTGAGTCATGACGGCACACAGTGGCACAGCATTAGAATGGTGCTGACTGGGAAGTGCTGGGGATAAAGTATGTGTATGTGTGTGTGTGTGTTGCTGTCTTGACATCAGATTCTGATGAGGCAGCAAAAAAGTTATATATTTATGCTATATATATTTTGTTGTGTTTTTAAATTTGAAAAGCGATTAATAATTGCAAGGGATGGACCAATATTAAAATTCTTCATTTACACTTTAAAGTCAGAATGAAATGGAGATTTCACGTTATTCATTGGAACTATTCACCTATTTGCTAAATGCACCTCAATGATCTTGCAAACAGCTCATTGATGCATGTATTTTGTGGTTTTCTACCTTATAATTTTTTTATTAAAATGTCATAACTCGATCTTCCAGTAAAACGACAGACTTCTCTCTGATGATGTATGCTAAAAAATGTACTCCAATTGTTTATTCTGTTTAAATCCCACTTCTTTCTTACAATAGACAGAAAGCTTGGTAAATCCAAGACCCTGTTCTACATTTTTTTTTCCTTTTCCTATAATGTAGTGCTGTATGTCACAATATGGAAAAAAAAGATTTGTCTACTTCCCTGCTGCCCAAAAGACTATTTTTTTCTGTTAAGACTTCCGTCTCTACAGCATGCAGACGTAAAGACTAGTTGCCCAACAGCAAAGTTGGTTGATTTGGACGAAGAACCACAGGAGATTTATGGGCTGTGATATTTTATGGGAAGGGCCATAAATCTAGGGGCAGTTTTAATCAAGGTTGTACGCCTGGTTTTCTTTGTCTGGGCCCTCATCTCACCCCCCGCTGAGCACTGAAGAGAAAACTAGAAGCATTTGGGCACATGATTGCTCTGAAATATAACATCTTCTCCTGATCTACTGACTTGAGATTACAGAGGAGTCCTATCTGGTGGGAACCATCTTAGACAAAGATGTACGAGGGAAGTCAGTCAAAACATGAAGTGGTGAGCAGCTAACCACAATTGTAAGGTCATCATGTCAGTCAAAAAAGTTCTAAAAAAGGATTGTTCAACCAAAATTCCATTGTGCTGTCATCATTTATTCAGCCTCATGTCATTCCAAACCTGTTTGCCTTTATTTCTTCTGTGCAACACGGAAGAGGATATTTTGAACTTTGAAGAAAGCCAGGGACGTTCAAAACAGCACTGATTTTCATTGTATGTACAAATAAGACATTTTGAGACAATTTCAAAATACTGTATCTTCTTTTCCGAAGAGTAAAGGTTTTGGACTGACATGAGGGTGAGTAAAGAGTAATTTTCATTTTGGGTGAACACATCCTTAAAAAAAAAAACAAAAACAATAAAATTCAAGTTGACTTGGAGCACCTCTCTCTCTCTCTCTCTCTCTCTCTCTCTCTCTCTCTCTCTCTCTCTCTCTCTCTCTCTCTCTCTCTCTCTCTCTCTCTCTCTCTCTCTCTCTCTCTCTCTTTGAAAATGTACAAATGCAGAAAGTTTTCTGTGATGGAAAGTTTTAGAGGATAGAATAGTTTGTAGTATAAAATCATTACTGAAAGTCCCCATAAAACATGAAAACGTGTGTGTGTGTGTGTGTGTGTGTTTGAGAAAATGATTAACTGTTTTAAATCAAAGTGGTCTTGGTATTTCTAGCTGTGTTCTGGAGCCATGCAGTCCCGGGTCTGAGACAGTTTACTGCTTCTAATTAAATGGGTGTAATGCTGGAAAGAGTGTGTGGTCTTCTTTACAACCGATAAGAACTATAGGAAATGTGAGAAGATAGAGAAACATTCTGATTTATTCAGCATATCTTGTGTGGGCTGTAAAATACTGTATTTCTGCCATAAAAAGCTAATATTTCATTAAAAAAACACACAGTATGAAAAACAAAAAACTGTATAGATTCGGTCAGATGTGTGTTGACTAAATCTAAAATAAACTATATCGTTGCTTCAGTGAGGCCTTTGTTGTGTACAACTCAAAATGGTATGTTGGCAAATACATCAAAGTTGTTACGATTTTATGTTTCATTCATTATCATCTCAATAAGTGTAGACACTGCAACCAAATACAGCCGCAACCACCATCCGTGCAAGTCTTACTTGTATGTGAGGTCTGTTTTGTCCCAGCGTCCTCCGAACAAATCAAAGCGTTTTCGACGATGGCGACTCCCAAGCAAACCTACTTTGTGGGTTGAGTAATGAAGGGCGTTCCCTCCCTTCTCTGGGGGGTAGTCTGGCACTCCACAGCGAGGCCGGTTCCAGAATTGAGTGTCATTCTTGGGAAGAGTCGAGTGTGGGTACACTCTCTTATTGCCAGAGTCTTCACTCAGGGTATCCTGGACATAATGAAGTTGGTTCCTCTTTTTGAGGCCATGGTGATGGGTCTTTTGAGGCCAGTCCTGTCAACACACACATAAGCTGTCAATCAAATGCACCTTTGACCAGAAACACCTTCATGCTATGCAATTTAAATGGGTTGGGTTGGTTTGGTTTGGTTTTGCAGTTGCTTTTCTGGGTGGTTTTTAAGGCAATGCTATCAGTGTTGTTATTGTTAATAATAACTAAAACTATTACACATATTTTTGTTCATTGAAATAAAGCTGAAATAAAAAGATGCTAAACTTAAAAACCTTAATGAAAATTAGGAATGTTGCCTTAGCAACTTGTTGAAAAAAATCTTTTAAAAAAAGTTCAAGTTAAGTTAGATTAAAACTGAAATAAAATGCAAATAAAATAAAGCTCAAGAGAAACATACATTTTAAAAAAACTAAAAATGGTTTGAATAAAAAGTTTATTATTAATTTTTAAAACTAATAAAAAAAACCTAATTAAAACAATCTAAAAATGTTATGTAACTAAAATATCAAATAAACTATAAATATAACTAAAAATATAAACAAACTAAAATATAAAAATAAATGGCAATTAAAAATATATAAATAATATATAAGATAATAGCTGAAATAAAATAAAATATGTTTGTTGACAACATTTCTCATTTTAGGTTAAGTTTTTTTTTCACTAAAACTAAAACTGAAATAAAAAAAAATAATTAAAATGTAATTAAAATGTAACTAAACTAATTTTTATTTAAAAATAATAGGTATAAATAATAAAAAGTATAAATGTTAACACATTTTTAAAAAGAAAATAAAATTCAAAGTAAATACTATAATATTAAATAAAAAATGCTTGGGTGCTTGAGCAGTTTCTAAGGTGTTGCTTGGGTGTTCATATAGTAAGGTGAAGGGGGCAAATAAGGCTACATTGTTGGCTACATTGTTGGCATGTAGTTATGCAGCAGTTGGTTTCACGTCACAGATAATTTCCAAGAAGCATTATCACAGTCAATTTCCTCAACCAAATTTCAAGGAAATGGTTCTGTTAATGGACTGGGAGGTTAACTGCCTGAAGGGAAAGTCAGATTGCCCCAATATCTCTCTTTCCCCAAACCTCTCTTTCTCTCTCTCTAATTTGTGCATGGTTTAGAGGCCAGGGGTGGTATAGAGTGAACTTTTTTTATGCTTTTAAAAATCCTTCCGCCACTCGTAGCCATAAGGAGTCTTTTAAAAGCAGTAATTTAAGTAAGAGAATATATTTAGACAACCACAAAACATTTGGAAATATAAAGCAGCATGTCTGAAAAGAAAAAAAAGCCTTTCTTTATCACGGGGAGCTGGTTGGATATGATGAAGTGAGTGGCTTTAGAGTGTATAAAAATGAGTGGCCATGGATGTTTTTTTTCTTCAAGTTTCTGTAAAATGGTAAAACGACCAGGGATAAAATCCTGTGCCCACAACAAAGAATGAATGACAGGACAGTTATGCTGCCACCCGTGATGATGTAATTTTGTCGGCCAACCCGTAAGATACAATCACCGTGGTTCTTTCGACAAAAAACAATAGGATCTTTAAATTGATATTGGATTATTGCAGAAAATACGTGGCCAACAAACGTTTATGATATTTACACGTTTTCCTCATTATGAAAATCTTCACAAATTATCACAACTTAAAAAAAAAATTGAAGTCTTTAATACATTGCCAAAAGTAAAAACGTAGGTTATAAATGAACTACGCCAAGGTCGCATGACTTCAAATTCACCATCACTAATCTTCCGTCAACTCTTTAAGTCTTTATTTTGAAGCCTTCCGGTGTATATCAGATTGGCACAGTCCGTAACCATTTTTAAATCTTCTCCTAAAAATATTTTTTTCCCTTGGCTTTCAATTCACGGTGAGCTTTGTCGAGGTAGGCATCTATGTTATTTAGTTATGCGTGTATTGTGTGAATCGGTGGGCGGGGCTAAACCGGCCGTGTTGAAGTAGGCGTTGATCTTCTTCTGCGGGGGTGGGGTCTTATCCTCTTTGACGTCATAGTTCCCCACTTTGAAAAACGAGTCGTTTGCTGAGCCTGGTATCAATTAAAGCTTGACGTTTTCAGTTCTGAAACTTACAGGATATTCTTATAATATGATGACCTCTTAGATGTCAAAAGGTCAAGGAAAATTTGATTTCTCAGTTCATCACCCCTTTAATACTTCAAAAGGTCAGTACTTTTATGTTATATCACATAATGAAATATGGATACAGTTAAAAGTCTGTAAAACAAATGTTGCTACCGTATTTTTTATGGTAAATTTCTGGTAACCACTGCCAGTTTTTTTCACGTAAATTTAATTTTTTGTAGATTTTTTTTTTTTTTTACAGTAACTTGAGCTTGTGTTGACCACATACTTTATTTCAAGCATCAAAAAAAAAAAAAAAAAAAACACACACATTGACTTCAGGACGATGGAACTGGAAAGGCGTAAATGCTAAATGCTTTCTGGGATTTGGCCTACAAAAATGAAATCCCTACCGCACTCCATACATCAAACATCAAATATCATCTGATTGGCTACAAGCAAACAGTTCAGTGCAAAGAGACAAATTGCTTATTGCTGGACACTTGTGTAGCATCTGCTAAGAACACAGTGTAAATCAAGACAAATTCTAATAAATAAAAGGAAAAACAACTAAATATTTGTGGGCAAGTTGAGACATAGTATGTTGGTAAAAATCCACTGACATGTGAACTTGATAGCGTTGCTAAAACATGACCCCACACCCCCGGCAATGAGGAACCGCACAAATTCCACAGATAGAAGTGAAGAATTTACCGCACTTTATCTACTCTCAGTTTGTTTCTCAAATCCGCTGAGTGTGCATGGACTTTCCATGGGCTGAACCATCATTAAATGGTCATACATGTTGAAAGCATGTAATTTAAGCAGTCTCTAAACAACCTGGAGACAGGCAAGTTTTTTTGTACAACAGTCAAGATTGTTTATTGTGGAGCAGTCAAACCTTTCAGCAATGACAAACTGGCCTCAAGACTACTTAGGGAGCGACGGAGGTGGAAGAAAAACACCCGGGTGTCTCAGGTTCAACGGGAGTCAAGGGTCAAAGGTTAAAGCCTAAATCAATAAAACAGACCCCTTAGGCCAAAGTAAACACACATACTCCCATTTCAAACCAAAACTCAGTAGACAGTCTATGTTTTTACCCCTTCTAGAAATGTTTAACTGATACAGTCTGTATAACCAACGCACAATTCCAAGTACTCTACCATTCTAACGTTTATGGTCGTTATTTTATTTTTTACATTTTTTGGAATGAAGTCTCTTGTGTGCATCAATGCTCCATTTATTTAATCAAAAATACAATAAAAACCATAATATTGTGATTTTTTTTTTATCAATTTAATGTGTCCATGCTGAATAAAAGTATGAATTTCTTTAAAAAAAAATTGTACTGAATGTACATAACCTTTATGAAAAAGTCATAAAAATACTTTGAACTCTATGATCCGATTTTGTTACCACATTTTATAATATACTATCAGTATGTTATAAAAGGTAGAGGTGCTGAGTGCAAACAAGATAGATCAGGTTTCTGATGTAATGACACATAAGTGTATATATCACCTGAAACTAGAATCAAAGCCAAGTCTCGTAAGAAACAGCATATGCAGACAGATTTTTTCTCAACAAACATCCCAACTATCAATCTATAATTAGATCTTATGAAACACTACTCCATAATTGAGGTAAATCTAAGAGCTAAATTCGACTGATGATGTGTTGATATGTTCGTAGAACACAAAAGGAGAATTTTTACAAATCTTATAATTCAAAAATGGTGTGGTGAACTGTTCTTTTGTGACTAATTAAAAAAAAAAAAAAGATTACATGTTACTGCACTATTGAGGGACTATGCTGGGAAATCTTTACTTTTAATATTAGATCGTGCAAACAATTTACCGCAACACACACATATCATTTTAACAATAGGCCCAATTTAAAGAACATTTAACTCAACCAGACATTCCTCAAGTCTGGGCATATTTTACAGCATCCACCTGCATGTAGTGAAACATGAGAAAATGGAAGTCCATTCGGAAACCCACTGAAACGGATTCAGAATTACCATATAAAACAAAACTCTCCTTTTCCAAACCTCATCATCTTGTGCAAATTTTTGACATTTTTATGATACCTTCCTGACAGATATACGCCTCTCATCAGCTGAGAAACAAAAACAACTGGGAATTATTTTACCTTAAGCGGTATTACACCTTTACGCATTCTAAGTCAAACATCAGGCATTTGTGCCTGAGGGAAGATCTGGCATGTTCTGAACCATACAGAAGAACTATTAACACCTCCATTTATAATATCACATATCCAACATTTGGGAATCTTTTTAATGTAAATGTAAATGAAAACAACTAAGCTGCATTTCTGGATAAATGAAATTCACTGCTCATGTTTACCACCACTTTCACCGCCATGCACCACATGTGCATCTGTAGGTCAATAGGCCAGTGGGTAAAAACTCTAACATGATACAGTATGTTATGCTGAAACAAAACACAGAGATCCTGAGCCGATGGCAAGCCTTTGGGGGAAATCCAAAAGAAAAGAGCTGACATGTCAGTGCAAGACGAAGTTTTAGAGAGAGTTAGCGTGCCTGGCATTGTGCCATCTCTATAGGGTTCCTGAGGATAACCTCTTTGTTTGTAGCCGAATCTTTCTCTATGGGGCATCCGAATGATGTCACCAACTCCTGACAGATCCCTTACATTCATCAGCACAGCCGGCACCAGGAGCGAAAGATTATGCGTTTCCAAAACAAACTCGAGCACCTTTCTACATTCGCATGACTGTTTACTACTGACTCAGCAAGCACTAAAAATACAGCCAACAGCACTTCCTATCATCCTGCTTTTCTGGCTTGGCTATTTAGTTCCAGTGCAACTATGATACAAACATCCTGGCTCTGTCTCTTTGTCTCTCTCAAGCATGCCATATTGTCCAGAGAAAAATTACAAACAAGAAATTCCAGCCTGTTACGGGCATTTTCTGGTACATTAAAATAGGCCACAAGTAGAGATAAAGAATGAACCAGAGGAAATCGGACTGTGGGTAAATATTTACATGCAGAGACCTCCAGAGATCTGCATTCTTTTGGGGTTGTATACATAAGTTAAGTGATTCCACTGAAAAGGAAGACTGTTTAGTGGGAACAGGGTAGGGATGATGTTGATTGAAGATATTTATGCAAAACGACCCTCAGTGTCGACTCTAAAGTCAAGTAGGGAGAGAAAATACAAGTTCTTATAATAAATGATTTAATGGTTTCCACTTGTCAACTCTTTCGCTTCCATGTGGAACAACTAAGCAATATCACATCTGATGTATTGGAGCAGGAGCAGCCATAAACTTGAAATAAAGGTATTTCAAGAGCATTAAGTTCTTTTGTCTCTTAATTTCAGTAGAGATAGGAAACAGCTGGTGAGAGGTTTCTCTAAAGGTCAGGTGACTGGAAAATGGGGGTTTGAATCAGAACCATGTACATCAGGGTTTCTGGTGTCAATCATGCTCTCGTTTGAGCCCACGGGCGAGAAAGCTAAACCAAACCACTCCGTAGGTGATGTGTTGCAAATGACCCTGACCTTTTTCTCACAGGTTGAGATTGGGTTATAAGGATAACCAAAACTGAATAATTGGTGCTGATTAACAAGGGGATCTAGAATGGGTAAGAAGATCTTTTCCTTTTCCATCCCTAAAATTTTACAAAGGTTACATCCTGGATTGTGCACGATTCAGAACTGAATTGAGAACACGTTTTAAATTGCAATTCAATTCTTGAAACTAGATGAACAGACTGAAATTCAAAGAAAATAATATAACACACTTTTGTCAAGACAAATTTTGAACGTTGGCTTGACTAAGACTTTTGAAGGAAAACAAAGAAGGTTTAAAAATCCTTGAAGTTTGAGAGTTTATAGCCCTTATGGACAGACAGATAGACCGGAGCAATGGAATTATAGAACGATAGATAGAATGGTCGTGATGGATGGATGGATGGATGGATGGATGGATGGATGGATGGATGGATGGATGGATGGATGGATGGATGGATGGATGGATGGATGGATGGATGAGAGCCTAAGTCCCGCCCCTCCGCTTCTGGCTCATGAGACCTTATTTTGGAAGAAATATGTGTGGTAGTCAATGGCGAGAGACAACTTATATTTTTAGTCAAAAACGTCAGTTTGTCATAAAACAGAAGAGTAAAATTTAGTTTTGTGTGAAAATCGCTCAATGAACTACATCTCCCAGGAAGTGAAACAACGAACAAGATCCGCTGCTCGTGTGTGTGCAGTCTGGTACAAAACACAGGCATGACAGCATAACGTTACGATTATAACGTAAGATTATAGAAACAATGACAGACATTAGCCTCAGTAAAGTTAGCTTCATTCATTGAGAGAAAATGTGCGCCTCTGGGGGTTTGTAGTCTTTGTAATTATGTAAAAAACTGCGACTTTCTTTACTTTAAAATGTATCTTTTAAATTGACAAACATCATATGTGTAATTCGGGGCACAATTCAAATGAAATCAAAATATTTGTTGTCTCTCGCCACCATACAATATATTTCCGAAATAAGGTCCCATGGTAGTCGACTGGAAGGGGAGGGACTTAGGCTCTTTATTCAAATTCCAATTCAACTTCCTGTATTGTGAGGCCAATTCAATTCAAATTGCATCTTGTGATTTTAAGGACAGAACGAACAAACAAATGATGGATGGATGGATAAATAGATAGATCAAAATCTTCTTCTCAAATTCCAATCAAACTTCCTGTTTTGCGTGGCCAATTTGATTCAAATTCTAGCTCGTGATTTGAAAGGGAATTCAGAATTTTGCATCCCCTGTGGATTGGACATCAGTCATGTTTGGTTAGTGTGTTGACTGAGTTGTATAATGTTCTGGCAGTTCTCATGGAGCTTGTGAAGTGTGCACAATGCCTTAAAGAAGGACATCAGCTTTTCTTTTTCTCAGGGGGGTCAACAAATCCAGTGGTAGCTATCTGGATCCTTCCATTTTCCTCTCTGTCAGCAAACACAGGGGTTGTTATCCTGCTTAGCGTGCCAGATGACTTGTCCCTGCCTGCATAATCTCCTGCTCCCGCTTTGTCAACATTCAAGAACAAATTGACAGCACATGCTCCGCATCAGAGCTGCCTCTACTTTCAAACAATGTTTTTTAAAAACGTCTGAAGCTGGTTTGATTCCAGGTGCCATTCCTATTTGATTGGCAAAGTGGGTCAAGATAAACATACAATAAATGGAAGCTGTTCTTTAGCCAGATGCTTTGACAGCATGCAGTGTTTCATTGTCATTTTGTGGTAATGCTTTATGTTCTTAAACAAAGACAGTGTTCAGTTGTTCTCCGCCGTGTTACAACTACTCGTTTCTGCTCTTTCATTCAGTTTCATATAGATGTGTGTTTTTTAGCCCGACATTTTCCCTGGAAAAAAATCTGTGTATGGATTTTTGCCAACTGGGTTACAACAGCCATCTGTAGTTCTTCTTTGTCCACTTCCTCTAAGCCCTACAAGCCCTCGCTTTCTTTGTGCAAAACAAAGTTCTTATAGCCAGATTTTAGTTCTTCAAAGATCAGCAAGAAGTTTAAACCATTCAGGGGGGTTAAGGATCTTTTCTGAAACCAATTCAACATAAAGGAGCTGGGTTTGGTTCTTATGTATAACATTCAGCTATATGGATTCAAAGGCATGATACTGACAAATGAATGCAAATTCAGTGAATATTCAACAATGGCTATATGTAATAAATAAATAAATAACCAATCATTTGTACCACAATTGGCATCTGATGGAGCGGTTGAAGTGAGTTCATTTATGAATGGAAATTGACCTGTTATTCCATTTCTAAACAGAAACAAGAATTGTATTAACTAGATACTTGGCTATAAGGTTCAAAATAGTTTTAGACCCTTAGACATTATGTCATGGGGTTTTGGAAGCCAATTTGAATCTGTGCATTTATACACAAAATGCTGCCTTTCACTTATGACTCATTGACTCAAACACACTACATGCAAAAAAACAAACAAACAAAAAAAAAAACCATTCCAATATCCCACTCTTTAGACAAATGCAAATATGCTACACTTATTACAATGCATGAAATTCTCGATTGCACAGTCATAAATATATAATAGCTCTTTAGATTCTTAATGTGTATGAGTTGTTTGGTAAATGAGTAAAACCATGTCAATAAATAACTAAATACCTAAATAAAGAACATTAAGGGAATATGCTTGCAGCATAATGTGAACTTAACTCATCAAAATGTTGTTTTTTCAAAGAAAAACAACTTAATATTAATCTCCACTGTGAGAGTTGCCATACATTTCACTGATGCAAATCTAATGCAAATGATCTTTGTAATAAAAAAAAAAAAACAGAAAAAATCTCTGCTGCTAGTCAGAGGTATTTTCATGTCTCCTCTAGACAAGTTTTGTTTATTGTAGTAGCTTGAGTAGATCTCTGTGAAGCAGGTGAATTGTAATAAACGGGTAATAAATCATGACATGTGAACTTCATCACTTGTTCACAGTGAAACAGAGGGTTATGTCAACATTTCAGTCGTTTAGATAGTTGTTGTTTTTGCATGCACTTCTTTATTTCAAGTAACTTATGTTAATTGATATTTTTGTAGATCGTCTCTTAAAACCATTTAAAAATCACTCACCGCAGCAGGTTTGTTGTACCTGTAGCTGTTCCCGTCTGGAACCGGTAGAGAATGAATGCACACTGAACAGTATAAGACTGCAGCGACAAGCTGTGCAGATCGCATCATCCTGCTGTGATTCAGAGCCGCACGCACCACCTGCATGCGCGCGGGACACTTTACCAGACGAGCGCGAGAGAGAGAGAGAGAGAGCGCGCGCCTGTCTGTTGAGCTTTACTGTGACCAAGCGCAGACTAGCCGAGGGATTTATACTCTCTGATTTCTTTGTTCTCTTTTCTTCAAATTACACTTGTCTTTCAGTGGCTGGAGTGGCAAGTTCACCGGCAGTCACGTGATCCAGCCCTCCTCTGGCGCGCTCCGTCGCGAGAGGGGAGACTGTGGGTAGAATGATGTGGGTTAGCAGAGGTATAGATAGGCTGGTAGTAACCCTCCTCTCTTACAGTTTGATACGATAATAATATGCTGTTAACATTTGTCAGTTGTTTTATTAAATAGCCTACTTCTCCGCCTGTTTATTATTTGTGATTTTAAGGCAATTTCTAAAGTGCACCTGTTCCATTTAACCCATAGGCTATATCATGTTATCTACAGATTAAAATGATACCATGTTAAATATTTTACAGAAAAAAAATGCAATATAATAGTTATATTTAAATAATACATTTGTGTGTGTGAGAGAGAGAGAGAGACTCTGGACCACAAAACCAGTCACATTGGTCCATATTTTGAATTTGAGATTTATACATCATCTGAATTAATAAGCTTTCCATTGATGCATGGTTTGTTAGGACGGGGTAATATTTGGCTACAATAGCTACACCTATTTGAAAATCTGAGGGTGCAAAAAAAAATCAAGAAAATCGAGAAAATCGTTGATCAGTTGTTCGTGATTGTGCTGCATTCACACCCAAAATAGGCCTAAATTTACTAAATATCTTAATGGAACATGATCTTTATAATATTCGAATGATTTTTGGCATATGATAATTTTGATAGCCTACAATTGTTGGCTATTGTCACAAATATATCATTGACTGTTTTTGTGATCCACGCAGGGTCACATTGATTCAAAATAATTGGGTTATAAAAACTTTACCTGTTGTTTACTGTAAGAACTAATTATTTGCTTTAAAGGAATATAAGGCATTACTTTTGAAATTACAATACATCATTAAAACCTAAAACAGTTACCTGTCTCATAAGGGTTCAATTCGTTAATAGAGGAGAAACAGTACTGGAGATACAGACTTGCTTTTCTGAGATTGAAACAAAGGCTGTGTTCTCTATTTGGCACCGCTCAAGTGGCATGCTTGATTTATCCACCTAACCCTAAAAGCACCCGACAATGAGAAGACACATTTCTCAGATGCCTCTGGTTAAAGCGCATGAACAGTGTCATTAGTGTTGAGTCCATTGTTGAAGAAATTGCCTGCTCGGGAAGCATGCAAATTAAAGGGCTTTTGCTGATCTCTTTTGAACAGCATCAGTCTGTGGTGTCAAGAAATTTGCAAGAAATTCAAGTACTGACCTTAGGAACACCTTTGTCAAATCTTTGTCTAACGATAGCCTACTGTAATGTTCATTTTGACTGACTCGAACATCATTGTACTTCTTTGTTTGTGCACTTGTTTGTTGTGTACTAACCAATGGAGAAAGATCCAGCTTGAAACCATCTCAAACTTTTGGCAGTTTTTTTTTTTCATTTTGTTTTGATATAAATCACAGCTGGGGAAAATGCTGAAACTATATCTATATCCTGTTTTAGAACCCCTGCCAAATGAGTCAGACCCTTCTTTGTCTCCGTCACTGTAACAAAGAGCTTTGTTTAATTTTCTTCCACGCATTTGGATCCGACCCAAGAGAAATCTTGCTATGCGAAGCAGCTTTTTGAAAGAGTGGGCTGATGATGGTTTTCTGGAGGGACACGCAAGCTTCTTCAAAACAAACAAACAAACAGTTATTACAGTTTAAAGCCAGATTTTTACTTGTAAACGTCACTGGAACTAATCACAGAAGGTTTGGTTTGAGTTGACCATTGAGTATTCCAAGCAATTTCAGAGATAAGCTTCGACTTTTATTCAGGAGATGGTTTTTTTTTTTTGGTTTTTTTTTGCCTATGATCTCCAGCTGCGGCTCTGTTTCCCCTCAGCGTTCTATGAATCGATAAGAGGCATTGATCTATTTTTTAAGATGAAGCTTCTGCACAATTTCAAATTCAATTTTACATGAACCCTCAAATCCTAATAAAACATTTTAGCACCATCCTGTGGATAAACAGAGTGTCTTGCTTCATCCAGGACTCACATGAACCTATTCCACTTTTGTGAGTGGATTTCACCTACAGCCTAAGAAAATAAAGGTTCTTGCCAAGGTACAAGGTTCTTTTGAGTGGGAAAGGTTTCTTTAGATTATTAAAATGCTCTTAAAATAGTTATTTTAAGAGATTTTTCAAGGCTCTTTGGGGAACCCAAAATGGTTCGTTTATGGCTTCGCTACAAACACCTCTCTTGGAACATATATTTTTAAGAGTGCTGCCCATTTCCTCAAACTAAATACCAGTGTTTGTTAACCCTTTGACCTGAGCCAACCACAACAAAGCCAATGAGACACGCATATAAATCAATTATGTCTTCTGATAGCTGTCTGAAAACAAAGGAAGACTGTCCAGACTTCCTTTAAAATCCATCAATCCCCCTCACTTTTGTGGAAAGAACCACAATGGGGCTGACTCATCTCAAATAGCAGGGTCACTCAACCCCCATTAGATGGGGGCAGGGGGGAAAAACACGTTTATTTCTCTCGGTTTTTCTGCCAGGCATCCCAGGTGTGCAAAGCCGGAGAGATCAGAAAATGAAAAGCACAGATAGTGAATTCACTTCTGTTTGCACTGTCAGCTCCGTGTGAACGCAATATACCAATAGACGCTTCCACATCTACTAAAGATACGTCTACCTTAACAGCACCTATATTTACTTTAAACTCACTCACACTTTGCTGCGACAGCCCTGCGTTGAGCTTTACTGTGTAGGCTATATACCGATAGTTGTAAAGTTAAGGGCCTCCTTGCTGTAAAATCTCCGCTACTGAACATTCAAAGCACATTTACAGCAGGGACTATCAAACAGGAAAAACTCTAGAGATGCTTCTCAAATGTGCTTTTTTCATTATTTGATGTTTTGGCCATAAACATAGGTATGTCTATCTCTCTCTCTCTCACACACTCTCTGTCTTTCTCATCTGCACACCTGCAAAAATCAAAGTATCTGCAAGGGATCATTAGGGAGGAGATCTTTAGGCTTCCCATCATTGCATTAAGCTGTGACTGAATCACATAATCTCTGACACATTGATCCATTTAAGAGAGTGACTGTCTAATGGTACAATTCATGGCATCACACTGGGTCATAAACATTTAAACGTATCAAGAACATTTCTGATAGCAAAACCCGAGCCTTAGAAGTAAATGGAATACAAATGTGTCTTTTGCCATACAACACTTGAACTCCGTTTTACGAGGTGTCTGGTAACACTTATTTTTCGCCCTTCCATGAATTATAGTCCTTTTATAATTCCTCCAAAAATAGTTGGGTGAGTCAATTGTGAACGACAGCTTTGGGTTCTTCCCAGGGGAGAAATTCCCTTGTCTTTTACTTTTTTATGGTAAAACACAGATTTGATACATGCTGAAAATGATTAATGTATCATCAAGCACATGATCTTGAATTCATACTTTCTCCAGCTGGTTCTCTTCCACAAGTGATTATGGTGTGTCCGTACAGGACCTGAAATGACAGCTAATATTAAACATATGGGAATAGAATATGCTGTTTTTGTTCAAATGTCAAATGTTTATGGTGGGTGAAAAAAATTCAGGAAGGATGTATTAAATTGTTAAAAATTGACAGTAAAGATTTTAACATTGTTACAAATCTATTTCAAATAAATGCTGTTAAATTAATCAAAGAATCTTAAAAAAAGATCAGTTTCCACAAAAAAAAAAATAATATTAAGCAGTACAAATGTTTTCAACATTGATAATAATAAATGTTTCTTGAGCATCAAATCAGTATATTAGAATGATTTCTGAAGGATCATTTGTCATGATACAGATTTACCATCAAATGAAAACAATATTTACAATTTATATTACAATAGAAAACAGATATTTTAAATTGTAATAATGTATTTCACTTTATTGTGTTTTTGATGCAGCCTTGATGAGGATAAGATACTTCTTTTAAAAGCCTTAAATTAAAATGTAACCGATCCTAAACTTGTGAAGCATAGTGCTGTCATAGATTGTAGAAGGTCTATAGCGCAAATAATTCCCTTAAAGTGTCTTTAATACAATAAACAACTGAATATAGAGCAGAATAGTAGGGACAGGGGAAAACACAACCACAAGACTAAGAAAAGACCAGACAAAGAACTGAATAAAACAGGAGAATTTACACAGGCTAACCGAGTTAATCAAACGACAGGTGAACAGAATCATTAAACCATCAAGGGAAACACACTAAAAAACTAGGTCACACAGGCAAACAGAAATAAAACACATTGAAACTAAACCAAAACTGAACATATACGTTACAAGTACATGTTTCATATTTTTTTACTGTTTAAATTTAGCTGAAAATTCTATAAAATGGTATTGGAGAGGTTCAGTTGTGACATCTAACCCCATGACAAAATGTCCCACTAATAGGACTTGCTATCATTTGATCGATGTGTTTTTAAATGAACACATTTTAATTTCTTTTTTTTTCCTGAGCAAATATTATAGAAATGTTCAATAGCTTTAAGATCATTAAGATTAAGAGGTGCATTTATAGTGAAATTGCCTTCATTTTTTATTTATTTTTTTAATAGTCAGGAGTAAATTCTGACTATTAAAATCTGAGATGAAGTGCATATATTTTCTCTGCTTAAGTCAATGTTGATTTCTCAGGTGAAATCCTTCACTCGTAATTACCCCTCAAACAAATTTAAAAGCAGAAAGATATTCTGGTTTAGTAACTAGTTTCCCTGCTAAATTAGTATTTTATTAACACACACATTAAAAAAAAAACACACCGCATTGTGCAATTTGATTACAGATAAGAACACATGTTTCGGGTGGGTTTTTACTGAATAACATATTTTGTTTCAGTGCCAAATGTTTAAAGCATTTACAGCTATAGCTCTTAAATATATTTAATATACTATAACTCTTTAAGATTCAGCCTGTTGTAAGAGGTGGGTATCACTAATGATGCCTATAGGAGAGAAAATTAACAGTGGAAAAAGATCATACAGCCAAAACTACCTGAAGCCTCCCTTTTCTTCCTCTGTGCCCCATGGACTTTTCAATAATAAGGAATCCTGTAAAGAAATTACAATGCTGGATCCCTCACATCCCACCAGGATCATGAACCTTTGGGGTACGATGGGCATTAAAGCCTCTAATGACCAACTCGACAAAAGACAATTGCTTCTATTTTTGTTGTAATGTTATTGTGTTGTGCATGTCAGCAAATAATAACAGCAATCTTTATGCTTATCAAAAGATGTTTGCTTTACATTTACCCATTGGACTTACAGGACCTTCGAGGAACATGTTTTTTAGTAGCCTGTGTGTGTGCCATGCTACAAGTTGAACCACAGGGCTCCATATAGGCTCCATACCAGCATGCAGCTGTTAATTACGTGTTTATTTGTGAAATTCTATGTTGATTAAGAACAATAAAGCTAATGTTTTGATCACAAAGACCAAGAGGTTCAAAACAAGCTTCTATTGTGTTGTTGTTAGTCTTTCTCGGGGTCCGGGGCCCCACCAGTCTGGTAAAATGCAAGCCAGACTCCTCAAACACTCCACCATGGAAGCAGCTTCAACCAGACCCCTGAGGCTCTATTAAACGTCACTCAGTGGAAACATGAAAGAAAGCCCCGTGAAAATGAATCATAGCCTCTACCCCTCCTCACCCTGAGCCCTCCATCCCATGTGCCTGTGACCACAAGAAAGAGCATGGAGAAGGAGTGGAGGTTGTAAAACACAAGCTGGCTTTAGTGCAACTTGTTGTTTTGCACTGTGATGCGAGATGCAAATTGTTGGCATAGCGATATATATAGTTTCTTTCATCTGTTGAACACAAAATAATGTATTTTGAAGAATGCTGCAACAGCCATTGACTGCCATAGTATTTTTGTTTTCTCCATACTGTGGTTTTCCATACAATGGCCACAGTCGGGTTACCAGCATTCTTCAAAATGTCTTTCACTCATTCAGGTTTGGAACAATTGAGGGTGAGTAAACGATGACGGAATATTCTTTTTTGGGTGAACTAACACGTCAAACTGATATGAGAATTTTTCAAAACGTACATAACAAAATGATTGCACAATATATTTACCTCTTGGATTTTTTGCTTTTAATTGCTTTTTAGACTTGGTGCATACCTCATCATGGACCATGGACATGGTATTCTTGAGCACTAAGGGTTATTTAAGTTCAATCTCATATAAAGTCATATAATGTAGACACAACAGACCACCTATAATGTTGAAATAAAGCAGAACCTTATACAAAGCCTAATGTATGCTGAATCACCTCCTGCCATCTGAGATTGGGGTGTGAATCATGCCAATTTAAGTAAATTTGAGCTCCCCCGTGCCACACACTAAGCAGAAATTATCAGGCCAGCTGTAACCACAACACAATCTTGGACATTGTTTGTGCTGTTTTTATGTTTATGTCCCTGGATTTGACTAAAAAGGATTTATGTCAATTTACAATCTTCCATTTTGCCTTAAGTTGAACCTTTCTTCACAGATTTAGGCTATTTAAGACTACAGCAGATGCTTGTGTGATTCAAGAATTTAAAGGGATTCATCCCAAAACGTCCTCATTTACTCACCCGTTTACATTTACTCGTGTTATTTCAAACCAATGACTATATAAGTACAAAAACGTTATCCTTGAGAAGAATGATGATAATGAAAGCAAATGGTGAAGATGCTCCTGTTGTTCCCCCCCCAGTTATTGAGTTGAACATTTCCCAATGTGTTTGAATGAGTTTGAATGAGTTGAAAAACCTGAGCTTGGGCATACATGTTCAAAATTATTTGAAGTGAACATTGACAGAACTATCAACAAATTGATTACAAGGTTTATTAACTTAAATTTGATTTAGAAAAACAAGGATGCTCGTAGAAATAGATTTTAAAAAAAATGTCAAAAACATAATCACACATTACATTTTTAGACATAAAACCAGTAAAAGAACCGTTCACTGACAGTCTGGGAAAAAATCGAATGGATTAAAGAAGACAAAAATGCCAGGTAATGGCTTGTAAAATAGTGGCCTACTACAGCATTGAACAATAATGATACAATAAAACGTAACACATTTAATAGAGCCTCTGTATTTTTGTCTACACTTTCCACTCACTATATTTTGTGTTATACTGAAATTACCCTGTTAATGTTGGCCTACAGTTCTTGAAATGGATCTGCGTTCACAGAGATGGTTTCAATGCCGATATTTTAGTGCCATCTGGTGGGAATGCTTGTGACTGTGACATAAGATGAACAAGAGCCTATGTAATGTAATGTAGTGTTTCTGTTTTGTAAAATGTTGGAAAGAATTTCACATTCACAGTTATGAATTTAGAAAAATTAAATTTAAAACTCTGTCAAATCGTTCTTCCCTCCATCTCAACTATCGCATAAAAGAGCCAGGATTCTACTATCTAGCCTGGGTAGTTTAGGAAAATCTTAGGAATCACTTGAGCATATCTGTTATACATAATAGGCCTACATTTACGTGACACACGCACACAAAATTAATCCAGGCGCTTTTCTACAAATTTCTAGAACACTGTAGCGCGCATGCGCTATTTTCTGTAGTTAGAGTTACAACACAAGGTCAAACGCACGTGCGCATACCGGCTGTCATTCAGTACTAGTCTGTGTGGATAGAGAAGATATAACTACCCTCGCGCTTTGTTGGAGACTTTATAATAATAATTGGGCATTAATTGCGGTTACGATCTACATTTGAAATGGCAAGAGGAAGCCGCAGTCGTCCTTCAACAGCACAAACAAGGTAAGGTAACGTATGCCAACTGGTAACGTTAGTTTTGTTAAACACTGTAAATCTGCGTTCGCGAGCTGGAGCTTATTTTTACTCAATGTAGGAGTAAAGTTACGATATGTTAGCTACATTCAAGGAAAAACTCTAGCCTTTTGGACTGTAGAAAAAAAAACCTCTAGGAATTCGGATATCGCCTTTAATTGTGTATCCTTAATACATCCGGAGCAGAGTAGTAGGTGAAAGGTCAAACCAGAAACCTTATTCTTAATGATAAGGAGTTGAAAAGTATTACTATCTGCATAGTATTTATTTATGCATAATGTCTATCATTTAATAGCCTATATGACGCAAGCAGGTGTAAGACTTATCTTCTTTCCATCTGAAGTTGCCAAAAGCAGCTCAAACTAAGTCGTGTTTGCATCATGTGATAGTAATTCAGGTTAATGTAAAATATATTCGTTATATATATGTATGTATAACTTGCTTATAGTAACTTAGACTCATAGTTCATAGTAGCATAATAACATAGTTCATCTTATTTCCTTGTCAGTGCTCCTGCTCCATCCTATGCTCCAGCCCCCGCACCAGCTCCTCCAATGGCAGTGGCCCCTGCCGCGGTCCAGCCCAAGCAGCCAGGTCTCATGGCCCAAATGGCCACCACAGCTGCCGGAGTGGCAGTCGGCTCGGCTGTAGGGCACGTGATGGGCAGTGCCATCACAGGTGCTTTCAGTGGAGGTAGCAGCAGCAGCTCGGAGCCACCCAAACCAGCACCTACATATCAGGTGATGCCTGAAAAATGACATATTTCAAAACCTAATCTAATCATGACAAACTATGTATCGTTGGAAAGATCTAAAACTTCTAAATAGATATTTTAGCACCGCTTTTTGTTACAAATTATGTAGGAACAGTAATAGATGAATTCATGACATGAGTGCACCTCAAAACAAATCTACATCATAACAGGAGTTCTCGATGCACACAAAAAGTCGCAAAAAGTCGATGCACTTGCTTTAATAATTGAAACTTTGGCTTTCATGTAAAAACTTCATAATAAAACATAATTTAGTACTTGTCAATTAAGAATTATAAAATAATGTTGTCCTCTAAAAAGTATAATACGTGTATTATAAAATATCACCTTTTTTATTACATCACATAGTTTAGTAGTAGTTATCATAAATTAGGTATCATCTGAAAGCTTACGAACTCAGAATTCATCCTGTGAAAACCGTTTTGAAATTGGACATGGTGTATATATATATATATATATATATATATATATATATATATAAAAGAAAAAAATATTAAGAACAGTATATTTGATTTACTGTAAATTTAAACTTCCATGACTTTTTCATACTTTAATTTTTTTGAAGTGATTTCACTTTGACAATATTCAAAAGCATTCTTGAATTACAACCATTTAAGTTTGAATAGCTCATTTTAATGTCCATTCTCTAAAAGCTCAAAAAGGGTGGTGACAGTTATTGTTAAAGAATATATTACCTTATGGAGAAAAGGAATGGGAACAGTTCATAGTGCTCAAAAAAAAATGTCAATGGGTGCAGTTTTCCTTAAAATATCACCTTAAGTAAACTTGTCTGATTGCTGGCTTGCAAATGTGATGATAAGATTGATTTTAATATACTTTTTTATCTTCATGAAGAATATGGAATAAACCGAGATGCATGGCAGTGGTTACATCTGTCTGTTTTCTACATTTTTCAGGAGCCCTCACGACTTCCACCCTCACAGTCTGGCCCATGTCTCTTTGAGGTGAGGCAGTTCCTAGACTGCGCCACGACTCAGGCTGATCTGACCTTGTGCGAAGGCTTCAATGAAGCTCTTAAGCAGTGCAAACTCTCTCAGGGTAAGCCTCTTTTCAACAGACAACAACAATTTCAAAACATTGTTTTGTTTCAAAGTGCTTGAAATGCAACAAATTGTTTTGTAAAAATTACTCAAGAATAAAGTGAAAGATACACTCCCATTCATGTAATGTGACAAATAAAAACTCTTGTCTTTGGTATGACAATATGTTGTCCTTTTTTAGGTGTAACATCTCTGGTGTGATGGAGAACTTGGAAGATCTAAACACTAGATTGAAGATTGGTCCTCGAAATCTCCAGGAGTTAATGTGAATTACTTATGTAGATAGTTGTGAAATGCATACCAGTACTTCTAAATGTGAGATCATGTAAATGATGTTGTACAATTAAAAAGCTGCTATTTATCTTTTTCTTTGGTTTATTTTTTAAGCATGGCACTTGTCATACAAAATAATATGTTACTGCTGTGATGTGTAACTTTTTAACACATTACTCCGTTTCATGAAAGTGAAACAGTTTGATCATGATTTGTTAATGACTTACAAAGAACCAAATAGAGTTGCAAAACAAAAGCCTGATAACTAGTGATATGGCATATTTCCTAACTAAATTTGCTCAGCAAGACTTGATAACACAATCTCTTAGTTTGTCAGAAGTAAAGAAAAAAACAAATACTGACAAGCATTTACTTTACACAAACAAGAAGGAACAGAGCATTGGATTATGCAGAATAGAACTGCTATTTTACAACATTGCAATTTCATTGACATTAATTAAAAAAAATAAATAATTTTATTATTTTAATGATTCCACCTGTTTAAACACGTACAAGAGGCGTGAAAGGAATTCGGCACGCTGACCAATCACAGAGCTCGGTGAACAGGCGTCTGTGTCTTTTAACCAATCAGAGAGGGTGGTGTATCACAAGGAAGAAGTGGAGCTGTAACGGGTAGGTCGTTCCAGGTCATTCTCATACATTAGTTGGCAGCAGTAACTTGAGAAAAAATGCCGTTCATAGATTTAGAAACTAACTTACCTGCAAACAAGTTTCCAGAAGACTTTCTGAAAAGACTATGCGCTACATTGGCTGCAGCGTTGGGGAAACCGGAAGACGTGAGTATGAAAGAATAAGCTATGCATAGAAAAAAGTTATTGTTTTGTGGACAGAAGAGATTTTTCTCTCCGCGTTATTATATGCCTTGACCTTGATCACATGACTTCCGCCGCCATATCTCCAGAGGATGAATCTGGTGGTAAAGACTGACCTGCCGATGATGATCGCAGGGTCCTGCTCCCCTTGTATGTTGATGTCCGTGTCTGCCATTGGAGTGACTGATACTGCGGAGAAGAATAAGGAGCACAGCGCCAAAATCTTCCAGTTCCTGAAAGGAGAGTTTGGGCTGAGCGATGACCGGTAAATTAATAAAGATGGGGAAACACAGGGTTGAAAACACCTTGAATATATTGGCGTTCTTGAAATTAAATAAACCACACATACACAAAAACAAAAAAACAAAACATTTTAACATTACATATTTAAGCTACAGTCAGGCGTTTTCCCTCTTTGTCGCCATCTTTGTTTGAGATCTGCAATTGCATTCATTCGCAGAATTATCAACTTTACATGAGTTGTACATCAACAACCTCGACACGGCACAGCGCAGATGAACATGCCTTGTTACCACTGTGCAGGCTGGTGGTGGTGTAATGGTGTGGGGGATGTTTTCTTGGCACACTTTAGGCCCCTTAGTGCCAATTGGGCATCGTTTAAATGCCACAGCCTACCTGAGCATTGTTTCTGACCATGTCCATCCCTTTATGGCCACCATGTACCCATCCTCTGATGGCTACTTCCAGCAGGAAAATGCACCGTCACAAAGCTTGAATCATTTCAGATTGATTTCTTGAACATCATAATGAGTTTACTGTACTAAAATGGCCCCCCACAGTCACCAGACCTCACCCCAATAGAGCATCTTTGGGATGTGGTGGAACGGGAGCTTCGTGCCCTGGATGTGCATCCCACAAATCTCCATCAACTGCAAGATACTATCCTATCAATATGGGCCAACATTTCTAAAGAATGCTTTCACCACCTTGTTGAATCAATTCCACGTAAAATTAAGACGAGAAAGGCGAAAGAGGGTCAAACACAGTATAAGTATGGTGTTCCTAATAATCCTTTAGGTGAGTGTAGTTGGAAAGTATGCAATTTCAGACACAGCTATTTGGATACTGATCAAAAGTGTTGCCAAGTCCGTGGTTTTCCATCACTGTAAATATTATTTTGGCGGTTCAAAACAGCCCCCAGACATACAAATTCAGCAGAGAATTAGGCCCCCCGATGGAGAAAATCTCATTTGGACTATTTTGACTGGGGCTACTTTTGGTGCACATACCTGGCAACCTTGCTGATGATTATTTTCTGCAACATGACACCATCCTCATTGTACAACATCGTTCCTGGTATTTATGCAGAACAGCATAACTGATGTCTTTCTGGCATTATTTTTTAAATGTTATTTAAAGTACATTATGATAAACACTTGTTATACATGCAACATTTCAGCCGTAAACAAAATTACAAACATTAGCTAGATTGTTCATTATCTTTATGCTGAAATAGAATTAAATAATAGTTTGTATTTTAAAAACCTCCATTGCGTGTTGTGTTTTGAGTTGGCTCACTTGCTTTGTATCATTTATTATTATCATTTATTATATTTTTATTCAGAATTTCAGTTAAGGGAACATGGTGCATCCGAAATCGCTTCCCTACTATATAGTAGGTGAAAAACAGTGTGCCAAAATAAGTATGTCAGAATTCTCAGGAATCATTAAAGAGTAGGATGACCCACTACTTCTGGCGAGATTCTGAAGTGTGTATATGATGGACACTACTATCCCAGTAGACCATGGGAGAGGATTTGTGATAGGTCACATGATAATGACAACAGGGCAAATGTAGTACATGGATTACATTCAAACTACAGACATTCATTCTATAAAGAACATACTTTTGGCAGTTCAAAATAAGTACCTACTCAATGCTGCGGATGCTTCGAGTATACTCAAGGCATTAGCGTGCATCAGTGCTCCCTGGTTTTCATGGTGCATTGTGGGACTTTTCAGGGAGCCATTGAGATAGCCTTTAAAATGACTCCCTGATCAGGGCCCACACTACTGAACCAGGGATCTGATTGAGACTCAAAATGGCTACCAGATAAACCAAGTTGCCTTAAAAGCGACCTTTTTTCAAGATATAGGCGTAGTTTGCATTATAAAATATAATATCCTGATTGTCTGTCTCTTCTTTGTTCTGTTGCAGTATTTTGATATTGTTCCACCCTCTGGAGCCGTGGCAGATTGGGAAGAAAGGAACAGTTATGAGCTTCTTATAAGGCCTTCCTTATTTGAAAGTGAATTCTTCATATGTGATTCCTATTTGGGATTTAGACAGCTGTGTTATAAGGAAGTTGCGTTCTTATCGGATCAAGAATATTTTGCATTAACCTCTCCAGGTTCACTTGAAAAGTAGCTAATTTATGTGATTTGAAAAATAATCTGCTTACTAATCTGTTAAATATAAAATGCATTTCACATTTTGATAGCAAGTCATAGTGGGTTGGGTGTGTCTATTTTTTTTTACTTTAAAAGGTTGAAGAAATTAAGCTTAGAGAGTATATTATAATAATGTATTCCATTAGCATTGTGTTTTTCAGACTTTTCCAGGTAAAGTGCCACTTCAGTTATCGATTAACCACATCTGTCGGTCAAATCAGGCCATATAAGTATCAAGAATCATCTAATCACAAGTGTAAGACTAGAAAAACTGGAAGAACTGGTTGAGGATCGACCACTCTGGAAATTACCATTTGAAAATCCGAGACAAAAGTCTCACCTAACCTATACTTTCCCTCATCCCCCTCTCCTCCCCCATGCGAAGATCATCAGAAACTCACCCAAGAATCTAAATGGTTTAATGTGAATGATTATCATCGAGTTATATACACGTTTGATATCATTTGAAATGCCTCACGGTGACTGGTACAAGTGTCTCATTCCCAAAGAAGTAAAAAAAGACACGTTTTTTAAGAGTTTAACTGGCACACAAAGGAATGTGGTCTCTTGACAAATGGTCTCATACCCCCAAAAGGTGTAACCTCTGAATGCATTTATCCACTGTTAGCACATGTTTCTATGTGAAATTAGTTTATGTCTATATAAAGAAATGCAGAAAAGGGTTCAAGGCCTTCTGTACCTCAGATGAGCCTGTGAGGCGAGCGGCTGAGTCTCTTTATTCCGGAGCAAATAGCGAGAAAACACAGTACATTTGAGAAAATGTATTGCATTTAATCAAATACTTTGCCACAAGAAAAGACAGGTAAAGACCTTCAGATCCCACTCGAGCGCGAGTTTACACAGGCTTGCGAAAGCCATACAAATTATTGAAAAGCATGTAGTCAGTTTGAGTGATTTATGTACAAAATTGCACATTTATTTTAAAGACATAAGTTTCAAACATGTTTTCTTTGGCCAGATTGTGTTTGTCAAAAATATTGATTCAGCCTTCCAAATAAAGATTTGAAAAAACAATAAAAAAGGCTATTGCGTAATGTCTGTGTAATTCATTTGTGGGATTTGGCACAATGTAGGTTGCATTTGTTTTCAAGGGAAAGTAGACAAATTAAGTTCAGAACTCTGTCTCGTAGTTCAATAAGAAAGGTAGAACACTGTGAGTGTTTTTTCCACATAAATAAACTTGTATTAATAAATTGTAATTGTATAGTGAATTGACAATTTTACATGATAGTAGTTTAGTAGCCAGGAAAGTAGTTTATTAGTAATATGTATTATCTTCTGTAGGGATTTCTTCAATATCTCTAGTTTTACAAGACACTGATCAAAGCAATATGCATACATTACTTTGTGAAGATTTCTTTTCCAATGAGCTGTCACGGTCCAAAATACCATCGACTTCCAACAGATGGCGCTCGTTGTACCAGAGAGGGAAGAAAAATAATAAAAAAAATGTATCCAAAGTTTTTTCTTTCTCATTTGACATTATTCATTAATTTTAAATGTTACCATATTGGGTTTTTGTGTTCTTTGTGATAAAATGTACACAATCACGATGACGTGCTCTTTTGGAATAGAGTTCAACGGGGTGTGGCGTAGTAGCAGCCAGTAGGCAGTAAGTTCTTGTGCAGCAGTTCAGTCATTTTTTGCATTTTTGGACTGGTTTGTGCTTCAGTGTATTGTTCGGGTCCTTTAAAAAATGTCTTTGGAAATTTATTTGGATTTGTTTTCGCAGCCCTGTCGCTCTGTTTACATCTTTGCCAAGAAAAACAACATCCAGTTTGACCACAAGAAGATTTCGCTCTTTGACGGTATGATATCATATGAAGAGTTCAGATGCAAAAGCCTCTAAGTGCCATTTGAAATTTTCTTCTAAAATGATCATTTTTATCAAGCTTGTATATTTAAGTTCAGTAATTTCACTTAGAAGAAAATTTCAAATGGCATTTAGAGGCTTTTGCATCTGAACTCTTCAAATACAACTGTGTGGAGTTTGTTTGTGTGCATTTTGCATTGATTTTGCTGCATTCATCAACTTCTTCATTGGAAGGAAAAGCTATATTAGAAGTTCTTCATTTTATAATGGAATGTAACTATCGTTTCCCCTTTTGTCACAATTCAATTATGTGTGTGTTTAGGAAGTTGTGGTTACTTTAGACTACTATGCAGTCCTAGTGGCAGATGTGGTTAGCCAAGTTTGGCAAACAGTTATGTAGTTCTTGCACGTCTTTGAACATTTAGGCTACCTAATTGTATTTAATTAAAATAAAACCCTGATATTATTACATGAGTATTTTACCAAAACCTATTTGTCCGCAGGTTATCAGTATAGTGAAGAGTATGGGAAAATCAACCTGTTAAGAAAAGTTCCAGCAATCAAAGATGGAGACTTTTGCTTGGCTGAAAGGTATGTGGTCTATGGAATGCAAGTTATTTCTTGTTTTCAATTTAATTTAAGATCTAATAAATAAAAAGTTATAGATCAGTGGCTCTCAACCTTTTTGTCAAAAAATCGCAGAAGTGGTCCGCATTTAAAAAAAAAAGACAGAACAGATGTTTCAGCCCATAGCTTTTTTCAGTGCTCATAAAACAGACAGAAGCACCACCCTTTATATATATATATATATATATATATATATATATATAATTTTAAAATGCATTCTAAACATACGAAAACATACAAGATCTTTCTCCTAATTCATGCCGGGTTTAACAAAATCAATCAATCACATGGGAAATTGTGGTTTCAGCAATTTCTTCTTTTATCTTAGTTCTTTCTGTGCGTATTCAACAACTAAGAGGAAGAGATCTAAATAAGCTTTATTCATTATTACACACCATCTTTTACAAAATTCTGAATCTTCTACTTTACATATTTGGAGACTTTTGAATCCGCCTGGGAACCCTGCTTACCTTCCAATATTCACTAATTGTGCCATGGAAGAGTAAGATAATGCAAAAGTTAAAAAATAAATAAATAAAGATTTATTTTTGATAGACCCTTTTTTGTCTGTGTTCTGAATAAATTTTCTAGTGTGCTGTGTCTTTAGAAATTAAAATACTGTTGTTTGATTTGTACCTCCTGTGAAACTGTTCATTGTGTAAATTAACTGTTATTTCCTGTTCAAATTATCCCTTAGTGTTGCGATTATGATGTACCTGGCTGCGAAGTTCCACACTCCGGACCACTGGTACCCAGCTGACTTGCAAAAGCGTGCTAGAGTAAATGAATATCTATCATGGCAACACTCTGCCATACGGATATATGGATCCAGGATACTCTGGTTCAATGTGAGTAAAGCATATTAAGCAATAAAGCGTATAAAGCAAATCCCTTGTTGATAGCTGACTCCAATTGCTCTGTGACTTTGGGATTGAAACCATTCTTTAGAATTGCTACTTGGCTAACTGCTAGCTTTTTGATTGTTATTTGTTACTAGAACTAAATTGTTTTCTTGTATTGCTGTAGCTTTTGATCCCAAAAGCTATGGGAGTTGAAGTCCCTAAAGAAAAGTTAGACAATGCAGTAGAGAATCTTGACGGATCACTGCAACTTTTTGAGGAGAAGTTCCTGCAAGACAAGAAGTTCATTGTTGGTGATCAGATCTCATTGGCCGACCTGGTTGCTATTGTGGAAATCATGCAGGTATACATTCAAATCAAAATCAAGCAAAATGATAACCTGAGTATTTAAGGGGAATAATATATGACACAAAATCCATATTTGATATTTGGTATGTTTCAGCCTTTAGGTGCCGGCATGGATGTGTTTGAGAACAGACCCAAGCTCAAGGCATGGAAGGACAGAGTCAGAGAAGAAATTGGGGCTGAGCTGTTTGATGAGGCCCACCAGGCTATCCTCTCCCTCCCGGAGGAAGTGAAAACCATGGATCCCAAAAAGATGGATCCATTAAAACCCAGAATTTTGAAATATTTCCTCTCATAAGCAAACTGGTAAACATGGTTGGTTAAAACAGGCAGTTATTCATGAAACTTTATAATTATACAAAAAATACTTTATAATTTTCTCAGTTATTTCATATACTTTCCATTTTGATTAACCACTAATAATGAAATCAGCTTTTATTAAAGTGTAAATGACATAGAAACATTAATGTTTGTCATTTGATTGTCTTTGTGTAGAATTAACCTCATAAAAAGAAACAAACTGGGAAATTGCATGTTTCCAGGTGTGTTTACTCTCAAATTCTGAATTGCTGCACTCTCTATGACCTAATGTTTAAAAAACTAGGCAGCAACACACTGACACTCAATACAGCATTGTTCCAGAAAATCACTAAACACTCATGGGAAAGAGCTGGGAGGAATGTTTCCTTCTTGTGTGTTTTTGGAATGTAATCAGATATTGTGATTTCCTACAGCATAAGCTACTCTGCTTGCCTGCATGGATAGCACTTTTTTTTGGTTAATTTCTTGTGGAGAGAAAAAATGTAGTCATATTTTTTCCCCTATAAGTCTCTCAAATATTGTCAATAAAATCTTTCGTCACATTAAGTAAATTGAATGTCTTATGGAGAAAAAAAAATGTAGTCAGATTTTTTTCCTATAAATCTCATATATTGTCAATAAAATCTTTCGTCACCAGTCTGTCTGTTTATTTTACCTTCATGTGGATAAAAAGAGGGTACATTGAATATCTTGTGGAGAAATAAATGTAGTCACATTTTTTATCCTATATAAATCTAAATATTTTGTCACCAAACTGCTGTTTACCTTTCTCTCTACAAGAAAAAAAATTATAAAGCAAAATTTCAGTCTGTTTCTCACCTAATAAATTCACAATACAGAATCTACAAAATTTGCCTATACAAATGAAGGGTCGAATATTTGTTTACAGTTGTGCACTTCAGTAAATAATGTCAACCCTGGTGAGAGCTCATGGTATTTGAAAACCTTATGGACGACTTAAGAATTTTAATTGTTAATTGATTTAAATTAAAATGTTTGGAGGCTTGTGGTTCTAGCTGAGCTAGTTTACTGAAGGAGCTTGTCACCGTTCACTTTCACTGTGCAGAAAACAACAGCGTCATCGTCATTTCACTGAACAAAACGTGTTAATAATATACAGGAATCATCTGACAAAACTTCCTTTTTCCCCGGACCAACTATTCCTTTAAAACTGCTCAGGAAATGGTCATATCGCCACTCTCTGAAAGTGAAACAATTCAACGCCAGCGGGAAAGTGAACCTACTTGTGACTGAAAATGTTTTAACTATTTAATCAAGAGATCATAATGGGCGAAAAAGGTTGCTGTAATTCAGTAGGTCAGTGTTTTTTTGACTACTACACGTCAAAACTATTGGTGATAAGGAGCAAGAAAGTGGGAACGCTGAATCGGTTCACTCAAGCTTTAGTAATAGCATACATCATCGGGTAAGTTTTATACTCCATTCCTTATTAAGAAAAATAAATTATATCATTTAAAAACGCCCTTATTTGGGCACAGGTATGTGTGTGTTCTCAAGAAAGGCTACCAGGACACGGACACCGTCCTCAGCTCGGTCACGACCAAAGTGAAAGGGATTGCTCTAACAAACACCACTGAATTGGGTGAACGGATCTGGGATGTGGCTGACTACATCATTCCACCTCAGGTAGTCCGTCGATTTGACAAAGAGGAGGTACAGGCTTGACAATTTACATGTCCACTGACCCCTCACTGGTGCCACCACCACCTTCATGGGTTAAAAACCTGGTTATTCGCACCTGCACGCTGTGTTCACTGTTTAACTGGTGTTTTCAATCTTTGAATGTATGCACAATATGTTTTCATTGTGATGTATTTGAACAATAATACATGTTATGTGTGGCAAGTTCACTTTAATTATCTCAAACCTATGTCATTCAGAATATTCAATTTCCCTAAGGCCCTCAACTCAGGTTGTGCCTTTTTTCCGTATTGTTTTTCTTTCTCTTTCTTTTTCATTGATAAGACAAACTAGCACTGTCATTACATAAAAAATACATTACTTTTATGCAAAATACAGACTTTCATGCAAAACCTGTTGGCCACCTCAATAGTCATTACTCACACCTCAGCTAGTTTTTTAATTTTCCAAAACAAACAAACATGAGTAAATGTATTGTGTATAAAACCTACAATATTTCCCTATTCAAATTAATTTGCCAACAGTATGCTACAGTAAATAATGTCAAGTTAGAGCTCAGTAGTGCCAATTTTTCCTCAGAGTTTTAGCATTTTAATTACTAAATATATTTTGTTTGAATGGTGTTAAAACATCTTGTGGCTCCTTTTTAAATTTAAGAAAAATACTCTGTTTTAGAAGTATCCACTTTTTTTTTAGTTTGCTTCATTTAATCAAAACTGGACAACAGACCATACTCTTTGCTAATAGCAGTGATTTAGCAGTTTACACAGGAAATGGAAAAGTGTTCATGCCATCTGGGCATTTTTCAGTTATGAGGAAGTATATATTTTCGATATAATTTGAAAACGCATGTTTTTTTTTTTTTTTTTTAATGTTTCAGGAGGATGGCTCATTCTTTGTGCTGACCAACATGATTATTACCCCTAACCAAACACAGTCCAAATGTGCAGAGGTGAGCCATTATAGGCTGTTTGCCATCCATTTGTCACTTAATGAATTGCAAAACAAAGCTTACTGGCTGAAATCAAATGCCATAAAAGATAATTTTATTCTAAGATTGTAAAATGAAATATTTAATATAAAATAATAGAAAAATTAAATAATATTAAATAATAGAAAAAAGTAAGATGGTCTAATATATTAGAAGATATAGCTTTTTTACAATCAAATAAATGTATTTTCTGTATCTTAATGTTATTTTAAATTTGTGTGACTTAGAATCCAAATCCAGCCTCCATATGCACCTCTCACAGGGACTGCAAGAGAGGCTTCAGTGATGCTCGTGGGGATGGTATATCTCTTTGCAATCCCATCTGTTTAGACAGCAAGCAGATCATTTCATATACATAAAGCAATGCATTTATTTTTTATTTTTTTTAGGTGTTCGGACAGGCAGATGTATCAATTACAATGACACGGTGAAGACTTGTGAGGTGTTATCCTGGTGTCCTTTAGAGAAGATTGTTGATCCTCCAAAGTATGTCTCTTAAATTATTTATATCAAGATTTTTTTAATGTTTTAAAAATAAGTCTCTTATGTTCAACAAGGCTATATTTATTTGATCAAAAGTAAAAACAGTTATATTGTGAAATATATTAATACCATTTTAAAATAATTCTTTTTAAATTTATTTATTTCTATAACAGCAAAGCTGATTTTTCAGCAGTCTTTAGTGTCACATGAACCTTCAGAAATCATTCTAATATGCTACCTTGGTGCTCAAGAATCATTTCTTATTATTATCAATGTTGAAAACAGTTGTGCTGCTTAATATTTTTGTATAAACCATGAAAAACTTCCATTTAAAAGTTTGGGTTATGTAATTGTGCACTAAATGAGCATTTTAGAATGATTTCTGAAGGAATACTGTACGTGTCTAACGTTGGTAATATTGTTTTATTTGTTTTTATTTCCCTTCTTGACATCTCAGTCCACCACTTCTGGCAGATGCTGAAAACTTCACTGTGCTTGTTAAGAATAATATTCGATATCCCAAATTTAACTTCAACAAGTAAGCTTTTTAAATGCTTTATTTGTCTACTAGTTGGCTGCAAAATAAAACAATGTAAGCCAATTTATTAACTGAATAAAATGTGCTCATTTTGTCCTGACAGAAGGAATATCCTACCAAATATAAATAGCTCCTACTTGACACAGTGTGTGTTCAGCCGTAAAACAGACCCTGACTGCCCGATCTTCAGACTCAAAGACATCGTCGGAGAAGCTGATGAGGATTTTCAGACCATGGCTGTCCATGTCAGACACTTGATTTATATTTATCTGCCATTGCTGTTTCAAACTCATGTTATAAAATGTTTTAATGTCATGCTTGGTATTTTTCTTTCTTCCTTCTGCGTAGGGTGGAGTGATGGGAGTACAGATCCGATGGGATTGTGACCTTGACCTGCCACATAGCTGGTGTGTTCCTCGCTACACTTTCCGCAGACTAGACAACAAAGACCCAGAAAATACTGTGGCACCAGGTTACAACTTCCGGTAAGTGGTGTTTGCAGTTAGTAAAAGTGGTTCTTCAGAGGAAGCTAGGTTGCATTAAATGAGTGTGGTTTGGTCAAATCTCTATAGATTTGCTAAATATTACAAGAACAATGATGGCAAAGAGTCCAGGACACTTATCAAGGGATATGGTATTCGCTTTGATGTCATGGTATTTGGCCAGGTGAGACACTGTGACCTTTTTAATGTTTTAAATTAGACTCCTTTTTTAGCATTAAAATGTAGCTGTTTAGCATCATGCTAATGTTTTGTTTCTACAGGCTGGAAAATTCAATATTGTACCAACACTTCTAAATATTGGTGCAGGCTTGGCCCTTCTTGGCCTGGTAAGTATGTCTGTTACTTGGATTTCAATAATGAACAAAATTGAATTATATTAATAAAATCTTTTGTGGTTCATTTCAGGTGAACGTTATATGTGATTGGATCGTCCTGACATGTATGAGAAGAAAGAATCATTACAGAGAGCAGAAGTATACATATGTTGATGACTTTGGACTTGTAAGTATGGCCTCCATTTTAAAATCATCTGGTTAACTTTTTATAATTTGCTAATTAAAAGTAAGTAGCTCTTCTGCCTCACAAGAAACTGACATGAGATATTTCTTTCAATTAGTTATCAAATGAAGAAACATAGAAGATCTTCAGGCTACTGATTCTACACTAATTCTATGCAAGTTTCATCATAAAGTGAATATATTTGTTCAGGTTCTGTATGTTATTCTGAATGGACAATCAGGGAAATTCTATTAATAAAAAATAAATACAAATTATCCGTGTGATTTACTTTATGTAGTTGTAGGCTGATTGAATTCTTGATGCTTCCAAAGTTTTGTTGATTTGTTAAAGAAAGAGCTCTGTAATTAAATGGAAACTATCTAACGTTATTTTATTAATATGTATGTATATTCAGCATTTTACAGTCTATGATATTCAGTTTACTAAGGACCCCTAGTGGGGGTTGAATAGCACTGCGTAACACTTCATCCAGCAGGGGTCAGTAGAGAAACACACACTTGACGGTTCCTAGTTCAGGAGGAAGATCGCAGCGACCTTTTCCTCACGTTAATGCATCCATGATGGCGGCCGCGTTGAGAGGGAGCCTAGTAACATTGGCCAAGGTGAGTCTTGAAACACGATGCTGTCATTTTCTCATAGTTTACACTGAAATATTACTGTATGTTTGCGTCACACGGCCAAATACAAAGATTAACTGGGGAATAGGCTGCTGTCTGTAGACGTGTTTAAGTTTTGCTTTACACATGACGATGGGTAACGTCACTGGGAAAAATAGTAAAAACATAAATGTATCAGATGACAGCTCACGGAAGAGGTCCATTAAAAGTCATCTGTATATTATTATTATTTGCCATTAGCATAATGCAAGGGGAATGTATTCCCTTAATTATTATTGACTTAAATGTAAAACGTTTTGGCTGATTAATTGATCTGTGATTTTAGGATTGAAAGAACTTTTTTAGAACCAATGGATGGTTCACGCAAATCCATTTTCCAATGACTGAACAGCTATTTAATTATCCTCCTGAGACACCGGAGTTTACCTAGTGTGCATTTTTTAATTGTTTTTGCTATTTGGGATAAGTAGGACCTAATAAGAATAATAACTAAAATTTGTTTTTGTATAGGAACTAGTGTTTGCATAAAAGGATGTCCTCATGCAAGGACAGTGGGTCTATCTTATCATGACTGTTAAATTCACTTCAGCCTGAGCTGTCAGTGATGTCAACCCATAATAGCCAATGACCTGTGTTGTTTTTGACTCCTCAGGGTCTGAGTGTTGCCCGTTTGCAGCCGTTGTTCACCCGGTCCCTGAGTTTGGCCAGTCAGAATGTTGCCGAGAGTCCCCCGGCACGTGCTGACAGCACTTTCAAGGTCACCATGGTCCCTGGAGATGGAGTTGGACCTGAGTTGATGACTGCTGTCAAAGATGTTTTCAAGGTACTGATGCACTTTCTTAGCCATGTTTTCAAAGACTTGAGGAAACTTTCTAACCTTCAGTGCATTCTTAGCCACCGCCGCCTTCTTAAGGCCCTTATATACTAGGGGTAGAAAGAAGTTTGAAATGCCTTTGCACCGGTACACTGTGTAGACTTGTATCTATGCTTGTTTCCAATGCCCTTTTCATTTCACCCTCTAGGCAGCTGATGTTCCTGTGGAGTTTGAGGAGTTTCATCTGAGCGAGGTGCAGAACATGGCCAGTGAGGGGAAACTGGAAGAGGTGCTGTCCTCCATGAAGAACAACAGAGTTGCCATCAAAGGTAACGTTTCTAAATGCTGATCACATTTGAATATAGTTGCTTTCAATCCAACATATTAAACTAGTGAAAGCTGATTTATGTACTGACATACAGTATACTAATTTGGCACTTAAAGTAAATGTTATAATTCTTTCTGTGTTTAGGAAAGATTCACACTCCTATGGAGTACAAGGGTGAACTGGCATCATATGAGATGAGACTGAGGTTCTTCTTTGACATATTATCATGGCTGCTTTCTCCTACTTGTGGTCCCCCTGCTAGTTTTTGATTAATAGGTTATTTCTTGTGTTATAATATACAGGAGAAAACTGGACCTGTTTGCCAACGTGGTTCATGTGAACAGCCTGCCGGGGTACAGCACCCGCCACAATAACCTGGATCTGGTCATCATCCGGGAGCAGACAGAGGGAGAATACAGCTCTCTGGAGCATGAGGTATCATAATTTATTTCTTTTAAAGGCATTTAAAGGGATACTCCACTTTTTTGGAAATAGGCTTATTTTACCACTCCCCCAGAGTTAAACAGTTTGGTTTTACCGTTTTTGAATCCATTCAGCTAATTTTCTGATATTTAGAAGAATATCAGTAACCAGAAAGTTTCTGGTCTCATTGACTTCCATAGTATGTTTTTTTCCTACTATGGAAGTCAATGAGACCAGAAACTGTCTGGTTCTTCTAAATATCAGAAAATTGGCTGAATGGATTCAAAAACGGTAAAACCCAATTGTTTAACTCTGGGGGAGTGGTAAAATGAGCCTATTTCCAAAAAAAAATTTGAGTATCCCTTTAAATAAGGAAGAATAGATGAAGAGACGGATGTGGTAAGAAAGCAAAAACACAATGCGTATTTCATGAATAAAACTTAAGCCAATTGTCCTCCGTTAACTAGTTGGTCCTAGTCGCATATTGGACTGAAAGCTTTAACGGATCTGGAAGGGTAATTCAGCAGTTCATAATCAATCATTTAAATTAAAGGCACAATATGTAGTTTTTTTTGTAGGTTGATGACACAGTGATGAGCTGAATGATGGGACTTGCTGTCAAGCTGATGGATCTAATAATGTTTATGTATGAGTGCAAACATTCATGTTTTTTAACATTACAGTGGTATGAAGCAGGTCGCGATCGCTAAAGAGACAGATATCACACACGAGTCCCGCGGATATAAAGGAATAAGGACATTTAATTCTACCGAACTACCTGCAAGTGCTGGATTACTCACACAGGCCAGTTTATTAGACGAATTAAACTTGTGAGGTAACGCAGCGCTGCTTCACTCGGTCTAACTTTACACTATCAATCAACTTAAATCTTTATTATTATTATTAATTAGTATTATTTTTAGGAATCTTTGATGAATAGAAAGATCAGCAATTATTTGCAATAGAAATTATGAATGTCCTTACTGAAACTTTTGATTATTTAAAGCATGCTTGCAGAATAACCTCTGCTTCATGTGCACCTCTGTGTTTGCAGAGCGTTTCAGGAGTGGTTGAGTGCTTAAAGATCATCACCAGGGAGAAATCTCGCCGCATCGCTAAATTTGCTTTCGACTATGCCACCAAGAAGGGCCGCAGCAAAGTGACCGCCGTCCACAAGGCAAACATTATGTAAGTGTGATGTAATATTTCTGCTCTCACAGTTCTGGAAGGTCAATGCATAGACTCACTCGCCTTGGATTATCTCCACAGGAAGCTTGCGGATGGTCTCTTCCTGCAGAGCTGTGCAGAGTTGGCTGAACTTTACCCCAAGATTAAATACGAAACCATCATCATTGATAACTGCTGCATGCAGGTATAATTTCCATTTCTTTTATTGGTGGCTGGCAATGAGAAACGGCCTATATAGTTGGCATGTTGTTCTGTGTCCCACAGCTGGTGCAGAATCCATATCAGTTTGATGTGCTAGTGATGCCTAATCTCTACGGCAACATCATCGACAACCTGGCGGCAGGGCTGGTGGGCGGAGCCGGCGTAGTTCCAGGCGAGAGTTACAGCGCAGAATATGCTGTGTTTGAAACGGTTTGTCTAAATCTAAATTGTTTTTCATACCTCCGTCAATCATTATACATAAACAGTTCCTGACTCATGAATTGCTTTGCAGCATGTGGTCTTTACAGTTATTCTTGCATTTCATTTCAGGGTGCCAGACATCCCTTTGCTCAGGCTGTCGGCAGGAATATCGCAAACCCCACCGCTATGCTCCTCAGTGCATCAAACATGCTGAGACACCTCAAGTGAGTTTCCCACTGTTATCCAGCACTGATATTCCATGTTTACTTTTTCACCATCATATCTTATGTTTTTTAACTTAACATTTTTACCTTTTAATCTCTGTTTTGACTTTCTATTCATGTGAAACATGGTTTTTAGATCTAATGTGAGTTTATTTGTTATTTGAATTTACACTTTACATTATGATTTGTTATCTTGCTGTTGTATAAATTTCTGGTCAAAAGATTAGATAAAAAATACAGTTAAAACTTTTATTAGCAAAATTTATTTCAATTTAGAATATCTATGAACTCAATATCATTTTTAAAATGTAAAGTAATGTGCGAAGCTGAATTTTCAGCATAATCACTCCAGTCTTCAGTGTCACATGATCCTTTAGAAATCATTCTAAAATGCTGATTTGGTGCAAACATTTCTTATAATCAGTATGAAAAGTTTTTGCTGTTTCATATTTTTGTAGAAACCATGAGTTGAGTGGTTTATGTTTCTTTCAGCCTTGAGTATCATTCAAACATGGTGTCTGAGGCTGTCAAGAAAGTCATTAAGCAGGGCAAGGTAAGTGTTTGTGTGTTCATGTGTAAAATGGCAGAGAATGGTGTATTGTAGGGCTGCAACAACTAATCTATAAAATCGATGATCAATTATGAAAATCATTGTCAATGAAGTCATTATCGATTAGTTGGTCTGCTTGCTTTATGGGGAGAGTTTAAAGGTGATTGGATGTAACAGGCCAATCATGATGCTCTGTCTTACATGCACTTCATAAGGCACACACACAAGGCCTCTCTCCCTCCGTGCGTGTGCTACACATTTTGGAGCATAGTCTCTTCTGTCTCAAATGCGTGCTCTTGCTTGCATGCTCTAAATTCCGGGAGACTTGGGATGTCTGTATTTTGTCTCGAGCACTCCTATTCTACTTTCAGGACATAAGACAGTTTTAACAAATATGTAAAAAAAATATTTGTTTACAGTTGTGAGTTACCTACTGCAGCTTTAAAACATATGTTGGATATTTATTTTTTGTTTTTACATTAATCATTGTTGTCAACTTGCCATCAGCAATTATCATTAAAAACAAAGCAAATATTGATATTAGTAAAACTCGATGTGTGGGTTTTGCACTTTTTAAAGTGCACTTTTACTCATAAATACCCTGATTTAGGGTTCTATTTAGGTATAATAAACAAAATCAAATAGATTTTTTTATCCGATTAATCGAAAAATAATCATCCGATTAATCGATTATCTAAATAATCGTCAGTTGCAGCCCTAGTGTATTGTGTGGCTGATAGAGCTCTATGTATCTCTGTATTGTGTAGAGAATATGATCGCGTAAGTGCAAGTGTTGCAGTGGTTTTGATGAGTTCAAGATGCAAAATTTGCTGTCGATGGATGTTTAACATGCAAGTCTATATAGTTTGGTTTTCACACTAATTGGTGGGTTTCCCTTTGCGAATTGTTTTGGATTAATGACACTAACCACAACACACACCCTCTTTGTTTTAATGGGGATAGTGGAGCTTTTTGGTTAGTTTTGTGGGTTGAGGTTCTGCTCACTATCACACTCACTAACTTCGCCTTTTCTTATATTTTATCATTCTCATCTTTTGGATTCATTTTGAAAGTCTTAAAATAAGGTCTTTAAAAACCTTATTTTACGACATTCAAAATGAATCCATTCTATCCTCTTTCTTAAAGGCACAATATGTAAGAATTTTGTGATTAAAATATCCAAAAATCACTTGCACCATGTGATATTTCCTGCAGTTGTGAACTTACAATATCCCAAAAGTCTCCAAAGATTTATTTCAGGGAAATTCCAATTTTAAATAAGTGGCCGTCCTAAAATAAAATGTTGCCTATCAATGATGCAATATCTGCACTATCCTCAGTTTCCGTTCTTACTGCCATAGCATGATGTAACCATGGCAATAGACGTGGACAACTGCGTGGTGTGTAACGTCTAGCGCCACACAGTTCTTGTTTCTTTTAAACATAGACCATGGCAAGCAGACTTTGGGACAAACAATGAGATCTAAAATGAGGATCAATATCAGTGTGGCTTTTTTCAGATGCCAAGAACTTTTAACAAAGATAAATAAATGCTGTAAAAAATATTTTGTGACACTTTGAGAACCACTGTTTTTTTTTGTTTGTTTGTTTGTTTGTTTGTTTGTTTTTTAAGGATTGCCTTTACAGGGACTTTAAACAAATGACGTTCAAGCTTCAGTACAACTGAAATGATTTCTGGTTTGCTGTCTCTAGTCAAAGCAGATGGTATTTGTAATTGAGAGCATTTTCAGTAAATGTGCATCTGCTAGATAATTGTTACTCTTAGAAGGGCACTAAGACAGGAACTAAAAGCCACAAAATATAAAATTTGATGTAATGTGGTCTTTAATCCATTACTTTCATACATTAAATACTCTGACATTCACCCCCAGCTTTGGCTTTTTATTATTATTTATTTATTCATTTCATTAGCCGTCTTACAGTCATTCAAGTTTGTGCTTTTTGTCCATAAATTCTGATGTACTGTAGTCTTCACCTCCCCTTTCTTCCTCTGCCTTCACATCCTGTTCTGGGTGTATGTGACTGTCTGTCTGTGTGTGTGTGTGTCCCAGGTGAGAACGCGAGACCTAGGGGGTTACAGCACCACTAGTGACTTTGTCCGTGCGATTGTGGCCAACCTGAGTCATCGGACTGTTTGAAGATGCTTCCCAAACCCAATACCTATCCCGGATCCCCTATACATGCCACATTTCCCTCCCCTTTTCCCTTCCAATGAAAGTCTCTCACTTTCATTGTCTCTCTTTTTTTTTTGACCGATTACTGAATGCATTTTTTGTTCCGTTTTTATTGTTGTTTTCCCCTTGTAATGTTATCAGGGTTCCTACGCAGTTTGAAAAAGTATGGAAAAGTATGGAATTTGATTTGAGCAATTTCCAGGTCTGGAAAAGTATGGAAAAATAAATTAAGAGTATGGAAACATATTGATGTTTCCAGACTATTGTACCTATTTCGTTTTCTAAATATACAATTAATCATTTCTAAATATATATAATATGCAATCGTCTTTTTCATGGCGTTTGGATTAGGCTGCCAGCGAGCGCTGCCTAAAGATCGTTTTTACACTTGGTCTGCCGGAGTCTTGGTCTGCAGAGATTGGTTGTTACGTTGTTAGGCAGCAGTTGCCATCACAGCGCCCCTACCTCAAACAGAGTTTTACTTAACATCTTTGACTTTGACACCTTTGACTAAACAACTAAACATGACTTTAGCTCTATTTTCAAATGTTCTGGTTAATTGTACATGAACATCCCTTCTGTTTCTGTAGGGGTTTATAGTTATTTAAATTTACAAAATTACAAAAATGAACAACATTGCACTGTTTTAGCATTGCCGTTTTATTAAAATCCTGTGCTTTGAACCTAACTGGGTTTGGTGTTAATTGACTTGTACGTGCATCAGTAGCTAGCTACAATTTGTAGCGCCGTTGAAAAAAAAGAAAAAGTAGCGCCGTTGTACTTCAGGATCTTCTTGTCTAGCTACTTTCCTATCCTAATAAAAGGCAAAAATGCCAATTATAAATCTTTAGAATGTTACATACTTGTTAGCAGTTGAATTTTAAAACAATTTATAAAGTTAAAGGCACACTATGCAGGAATTCCATTTTTGTCAAACAGCGACCCATGGAGTCGCCGTGGAGTCCTTATAGTCCAAATAGTACATTGTGTTTAATGAGATCTAAAATATGTTGTGAGTGGTGAGAATTTTTCAAGTGAATAAATACATAGATCCGACTCATATCCCCATGTACTAATGGTCCAGTGGCAGAACTTTTGCCAAGCATTTCAGAGGTTCTGAGTTCTAATCCGAGTAGTATAGTTTTTTTTTTCCCCTCATCAAAACCGATTGTTTTATTGGTGGTTGTATGTCAAGCAGGGACATTAGGTTTTGTGTAACAAATGTAGAGAGTCTCTCTGCAACGGATTGAAGCATGCGTCCGTGTGAAGGCTGTGTGAGTCACATCAGAACACTGTATCCGCGCCACTGATCGCAGCGGCAACAAGCACTTTGGTCACTTGATTTCAAAAGCACATTTCAGATCGCCTCTTATTTAACAAACCAACTAAATGAATGCTCGGAAACTCATATAACCTTTCCAATAACTCCGAACCTGTTCAGCTAAAAATATGGTCGGAAAAATCTGGAAATGATCTGGAAATTTGAGTCTGGAAAAGTATGGAATTTTGAAATGGAAATTGTGTAGGAACCCTGTGTTATGTATTCATGTACATTTTCATTTCTGTTTTTCACTGTATACATCTTAAAACAGAACCACACTTCCATTTAAAAGTTTGGGGTCTGTAATATATTAAATGATAAAAAAGGATATGCTCACCAAAAGTGCGTTTATTTGATCAGTAATATTATCCTAGTACCATGACAGCCTAAAATAACCTTTTTAAAAATGTCATTTCTAGATGACAAAGATAAATGTCACACAATCCTTCAGAAATCATTCAAATATTTGGTGCTCAGGAAACATTTCTAATTATCATTTTTGTACTGCTGTATTTCTGTAGAAATTGAGATGCGTTTAGATTTTCTTCCAGTAACATTTGATGAAAAGTATGTTTAAAAGAACACCATTTATTTGAATTAGTAATTTGTCACTTTTGATCAAATGGATGTGTCCTTGCTGAATAAAACGCACACACTTTTGAACTAGTGCATGTCTGACATCAGTTTACTGCAATAATTTGTTCGCTCCAGTTTTAACGGAAGTTTTAGTTCATCCTAAGCTGTACGTGCCCCGCTGTTTCTGTAATGCTCAGTTTTATTCCTGCTTTTAAATCTTCTCTGTTTGGGGCTGGTCCTCGTCGATTTGCCTTTGTGGTTCCAGAACCTCAGTGAATTTGATTATCAAGTTCTCAAAGGCCATTTGGCGTATTGAGACGGAAGTTCCAGTGTGATGGTTTTTGCTCTCGCATTGTTACTAATGCAAACATCACTAATCAAATCTGCTGCCGTCATAAGTCAGATAGCCAATTATTGGTTTAGTTTGGTGATGCAAATGCTCTGGACAGAAAGTCTTCTCCGTGACATTGCTGACTAACTGACTGATATCAAAGACCAATGACATCACTGCCTCAGTCATTATGGTACTGCTCTAATATGTTTTCTTATGTTTCTATAGTGTGTCTTATGATATTGATATTTTATAGTATATCTTATGGTGTTTGGGAAGGTGGAAACAACACATTTCAATTTCACGGATTTTTCAAGGTTCATTGATTAAATGACTAATGCTCAGTCAAATGATTTTTTTCAATGCCAAAAAATAAATAAATATGTAAAACCAAAAGGATTGAAAAGTGTCGCTTTGTAGTCACTTGTACTGTGTGGATTGCTCATGGTATTTGAAGATCTTTATCCCATAACATTTGTGTTTAATCATCAAACTGGAAGTCAAAATAACTGATTTGGGATGTGCTGAATGTCTGAGAGGTGTGTTTGTGAGTGAAACTGTTAGATACTGATACATCTCAATGCAAACAGAAAACAAAATATATTTTATTGCTGTCTTTGGTGTAGGTTCGCACATCAGACCTGGGAGGCTACGCGTCAAGCGATGAGTTCACCAGGGCCGTCATCGCTAATCTGGCTGTCTAAACCAACCCACAGCGCTGGTTCTCCAGTATCAAAGTCTTTTGGTCCAACATTTCTCATTTGCTCAGGTCTTGCTAGTGGTCTAACATTTCAGACTATCACAGTCTACAACAAGAGCACAAGTGTTGTAAAATTCATATTGTCTCTGGCCAGAACCACTGACATTCCAGACTATTACAGAATGACCGGATTGCTTTATGATGCTGCTTAAGAAAAAATATATTTATTCAACTATTTATTATTTAATTGCAATTGCTACACGTCCATCAACATTAATAAAACATAATATCGTGGCAAGTGTGTGTGGTCTTTTTCAGGAATATTACAGTAATAAAATACTCTATTTGCTAAATGATGCAACTGCTACAATATCCATGTTATGTGTACGTGATTTGTGTGGTGGGAAACTGAAATATTATTTATTATTGTATATGATAATGTACCTTTGTACTAATAGTACAAAAAAGTAACAAAGAACTAAATATTTTACGCCTATTACAAAAAAAAATAAATTCCGTGAGTATAAATTGGGTGTTTATACATAAGTGTAACTGCCTTTTAAAATTCAAGAGCGGCTAGACACTTTTCTAGAATCTAAAATAATTCTCCAGTTTTGCTGTTCTCCGACTACTCTCTATGCAATACCACAACCAGCCGCAGGGTGGCGCGTTGCGCCTAATCGCTGCGCATCCGCGCATTCCCCTTTCCTGGAAGCAAGTCGTCCGCCAGATGTCGCGACGTCTCTGCGTGGGAAGAGGAGAGGAGGGGCTTGGCCTGGGAATCCGCTGCTTCCCATTCCAGGCGCAGGGGCACAACATGGCGGATTAGGAGGCGACCGACGCGCCCGGATACAGCGAACAAATCGCGGGATACCGATTACCCGTCTCGTGGAGAGGGCAGGAATATAGGCTTTTCGGAAAGCTAACGCACACCTTTAAGAATTTCCAAGACATGCATTTTGGATACCAGTAAGCGCCTTCGCTGCTTTGCCCAACTCCAAATTGGCTGTCTGTCCGAGATCATTCCTATCACCCAGGCCCCCCACCCCGAACACACTCTCGGTTCCTGGGGTGTGGAGACAGGGGCCGGGGAAGTGGAAAACAATCGCACTTTATCTGGAACACCGGGCTCCGTAGTGCGGGACAGGGCTGTCAAGGTGAGTTACATCGCTGCTTCTCTGAGTATATTAACAGCGCAAACTTCTGTTCATCGTCTCAGTTTGTCTGATATTTATCCCTTGTGTCACTCAGGTTTTGTTGCGTTAGTGGGTCGTCTAGCCAAAGAAAGCAAAGCCCTCTGTGGCACATCCGAGACTCAGACGCAGATTTATGTAATGTTTACGCACCGCGCAAAGATGTTTTGGGAGCGCACCCAGTAATGTTTGAAGCAACGCGAACATTTGCCGAACTAGCTGGGAGGCAAGGAGGGAAAATGAGGGGGTGGGGGGTCTGCCGAGAAAAGGAGGGGGAGAGAGAGACGCTTAGCTTTTAGTGGAAGTCAGGCAGATTGTGCGCCAGGACGCAGGCGTGATTTCTGACTGGATACAATGGAACGTTATGAAAGATTATTCACTTGATACATAGTGTCGATGTCTTAAGACTTGATAGGTTGTGGAAACATAAGTGATTTCTGACTTGAAAATTGTTACTTTTAATGGTTGATGGAGAATTGTAGCAGTCTTTATGATTTATGACTTGATGCATTGTAGCAAGGTGAATGGTTCTGAATTTGAGATATTGCCGCAAAATAAATGATTGAATGAATCATTTCTAACAGTAAAAACAGTAACTGTATAAATGATTTAGGACTCGGTAACCCAGTAATATTGATGGTTCTTCTAGACGCGTTAAATAGTTGCAATTTTAATGCTTCCAGACTGAATATTAAACCAGTATTCTGTATATCTGACTGGATACATAACAGCAATATAAATAATTTCTGACTGGAATGGGCTACAAAGTTTCACTATCAATATTTAGCATAGAATAGGCCTATATTCTAATATTATTAATCTCATGTATATGTTGCATTGCCCCTGTCCAATAATTAAAAATAAAGACAGGATGCAGTGTAGAAATGAAATAAACTCCTAAATAAATTATGACTAGATAGATACATTGTAACAATATGAACAATTTAATTGAAGGTTATCTATTAATAATAGGCTAATAAATAACCATCAGTGAAACTGTCCCAGACCAGATACATTATGACCGGATATGTTGCAATATCTATCTATCTATCTATCTATCTATCTATCTATCTATCTATCTATCTATCTATCTATCTATCTATCTATCTGTCTATCTGTCTATCTATCTATCTATCTATCTATCTATTGTTACAATTGTTACAATGTACTACTAGTTGCCTACATAGTAATTCAAATAATTTCTGAAATAAATTCTGACTGGTTGCATTGTAGTAATATGAATGATTTCTTCATTGATATATTGTGGCAGTTTGAATGTTTCTGAACTGGGTACATTCCTGTAATATTAATTGTAATTTCAAAATGATGCATTCTGGTCTCAGACTGGATAGATTTAAGCAATACTAAAATTGGTTAAATTTTAAAAGTACAATTTCTGACTGGATTTAACTATGGTTCCAGACTGGATACATTGCAGCTATCCATATGCTATCTGACTGGATACATTGTAGCAATAGTAATTATACCAGACTGGATACATTCTAAACATTGTAACAATAACGAATGGGAAGACAATGGCAGTCCAGTGCGTTCGCGTCACGCGCCGTGTGCGCTCTGCTAGTCAACATATTGATCAGCGCTTTGTCGCTACATGTTTTTAAAATGTGTGTGTGTGTGTGTGTGTGTGTGTGTGTGTGTGTGTGTGTGTGTGTGTGTGTCCAGGGGAGGGGGTCACGCGATGGAGTTGGTAGATTGTATCTCACAAACACAGGAATTATGTCGCTTAGACGTCCTGTCAAGTGCGCTATATTCATTGTCTGCACTTAGGTGAGGGTTGCCATTCCAATTCACCCTTTTCTCTGCGTTATAAATAGGTGTTTTACTTCTATTCGACCGTAGTTTGCGCGCCACTGCAGTGCTAGCATGCCAATGCTGGATTGAGAATTGAACTATCCTTGGCCTCTGCTACTTGATACGTTTCTTTTATGTGTGAATGGTCATATGTCAAAGAAAATACGCAGCATTTAAGACTGTTTCTATATTGTGTGTTCACGTTTTGAAGGTGATAAGTTGAGACTATTAGTCAAGTCACTTTTATTATATAGCTGTTAATTCCATTCAAATAGTTTCAAAACTGTTTCACTGTAATATACAGGAAAAACAGCTTCAGTTTTATCTGTAAAGCAGCTCAGCTACAGAAGACATTGGTGTAATTTTTTTAGCTCAAATCAGATTCAGTGTTTGTTCAATAAAAGTCAGTGTTGAAAGGTTCATCAATTAAGAAACATTTTACATTTTAATTATAAAGCAACTCTACATAACATGTCATTATTCAGCTCTATGTTGGTTCAGTTTAGTTCAATGTGTCTATTGCAAAGTTCAATTATGAAATGTCAGCTCAGTCTCAGCTTTTGCGATCTCCTCCTAGAGTGTCAGTACAGTCAGATCCATTATATTTTCTCAATATTAGTTGTCTTTTATTTGAGCAGCCAAATGTGATAATGGCAAGGAAACCAAAACTTCGTTGAATTGGAAGAACATATTTGTACGTTTTGTTCTCAGCATTCTTAACAATTCAGATAGTGTCATTGTACAGTTCATGTATTGGTCTTTTCTTTCCCTGCTTGGGTTTTTCTATCGACTTGTCCTGTTTGGACCTGTTATTACTTCTCTCTGCAATCCATGAGGTTATGAAATAGACCTGCACTTTTGGCAACTGGAGATGACACCCTGTAGTTCTCCCACAGCTTAACTTTTGCTATGATCCAACCATCTTGGGTAGCTGGCTTTACGGATACGGATCACGCAATACTTGTGTGGGTTTTTGTAGTGTAATTAGGCAGTAGGTATATTATTCATACATTCTGACACAATTCCAACAATAGTGCATGTCTGAGTGTTTTTTTTTTTTTTGTATTGAATAATAGACAGTAAATGTTAATTCCAGAGAGGTTATTCTTCATGAACATGCCTTTTTGGTTACACTCTTGTCAGGTAAAGCAATATAGACATGAATGCACGTGATTGCAGTTATGTGTTAATTGCAAAGATTTGTTTAGTCTCAACCTGTTCTTGATAAGAAGCATGTTCTTTTTTTAATGATAAACATTTTATAAACACTGTATGCAATGCTTAATTTGTCTGTAGCATCCACAAAAGTTCATAGTAATGTATTCTAACAGGCTCGACATGTTGGTCTTCTGATGATTTCTATGATTAGTCATTTTTCATCTATAATTGACTTTTTGAAGTGAGACTTCTGAAGTTAAAAGCAGTTCAGCTAATTACATATGTCACATTGGATCAGTGGAGAGGGTGGATTCTTGGCCGTTGGTTTCCTCCTTGCTTCCAGGAAGCACAAGGGCCCAGACAGAATCCATGCCCGTTTGTATTAGCTACGGATGGGAGGATTTGCAAGACGTCTCATTGAGGAATTTAAGGCTGATCGGGTTTGATCACTCATTGTGAATTATATTGCTTTGAGTGATAATGAGTTAATGAAGTTTTTTTTTTCTTTAAAGGGACGGTTCACCCAAAGTCATTATTTACTCACCCTCATGACATTTTGAACATGCATGACTTTTCTTTCTTTGATGGAATGTACAATGACGATGAAAGTGAGTTTGTATTGGAGCAAAAAAGCATCATAAAAGTGCTCCATATGAGGAAATGTTTTATTGATTAGCATATTCATTGAAAATCTGGCCTAACTCGCCTGGTGGCTCGTGGGAGTTTATGAAAGAAGTAGCGATGTATACAAATTGTGATAATTTTGTCGTAAAGCTCTTGGTGGTTTTGCATCAATTTTAAAGCTTGACAATCCCGGTTTTCATTCACTTTCATAATATTGAAAACCAAGCCAGGATATTGTACGTTTTGTGTAAGAAAGAAAAGAGGTTTGAAATTACATGAGGGGGAGTAAATAACAAGTTATTTTTCCTTAAATTCTTTGTCAACTCTGAGAGAGAGGAAGGCCACTGTGTGTGTGTAGACTCACTGTGTGGCTCAGTCTGACTGTGTGTTAAAAACTGACCTCATCTGTGCCACTTCCTGCCCTCTGTGTGTGATGTGGCTAGACCAGAGCATTCTCTGGGAAACCCTGACACAAGACTGCCGGCCGGACACCACACTACCCTCCCGCTCTGCCTGATGGGTCAAAGGTATCTGTTTACCTTGACTTCAGTGCTTGTTTGCACATAATTCCTTAAGTCATACTGTGGGAATGATTACAGGGATCAAATAAAGACAAAAAGTCTTCGTATCTGACTCTCAGGTTAACCACAATTCTTTTTTTTTCTTTTTTAACTTTTTTAAAAAAAATAAAATGTAGGCTGATTTCTCATTTTAGCCTGCGTTTTTCTATTTTTCATGCTTTAACGGCTATTTAGCTAAACAAATGTTAATTATTCTAACAGTTATTATAATCTGAAATTGATACAGAATTATTCACTGTCGAACAAGTTTAAAAATATATACATATTTTATGTTTTTTTTTCTTTAATGTCTCTAATGTCCTCAAAGGCATTTTATTTGATCAAATGAATCCGTTTTCTATTATATTTTAAAATGTAATTTATTCTTGTGATGGCAAAGCTGAATATTCATCATCATTACTCCAGTCTTCAGTGCCACATGATCCTCCAGAAAGCATTATAATATACTAATTTGCTGCTCAAGAAACATTTCTTATTGTTATATCAATGTTAAAATCAGTTGTGCTGCTTATTATGTTTATGGAAAAACATAGGATTATAAATTTTAGGATTATAAATTTTATTGTTGTTTTTAGCTCCCTTGATATGCTAAAAAACAACAAAAAAAGTATTAATTTCCTTTTAAAAAATGTAAAGAGTAACGACCCCAAACTTTTGAACTGTTGTGCATATTTAAATATGCTATTCTGAAAGTCATAACAATATTTATTGTCTTTTATTTGCACATGGTCTTATCTTTTCAGAAATAAATCACATTATGTACATAAATGTTATCATAATAATGGGAGATATTTTACTTAAAGGTGCAATATGTAACTTTTCTTCTAAAATGAATCCCTTTTTTATTGTTTGTGTGTGATGGGGTTTTAATTACACATTACTATGATCAACTTGTCGAGTATTCCAGAAATAAACTGCACGTGTAGCCACTTCACTCAATTAATGTCTATGGCGAGTCAAGCAGGCACTGGGCAACTCCGCACCCGAGGGATAAAATAGTCAGAATATAAACACTTATTATAGGCGTACCGTAGTGATGCAGGATAAGTCAAAAACACGGTTTGGAAAATGGATTCATGATGTAGCCTACTAAGTTACGGACTGCAGTAGCTGCTACAACTGCGTTGTGTTACTTGAGCGTCCACTCGCACATATGCGACCACATAAAATTTTAACTCGCTCATTTTGCGACCAATCTAGAACCCTGCTTTGTGTGCGTGTATGTCACACAAATCAAAGGAAGAGCTAAAGTTACGCCTATGACCTAGGAAACAGTTGCACAAATATCATGCTAAACCAAGAATTTTACGGAACTAGCCAACATAAGAACTCATAGCCATGGCCCAGACAGAACTTTGAGTTTTCTGTTCTGATTTTGGAAGAAAATACGTGGAATAGTAGCAAACATGGTCAGTTGTGTTCATCTGAGCTGAGAGTCTGTTCTTTCTTTAGATCAGTGTTTTTGGTGTGCGTTTACTAGAGAATGAAAATACTCCCTTAGCCATTTTGCAATCAGGTAACTTGAGTAAATCATTAGATCCCAGCTCATCTGAATGAGTTGCTGGAAGCGGTGCACAGGAAGTTGCTGGAATGGTGGGATGTGTGTTATTTAAACACCATCAGATTTTTCTTCTCGTGACAGTGTCATCTTGCCTGTCCGCTAGCCTGTCCCAGTTTGAGGGAGATGAAGAGGGGCATTGAGATTATTCCTGTCACACTGCAAACTCCTCCAGGGTGCAGAGCAGCGTATTAATAAACTGTGAATGGGGACAGACAGATACCCATTATCTCTCCATAGAAAAAGCTCTCTGGCTGGAGAAAGAACCTCCATTGCAGCATTCTCTGCTACCTCAGTGGGCATTGTATTGATCAGGGCAGGGATGGGGAACTCATTTTCTGTCATAAAAAATGTAACACAAAATGTCATGGAATTTTGCAGATTTTGGATGAATAAATCAAAAGCAGGGCCATACAATTGTGAGATGTACTAGTGTCTGTGAATGTTCAAGTGCAAAAGACGTTTTAAATATGAATGTGTCTCTGCGTGAATGAGTGACGTGGTTTTTTCTCCTCTACATACACAAGCATGTGTGACATACGCATAACTTCATCTCCAGAAAAGTGCATTTCTAAGAGATGACGTCACAAACATTTCACCATTTATTTGATGAGAATGATCATATCAACGCAAATCACACTATATACACACTACACAGAAACTCCTCAAAATAAACACTAAATTAGTTTACATTTAAGAAATTGTGACAAATATTTTTATTGCACAGTGTACTTTTCAAAAGTAATAATTATAAATAATTCAAAATTGTGGGATTTTTCCTTAAAGTTTTCTTCCATGTTTTAATTTGAATATTGTGCAGCACCTTGCATAAATAAATAAAATGAATTGGTAAATGTTAATTTGATTTACGTTTTAAAGGATTATTTAAATTGTTAATGTTTTATGCCTTCATTTGATTACCAGCGGCTTTTTGTAAGTTTAATTTAATAAAAATGTAATTAAACCATTACAATGTTATCCATAAAATAAACAATTTAATTTGGGAAAAGTGAAACATATCATTGGGCCCTGACTGATTCCCTGACCCAAACTCCACCGCAGTAAATAAAGAGTGTCTTGACTTTCTTTTAGTGCTGCCCCCTGACTAAAGATTTTTTTTACGAGTCAGATGTTTATTATATTAATTTATTTCCATAAAAAGATATACTTGACATCAGAAAATGGTTTCAGTTTTAGGTTTGAGAAGAATAGTATGTATCATTGTTCTACATGTATGTTACAGAGAATACTACAGTCATGATAATAAGTATATAAATAAAATATAAATTAAGCGCTCACTGCATAAAGCTTGCTCAGCACACCGGCAAAAGTAATGTTTTTGAACTTGTCTGTCAGTAAGGAATAGCAAGGAGACTGTCTGAACATTTTAAGCATTTATTAATAAACAAGCAATTTCTGATTCAGTGTCGGCTGCAAAGATGAAGTTTCTCGGCAACTATTAGAGGGCAGCTCTACTTTCTTTGCCACTCTTGTGTTCTTAAATTTATGGTTATTAAAAGCATACATATAGCACACTCCACCCTTTCACAGGTTGATAATTCATAGAATAGTGGTAGTTTTTTGTGATGGTTTGCCTTGCTGTAAAGGACGTGGAAAAGAGGAACATGGCAGTCTTATGACTACTACACCCTGTTCTTATGAGACGCCCTCGAGCTTGAGAGTTAGAGCGATAAAGAGAGCAGTAGTAGTATGTGTTAGCTTAGCTGTATTTAAAGCATGATTCCTCTGGTTTGTTTTTAGGGCTGAACAATTAATCAAAGTCATCAGTTTAGGCCGTTCCAAGACCGAGTAACTGCACATGCAATAATGGGATGCCATCGTGTTGCTAGTGTTCTGGGCGATAGCTTAGTTGTTACTTCACAAGTCAAAAGATTGTGTAATCACAATGTAATCAACTTTATGGGAGGTTTTATCATCCACCTGGTGAAAATCACAATCCTGATTGGATAGAAAAGCAATATCACACCTATTCTCAACAAGCTGAATGATTTGAGTTATGGCTTGTGTACGTGAAGGGATTTGACCTGTACATAATTTATCTATATACATTCAGATTTAATTTAGCTGAAATCTCTTTGCAACACATTTTACGGTGTTTTGTTTTTTTTTCTTTGCTCATCTCGACAATTGGATGTAATATTGTAGCTCAAATAGTACACCATAGCGCTGGTAATGCCAAAGTCATGGGTTCGATACCCAGGGAGTGCTTAATGTTTGGAGTCCGATTTTTTTTTTTTTTTTTTTTTTAAATAAATTTATACTTTTATTTAATAAGGATGCAGAAGTGATCATTAAATGTTTTGTTTTCTATATGAAATATATGTTTTACTTTTTAACTTTCTATTCATTAAAGAATCCTGAACCAAAATGCATCATGGTTTCCACAAAATATTAATCAGCTCAACCTTTTTTTCAACATGAATAATCATAAGAAATGATTCTTAAGTAGCAAATCAGCATAGAATGACTTCTGAGGGATCATGTGACACTGAAAACTAAAGTAATGATGTTGAAAATTCAGCTTTGCAGATCACATGTATAAAGTACATTGTAAACATATTCTATTTAAGAAACTAGAAATAGTTTTTTTTACTTTATTTTAGAGCTGTCAAACGATTAATCGCGATTAATCGCATCCAAAATAAAAAGTTTGTGTTTACATAATATATGTGGGTGCACTGTGCATAATTATTTTGTATATATAAAAATACACACACATGCATGTATATTTAAGAAAAAAATATTAACTATATATAAAATATTTGTATTTATATATAATATAAATTATATATAAATCTATATATAGTGTATACATGAACATATTTCTTAAATATATACAAGCATGCGTGTGTAATTATATATATAAAATAATTATACACAGTGCACCCACATATATTATGTAAACAAAAACTTTTATTTTGGATGCGATTAATCGCGATTAATCATTTGACAGCCCTACTTTATTTTTATTGCATAAATGCAGCCTTGTTGAGACTTCTTTTAAAAATATTGAAAAGTCTTACCGACTCCAATCTTTGTAATGGTAGTGTAAGTTTATTCTGATAAAAATGTTTCAAATGCAGCATGTAAAGCATCTTTATCTTAAAATGATCATGTTGTTCCGAGCTTGTATGACTTCCTTTAACACAAAATTTCCTCACGCAAGACACATCATGATGAGTAAATGATAACAACAAGAAGTGTAAAGGTCATTAAACTTAATCTCAACTTAAATCTGGTGTAACAGGAACAATTTGTGCAAGAGAGGAATGTGCAACCTCTGCGGCAGTGGATTTTCATGTTCTGAAAAGCCTCGTCACTCTGAGGTGCGATCTAATGCAATTTAGATGTAACTCTCTCCCTATAGGATGTTGATATTCTGCACACACGCCCAACTCTGTGTTTTGGTTTGCCTGGAGAACGTGAGACTGCTGCAGGCTCGTCCTTTAGGAACAAGCCTCTTGGCGGAGCTGGAGACGGGCCATTTGTGCACTTAAAAATAAATGATGTCAGATCTCAGAGGAAAACCCCCTATTATGGGTGTCATCTATTAGAGGTGCGCCATTTCCTCTGTAACTCACTAAGATGATAACCGTGCCTGACTCATCAGTCCTGAAACAAGCGGATGGACAGCTTGCATATACATTTTTGAGTGATTTGACTAGAAGTAAAATCTTGCAATAGCTTAGCCCATTTCCTAAACGCTGTTTTACTTTCCGTGGTGTGTTAGTTAGGTGAGGGTGTGGCGCCATTTGGGCTGAATGACGGATCTGGCAGACAATCAGACAGACGGCGAAGGAAGGAAGGAAGCAATGTGCTCTCTCGGGTTTACGGCTTTCCTGCCAACTCTAGAAAGAGAGATGGGAACAAATAGAGACCGACGATTAATGTATAGAGCGCGAGAGAGGAGAGACGAGACCATCTGTCCCTCCCATCTGAAGGATTTCTGCAGGCTCGGCCAAAAACAGCTCCAATCGTTTCAGATTTGCCCTCCACCTGAAGAATGCTCAGCCATGTGCATGCTCAGCCTTTAAACAAATTGTATTTGACAACGAGCTTCTAGAATTCGTGTGGTTGCCTGTAGAATAACGGGCTTTGTGGCGAGGCTGATTTGATTAAATTGTCAGAGATGGATTTCACTGTCAGTGCATCTTCTTTGTATGGAAATGGTCAGCTGTTTGCATTACCTAACTGCGAATTTCCATCCGAATTAACGCTGGAGGGACACAGATTAACATGTAGCCATTCATAGCACAAAATGAGCTAAGGCAGCGTGACGAAGTGAAACGATATCCAACAAATAAAGACTCTGTTTGGGAAACCTCGCTGCCACAATATGAATGGTTTCCATCAGAATGATTTCTGAAGGATCATGTGACACTGATGACTGGAGTAATGGCTGCTGGATTTTAATATTTCATGATTTTACTGTATTTTTAACCAAATGAATGCAGTCTTGGTGAGCATATGTAGACTTCTTTCAAAACATTTAACAGTCTTTCTTACCTACCCTAAATGCTGCAAGTTTATGTAATTTATTTGCCATTATATAGTTTATTTAGTGAGATTTGTAATCACTTAACGCAGGGGTGTCCAAACTCGGTCCAGGAGGGCGTGTCTAGTAGAGTTCTGCGTGGAAGAGGTCTTTTTTGTCTCACTCCACCCACTCCTTCTAGGTTCTAGGGGTTGGGCTGTAAATATTAATCGATTTGTATTTCGTATCGATCCATCGATTATACAGCCGATGATTCGATGCAACGATGTGTCCGCAAGAGTATCGATTAATGTGTTTATTTTGCCGCCTGTCTATTTTCAGCATCAGCTCCAACATATGCATAGAACCTGCGGGTGGCTCTGCGGGTGGTGCTAACCTCATTATCTTCTACTTCACACCGCTTCACACGCGTTACTTACGTTTCACAGCCTATGTTCTCACACATTGTTGAGTCTGACTTTCAAGAGTGATGGAACCGTCAGAGCGGGCTGGCAATGAAAGTGTGATGTTACACACCCCGGCCGGCATCAAGTGCGTCATGGGTGTGGAAGCATTTTGGCTTCAGGAAACCGATGGAGCTGTGGTAAGAGATGTGGTCGTTTGCAAAGAAGACTGCTATAGTGTAACATTCATTATGTAAATAGAAAACTGTGGCGAGCAGTTGACGTTCATTAACACTCACGCCAGTGGCCTCGTGCCATTCTCTCACGTCGGCTGCGTCCTGCTCGCTCCAAATGCGGTTTCTGTATTCTCTATAAAAGGCAATTTTTTGTTGTTGCTGTTGATTTATTTGAAACTTAATAGATCTCATGTAAAATCGAATCGTATCACGGGAAATTCTGAAGTATCGAAAATAATCTAATCGTTTGCTTAAGAAATCGGTATTGTATCGAGGTACCGACATAGGTGTAATTTGTGGGTGGGACATGTTCCCACCACTTTTTGCGAGGGTTGATATTGTCCCAACCACTTTTGAAACATCTCGCGGCACCGATGTCACTAATACATACAAATAAATAAAACATCTCTAGTTAACTAGCAGAGCATTCATTTCATTCGTTTGTTAAATAAGAGGCGATCTAGTGCTAAAATGTGTTGTCTTTGAAGCACTGATAAACATAATCGGTTTTAATGTGGAAAAAAAAAAACTGTACAAGTGCGGATTTGAACCCAGAAACTCTGACGCGCTTGGTAAAAGTTCTGCCACTGGACCATTAAAGTGCATGCGTGTAATTTTCAGATCTAAGTATTTCTTCATGTGAAAATTCTCGGCAACAACTCACATTAGATCTCATTAAATGACAAAATAAACACAATGTATTATTTAAATCGATTGCTGGTACATCTAATTTGTAGCATTGTAGCATTTAGCATTGTATTGCTTTTATCACTTACACCCCTGGGTACCAACCTCTACCGTTACACAACAAAACTCAGTGGCTTTTTACACTGTTTTCACCTGAAAACTTTTTTATGCGTTTTGGCCGTTCATAGAAACAACGGGTGTTTGAAAAACGCAAACTTTTGAAAACGGTTTTCAAAGTGCACGTTTTTGAAAACATACCGTTATCTCTATGTGAACTACAAATACGCAAATTTGTGAAAACAATGATATCATTCACATGCGTATTATGTGCTCAGTCTACACTCACCTAAAGGATTATTAGGATCACTATACTAATACTGTGTTTGACCCCCTTTCGCCTCGAACTGCCTTAATTCTACGTGGCATTGATTCAACAAGGTGCTGAAATTCTTTTAGAAATGTTGGCCCATATTGATAGGATAGCATCTTGCAGTTGATGGAGATTTGTGGGATGCACATCCAGGGCACGAAGCTCCCGTTCCACCACATCCCAAAGATGCTCTATTGGGTTGAGATCTCATGACTGTAGGGGCCATTTTAGTACAGTGAACTCATTGTCATGTTCAAGAAACCAATTTGTAGTGATTCGAGCTTTGTGACGGTGCATTATCATGCTGGAAGTAACCATCAGAGGATGGGTACATGGTGGCCTTAAAGGGATGGACATGGTCAGAAACAATGCTCAGGTAGGCCATGGCATTTAAACAATGCTCAATTGGCATTAAGGGGCCTAAAGTGTGCCAAGAAAATTTCTCCCACACCACCACCACCAGCCTGCACAGTGGTAACAAGGCATGGATCTATGTTCTCATTCTGTTTATGCCAAATTCTGACTCCACCATCTGAAAATCTCAACAGAAATCGAGACATCGAACATTTTTTCAGTCTTCAACTGTCCGATTTTGGTGAGCTCTTGCAAATTGTAGCCTCTTTTTCCTATTTGAGGTGGAGATGAGTGCTACCCAGTGGGGTATTCTGCTGTTGTAGCCCATCTGCCTCAATGTTGTGTGTGTTGTGCTGTTGATCAGTGCTGATCAGTGCTGTTGTGAAGTCATGCTTTTTTCATCTCCGCCAACTTTCCAAAGTAAAAACTTTTATAACTCAGCACAATCTCCAAATAGTAATTCATGCATTTGTAACATCATTGTATATCTTCTCCTTTGTACCACACTTTGGTCGGCCTTGGCTGTTTTTAAACTTGCTTTAGAAATAAATATTGTATTGTATTGTTGTGGCTTCACAAATGCTTGGCTGCATACCTCGGTTGTGACGAGTGGTTATTTCAGTAAAAGTTGCTCTTCTATCAGCTTGAATAAGTCGGCCCATTCTCCTCTGACCTCTAGCATCAACAAGGCATTTCCGCCCACAGGACTGCCGCATACTGGACGTTTTTCCCTTTTCACACCATTCTTTGTAATCCCTAGAAATGGTTGTGCGTGAAAATCCCAGTAACTGGGCAGATTGCAAAATACTCCTGTCTGGCGCCAACAACCATGCCTCGCTCAAAATTGCTTAAATCTCCTTTCTTTCCCATTCTGACATTCAGTTTGGAGTTCTCATACTCATACTGTTGAGCCCTGTATGAATTTCAAGCCGCATGAGGGTAAGCAAACAACAGTTTGAATTTGTTGGGTCAGCTATTCCCATTAGAAAGGTTTCTTTATGTAATGTTATTTGCTGTAAATTGTGGTGTAGTTCCAGAAATTGTCATGTAAGCAGCTCAAATTGACTCTTGGTGATCCAACGAAATCTCTTGGAGGATTACTGGGTGGAGCCTGCTGATGTTTGGATGTCAGGTGGAAGCTGATTGGACTGTCCGAGGAGCAGCAGTACCACGGATGGTCTTGCTTGACGAGTGGCAGACGGGCTGGATTATTTCATGGTCTGACCCTTCAGATTGGCACTATGATTATCACGGTTTAGTCAGTGAGACACCATTGAGATTACACCATGGGTTAGTGGTAAGCCCGCTACCCTCAGACTCTTGGCTTCAGATGCTGTGATTATATTTTCACTCCTCACTTCGAACCATCTCACAACTAAGAGCTTAATCCCCTCGGACCAAATCCGCAGGCAATCTGCTGGATGAATAAAGACACTTGGATGTTGTCTGTCTAGTATCTGTTGCTCTTGTCTTGATACGTGGCCATGTGCACCACATTTGGCTGGATCATGTCTAGAGTTGTAAAAGAGATGGCTATGGATATTCTTTTTTAGATTTTTCCAAACTGCCATGATGCCAGCCTGTTTCAATATTTTATTTTATATAGTTGTGTTTGTTTTATTGAATTTAAAAACCCAGTCTAATCTGAATATGTCACATTGATGGCATGAGCTTCAAATCTCTGCTTGTCTGAGAGCAATGACTCATTTTCCGTCTTGATACAGAAACTGTGCGCACATTTATGAATGAATTTATTAAATATTTTTGAATTTATGAATGGCATTTCGTTTTATGGCAGTATGTTTGTCACAATATATACAAATTAGTTGTTGATACCAATATTAGTCAAAATTCACTATTTAATATAAATTGATAAAAAAACGTAGTTAAAACACGTAATTAATTATAACTGTCTTGTCTTGTTTTATTGTATTTTATTTTACAATTTAAATGTTAAAAATGCAATTAAAACAATTGCATCGAATCAAGTTTCCTCAACTAAAAAAAAAGTTCATCTCAATGTGAACGATGTGATAAATGTATGATATTATAGATGCAAATGTTAATATTTGCTGAGTTTAACGATGAATTCTTCATTTCTTTCTGTCATCTACAGGAGATCATTGTGCGAATGAGTGAGTGATGCAGGTTTCGTTTTTTCAGGTAAGTCTCTTCCCTCCACCTCCATCAGAACAACCCGTAAAAAACTTTAAGAATTAGTTTGATTCTCAACAACTGCAACAATCCCCATTTGCACGATCCCTGCCAAAACACCCCTTTAGTGTTGTTAACTTGTGAATTTGTGAAGTAGTGCTCATTTATAAGACTGAAACATGTCATAGATTTATTTTGGCTTGTGTATTCTGTTTCAGGGCAGTATGGGTGTGTATCCCCTGCTCCTGCTACTCCATGTGGCCTTTGTGGCCCTCAGCACGGCCCAGACAATCCCTGACCCTTCAGGTAACTTTGCCTGGAGGATAGAGCATTTTCACACACACCTAATTTTTTTTTGTGAGATACTCGATGTTCAGAATTAACGCTGAAATCCCAAACTTCAGTGGAACATACAATACTGAGTTTTGGGGTCGGGTATTGCTTCTGTTTTTAAAGCTTTAAAATCTCCCTTTCTCAGGTGCTGTCTTGACCTCCAAACCTACAGACCCTCCTCCCACGTCACCCTTCATCGCTGTCACCCAGGCGCCCCCATCAGCCACCATATCAATGACACCGTCCCCTGAACTTGTTGTAACAACAGTATTAAAAGACTCAGAGGGCATGGTGACGCCGGAGATTCCCACCGCCCCTCCTGTCGTCCCCCCTCCAACTGTGCTTGTCCCCACCGAAACGCCTCCTGCCCCATCAACTCCATCTGCCGCCTCCCCATCCCTCACCTCCATCAAGACTACGGTTTTGTCTACATCAGAGATCTCTACACCTGATCTGACAACCGCTCAGTCCTCTTCACTGCCCGAAACAAACACTTCATTTGCCCCTACGGATGCCACCACAGCTGACGTCAGCAAGCCTCCAGGTACCATTTCGAAGACTACCATTCTTTTTGTGAAGAACTGCATTTGCTCTTTCCATTTATTTATGTCATTCTCTAATCTATTTCTGTTGTTTCTCTTATGTAATGAAGATGATGGGCAAGGTAAGTTTCTGTTTACCATTTTTATTTGTCACTAACATTTGCTTGCATAACAAAGCCTTTTCTATGGTTTATTAGTAACTATTTATTAGTCAACCAGAAGCAGAGTGGCTGATGGTCAGTATAAATCAAATATAGTGTCTATGACATCACACAATTACTTTTTAAATAAAATATGAACAATATTTCTGCGCTTTTTATTTTTGTTATTTTTATATGATAAAACAGCATATTTTACATGATGTTAACTAAAATAATTTAGTGAAGAAAAAAAAACAATTATATTACTATTAATCAATTTGTTATATTCTTGTAAATAATACCGTTTCAACGCTCACCAAGGCTGCAATAATATTCTGAAATATTATTAGTATTATTGTTAACTGTGTTCTATTTTAATTAGGGATGTCAAATGATTAATCGTGATTAATCACATCCAAAATAAAAGTTTGTGTTACTGTTTACATATATACTGTATATATATGGGTGCACAGTTTATAATTATTATATATATATATATATATATATATATATATATATTTATATATATATATAAATACACATACATGCTTGTATATATTTAAGAAATATTTTCATGTATATACTGTATATAGATTATATGTAATTTATACTATATAAAAAAATAATATTTTATATATAAATAATATTTTTTCGTAAATATACATGCATGTGTGTGTATTTATTTATTTATATATATATATATATGTAAACACAAACTTTTATTTTGGATGCGATTAATCGTGATTAATCATTTGACAGCCCCAATTTTAATATATTTTAAAATGGAATTTATTCCTGTGATGGCAAAGCTGAATTTTCAGCATCATTGCTCTCAGTCTTCTGTGTCACATGATCCTTCAGAAATCATTCCAATAGGCTGATTTGGTGTTTAAGTGACATTCAAGTTGTGTTTTGCTGATTCACATTTTTTGGGAAATCGTTAATTTCTTTCCTGAATTCTTTGATGAATAGAAATGTCAAAATAACAGCATTTATTTCGCTTTTGATCAATTTAATGCATCCATGTTGAATAAAAGTATTAATTTCTTAGAAATAAAATCTTACCCTAAATTTGTAACGGTAGTATATTAGTATAATTACTAATATGTCCGATTTTATATTACTATATAATTTTTATATTATATTTTATTTTATATTACGATAATATATTACTAATATCTAAGATTTGAAGGTATAGTTCACCAAAAAATGAAAATGCTGTCATCATTAACTTACCTTTAAGTTGTTTGTTCTGCTGAGCTGTAGCCATTGACTTCCTAAGTATTTTCTTCCATACCATGGAAGTCAATGGCTACCATCAAATGTTTGGTTCCCCACAAAAAAGATTTCTAAATGCAATTTAATTCATTTTTTTGTCCTCTAAACTCAGATGACACGGCGATCATGGCAGTGATGGTTGCCCTGTCCTCTCTGCTGGTCATTGTCTTTATCATCATCGTCCTGTACATGCTCAGGTAAGTCCCAGTATTCAGAAACATTCAGTTGTTCATGCAGTACAAAACGTGCTCATAGCATAGATTCCAGCTTAAAAAACAACATAAAGACAAAGTTACAAGCATAGAAGAAACAGCACACACATGCATAATCGTAATAGAACGGATGAGATAAAGTGTTCAGAAAGCTCCATTCATTAGGAAACCCACAATGTCAGCAGGGGGCCATGGGGCTGAATGTCCAGTTACCATGGTAATGATTGGCTTTTTGTTTCGCTCCGTTGTGGCAGGTTTAAGAAGTACAAGCAGGCAGGGAGCCACTCCAATTCCTTCCGCCTGACCAATGGCAGAGCTGACGACACAGGTAGGAATAAGAGTCTCTGTGTGTCTGTGACTGTTCTTAGAAATGCTTGTCTTTTAAAGCAGCAAATATATGAAGTTATATATTGTTGTTTATAAGGTGGATGCACTACTAGAGTCATCTTTTATTTTCCATCTTGATTGAGTGATTTGATTGAAACACATTTGACCTTGAATTGTACTGTGTTGCCCCCTATTGGTTGTCCTGTACACAACATGGATAAAGGACAAACTGCAAGTCATTCTTAAAATATTTAATTGAAAAAAAAAAACGCACATTTTTTTGTTGTTAACACATTTATTTATATTTCTTTCTCCTTTCTCACAGAACTCCAGAGTGTGCCACTATTGGCTCGCTCTCCTAGCACCAACAGGAAGTACCCGCCCCTTCTTGTCGACAAGCTTGAGGAGGAGATGAACCGCAGAATGGCAGATGACAATAAACTCTTCCGGGAAGAGTTCAACGTAGGTGCACAAACACACACAGCTTTGATTCAGCAATTGACCTGATTGGAAATTTCAACATCTTTGCAATGACCAAAAAAAAAGACATCTTATGCTGCGTTCATTTGCTATCGGAATTATCATAAATATGAGTTTCCTAGTTGAAGAAGACCTAGTTGAGTTTCCTAGTTGAAGACTATTTACCTCTGGAAAGCTTGTGGATCATTTTGATAAATGGTTGTCATGAATGGGAATAAATATCATTTTGTCTTTAATAGGATTTTTCCAATAAATAGTCAAGAATAAACCTCTTCTTTCCGAATGTGGCGGTCTTGTAATCACGACTTCAGAAGTGGGCAGTACTAGTAAATTTCTTGATAACACATGAAGGCTGCATTAATTACATAAAATTTTAGGCAGATATATTTATGCCGTTGGTGTATGATGATGATGAACTTTTATTGTCTGACTAAATCTGATTTTTTTTCTTGTGTAACATTGTTCATTCATATATATTACCCATAAATTCTCAGCCCCTTACAGTGATTATTCACAGATATTACCACATAAAACATAGAAAATCACATAGAATAAAGTACAAAATTCCATATTAGACAGTATACACACATAATGTACCATATTCAGCTCCAGTACAGCTTGAAGCACAAAAGAGTGCTTTAATCCAGCTTGGTTATATTCCCGTACCGCTGTTCAGATGTTCCCTGTCGATGCTTTCTCCCTACTTGAACTGTGTGATTGGTTTCTTTTTTCTCCAGGCATTGCCTGTATGTCCCATTCAAGCCTCATGTGATGCTGCCTCGAAGGAGGAGAATAAAGAGAAGAACAGATATGTCAACATCCTGCCCTGTAAGGCTTTCCCATAACTTATCTCCAAACCAGAGCTGATAATAAAGCATGCTTTTACCAGAACTGCAAGGCCTACAAGGAGTTTCTCATGTGAATGAGGAGTGTCTCATGTGAAAATGGCTGTAATAAATGAAACATTAATGTTATGAGCCTTATAATCTCCTTTCCTAATTTGTTTCTCATTTTTATCTCAGATGATCATTCTAGGGTGCATTTGACCTCTCTGGAGGGTGTTCCTGACTCAGACTACATCAACGCTTCCTACATTAATGTAAGACTCCAAGCGCTTGCCTAGTTATGAGGAGGAGTGCAGTCAATGAGTATTTTCATTTTACTGCAGTTTTTAAAACTCTAAATAAATATCACAAAAACATAAAATCATTTGTTTTAAATGCTACAAGTAAATTTAGGCAGTTTTATTATAATATTAAATATATAGTATTATGGTATCTATTTACATTTTTAATTATCTTTTCATTTCAAATTTAGTTTTTAGTTGCTCATTACAATGTCGTTTTTATTCGTTTTTTAATTTTTATTTAGTTTTAGTAATTTTAGAACTTAAACTTATTTCATTTAGTTGCCAAGACATATATTTTTAAACTAATATATATATTTTATTTTTATCATTTTTTAAAATTAGGTCAATATATAAAAACTATTAAATAATGGATTGTTTCCTTCAGCTGAGACACTTCATATGCGCACTGTTCGCCATGATGTTTTTGAATTACTTTAATGAATTGAATCACTTCAAAATAGGAAAATACAGTTAAGTGCAAGATGTGCAGCGCATGTCTGTCATTTAGGCTACTTAAAGTTATAATGAAAGCATAATTAATTGCTTGAGACAAAGCTTTTAATGGTGAGACATTTTTGTAATTAGGCTTTTATATACAATTATATTTTATATAATGTATATTTATATTATAATTATATTTTTTAATTAAATTTATATACAATTATATACAATTTGGAATTAGATTTATCTGTTATCAGCTTTCAAATATAAAGAATTGTTATCAGCCAAAATGTTTATATCAGTGCATCCATAACTAATTTCAATTTCTGAAAATCATTTAACTCATTTTAGTTTTGGTTAACAGCACTGAATTTAGGCATCACAACATTATAATGTACATTATGAAAAATGGATTTTCATTTTGAGATTGGCTGAAGTTTACAATTATCTCAATTTTTTAGGGCATTCATGTTTTTAAAGATTAAATGAGTGTTGGATGAAAGGTCATCTAAATGTAAAAAATTCACAAACTTTTGTTTTTCTTTTCAGGGATACCAGGAGAAAAACAAATTCATAGCTGCACAAGGTAAAAAAAAAAAATGGCGTTAGTCTCTTTCATAAATATCCAAATGCTTTACATAGCTTTTTGATTACCGGTAATGATTATTAAAAAATCAACTTTCTTATTGCAGGACCAAAGGAGGAAACAGTTAATGACTTCTGGAGGATGATCTGGGAACAGAACACTGCCACCATTGTTATGGTAACCAACCTGAAAGAGAGGAAAGAGGTAAATGCCGCAAGAAATCTATTAGATGTAATTCAGTGTCAAAGAGGAGTAAGCTGATCTGTGATTTTACAGCCTCCGCTCTTATCGCGGTCTCGCGTAATGGATTTAGAGTGCAACTTTGTGGAAGATGGCCATTAATAAAGATGTATGATCACCGCAGTGATGATGATGATTATGATATACTGTGCTTCATATCCGCAGTGTAAATGTGCTCAGTACTGGCCAGACCAGGGATGCTGGACCTACGGAAATATCCGCGTGTCAGTGGAGGACATGATGATTCTGGTTGACTATACTATCCGCAAGTTCTGCATTCAGCAGGTAGGACCTGTTTTTTTTTAGCCTTTTCAAACTATGCCCAATTATCACAATGTTGATAAAAATTTAGAAGAAAATTGGATAAGGCACATTTTTAGGGGGTCTTGGTCCATTTCAGGGGTTTAGTTACCCTTTAATTTTTTTTTTTTAATCATTCAATGTTACAGATACGTTTCCCCAATTCACAAAGCACCAATATATATCAGTGTAACTTTGATCATGAGCTACCTTGGCCCCTAGATATCAGATTATAACATTTAAAAAGGCCTATTCCTGTAACCTCTAAAGAGACAAGGCTGTTATTATTGAATTGTAATATTGTTGAGATTTTGTTTGGTGAATGATGAGATGAAAAAACTCTTTTGTGTGTTAAGGTGGGTGATGTGTCTGGTAAGAAGCCCCAGAGGCTGGTCACACAGTTTCACTTCACCAGCTGGCCTGATTTCGGGGTTCCTTTCACTCCCATTGGCATGCTGAAGTTCCTAAAAAAGGTCAAGAACTGTAACCCACAGTATGCTGGACCCATAGTTGTTCACTGCAGGTAAGGAGCTTCGTTATCTTCAAAGCTTTTTAAAAGCTTTTTTATTATGCCAGGACATTATAAAATTGATAATAATGAGAGATGATTCTTGAGCAGCAATTCATCATATTAGAAGGATCATGTGACACTGAAGACTGGTGTAATGATCCTAAAAAAAATCTGCTTTGGCATCACAGGAATAAATTACATTTTAAAATATATTCAAATAGAAAACAGTTTCTTTAAATTGTAAAAATATTTCACAATATTAATTTATTTTTTAATCAAATTAATGCAGCCTTGGTTAGCATAAGGCAGTTTTTTTCAAAAAACATTTTAAAATCTTACTGACCCCACAATTTCTAACAGAAATGTATGTGAGCTGTTTTTTTCTGTGTGTTTTTTGTTGTTGAAGATATGTAATGTCCATTCATTAACTGAATCTGAATTGTTCATCTCAGTGCTGGTGTGGGCAGAACGGGGACCTTCATTGTGATAGACGCTATGCTGGACATGATGGGTGCAGAAAGAAAGGTCGACGTCTTCGGGTTTGTCACGCGGATCAGAGCCCAGCGCTGTCAGATGGTCCAGACCGATGTGAGCTCAGAAAAAGTTTTAATAAAGTTACCTCAAATTATATATCAAGAAACTAATCTCCCACCCTCTTCCTCTCCCTTTAGATGCAGTACGTGTTTATATTCCAAGCTTTGCTAGAGCACTACCTGTACGGGGACACGGAGTTAGAGGTGACATCTCTGGAGTCTCACCTGTCGAAACTCTACGCTCCTTTACCTGGAGCTGGCTGTGGAGGCCTGGAGGCGGAGTTTAAGGTGGACAATCTGTTTATTTCTGTATTTATTTCTTTTGTTCTGCATGTTTAGGAAACCTATTGTTCTGGTACCCTTTTGAAACGTTTTCTTATTTTCTGTTTTATTTATTAGTATATCTCTCGTTCTCTCTTTTAGAAACTTACCTCCATTAAAATCCAGAATGACAAGATGAGAACAGGGAACCTGCCTGCCAACATGAAGAAAAATCGTGTTTTGCAAATCATTCCATGTGAGTTGTGTGTTTAATAAAAAGACCGTGATTTGAGAGAATAACTTCATATAATATAAGTTTGGGTTTGTACATTGATTTTTGTAAATAAATTAATACTTTTATGGAGCAAGGATGCATTAAAATCAAATGTTTAGACATTTCTATTTGATATAAAATGTTCTTTTGATATTTCTATTTATAAAAAAGTAGTTCCTCTTCCACAAGAATATTAAGCAGCACAACTGTTTTCAACATTGGTAAATCAGAATTGTTTCTTGAGCATCAAATCCGCATATTATAATGAGTATAATATTTCTGAAGGATCATGTAACACTGGAGTAATGATGCTGAAAATTCAGCTTTGCATCACAGGCATAAATTATATTTTAAAATGTATTAAAATAGAAAACAAGTATATTTTAAATGGTAGTGATATTTTACAATATTACTGTGTTTCTGATCAAATAAATGCAGCCATGGTGAGCATAAGAGACTCATTTCAAAACATTTAAAAAATAGTACTGATCCTAAACTTTTGAATAGTAGTCTAGTTGTTTCTAACATGCTCTCTTTCTACAGAGTTGCCCTGTTTATACTTTGTATTTTCCGATTATATCATACTTTATCTTCATACTTGAATCCTTTTACATGTTGTACATTTTGCAGTGAATGTGAGGTGTTCATTTATCAGTATGTGCATTCCTGTGTTTCTTTCTGAACCTTTGCTGTTTCTTCTAGATGAGTTTAACAGAGTGATCATCCCTGTAAAACGAGGGGAGGAGAACACAGACTACATCAACGCTTCTTTCATAGATGTGAGTAAAACCCGTATGACTTGAGCCAGCATTTACTCCCAACTAACCCGAAATACCGCTCGGTGAACCCTGGAGGTAATGCTACAGTATTCTACGCTCTATTGAGAAACCACACAGCCTGCTTTTTTTTATTTTGGGTGTGGTTTAGAAACATTTTTTAGTCATGAAGTTATTTGGATGCCCATACTGAGATAATCAGCCTGGGAAGGTGGCCATCGCATTGTCCCAAGGCCTAGAGACTTATTATAAATACATGTATTTTCATTCTACACTGAAAAGTATCCGCAATAAAAACTATTGAAATCTGAATGTCCTGATTTGCTACCAATGTAGACTTTTCCAAATTAATCACTTATGAAGTTCCATGATGATTTGGAAGACAACAGCTTAAGTTGGCAGTTGGCAGTAGGGAGCACAATTCAGTATGTTTTGAGACAGTCCCTCCATAGCAGATCTCTAGTGAGTGTGGGACAGCTTTGTTTTGGCTGAAAGCCCTTTCACTTCCTTTTTATTTAGTTTGAATGTTGGAAAATATCACCAGAGCTGCTACATTAGAAACCCATGTTGCATTGCAATCTGGAAGATAGCTATACATGAAGAGTTCAGATGCAAAAGCCTCTAAATGCCATTTGAAATGTTCTTCTAAAATGACCATTTTTATCAAGCTTGAATATTTAAGTTCAGTAATTTCACTTAAATGGCAATGAACATTACCTATTAATTGTCATTTAAGTGAAATTACTGAACTTAAATATACAAGCTTGATAAAAATGGTCATTTTAGAAGAAAATTTCAAATGGCATTTAGAGGTTTTTGCATCTGAACTCTTCACATATAAACAAAAGCCTGTATTGTCATTATTAGTGTACCCTGCCTTCTTGCTGTACATAAATCTGCTGGGTACCACCCAACGAGTGCTGGAGATCTAAAATTTGCTGTAGTGGATGAATGTGTGTGTGTGTGTGTGTGTTTTTTTTTTAATAAGAACACAATAAATCATTAAATTGATCATTAATGCTGTTCTGCTGATAATATTAATGCTGTTCTTTTGATCTTTGTTACTTATCAAAGAATCTACGAAATGGATCACGGTTTCCACAAAAACAGTTTTTAGCATTGATAATTGATCTTGAGCTCCAAAACAGCATATTGGAATGATTTCTGAAGGATCATGTGACTTTGAACACTGGATTAATGGCTGATGAAAATTCAGCTTTTGCCATTACAGGAATAAATTCAACTTAAATATTAAATATTTCACAATGTTACTGTTTTGCTGGGGTTTTTTTTGTTTGTTTGTTTATTTGTTTGTTTTTTGATCAAATAAATTGTAGCCTTTGAACCTTTTAAAATTTTGCGACCCCAAACAGTAGTGTGCATCCATGATTACATTTGGAAAAATGCCCAATGTATACAAGTTCGTGAAGTAGACCTACTTTGTGTGTGTGAATGCAGGGTTATCGGCAAAAGGACTCGTACATGGCATGTCAGGGGCCCCTGCAGCACACCATCGAGGACTTCTGGAGAATGATCTGGGAGTGGAGGAGCTGCTCTATTGTTATGCTGACCGAGTTGGAGGAGAGAGGACAGGTAAGATCACCTGCTTCCTGACTTGGCATCTGTGATCATTCTAGCTTTGTGTCTTTTTGTTGTTAGAAATCTGTGCCCGGTTGCATAAAGCACCTTTAATGCTAGATTTAAACCCTCTCCTAAGGGAATGATTTAAGGGTGTTGCATATAATCCCTTAAACCACTTCTCCTAGGTAAGGGAAACTGTAAAGTGTGCCATAACGAAATTCTATTGCTGGGGCGCCTGCAGGATTTTATCTCAGGGAGACACAGAACTACGTTTTTTACTTTACTCCAGTTGCTGAGTAGGTTTGTATCGGAGCGTGTATTGTTTTCAGAGAAACGTGGTCAACAAAAAACGAAGCCTCGCTTTCTTTCCAGTCATGTGAATGCTTCACTTTGCGTTGAATGTTTGAAGCCACATTACTACTGTAAATGTTCATGGAAGTTCATTCACTAACATTTTTGATATATAAGCCTATAGCCTATATTACCTTATCATATATTTTGCCATATAAACAGTATAAAAACCATAAAATAGAGCACAATTTACTTGCCTCAAACAACAGGCAAGTTGGTATTATTATAATTAGTATTGTTATAATTATTGATATTGTTACATTTCATTTATTGACACACTTTAAAGGGTTAGTTCACCCAAAAATGAAAATTCTGTCAGTATTTACTCACCCTCATGTTGTTCCTAACCTCTATATGTTTATTTGTTCTGCTGAACACAAAGAAAGATATTTGGAAAAATGTTTTAATCAAACAGATCTCATTCCCCATTGACTACCATAGTAGGAAAAAAAATACATACTATGGTAGTCAATGGGGAATGAGATCTGTTTGATTAAAACATTCTTCCAAATATCTTCCTTTGTGTTCAGAACAAATAAACACATAGAGGTTTGGAACAACATGAGGGTGAGTAAATACTGACAGAATTTTCATTTTTGGGTGAACTAACCCTTTAAGTAACACCTATGTATGGTCCTAACAACAGTCATAAGTTTAAGTATGATTGAAAATTACACTATAACCATTGGGATAGTAATAGAAACATTACTAGAAAAACCTATCCCATTCCATCTGGCATGGCATTAAAACAAACAAAAAAAAATCTGTCTTTTTTTACCCCTACTATCTGCAGGAGAAGTGTGCTCAGTATTGGTCTAGTGATGGTGTGATGGTGTGTGGGGACATGTCCATTGAGCTGAAGAGAGAGGAGGAAAGTGAAAGCTACACTGTCAGGGACCTTCTCGTCACCAACAACAGAGTGAGTTCACTTCAGGGGATCTCTTGGAGCAAAAATGATTTGTGATTTACACGTGTTTTAACTTTATCTCTGTGTTTTAATGTTTGCCGTTTTCTTGTTCTCTCTCTGCAGGAAAATAAGTCTCGCGCTGTGAGGCAGTTTCATTTCCACGGCTGGCCAGAGGTGGGCATCCCCTCCGACGGGAAGGGCATGATCAACATCATCGCTGCAGTTCAGAAACAGCAGCAGCAGTCTGGAAACCACCCAATCACTGTGCACTGCAGGTAAGGCACACTTCTGGACAATCAGAAGCATTACACTCTATTTTGTATTGTTTGTATTAATATACTTGTGTATATGTTTGTCTTTGTGACAGTAGAATTATTTCTCTTTTTTTGTACTTTTTTTTTTTTAATTTGGTGGATTTTTGAGAGGAATATTCTACATTCCTCACTTGTAAAACCTATTTTTTCTCTTGTATCTTGTTTGCTACTTTGTGTGTGTTCATTTTGGACTGCTGAATTGTAAACTACCCTTCAAAATTTGGGGTTCAGTACATTTTTTTTAAAGAAGTATCTTATGCTTACCACGGTTGCATTTATTTGGTCAAAATACAGTAGAAAACATAATATTGAAATATTAAAACATTATATTTTTATAATTTAAATTAATTTCTATTTTAGTTTATTCTTAATGTAAATTATCCATGTGAAGGGAAAGCTGAATTTTCATCAGTCATTACTCATGTGTCTCACATTGACTTAAAATCAAGTTATTAAGCCTATTTTGGTGCTTAAGAAATGATTAATGTATCAATCATAATTCATTTTTTTTTGTCAGGATTCTTAGATGTATAGAAAGAACAGTGTTTTTCAATTTGACATCTTTTGTATTATTATAAATGTTTTTACTGACACTTTTGATCAATTAAATGCAGCCTTGCTAAATAAAAGTCTTTCTTTCTTTCTTTCTTTCTTTCTTTCTTTCTTTCTTTCTTTCTTTCTTTCTTTCTTTCTTTCTTTCTTTCTTTCTTTCTTTCTTTCTTTCTTTCCTTCTTTCTTTCTTTCTTTCTTTCCTTCTTTCTTTCTTTCTTTCTTTCTTTCTTTCTAATGGCAATCTAAATTTAACTTGGAAAAAAAAACATGTGTGTGGTCCTTGTGTGCTCCAATTTAGGAACCCATAAAACAAAAACAAGAAAATAAGTTTAATTTAATGCATGATTTGTGGTTGTTACAGCAGTACACTACATGGCTTATTACATAAATAGTTATTCAACCTAACCATCATTTTTCTAGCTTGGATACAGGACCATTTGGTTAGTCATGAATGCCAACTTTAACAGGTCTCACTGGTTTGGCAGCTCAAGTAAGGTTTAGTGGTTTTGTAATGCTGGAAGGCATCCATGGGCACTAAGAATGACTAAACAAAAACCTATCCAAAGCGCTGGGTAATGATGAAACCGAGATGGAGACTGCTGTTGTCCAGTGGGATTTCAATTTCAATCCAGTGGGAAAGTCAATTTACCTTCATTTATATAGCGCTTTTAACAATACAGATTGTTTCAAAGCAGCTTTACAGTGATAATAGGAAATTAAAGTAACAGATTGTTTTGGCTTTACAGCAGCTCTAGAATAAAGTTATTGTCTAGCTAATGTACGTTTTGATTGATTCACTTCTGTCACATCAATCATTAATTAACTTAAAGAGATACTTCACTTTTTTTGGAAATAGACTCATTTTACAACTCCCCCAGAGTTAAACAGTTGAGTTTTACCGTTTTCGAATCCATTCAGCCGATTTTCTGATATTTAGAAGAATATCAGTAACCAGACAGTTTCTGGTTTCATTGACTTCCATAGTGGGGAAAAAATATATACTATGGTAGTCAATGAGTCTATAATGTGTTACGTGTGTGCTAGGTCAAAGAAATGTGTCTGAGTGTGTCTGCTTCCCGGACAATGTTAGGAAGACTGTTCCAAAGAAAGTGACTCATTGATGTCCACAGAGCTGTGTCGTGTGTAATTGATTTTTGTGATTTTGTGTGTTAACAGTGCCGGCGCGGGGCGCACAGGGACATTCTGTGCTCTGAGCACGGTCCTGGAGCGGGTGAAGGCTGAGGGCATTCTGGACGTTTTTCAGACAGTGAAGAGTTTAAGACTACAGAGACCGCACATGGTGCAGACACTGGTGAGAAAACACACCGCTCACGCTGCAGGTGTTGACCTGTTGAATTTAACTGGAACAATAAAGTGCAGTTGAGCAAATTTATTTATTTATTTGTCAGAGGCTTAAAAATTAGTGCTTCACTATTTGGGGAAACACTCAAATTGTGTTTTTTACTGTCACTTTTATAATTTTTTATTATTTAATATATTTATTATATACACTTAATTATATTTTATTATTTTATTTTATTTGTTAATTATTATTGTTATAAATATTTTTAATTAAAGAACGAACAGAAGCCTCAGCCAACTGTTTGCATTACCAATGGACTGCAAGCTGACTATTGGTTTAATATTACAGCTAGAGCCCGACCGATTAAGGATTTTGAAGGCCGATACCGATACAAATATTTTTGTTTTTTAAAATCCGATATTCCGATATATCGGCCGATATTCTATTTATTTATTTTTTTAAAACTGGACATGATAGTCACAAATTTTGTCATGCTTATTTGAGTTAAGAGAACTGATGGGGATGTTCTTCAAGCAATGTATGTCTCATGACCAACTCAAAGAGTCTTGCCAACGGGAACAGTGTAGAGTGCCCTCTGGTGGACAAACTATACAACTCCAACACTCATGAAATGGTTCAAGCGTGTTTCGTCTGTTTTTATTTTATTTTTGAAATATTTATTTATCGGCCATTATAACTGCCGATACCGATAGTTTGGAAAATGCCTAATATCGGCCGATAATATCGGTCTGCCGATATATCGGTCTGGATCTAATTACAGCACCTAATTAATATTCATGATCTATGCTGATTTTTCTATGTCACCCTTTTTTGGCTGGTTTTGCTTTAATCCAAACATCTCAAGTCCCTCTCAATTCATATTTCCCTGCTTTTCCCCACAGGAGCAGTATGAGTTCTGCTACAAAGTGGTCCAGGAATACATTGATGCCTTCTCTGACTACGCCAACTTTAAGTAAAGCCACACCCACCTGCAGAAAATCGGATAGACTTTCCCAGTCATGCACTCACGTCCACACTTTCACGTAAAGAGCTCAATGAGACGGACTGCCAGCGCAAAGCAAAAGGGAATCAAAAATATCCTTTGGCCGGCAAGCACGAGAACACGTTGGTTGCCGAAGTTGGAAAGAAAACAAACAAACAAACAAAGAAAACACCATTAGAGATGCCTTCTTGAATATTTTGTAATATTGCTCTTGTTAATAAGGCCCTTACCCATTTCTCTTAGTGTAAATATGCTCTTTTTTTTTGGTTTCGTTTGTCTGTTTTTTGGTTTTAGAAGCCGTTCTGTTGCTGTTTTTAGAGTGACCTTAATATAGTTTACTGGTATATAAATGCATACATGAATATTTTAAGATGGCGCTATAGAGACAGACGTGAAAGAGCGGTTGCAAGATGAGGGTGCTTTTTTTCCACTGGGTGTTTTTACAAGAAAATTCATTTTTCTCTGCAGTTGAGTGACTGAAAGCAATTTGAATGGCAGCTCAATCCCACTTTGCTGTTGCTTTGTAACTACATAACGCACAATGCGGCAAAATCGACCAATCGCAGAGCCACTGTAAACGCATGAAAATACTTCATTGTGCTTTTTGATTGGGTTCACTGGAGTGATTGATAACATTTTGAGTGTTTAACAGGAACCTTTTTGGGGGGGCGTATCTAAGACATCCCTTAGATTTGTATGATGTTTAGACTGTCAAGTGTGTCTTTGTGGTGTCAATTTTGTTCATCTTGCGTGCCAGACCCGACTTGTGTTCTGCCTTGTAGAGGAAGATAAAGGAAACTCAAAAAGACAGAAATCTAAACCCTGAGTGTTTAGATCAGACTCTTCACATCATTTTTATCCCTACTTTGCCTTGAAGTTATATTCAATACATCCCCAAAAATCCTCTTTTCTAAAAGCACCTTCTGTGTTTGCGATTGTAACCCAGAAGATTGATTGGCCTTAACAACTCTACTTGACAATAAGGGTTCGTAATGTACAGGCAGTTACTTTTCCTTCTTTCAAAGCTAAACGATCCAGCCGGGCCGTCTACTTGCAAGGTATTGGTGCAAATTTAATCCAGAAAGTTCCAGAAGAAATGACACATGATCACCTGATCATCTGTTCCTGCCCATGTAAAGGACTTCGGTCGTTGTGCAGAAGTCATTGAGCCCTTTCCAGCTCCACTGAGCCAGTTTGATCGATACACGTTACTTTTCAGTAATTTCAACTTCTTTCAAAAAGAACAGGTAGATGGTATAAATAAGGTCATTGTTGGATGATTGTCTTTACATTTAGGTCATTTGAACTAGTTATGTGATTTAAAGCTGATTGTCAGTGGAAAGAAAGTTATTTTCCAGCGAATGTCTTATGTAGGTTAAGTCCTCGTTCCTCACTCCCTTGTGTCAGGAAACATAAGTTATATCAAATATATGTTTTAGCTCCTAAATGTATGTAAACCCAATGGGTGTCGCTCTAAATCACACGCCCATCAGTCATTGCATATAACCAGGGATCTCGATGGAAACTGTTTTTGTTGTTTCAGATCCACAATGTTACGGAATTAAAGAATTATGGATCTCTAGTACAGCTTCTTACGGGCTTGATATTCCATGTAATGCTGATGGATTTGCTTGAATATTGTGTGAGTCGACTGTTGCGTTTTTGTTTAAAGTCACACTAACCTTTTCCACATGAGACACTGTGCCAATAGCAGCCTCTCAGGGGCAGGATCCTTCTTCAGAGGTGGGAAAGTGCCTCATCACGTTCCTGTAGCTTCAAGCATATTCCCGCCAGCTCTTTTGTAGCCCGTGTTCTCCCAGTCCCACAAAAGGACATTGTGGCCCATATGGCGTATGATAATCTGTAGAGGAACCCAAACTGTTATTGTGTGTTTGGTGTGTCAGTTTTTGCATTTTTTTTTTCCTCCTGGAGAAGCCTCAGACTTCAGGTTGAAATCCCTCAAAACTTAAGCTCTTAATGTATGGAGAGCAATCTAGATCTTCTGGTCGAGAAGGGAAGCCACGTGTCTGGAGGCTCACTTCATTCTCCTGTTGAATGTGACATTGAAACGGCCTGCTCATATAAGAGAATGAGGAGAACGACTGAAAAATAAAGGATTCTGCTCTCCAAAAACCCCATTTTGAGGATTTTATCTGAAACCTTTCTGTCTTCGATTGGATCAATTCTAAAATTTAAACCACAGCCTGTTTACGTTCCATGAATCCTAAAACGTTCCCCGTTCTGGTATTTCTTTCCTCTTTTTTTGCACCCCTCTGTACATAATGTAAGGTTATTTATAATTAATTCCTATCTGTTGCCTTGCTTTTATTTTTTTTTTTTTTTTATCTTTCTCACTTTTTTTTTTTAAAGATACTTGTATATTAAACTGTACTGGGACCATTTTGAAATGTATTAGATGTTTTTTTCCCCCCGCTTTTAATTCGGTATTATTATTGTCTTACAAGCTTATTTTTTAATTTGCATCTTTTTTTTCTAGTGTTTTGTTAAATTTGAATATATATGTATATATAATTATATATATGATGCAAATTATATATAATTATATAATGCCAAACGGCCTTTCTAAACAAGATACTGTTCAAACCTAATAAAAGTGCTTGAGATTTTATCTGCTGTGTGTATTTTCAGTATTTTATATATATATATATATATATATATGAAGAGTTCAGATGCAAAAGCCTCTAAGTGCCATTTGAAATTTTCTTCTAAAATGATAATTTTTATCAAGCTTGTATATTTAAGTTCAGTAATTTCACTTAAATGGCAATGAAGATTACCTATTAATTGTCATTTAAGTGAAATTACTGAACTTAAATATACAAGCTTGATAAAAATGGTCATTTTAGAAGAAAATTTCAAATGGCATTTAGAGGCTTTTGCATCTGAACTCTTCATATATATATATATATATATATATATATATATATATAAACAATATTTTTTTCATTCAGTAAGGACACGTTAAATTGATCTACAGTGACAGTTTAAGCTTTTGCATGCAAAATTCTTTTATGATTTGAAAGTTATACTGTTTACACTAATATATTAAGCAGTAACACAACTATTTTCAACACTGATTTTAAGAAGAGTGTTTTTCAATCTTTGAATTGGTATATGCATCTCTTATAAACTGCATTGGTAATATCTTGAATCCCTGAGCATGGAAAGACATTTGATCCCTGTGGGTAAATTCAGGGAGTGAGTCACGTCACCTGGTGTCACCTTGGCTTCCATCCTTCCTGACCCATAAGACCTGGTGTCAAACCTGGGATGTAGATGGATTATCCAAGCGGACCTCTGTGCGTGTTTAAACATTGTTTGACAGGAACTCAATCAGGACTTGAAACTCTGTGATGAGTCAGTCGTCCGGCGTCCGTCAAATTCTCTGCTCCGATCCCCTTGAGGGAGACCTCTGTAATTAACACTGCAGTCTGGCTGGAGTGTTTGCGTAGTGTTTTTTCTCTCGGCCGGTGTTGGGTCAGGGGTCACAAACGACGGATGTGAGGTCACGGTGGACACTTTTTACAGCTTAGGGGAAATTAGTTAGACGTTGACTCATTTAATGAAACATGCTCATCTAGAATGTTTGATATTGGGGTCACTGGAGTTAACGTGTCTGGAAAAAAAAAATTCACAGAATATTGTATGCATGTACAATAAATGTGATCCAATTTAGACAGCTGATGGCACAGTTAATGCCTTAAAAATGTACCATGTCTTAAAAGCTGACCTCCGAGAATAGCTTCTTTTGCTTGCTATTGCTAAAACATTTGGGGTCAGTAAGATAAATTGTTACAGTTGTTTTTTCTTTTCTTTTTTTTTTTCTTTTTTTTTGTAGGAACAGTAACAATAGTAATGAAGCATTGTCATAAGGGTCTCATTAAGGATCCTTCGAGTCATGACTCGAAAAAAGATTTTGTTCATTTTGAACGTGTTTGAACAGGAGAGTCACGAAAGCTCATCACAGAACAGAGCAAGGTGAGCATTTGTGCTTATAAAACTTAAACTTTTTTATTTATTTTTAAATGACCGATCATCTAGATAAGACCCTTATTCATCGTCTGGTGTCGTTTAAAGCCCTTTGAAGCAGCACTGAAACTCTCATTTGGACCTCGAACCGTTTGGTTCCCATTGAAGTCCATTATATGAAGAAAATCCTGGAATGTTTTCATCAAAAACCTTAATTTCTTTTCGACTGAAGAAAGAAAGACGTGGACATCTTGGATGACATGGGGGTGAGTAAATTATCAGCAAAAGTTTTTTTTTTAATAGTGAACTACTCCTTTAATGTTTTTCCCCCTTTCTTTTGCATGATCTTTGTGTATATATATATATATATATATATATATATATATATATATATATATATATATATGTATATGTATATAAAACTAAATAGAATGAATAGAGTCAATTCCTTTTCAAATTCAATCCTAAATTAATATACAATAGCCTAATATACAGTAATTCGATAAATTAAAACTATAAAACAAATAGAATAATTTCCCTAGTGCTTAGACATTTTTCTCTCTTTTCTTTAATTAGCATTTAATTAGCTTTAATTCCGCATATTTCGTTGTGAAACTGTTTTTTTTTTTAATTTTTTTAACTGCTGGATAGCTTCAAATTTATGCAGGTGTGATGTAGTTGCGTAATATTTCTGGGCGTCATGTACATTGATGTGTGTTTAATATTTTTTGGTGAAATAGGGGACGCTGGGGTCAACAGTGTTTGAAGATGATAATTGGCATATTGAGCTCATCTTCCACATGCTCTCCTCCCAATGGAACCACAATGAGCAAAGTGTTTGAGGGCTAGGGAGGTCAGAGTGTGTTTTTAGATGGGCAGGGGGTGGAGATCTGGTGTGGAACATAAATTGTGAGGAAGAGGAGGAGGAAGATTCCAGACAATGAGTTGCAGGCTGATCTCAGAAGCTCTTTGATTGAAGCGTTCACTCGAGGGAAAGCAGACCATATCAAGTTCACCAAGACGACCACAACTAAACAAGACACTTCAAGAGAAGACGTGCCAATAGATAAAAGGTAAGAACAGTGTTTAAATTTGTTCAGTTGTGATTGAAGATTTTGTTTCTGACTGTTAAATGTGTCAGTGCAGTCATGGGATAAATCTGCCCTCTTCCCTCAGTTATGGTGCACATCTGCAGGCTGCTTGTGCTGATGGGGATGTTGCTGTGTTTAAGTGCCCAGTTCGCCAGCTCTCAGCACTGGTCTCATGGCTGGTACCCTGGAGGAAAGCGAGAGATAGACATTTACGATACACCAGAGGTGTGTGAATATTACTAAAGAAAGTACAAGACTGTTAGAAAAGCATGGACTTGTTGTGATGTGCCACACAATGTCAAATTATTCTTTTTTTCTAATGAAAAACAATTAGTTTACTGTTAGAGTTAGATTTAAAGGGGGGGGGGGGGGGGGCGTTATTTTTAGTTAATTTAAATACATTTTGTTAAAAAAATACAATGATTTTTTTTTTACTGTAAAATGATTTTTTTTACTTTTTTAAATAAAAAGTGCTGTTTATTATATCATTTACACTAAAGATCTATATAATTTATTTTTTAATCAACATTTATTTTTTACAGTAAATTATTGTGTTTTTTTAAAAAGTCTTTTATGCATTATGATTTATTTGATTGAAAAATACAGGGAAAAACTGTAATATTGTGAAATATTATTACAAGTAAAATAATGTTTTTTTTTGTATAAAGTTCAAAAGGACAGCATGACATCGAAAAAGCTGATAACGTTATAAATGTTGTCACTGTCACCTTTAAGCAATTTAAAGCATCCTTGCTGAATAAAAGTATTCATTTCATTCCAGAAAACCTGGAATGTTAATCTTTGTTAACGTTAGTTAATAAAAACTCTGCTGTTTGTTCATGTTAGTTCACGGTAAGCTGGTTAATAAATAAAACGTTTCAATAATTTCAATAGCGTACTAGAAGGTTAAACGTTGAAATTAACATGAACAAAGATAAATAAATGCTAGATGAGCAGTTCATTATTAGTTCATAATAAGTTAACTAATGAAACCTTATTGTAAAGTGTTACCAATGAATGTTTATTGCATTATTTTAGTGTCAGGTGTCTTACCCTGATGGGATTTAGTGTTTGTGTGGAAGCACTGCACTGTCTTTACATGTTTATTAGCCTTTGTTTAAGCAAAGACATATTTTTGATGAACTTTAATACATCACTTTGCCGTCTATTTGACTTTAAAATCAGGTTTCAGAGGAAATTAAACTCTGTGAGGAAGGAAAATGCAGCTATCTGAGACCCCAGGGAAGAAACATTCTCAAGACAATACTGGTGGGTATACAGCTCTTATTTTGGTTTGATTTTATTTATTTATTTATTTTTGCATACGCTAGACATGAGAATATATTGAGTATTTCTCTACATGACTAACTTGTTTCAATGACTTTAACAGCTGGATGCCCTCATACGGGATTTCCAAAAGAGAAAGTGACACCAAGATGACTCATCAGCCCTTGTCCAAAGAAACAAGCTTTCCAACAAACACATTAGACCTGCTTTTACATTCAAATATATGAATATAGATATTTTTTTTCTGTGATTTTAATTTAATTTTTGATGTTGTACATTTTGTTCTGTGAGTAAACCTACTGCTGGCATTATGTAACCATTTGCTGCAGTTCCTACAATAAAGGCTTTATTTTGGTATTTTGTTTTAATTGTTCAGTGTCTTTTTGTATTATTTCTAGGTACATTCACAGAATGTACACAAGACAGGAGAGAAATTGTTTCTTACCAACTGTGTGTGCGTGTGTTGTTTTATATATAAATTTAGTGAAATAATTTTTATTAAATTAAAGAGTTATTAAATTAATTAGTTAATTAGAGTTAAAATAGTTAGAGTTAGCAAATTAATGTTGTTTTCTAATTATATATATATATATATATATATATATATATATATAATTTTGTTTTAATTTTTATATTTTAAAGTTGTTTACTTGGAAAAGATTTTTCGTTTGATTCGGCAGTATTTTGTTTAGCCACCAGATGGCGTAAATGGACATCAAATTTTGGCCCAAGAATAATCAAGTTAAAATTGACATTAAAACTAAAATCAATGTCATGCAAGCCAATGTGATAATTAGGTTATGTAAAGCATGTGCTATCAAATGAAAATGCAGGATCAGTTGATGGCTCTTTTTGTACATTATGCCATCAGATTTGACAGTAGAAATGAAAAGACAAGTTCCTCTCAAGACAAGAGGCGGAGAAGGTTGAGAGATCCCAAACCCACACATGGTAGTTTGTGATATATTCACATGGAATAACAATACTGTTCTCTTCTAATCCAAAAATCAACATTGAACATGATTTAGACAAAGACATTGTATGTGAGATTCAGGTTTAAGTACTGTACATAAATTATTTTGTTAGTTTAGTCAGTTCTCAATCAATGATTAAGTATCTGATGACATTCCCCCAAAGGAATAAAGATCCTATACAGCAGACAGATATACAGAAAAGATGCAGCATTAGGTATTCATTTACAACTAGCCATACCATCAGGGATTGTTTTCGTAACACAGCTCTATGTGAAAAAATGAAAACGGAAATAAGCAGGAAGCCACCTTGGCAAGCCAGCAACTTTCGTTTCTGCACAAACTTAAAAAATGGAACAGCATTGTGTATGTGTGTGTGTGTGTGTGTGTGTGTGTGTGTGTGTGTGTGTGTGTGTGTGCGTGTGTGTGTGTGTGTGTGTGTGTGGTTCAGGTATACACGAATACCAGACATTAATCTTGCTCCCTGTGAGTGTGTGCGGGTGTGCTCAATAAAAACAACTATTAACAATGAGGATGAAGTTGGTCTAATAGAGTCAGAATATTATGGAATGACTATAGTTTCAAAATGATTAACACGTGCAAGCAAAATTATCAATGTACTTGATAAATGTTGCAGAAATGTTTTATCCATGCCAGTGTGCAAAATCCAAAATTGAATGAATGTGTTGCAATTGTACAAATAGAGAAGTTTGTGTGAATACAAATGTTTGTGAATCATAATTTGGGCAACAAAGAAGATGTGCATGTGTGGATCAGGTGACGCACATCCATTAATTGAATTATTGTCTGAAGGCGATCTCATTTAATGATTTGGATTTTGAGACTAGAAAAAAACAGAAAGTCTTGAGAAAAGAAGGAAAGAAAGTCTCAAATGAGTCAAACATAATTCATTTAAAATAATAATTCAATTAATGCATGCGCGTCACCTGATCACATGCACATATTCTTTGTTGCATGCCCAAATTATGATACACTCATTCAAAAGAAATCATTTAAAATATTTGTATTTGCACAAATTTCTCTATTTGTACAAACTGCTACACATTCATTCAATTTTGAATGTTGCATGGATTGCAAGATGCAAGTTGAAAGGCATGGATAAAACATGTATCATGTAGGATGTATCAAGTTGGTGTTATTCATCCCTTTTATTTATTATGTAAATTGATATTATTTATAGGCTACCATTAGGCCCATAATAACATGTTACATGGTTTAACATCTAATGGGTTTGACAAATCCAAATACACTGTAGCCTACCACTGCCATTAGATCTAAAGTAATACATCAACATTAAAAAAAAACAAAAGTCAACAAAAAGTCAACACTGAAACTGTTTAGAAAGACAAGACACATGTTTTGTCACGCACGATTAATGAAGTAGGCTATATGCCAAATGTGATTACTGTAATTAAGAATGTTATAGCAATATGGGACGTCGGCGTGAACTGCTCAAACATTCAAACATCATTTTTGTTTTCTCATACAACTCCGTCATAATGTGTGATAGTCATTTGATAGCTTTCTTGCTAGAGTTCTTGCGAAAGCGGTAGTTATGGCAAAATACTTTATTGGGTGGAATTTGTCTTACCCTGTATGCAGTTTATAAGTATAGCCTACTATCTACTAAACGCATATCTTTGGCCAAAACGTAAGCCTATCAAAATGTTGTTTCTTTATCATGTCATATCTTCATGTATGGCAATGGACTTTTCTGAAATCAGTGTATCTCATCGTTCGGAAATGTAATGATGTGTGTAGTCGGGGTGTGTTTAAAATAGATTTGAAAAGGAAGCAGTGTGTCATTGTCAGCAACCATGCCTGCACACTTTTCTCTGGGCTGCACTATCTCGGATCTATGTAAATCCTTTGTTAAGTTTGTCATCTGTCGATGCGGAATTAAAATTGTAGGCTATTATTGTTATTATTTTACCAATTAGCATACTTCAGTTCCATAATCTCACTTCCATGTTTGCGGAGGATGTCGACTGCATCGTAAGTTTCACTAATGTTAAAATGTATTTCTATAATGTATAACGTCTTATGGCTAAAGAAATGTACTATTAAGCATTTATAAATAGCCTAGATACATACATTCATAGACAGCATTTATAAATAGCTACATTCATGCAAAAAATGCCAAAATAATATTCAAATTTACTTGGCTTTCTATTTTATGTCCAATTGCATTTATAAACGTGAGATATCAACAAATATAAAATATAATTATGCTTCAACGAGTAAGTCACATAAACTACGAAAGTTTGAAGTTGGACTGTGTCACTCAGGTATGAACATGATGTGTACGCTGTCAGTAGCCTACTCACCCTCATGACGTTCCACGCCCGTACGACTATCATTCTTCCTTGGAACATCAGAGGCAGATATTTACTGACGTACTGACAGTCGCCATTCTGTTTACATTGCTACTAATTTAATGTTAATTGCCGTTTCTCGATATTGCATTCTTGTGGACTTGTTGTGAGTCATCATCATTGTTGCCCAAGAACTGTTTCATTTCAAAGTTCACACATGGCCTGTCATAATGGTTACTTATTTGCTCTTACTAACCTTAAGGATTCCGCCGAAAAAGCTAAGTCATAGGGACAACAGAACAGAGGCTTGGGAAATGATGTCGTTTAATTTCCGTGCGATGCAACGACACTGACCTAAACTGAAACTTGAGTAGCCAACTGACACAGTATAAAACCGCACTGGAAAGAGTATGGATTCAAGCTCTGACTGAGGATGAAAGAATGTGTGATAGCCTAAAAACGACTTAACATTAAATAATAAAACACTCCTTATAACAATTAATTAGAGCTTAGTGTGTACAGTAGGCTAATTATTTGATACTGTTAATCTCTTGTTTTGTTACAACATGTCTAATTGGTTGTGCTAAGAGAAAACAGTTAATAGCCTATATCTTCTGTGCCAAAAGTTACAAACACAGTCCAATAACGGACTAAAAGCTGGACAGGAACAACGTAACGTTGTTGAGTGGGTCCCCGAAATAATAAGGCATGCGTGTAAATCCATTTAACTGGATATAAATTTGAAGACTTGAAGCTTAAGCTAGTTTTTATTCTACTTTAATGAAATTAGGTTGCACTGCTCATGCTCACCAAACTCATGGTCATGTTCACTCAGAGGATATTTCCAGTGCTGAGCAAGTTTCATCTACTCAAAGCATTAGGTATGGCCACACTTCATATAGCATACACAACATCAAATTTATCGGTTGCATTTGCATGAATTTAACCAACATGGGCTTTCATTTCTCTCTACAGAATGAGAAGTTTTGGGCTTCACCTCAAACTGAGAACTGCCATATTTATCTTTATAACACTGGCACTTCTTTCATGTTTTTTTACTTTCACTCTTTTAAGAGTAAATAAAGGCAGAGGACAGAAAACTAGAGTTTCTGAGAGGCAACGGCTGACAGTACAATATGGCATTAATTGCACAGCAATATATGAAATGGAACCAGTGGAAGTGGGGAAAACTTTAGCCATTCGCAAGCAAAAAAACTACGTATCAGCAACTGACCAGACTATCGCTGATGCCACCTCTGGTTGTGATCAGTTTGCATCACAGGGCTATGAAGCGATTCAAGGCACTGAATTTGAGCGTGAATTTCCTCTTGCTTACTCTTTGGTTGTACACCAGGATGCAGCTCTTGTGGAGCGGATACTCAGAGCCATCTATATGCCACATAACATATATTGCATACATTATGATCTGAAGTCCTCTGCTGACTTTATTTCAGCAATGAAAGGTCTGGCTCGCTGCATCCCCAACGTCTTCATTGCCTCGAAACTGGAGAGGGTGCAGTATGCAGGCATTTCACGACTCAAAGCGGACCTGAATTGTCTGTCTGACCTGCTAGATTCGGTGGTAAAGTGGAAGTATGTCATCAACCTGTGTGGTCAGGACTTCCCACTGCGGACAAACGCTGAGCTGGTGTCGGATCTGAAGGAGCTGAAAGGCAGGAACATGGTGGAGAGCAAGCGGCCTGAAGGAAAGGATTGGCGCTGGAGTGTCCATCATATCCTGAAAAATAACAAATCTGAGTACTATGAAATGCCTGTTACCACTTCTGAGAAGAAATCTTCACCACCTCACAACATTGAAATGTTTGTGGGCAGTGCATACTTTACTCTCTCAAGGGAATTTGTGGTTTTTGTTCAATCGAGTTTCCTAGCCAGGGATTTCTTGGCTTGGTCTGAGGACACATACTCACCTGACGAACATTTCTGGGCGACTCTGGTTCGTGTGCCTGGAGTACCCGGAGAGGTGCCAAGATCTGATCCTGAGATCTCTGAATTGATCAGTAAAACTCGCCTAGTGAAGTGGTCCTATTTAGAAGAAAATCTTTATCCACCATGCACTGGAGACCATGTGCGAGCGGTGTGTATTTATGGTGCTGCTGAGCTCAGATGGCTCCTAAACTATGGCCACTGGTTTGCTAATAAAGTAGATCCAAAAGTGGATCCTATTCTTATGGAATGTCTAGAAGAGATACTTTTAGAAAAGCGTCCAAAACTGCAGTAAAATTATCTTATTTTTATACTGTTGAGACATTTGCATTGGTGATAAAATATTGTGATTTTTGGAAAATCCAAATGAACTTACTTTGAGTATGAGGTATACTTTGAAAATTCCCTTTTGTAAATTTCTATATAGTTATTTACCCAAATGAAGTGTGATTCTTTGCCAACAATACTTTTAGGGTTTGATGCCAATACTCTTTCAGGTGAACTCTTCTATTAACATGTGACAAAATGTGAATTTCATTAGAGCAAAGTAAAGGAGCACAAATACATTGTCCCAGTTGTTAAAAATATTGAAAAGTAAAGGAGCACACTTGACCATTGCTGACAAAAAAAATCTCTCTGTGCAAAAGTTTTAAACTCAATCACGGCTCACTGGATCGTCCATGTCCTTAGATCAAGTTAAAGATAGATCAATTAAGTTTGAGATATACATCAGAAAAAATGGCGAACTGAGTAAAACCTTAGCAACAATCAGGAATGAATTTGCATGTGCTGCCAGGGTTGCTTTTGCAACTGATTCACGGAAGGAATCATGCAAATGATAAACACAACCCCAAAAGAAATTAGAGCTAGACAAATTTTGCATGTTGCAATTTCTCATCTGGTTTTTTTAAAGGCTTGTGTTCTCACTTATTCTACTGGGACCCCAGTGATCCAGACACCTAAGCTCTTCAATGTTCAGAAAATGTGCTTTACTATCATTTGATGAATAGCTGCTGCCATGATCAACAGACAATGTTTTCTTTCTATTTTGCTCAAGGTGTTTAGTTTAAAAATAAAGGGTTTGTACTGAATTGCAAAACTGGTGCATCTCTTATGAACTCACCCCTGAGCATTAGACTATTTTTTGCTGATATTAGTAGAAGGAAATGCTTTAGAATTTCCTTTGGTTAAATAAAAAGCTTGCTCCTAATTTACACTTCCAGATAGATTTTTTTGTAGCTGATAAAGCTGATAAATAATGGGTTATTTCCTTCAGCTGAGACACTTCAGATGCACATACTGCTGGCCATAGTTTTGAACTGTTTGAACTGTTATCATTAAAAAATAGAAAAAAGCAATTGAGTGTCAAGCACGTCTGTATAGGTTAATTATGCATAAAATTATAATGAGAGCATCAAAATAATTGTGTGCTTGGGGCATGGATTTAATGGTGAGACTTTTGTTTTTGTAATCAGTCCTACTCACCCCATTCGAATTGGACTCGAACCTTCATTTCCGGCATGGGAGGCAGGCGCGCTAACAAGGATGCTAAAGACCTCTTCTCTTGAGATCAGGGGAGTTAGGTTTACCTGAACAGCTCTCACTAGCTGGCCTCCGTTACACACATTGTGACACTTCTATTAAGGCTAATGGAAATAACATGCTTTATTTTACAAATGTGCAGGAAAAAGGAGGATAAAATACTGTAAAATAGGTATAGATACAATTGGTTTCAGGCCTTAGTGGAAGTTCTCTGTCTTTTGTGTGTGGGACTTTTATGTTTGGTGAAAAGACATTTTGTAGTTGGCAAAAGGGACTTGTATGCAAAATGGACAGGAGAGCACCTTGGATATATACTCACGTATTCTACTCTACTCATACCTGTATATACTCACCAATACTCACGCATTGACTATTTGATTATGGACTCTCGTATGAGTGTTCATTTTTCTGATTTGACTATTGAGTTATCATTATTGTTGGTTAACCTGCTTAGGCTTATCTTTGTCTGATTTCAAGTGTTGATACAGTTTTTTTACATTATTCATTCATGCCTTGTTAGTGTCCTGAACTTTTAAGTTACTTCTGGTTACTAGGTTTCATCCATCATTTAAAATGCACACAGTATACATTCTGTTTACTTGGACCAGACGGATAGCTTTCATTGCCCTTGTGCATCGATGAGCCTTAAGTGCCCACACCCTGTCACCGGTTTGTGGGTTTGTCCCTCCTTGGAGCACTGTTGGTAAATTCTCCAGGAGCAACCCACAAACCTTGCCGTTTCAAAGATACTCTGACCCCTTTGCCTTCTACAATTTGCCCCTTGTCAAAGCCTCTCAGATCTTTATTCCTGCCCATTTCTCCTGCATCAAAATGATTGTTTGCTTATCCAATCTTCCCAGCCCTAAAAGGATAGTTCACCCAAAAATGAAAATTCTTTCATTAATTACTCACCCTCATGTCATACCAAACCCGTAAGACTTTTATTAATCTTCGGAACACAACTGAAATCTTTTTGATGAAAATATTTTCCCCCATAGACAGCTACGCAACTACCACTTTGATACTTCAAAAAGTACATGAAATCACAAAACTAATCCATATGATTTGAGAGGTTTAGTCCAAAATTTTCTGAAGAGAGACAATCACTTTATATGATATACAGACTGTATTTAGTCTGAGGGGGTCAGGGAAAAAAATTCCTTTAAATCCTTGCTTATCTGGCTTATGCTACTCCGAGCAATGTCTGAACTTTGTATTTTGAGCACTTCTTGCATAGTTTTTGCCTCTTCACGATGACTTGCTTGGTTTAGTCCTCAGTTGTAAGTCGCTTTGAATGAAAGCATCTGCTAAATGACTAAAAAAAAAAAGTTGTTGATATTGGCCTGTGGGATGTTGGTCCACTTCTCTTCAATGGCTGGTGGAAGTTTCTGGATATTGGCAGGACCTGGAACATGCTACGCCGATCCAGAGCATCTAACCTAACCCTAACCTAACGCATGCAGTTGTTATATTGCACATGGATTCATTTCATGGTGTTCTCTTGCCTATATGATTTGTGTGAATTTCATGAATAGGAGGAGGAAATCTTGCAGAGTAAACATATTTTTCCTTTTATTAGAAAATTAATTATGTAGTATTTTTAAATATAATTAAGTATACAAAATGGCACCATAGCAACATATACCTATTAAACAATTACAATAAAGTTGCATTAGTTAAAATAAGTTAACTACTTCAGTTAAAGTGATATTCGTTTTTTAAGTAGCTATAAGTTTCTTTCTTCTGTTGAAATCAAAAGAAAATATTTTAAAGAATGTTGATCGGAATGTTGAGTTCAAAAGAAGAAGGAACTTCACAGGTTTGGAACAACAATTTAGTTTTTGGGTAAACTAAATCCTTTAACATGAATTAAGGATGAACAATACTTAGCGTTTATTAATCTTGGTCAGTGTTAATTTCAGCATTTATTAAAAATATATCAACATTGTTAGTTCATGTTAATTATAAAATGTTAGGCTACTGATTTATTTTTATAACCTTCCCCCTTTCTTTTATTTGTATTTATGGTTAAATCAAATAATCTGTCTGGTTTTACTGCAACTAGTTGTGGCATTAGTGCTCATCTCAAACAAAAAAGAGAGACTCATTTAAACTTTCAAAACATTGAATGAAACACTGGAACTTGTAGTTTCCTGTGAAACATTTTTGTTGGCAGACAAATAGACAAAAAAAAAAAAAAAAAAAAAATCAGCAATGAAAGGTCTGGCCTGCCTTGTGAGGTGGTCCTATTTAGAAGAGAATCTACCCACCGTGCACTGGAGACCATGAGGAGTGTGTGTTTATGGTAGCCTGCTGCTAAGCTGAGATGGCTCCTATATGGCCACTGGTTTGCAAATAAAAGTGGATCCTGTTCTTATACTTTACTTCGCACATTCAGAAAAATGTCTAAATGTGCAGAGGTTCTTGTCCTGGATTTGGCTGTAATGCTGATTGCCTGGCTGTATAAGTTATTCTCTGCCGCCCCCTGCTGTGTACAAAGCAATCGAGCATCATTAGCCCTTAAACCACTGTTAAAGGAATACTTCACCTCTGGAAAGTTAAATGTGTATTTAAAATGCGTCATTTATGTAGAGGAAATTATTTTTGAAATTTGAGCTTTCTAGACTGAGAAAAGCCAGAAAATGTATTTTTGGCTTATGTGAATGAAAAACAACAACTCCCAGAATGCACTTGCTTTGTTGCCCTAGGAGGCAGTGCAGTAGTTAAACAACAAGTCTAGGCTACTAGTAGTATCCTTGATGAGTCTGCCTGAAAATGTGTTTTGAGAAATGTCCGGGATTCGGCTTTTGCGTTATACAGTCGCTCTTCATCTTGTTTACTGTGGCGAGCAGGACGAGACTGAGGGCCGCAGGAGAATGGCACAAGGCCGGTGGCGTCATTAGCCTACTGATGAGCGAGACATGTGAGACACACCGGTCTCGTATCTCTCGCGGAGGAGCGGGAATTTTCTTAGTAATGTTAAAACGCTCATCAACTGATCACTTGTTTAGCGTTCATGTAAATACTACATTTAGATTCACCAATGGAATGAATTCAGTTAGATTGAAACAAAAGGTGTTCATGTAAACAATGAATGACGACTGCAGAAAGCAAAAGCTGGTCATCGACGGTCGGACATGTCCGGGAAAAAGAGGATGGTAACCTCTCAGCTTTCTCCACAGAACAAGAGCCTGCTGGCTTAGCTTCCAAAAAAGATGGCTGACTCTATGTGTACATTCTGTGAGTGAGATCCCACCCTCTATGGGTGGGTTGAAAACATGCGGGACAGCCCCTAATACTGACTGTAGTCTTTAGCCTCTAGCCAAAAAATCCTCAGATGACGCAAAACGACGATTTTTACTTCATCGGAGGATTTTTTTCCAGACAAAAAATACATACTGTAAATCTCTCATCTTCAGGGGGATATGAGGGTGGAAAGCATGGTAATTCGAAAATACTTCAGGTTTTCTAAAGCAAAGCTAAATCCTGAAGTATCCCTTTAAGAAGTCCCATGGGGCTTTTCTGGTGCAACTTTACAAAACCAACAAGGTGCACCTGTTGGGGAATGGCTTTGTGAAAATGATATGGAAACTTTTTGTCCAATAAAATATCATAATACTGAACATAGGAGTGCAATTACAAGAGATCATGTAACAAATCCTGTACCGAAACATTTTAAATTATCTAATCACATTTTCTTTTTTGATTATTAGCAATGAACTTACAATTCCCAGTGATATTGACCAATTTCTAAAAAGATACCGTGGATATGAAGGTTGGCTATATGAAAATGTATCTTATTATTTTTTACGTATCTTAATATTTACTTTTTGTATAAAATATGGGTTAATAATTTATCATAAAAAGAGTCTTTTTCTCTGTTGATCATGGCCATCTTCGGCTCCATACCGGCGTGATGAATCTGATCTGGATGAATATTTGAGTGCTACACATTTCAGTCTGAATTCTGACTTGTGATGCAGCCTGAATCTTAATGACACCGTGTTTGTTCGTTGGCCAGTTCTTTTGTTCTGAGCCTGGTTTCGCCCAAAGTTTCTATTCACCATTCTGTCACCTGATTGAGTTTGGGTTCCTTGCCACTGTTGTCTCTGGCTTAGTTGGGGACAATATTCAACAATATTATTGATCTGTACTGATTTTGTTAAATGAGAAATGAACTGAGCTGGATGATGACATCACTTTTTTGGAGAACTGCTTTATATGAAATGAACTAATTTAATAATTGATGATCTTTACAACAGAACTGAATCAACTCTGACCTGACCTCAGCTGAACAACAGCTGAAATGCATAATTTCTCCATTTGCATTTTTTATTGCCCTGATGAAGACCCGTGGAAATGTGTTGGCAAAATAAAGAATTTTTCATATTTTCATTCTATCATTTTTTCCCCACTCCACAAGTTCTGCTGGTTTTGTTTTTGTGATCCATAGGATGATCAATAGCTCCCGACTGAGCAGTTTGCAGTACTCTTTTCCTAACAGAAATATTAAGTTCAGTAGTTAACACAATTGAAAAAAGGTGTGATAATGCGTGTAGTGTAGTCCTCAGCCCTATACCATCAACATTTATGTGAATTGTTATATCATCTTGCAGCTCAGCTTCAAACAATATGGATGTATGAATATTTGTCATACCTTCAATTCCTTCAAAAGTACCTTCAATTCTGCTTATTATAAGGGATGAATAACACATCTAACACTATGTTAGTACAGGACACAATTAAGCACATTCATCTAAAATATCTGCAAGTTTACAACTGATGTGCTATTATAGTATTATGTATGTAGCCTTCTATTACAGTAGGCCTATTTATTAATATTTTTTTTACGTTTTCAGGTTTCACTTTAATTCTAGTTTAGGTTTGCGATTGTCATGTTTATCGTGTTTAATTTATTTCAGTTTTAGTAATTTTCGGTTAAAAAATGTTAAGCATGTTTTCAATTTATTTTTCATTTTTATCTTATTAATCCTTTTAATCTTACCTAAATCCTAATACATAAATTACATAGGCTAGGACCTAAAAATATAATAAAAAAATGGACATAACCCTTATTATATTTGAAAACTTTTTACTGCCTGTTTGATATTTTATTTAGCCTATTTATTTTCAGCAATTTTGTACTTTATTTACCTGTCTAGTACTTTAGCACAGAATCTCTATTGCTCTTCAGCAATTTGTTATGAACCATAGCCTAGCCATGTGCATCCTCAAAGAATCAATTTCTCAATCTGTCATCTACTGTAACTCAGCTATTTTTGTATAAATTCACCAGATTTACATGACACCAGCTTTAACCTGATAGCCAATGCAAGGCTATCTATTTTTACACCTCCACAAACTTATCCCCTTGCACTTATACGTCACATTCTACACACGAGAACATGTGAAAGCTGACTTTTCCTTGCCTAATGCACTTAATGTTTTTCTTGGAATTTTGATAGATGGGAGTATATTTAGCCTCTCGTTAAGACAAATATAGTAAACTCTTAAAATCCTTCACTTTTTTCTGTAGATGTTTGAGACCTCGCACACCCCGTAGAAAGCAGCTCGTGAGCACGCGCAGGACTAACCGCGTCCTCGAGCTGACGCTTTTAACATCAATCGGAGGTTCCCTTCGTATATCGGCTATTGGATTAATAAACTTGCACAAAAGGAACATTTAAGACGCTTAAAAACCACATCGTCAGCAGGGCTAAGGTGAGTCGACAGTTTTTCTCCAGTCGCGTGCATGGCAGATAGTTCCGAGTAGGCTATTGTGAAAACGAACTGAATTGACACGGCCCAGTATTGGGAGATGCAGTTGTTTAGACGTCTCATGTTAAATATTATTAGCAATAATCTATCTTTACGGTTGTATCTTTAATAGTCACTAAAGAGTGGTCGTATTTGAGACATTGTATTGAAATGTTGCATTATATTCGTGGGCGTTTTGTCACAATCAAAAAAAAAAAAAAAATGCGACTTCAGGTGAGTCGCACAAATATTGGGTAGAAGATGGGTTTGCGCACTCACGCGCTTTACGAAACTCGTGCTTTGGCTACTTTATGAGTTCTGAATCTGCGTGCATTTACAATAAATGGTGTCAGTATATTAATTACGGGTATATGAACTTTATAATTCTCTTGCCTATCATTTAGACTTTTGCTCTTGGATTGTTGGTGTTTTCATATCGCCTCGTTTGCGTTCATAATAACGTTAAGTGATAAAACAATCTTTTAGTTTTTATTTTCAATGTAGTTTTTAATGTAGCCTGACGCTGGCTTTTGTTGGTCGTAGAGCACATTATTTTCTGACACACCCCCCTCAGTCTGAATTCGTGTCCTACACATTATGCTTTGTGTATAATTGTATTATTTTTTAAATAACAAAATACCATTATCGCTTATTTTGAATAAAGTCCATAGAGCTTAATTTGTGAGCTAGAGATTTCCAATTCGTGAACGAATCGTATCTTTAGTCAAATTTCATGATTCAGTTGAACCGGTTACAAAACCGATCGATCTGAACCTCTTTGGGACAAACATGAGAACCGATGATGAGAGAGTTAACGAAAACAAACCAGTGAAAATTAAATGACTTGACTACGAATAGCAGATGTTAACGTAGTTATGGAATACCATAATGGAATAATTTTATTTACAACATAGTATGACTGAATCATGGCTGCAAATACCCTTGCACACAGTGACAATAAACGCCCATCATATAACATGAATCAGTTGTTGAGCCGGTTCATTGAAACGAACTGTTTGAAAGAACCGATTCTTTCCGATAACTGGAGCTTGTGAGGTGGTCGTGTCATATAGCATGTCCTCCTTCCATGGAAAGAGAACATTGTGTTCTTTTTGAATGAGTTAAGAGATTGAGAGAGAGATATAGGTTCTGTTCAAAGATTCATGTATTATTTAGTTTTGCTTACCACCTGGGTAAAAAAATGAATATAGTTTGATTGGGTAACCAATAACTGTAAGTGCATCTATGTGTGTGAGATTATAATGATTTTAATTGTCTCTATAAAATCTGTTAAAATCATTTTGTTTTTTGGCTTTGAACTTTGATTTAAACAAGTGTCTTAACTTTTATCTCCGAGTTATTGTGTAGTTTGCTTTCTAGTCATGTCCTTTTTGACCAAACCAGTTTAATCCAGCTCTAGAGTTCAAACAATTCTCCCTACCCTCAGAAAAACAATTTCTCACACACACCCTCCTTGTTTTTACGACAACAGAAGCTTTCCACCGTCTGTGATATCTCTTTTCACTCTAGTTTGAATTGTCAACTTTCACTGTCAGTTTTTAATTACATTTTTTTAAATATGTACAGTGGTAGGTATAGCCTTTTGGAACTAAAACATGTTTTGCATTGCCTTAACTAGCTTTTGACTGTTATTATCAGCATTAGTGTTGATTAACCATGATACACTGCCTTCAGAATTTTCTTTTTGTACTTGAGATCTAATTCTATCTGACACGGTGAGTATGGGAGAATGACTGAATTGGCTCACATGTTATGTAAGTATAGTTGTGGCGATCATGCACACATTCACACACAGTCTCTTTACTGTCTTCTTGTGTGTTACGACCAGCCATTCCCAGTTCAGGTTCAGGTCTGTTCAGGGCTCTACTGTTATAAAAGAGACTGGGGATAGTTGTCACAAATGCCATCAGCAACTCTGTTTTTTAAAAATCTTTTATTTGAGCCTTAGATCGACATGACTTCCCTTCCACGTGCAGTGGCTGTAATGCACTTATAACCCCTCCTGCTGAATTTAGCTTTGGATTGATTAAGTTAATTGGCTTTACCTGCTCTGCTTGCGTGCGTGATACCACAACAGAGGCAAGAATAGATTCAAAAATCCCTCGTGAACCATGGCTGTGTGGACACAGGATTGTAAGGAGTTGCGGATCGCTGGCTTCACTCAAGAGTGGGGGTTGCTTACATTTTGGCTAAAGTGAGACCCCTGATAGATTGGAATGCTAGACTCCATATGTGCTTACAGTGCAACTGGGAAGAGACATTTTCATTGGTTTTAAAGTTATGCACTATAATTCTTTCTGCTTGTAAATGTTTTTCACACCATGGGGAGTTTGGGGGTGTTTTTTTTAATAATATTTTATTCAACGAGGATTCATTAACTTAACTAAAAGTGAATCTAAAGACATGTATATAATGTTACAAAAGACTTCTATATTAAACCAGTCATTTTCCTTTAAAAATTTAAGACTCTAAAAATCTTTGAAATACTTCAGTTAAAAGTCCTGTATGTGTACATCTAATGTGTGTGTGTGTGCATTAAATTCTAGCTGACAATGCTTTCTCTGTCTGTATGTTAGAGCATTTGCTCAGTAACTGTCTGAGCACATTCTACACTGAGAGCAGTGTGTGTGCTGGGGGCCCCAGCCGTTTATTTCCAGCTTTTCCTGTAGACAGCTGTTACGCAACGTGCAGTGCTGCACAACATGCGATTGATTGGTTTTAGCTTTTGCTCACATTAACAAACTTAATTTTGACTGATGCTAAATCTGCATTTAAAAGTAAATCAAAAGTGATTGGATTAAAAAATGTGTCTTTTGTTATATTAGTTGGACAATGCAAATGTATCCCATGATTTACTCACCCTCAAGCCATCCTAGGTAGGCATCCAACTTTAGATTTGCCCTGAAAGTTATTCTGGCAAAGAGCTCTTTGAAACCCATTTCCAGTCCGCAGAAATCGCGGCACCAATCAGAAACGTTGGGGCGGGCTTTACACGAGGACGACAGCGCTAGGATTTTGAAGCAGATTTTGTTGCCTACATTACAAAGATGGACGCTGCCGTCGAACATCACTCCTTCGAATCAGCTATGACGTCTGTTTTTAAGTGATTTGAACATTTCCTTTTTGTTATTTAACTGAGCAAAGAATAACATTTGGAGATGTTTTGGAGGTGTTTCTCCGTCGGTCGTTGGGTGACACCCCTCTGGAAATGATTTGTTTATGACCCTTTTCCAGACCATATCTCAGTTACAATAGGCTTTATGTCGAGCGTCACGTGACCAAACCGGAAAACGGGTCTCAACGCATCCGCTTGTCAGAGAAAGTGTTAACGGCCGTAAGAACTGACTACGGTATCTATGGATTTGTAAGGTAATCAGCTAACCTACCTATTTCACTTTGTTATTGGCGTTTTATTCCATTTAAATATATAAACATTACTGTGAAGAATAAAAAATATAAAACGTTTAAATATCAATCTGCACATGTGAGCGATATTGGTTATGCTAATTTTTATCGCTCCTTTTGAGTTATCTTGATTAAAACCGCAAAAAATTTCATGAAGCACATACAAAAGATCTGGACCGGAAGCGATGAGACCCGTTTTACAGAGAATGCGGAAGTAAGTTGTGCATAAAGCCTATTGAGAATGGTCTGGTTTTAACCAGGCTACATCCTAGGTGTATATGACTTAGAGCCAGACCGATATATCGGCTAGCCGGTATTAGGCATTTTCCAAAATATCGGTATCGGCAGTTATAATGGCCGATAAATGAATATTTAAAAAATAAAATAAAAATGGACGAAACACACTTCAATCATCTCTCCTTTGCCTGTTATATTGAAAATGTATGTTTTACAATTTGCAGTATGATGTTATCTATTGCTAAATTATGGCTCATCATAGACTAGCTAACCACAAAGCTAGCTAATGCCACTATCATCAGTGGAAGACCACTAACGTTACTGATTACTGTATTTATACAGTAAATAGCATATCTCTAGGTACAGTCCCTGGCACTGCATTGTAAAATGTAAGTTATACTTGCGAGGACAACAATATTTAATAAAAAAAATAAATATCGACCGATATATCGGAATATCGGATTTTAAAACCCAAAAATATTTGTATCGGTATCGGCCTTCAAAATCCTTTATCGGTCGGTCTCTAATATGACAATCTTCTTTCAGACGAACACAATCTGAGATGTATTTAAAAATATCCGGGCTCTTCCAAGCTTAATAATGGGAGTGAATGGGTGTTGAGATTTTGTGCATTCTGTCTCGCTATGATCTTTGATTTATTTCCATGAAATATTAGTTGGTTTCCCTGAGTGCAGGCTGCCCCGAGCCTCAGGTCCTGTGGTGCGTGCCCCTCTGGCACATGTAAAGAGATCATGCATTCCACTGGAAGAATGTCAGATATGATGGGGGTGGTTTGGTGCCTGGTTGGGTTTTTGTGGCTCAAGGCTGATGCGTGTGACTGTGTGGGTGTGCTTGTAAGAATAGATGTAATATTGATTTCTTGTGTTTGTGTGCACCGTGTCCTTGAAAGTCACAGCCGTAGAATCTCGAACATTGGAGCAAGAGAAGAACATTGTATCATAAATTCTATGGCATTGACAAGTAAAAAAGTGGTCGATCATGGTTCATGGTGCTCTGATGGACACCTACGCTCATTCCTGGGCTTTTATGCATTTTTATTTTTTAAAGCAAGCATCAAAGCTTGCTTGTGTGTGTGTGTAAATGTGATTGGGAATTTGTGTGTGCGCCTGTGCGTTACTGTTCGGTCTGATTGTCAGTGTGACACAGATAGTTGTTGATGGGGCATTCATTGAGGCCAGCTGAGGATAGACAGCAGCCAACTGTGATGTTCAGGATAGTGTCTGCACTGTTGGAACAGAGACATTGTTTATGAATTTGTGTTTTGTCTCTGCCTTGTTTGGATAAAATGTGTTTGTGTGTTTGTTTTTTATAGTTTGTATATGGTCGAAATAGTATGTGCAGGGATTATGAGTTAGTGTGAAAGCTGTTTGAGTGGAAGTGTTGAGTTTCAATGAAGCAAAACCTTGATTTCAGGATCCAATTAGTAGAGATGCACACCACACTTACAAGCATGTAAACATCCCTTATGACCAGTGAATTATTCTGTACACAATTTGATTATGATATTAAAATTACGTTTATGAGTCCATCCATTGTAATGCTTAACTTTACTTAACAAAGCTCAATTCTGATTGCAGAATTTCTGACAGAATAGGGATCGCAGTGTGCAGCTCCCCATCAACCTATCTGGCTCTCATTTGGATCACAACATTGTCTCACAACAAACCTTTTTCTATTCTTAATTAATGGCAACTCCCAAATGGCTATATAGCTAGCAAAAAGCACTAATCTTTCTGTACAACCTTATGATGCCATACAGCTGATGGACCCAAAAGAGAACTTGAAGGACCTAAATAAACAAAAATTATATTTGAAAAACTTATATAAATATAGGGGTTTAAAACATCATCACTAAAAAACAATTGACGTTATTGAGGAATTTGTATATATATATATATATATATATATATATATATATATATATATATATATATATATTTTTTTTTTTTTTTTTGCTGTTTTTCATTCATCAGTATGTTCCTTTTGACAGCAATGATTCATCAATTAATTCTGATCAAATTTAATATATAGTCATTGATGAATAAAACAGTTGAATGACAGAGTGCTGAAGTTGTGATTTTTGTGACCTCTGACCCCTGCAGGGATGGAGTTCCCTGTAGATGTGTTGGTGTCTGTGAGACATGAAGACTTGGAAAGTTCAGCCCAGAGCTACATGAACAAACTGCTTTACAGCAACCCAAATAACACTCAATACCTTACCCTGCCCAGCACCAGAAAGGTAAAGCACACACACAGACAAGAGCTCAGATAACACTAAATATAACCCTTTTTTGCATAAAGTTATATCCAAATTTTATTTTTGCCATGGCAATGAAACACCTAAAATTGCAAAACAACCATAATACGAACTTTACAGCTCAAATAATACACAAGTTTTGTACTGAAAAATTAAAAGGTTAGTTCACCAAAAAAGGAAAATTCTTTCATTAACTACTCACCCTCATATCTTTACAAACCCATAAGACTTTAGTTCATCTTCGGAACACAATTAAGATATTTTTTTTTTATGGAGTCGGAGAGCTTTTTATCCCCTAATAGATGGCTAAATGCAACTGAAATTTTGATGCTTCAAGAACTTCATAAAGAAACCATAAAAATAATCCATATGAATTAAGAGGTTTAGTCCACAAGAGACTCGATTGCTTTATATTTTGCAAAAAAATATAATCACGATTATTAATCAGATATTCCAGAGAAAGTTAACACACCGACACACATATATTTATATAAATATACAACATACATGTCTGTCGGTGATCAAATTTTTTTTGCAGCCCAGAGAGTGCATGTGGGCATGGACGGTTGCCAGGTTAAGAAGATTAAGTAAAACACTGGACAGAAACATATAACGTTTAGGTTATTTACAGTCATTCTCAAAAGTTTACATACAATCTGCAAAATATTAATTATTGCATAAAATATTTCAATAACAGGGATCAAACAAAACAACTATTTTTTTTATTTAGTACTGTCCTGAATAATGTATTTTACATAAAAGATATTTGTTGATTGTGATGGTCTTGAATCCCTTGTTTGTTCTGAACAGTTAAACTTCCCAATGTTCTTTAGAAAAATCCTCCAGGACCTGAAAAATCTTCAGTTTTCCAGCATATTTTGCACATTTTAACCCTTTTCAGCAGTGACTGTAATTTTGAGATCCATCTTTTTACGCTGAGGACAACTGAAGTTTGTCCAAAAGTTTGTCTTCCGAAAAACATTCTGTTGCATCCGGTACTAAATTATTATTATTATTATTATTATTTTTTTTTTAACAAAATAAGAAAAAATCTGGATGACATCATCCTGTTCAAAACGTTTTTCTGGACAAAAATAACATTCAGTTTTGTATGATGATTATTTTGTTAAAATAATGAACATTTTGCAGATTCTGAAAGGTGTACGTAAACTTTTGAGCATGACTGTGTGCTCTTGACATCTGGCAACCGCAATGCAGGAAATATAGTGGAGACTCGTTACCAGTTCAAGATAACTGAAATGGCAAAGGTTTTCATGACAAATAACCAATATTGCAACGGTTATTTATAAATAATCAAGATAAGCAACTTAGTGGTTATCACATCTGAAATACAATTAATCATGCAGCCCTAATTAATGTAAGTGCTTTTTTAAAGATTTTTTTTTTTTAAATATGGAAATTCCTTTAAGAATCCTGTTATTCTGGCTCTTTTAGATCCTAATCAGTCCTGCCAATGTCGGGTTTGTTCCTCTTTATGGAACCAACCTCAAACACAAAGTCCTGGCTCTGTTTGCTCCTGAGGACCAGTTCACAGGTAACCCATTTTCGTTCCTCTTTTACCTATGATAACATATTGGATGGACTTATAGGATAGTCTGTTTCTTAGACTCTTATTTTTCTTAATTCCTCTTCTTCTCCCTTCGCTTATTTTATCTTAGCTGTGGCATTGTTCTTGGCTGATCAGTGGTACACGGTGGAAGATATTCTCAGAACGTCAGATCCTACAAGAGAAGGCCTTGTGAAGGTAATCTTTAATTTTTTGGAATGGTTTTTGTTTTTCATGAAATTATTCAGACACATTTTTGTACTTTGAACAGTGTCTTTTTAGAAGGTTCTGCTTCTTTGCCAAGTCAATAAAAACTGGAATCTTGCGTTTTCTTCGAGGCCTTTTTAAGGACTTGCAAATGTTCTCAAGCACTCCGACGATGATCTTGTGTTTGTGTTTATGTGTATATATATATATATATATATATATATATATATATACACACACACACACACATACACACATATAAACATTTATTTTGGTATGTGTTAGAATGTTAATTATAGAGTGAGAGAAGAGGAAACAATAGGGAGTGTTTGAGGAGTGAAATGTAGTTGTTTGGCCAAACAAATAATTGCAAACAGGCAGTAGTTTGTTGCTGATCAGTGAGCCTTTGTCTCAGACATTATGCTTTGCATACATGGGCTTGTTTTCATAATTCCTCACAGCAAGATCCTGAAATGGTTCTCGAGTCTAAATGTACACACAGGCACTCTTTCTCTCACTAACTCAAAAATGCACAATGCACTCATCTTTTTTGGGCTTGTATTCGTTTCGTATTCGGGCTTCCACTGCGTTGTGCAGCGTAACACATTCCGTGTGTTGTAATATCCTCTGAGACAGACTGGATCTCTGCAGGAATGTCATCTTTATTTCCTGACTCTTGCATTACATTGTACACCTGTTGCTCAAATGTTTCATTTTAATTTGTAATTTTTAATCAAAATGTCATAATATTTCAGCAAAACGGCAGGCTTCACTCTGGTGTCGAATGTCAGACTTCTCCAGTATTTAGTCCACTAACTTCTTTCATATACACAGTTTCACACAGTTGCATACGTCACAAAAAAAGATGCCACTACTTCTGTTACATCATGACTTAAGGCACGAAAAGCCACGAGCAAACCTGATGTTCCTCAAACACTATTCATTCTCTTTTGTGTATAATTGTGTTTGGGCAGGTAAGGTCTGTGGGCGAGAGGATAGTCTTATATGTACTGAACCGCATCATTTACCGGACGGCGGAAATGGGTTCTAACGAGGTGCCGTTCCTGTGCCATGGAGAAGATGACTTTGCCAAAATCCTCTGGACGAATGGAGAGGCGGTGGGCTTCTACTCTGTCAAATCTAAAGGTCGGTCCTTCTCCCTGGAGAGTGTGGCTGTGCGGTAGACGCATTGCTCATTCTTCCTTCCTGTGTAAGTTTACACCATAAACAATCTATGGTGTCTTCAATTAAGGATGAGTGAGAGATAAAACCTGGTGTTGCCTAGCTTGTAAGAAGGCAAGCTCATAAGATTCAGTAATGTGGCCTAAGACTAAAGATTTGGGCTTGTAAAGGAAGGTTAAAAGACTGCTAAAAAAATCAACATTTTTATTATTATCTTGAGAAAGATTTGATTTGTCATTTAAAATCTAATTTGTGTCACATAAGAAAAAAAAACATGCTTTAATAAATGCATACGTAGTCATGAGTCACTAGTCAATTATGCGATAAGGCAATTATGGCACCTTTTAATTTTTTTAATTTAAATTCCAAAACAGGAATGGCAACTTTTAATTTTCATATAATAATGACTTGGTATGTCATAATTTTGATGTAATTTTGCCATAATTTAGGATTTTTATGTCATAAGTTTGAGTTAGGATCTTAATTTCGACTTTCAACATTTTTATGTCATATTTCATCATATTTTTTTTTTACCTTTTTTATGTTATAATTCAGTATTTTTATATCATAATTCTGACATTATCTTACAATTTTGTACTTTTTTAATTGTGACTTACCAAAGCATGATTATTTTTCTTATCTAGTGGAATGGCTATAACTATAGTATAATGGCTATAAAGTTTTAATAGTTGTAAATATAAGTGTTACTGTTCAAGATAAAGATTATCTATTTAAATTAAACGATTTTTTACTGGTATTGTAGAGGGAAACCAGTGAACATGAAGTGGTTGTGCTCCAGATGTTTCTTCCATTCTTGTTCATTCTCATCCACAGGTAGCTTGTGTAATACCTTTGTGAGCCAGTGTTATCTACTTCCGGTCATGGACTCTATATTTGTGCGGAAGGATCACCGTGGTAACGGTCATGGCTTGCAGATGTTGGAGGACTTTGTGGACTCGTTTAAAGATGATGAACTAGGCTTAAAATACCCTTTAACATTGGCAATGCAAAAGGGTAAGATATCTATTTCACTTTTTTTGAATGCCTATCTAAAAGGAAGGAAAAAACATTTGAATGAGGGTCTATGTTCTTTTAAAACCTATGTTTTTCACCTATTGGTCAAAAGTGACAAACCATTAAATCATATTATTAGGGACTGTATTTATGATTTGTTTCACCCATTTTGCCTAAAATCATCTTAAAATGTCTTTAATTGCTCATTGTTGCAGTTGATCTGACACTCCCAGACGTGTATATTTCATTATTTACTTTTACTTTATATTATTGTAATTATAAAGTAAAAGATCTATAATATGTTTACTAAGTGTATAAAAAGAGTGAGTAAGAAGTATGATGTTCTCCAGTATGCAGACAGTACCTGAACAAGTACCCAGTCGATGTGGATCTGCTGTGGGAGGTGGAAGGAGTTGGAGGTCCCTACCAGAAAGTGAAAGTGGCAAGCAAACTTGGCTCTTTGATACTACAATGTAAGCTTTTGCACTGGCTCTGCCTGGGTCGCATATGTCACTGACCCACAGTCTAATATTACTTTCGAGATTCCTGCTAAAATGCTAGCATTTTTAGCTAGAGGTTTTTGTTTCTAAAAATACCAGCCTATACCAGTATATCTCATTGCTCATTGCAGTAACAACTCAGACAACTACAGTTGATTTATTGGTAGATATTAGGTTTATTGTTTGTGTCTGTCTCCATACAGGTAACAATAGCTCATGGGCAGCAGAGGAAGGCAAAAATGGAGAGGTTGCAGTTAATGAGGTGGAGATGAACGAGGAGAGCTGCCTGGACATCACAGTAAATTTGAAGATCCTATCTTTATATCTAGATGTTTTTTAGCTTTAATATTTTAGTAAAAAGGCTAAATACAACTTCGCAGTGAAGTTTTTAGTGTGTTGTACCTCAGAGAATTTATCTCTCTAAATGTATCTCATTTAAACCATTCAACCAAATTACTAACTCAGAGCAATGGTCCGTTTATTAATAATATTTAGGGCTTTATTATGTGTTTTGAGGATTATGATTTTTTTTTTTACTTTAAAAGACTATTTATCCCAACTTAAGTATTTTTCATTTACATGTTTGAACGTTTGTGTTTGGCATCCGCATATTGCTAAGAAAAACATTCAAACTGGTGGTTTCTGGCGTATATTTTTAAACGAGTTCACGCAGCAAATATGTAGATTATCACATTCCTACTTTGTTGCGCTTTTTTTTTTCTCTGCCTGTGAGATATTTACGTATAGATATTTAAAGAGTCTGTTAACCCTTGACTGAAAAGAGTGACTTGTTTTAATTTTGGTCTTACAGGAAGATGTGGTGGTTGTCAACAAACATCTTACAGTAGCAGAAGGTTTGAAGTTTTGTTCTAAAAACACCCTTTCCTACTAAATTCAAGTGGGTGTTAAAACCTTTTTTTTCTTTCTTCCTCTCGCTGTAGAAATTAATGACTTGCCCATTTCCACACGCACACGGAGCATCGAACATAAACAAAAGAAAAGGCCGAGGGATGAACCAGAAGAGAGTGACGTGGAGAACCAACCTGAAAAAATGAGCAGGTTTCTAAAATCCCCCAAGTTTGCATTTGGGATTTACTCGCGTGTGCCACTGAGATCAAATGTATAATATCACATTGCAACAGATGGGCTCTTAAAATGACCCTCTGCCATGAGAATGATAGTGAACTCTTGATATTAAATACTGACAGGTTAAAATATAGTACAAGAAAACATGTTTAATATGGAAAAAAAAAAATCCGTAGACATGCAATGAAGGAAGAAGTGACCCAAACCACCCTGAAAACCATTTAAACACTACACTAAGGTTCAATTTGTTCAAGTTAATTAATACATTAGGTATCATGAGCAAATGATGAATAATTTGTATGAATGAAATGAAAAATTTTGCATTGATTAAGCTTGGGCAATGTTAATTTATAAATACTGGATTATTAATCATATATTCATGGTTGTTCATAATATACTATTATGAACAACGTTTTTAAATATACAAACTACTGCTGTATTATATTAAAAAAATGTGATGTATTAGTATAAATTAACATTATTTTTAGTGTCAGTTCATGATATACTACCATTCAAAATTTTGGGGTCTGTTAGATGTTTTTGAAAGTAGTCTCTTATGTTCACCAAGGATGCATTTATTTATTAACAAATATATAGAAATAATAAATATATAAATTAAAAAATTTTATTTTAATATATTTTGCAGTGTAACTTATTTCTAAGCAGAGTTTCCAGCATCATTACTCATTGCATTCACATGATCCTTTAGAAATCATTCTAATATGCTGGTTTGCTGCTCAATTCATCTTTTATTAATGTTGAAAACCGCTTAATATTTCTGTACCACAAAATATAATGTAAAAAATGTTGTAGGATTGGATTATTATTATTTTTTTCTGTTTTGTGTCATTTAAAATATGTACTTTGTGTTTAGATTGGTTGAACCAGAAGCAGAGACAGAACCTGATGCTGTTGTACCCGAGACTAAAAAACAGAGGGATGGAGAAGAAGAAGAAGAAGAAACCTCGGTCCAGGTGGAGGAGACCGTGACCGACGTGGCTCCTGCAACAGACACCGAAATTCTGGTGAGGGATGGGGCTGAACACAGTGGCAACCTTTGTTGGATGTCTTATCTGGTACATTACTTCATCATTAGGTTAATATAAGGACAAGCAAGTTGACAAACAACGGTTGCCAATGTAAATAATGTTTGTGGTTCATAAAACCAGTTTTGTATACCAGAGATGCAAACTTTTACACATGCAAATATACGCATACCCAAACCTCAGGTATCCAATTTCTATGTCTCTCTTTAAAGGTGGCAGAAGTCAATGGAGAAATAAGTGACAGCCAGGAAGTGAATATTGAGAGGTCAGCAGACACATCAGAGGATGTACAGACTGACCAAGTATGCCCACTAGAGCCAGAAGCTGTCATTCAAAATGGCGCTGTTGAGGAGATGGAGGTAGAGAGAGAAGCACAGGTAAGCTATTTAGTTCAGGTTGAGGTCAAGGTTGAACTGTTGCAGTGTTTGAGTAATCTGTATACGTTACCATTGCATAGTTTGAAGTTGGTAGGATGTCTCTTATTTTGAACAATTTTCTATTTTAAAATGTAATTTATTTCTGTGATGGCAAAGCTGAGTTTTCAGCATCATTACTTCAGTCTGCAGTGTCACGTGGTCCTTTAGAAATCATTCTAAAACGCTGATTTGCTGCTCAAGAAACATGACTTATTGTTGTCATTGTTAAAAGAAAACCAGTGCTCAATATTTTTGTGGAAACGGTGGTATTTTTTTTTCAGGATTCTTTGAGTTCAAAAAGAGAACTCAATATATAGAACATTATGTATTTGAAGTAGAAATAATTTATAACATTTTCAAAGTCTTTACTTTGAATCTTTTTAATGCATCCTTGCTGAATAAAAGTATTCATTTCTTTCAAAACACATCTTATTGACCTCGAACTTTTGATCATTGGTGTATAATGGTGTTGAACATCTTAATATAAATGATGAATTTTCTTCAACCATACACCCAACAACAGCTCAGTCTCTGGCAGTGCTGATAAACTCTTTAAAAACTGGCTAATTTTAAATATTTTACAAAGAATATTGTTAATATTGTCATTTGGGCAATATGAAGTATAAATTTTACTCAAGACATTTCTCAAGTTTTTATGATTAAGTCCATCAATGTTACTCCTTCATATTAGACTACATTATTAGATAGACTACACTATTATCCCCTTTGTCTTATGAAGGATGACATCATCGACACACCTAAGGAGTCTGAAGAACCATCTGAAGGGGTGGAGCAGATCGACCAAGAACTTGTTACTGAGGAGCAACAGGAAGCAGAGACAGAAGTGGCTCTTCCTGTTGAGGATGAAGGGGAAGTTGAGCAGGAACAGAATGAGGAAGTAACTCCTGCAGTTAAAGAGGAAGCAGCTTCTGCTGTTGAGGAAAATGAGGATACTCGTCTACCCGTTGTTCCTGAGGCTCCAGTCCTTCAGACTGACCTGATTGAGTGCGTTTCCTCTGTGCAGGACGGTGAAGCTTCAGAGGAACCAGCCGTTCCTGAGCAAGAGGCTCCAGAGGAGGAGACGGACACTTTTCCTAGTGCTACAGGTGAAGGAGAGGTTATTATAGAGACCAAGGGGCCAACTATGAACCAAGAAGATGAGAGGGCCTCTGATGAGCCACTTGAGACAGAAGAAAGCCAGCCTGCCACGGAGGACTCTGAAAAAGAGGGGCCAGAGGAAGAGAAACCACCTGAGACTGGTGAAAAAGATGAACAGAAAGAAGAGGACAACACCGTCACCACTGAGGATGATGATGAGGGCAAAAGCTCAGATGAAACTCACGAGTCTTCTCCTGGGGTTCGAGTTCTCAGAGGAGGCAGGGGCAAACCAGTCCCACCTACACCCAAGCGCACATCCGGTAGACTGAGCAAAGCTGTGGTCGTACAGGTGCTCGATGAGGAGTTTGATGAAGAAGAAGATGAGGAGGAAAAGCTCACAAGCACCGAAGAGGAGAAGGGGAGCACAGAGGAAGATGAAGCTGCCGAACACAATTCTGAAGATGAGGAAGAGCCTCCGGTGATTGACAGAAGAGTGTTGCGGAGGAAAACCAGAGTGATCCAGTCCACACCCACAAAAGCAAAAAGACGCAGTAAAAACTGATTGCATTCATTCTTCATGACACTCTTGACACAGTATGTAAGTTAGCAGCACTACTGGACTAGAGCGTATTGATCATCTTTTATACTTGGGTAAGGGTTTGTAACAAGTGGGTTTTGGTTTAGGTTTTATTTTAATACTAAAAGACAGAAAATTCAAACAAAAAACGGTAGTAGTTTATGTTAGTATGTTGTAAGCCCTCCCCTTAAAATACAGTGCTGACTGCTAACAGTTATGACTGTGATTTTAATCACCCTTTTCTTTTGATTTACCTTTATGATTGACTTATTTACTTATCCACAGCTTAGACTGCTTAAAATAGCAGCTAAGTTTGTGAATTACCCATAATTTTCCAGCTATAATGTGAAGATCTTGGATGTGCAGTGAATTGAGTTTCACTAATATTGTTTCTGATTTTGTGATATTTCAAGTTCTCAGAAGTGTTAAACATTAAAAACCATTTCAATTTTTAAGTGTCACGCTTAAAACAATAAGGTTTCAAGGAAACACCTCCACAATTTCATGTTATGACAGGTTTTTAAGTGTTTTTACAAAATGTGAATTAATGTGCATGTGCATACACTACACTATGCTACTAATACTTTATTATATATATATATATATATATATATATATATATATATATAATAAACACTTAAATATGCAAATATGTTTATACATGGGGGAAGTGCAGGTTTGTATAAAGTTTACATGTAGGCTTATATGTTTACGGTGTGGTTACATACAGTATATATACACACCTATATTAGCATCCTAAACACTTGTTATAATTTACGTCTTATTGTCTTTTTTATGTCTTATTGTATTTTTTTTAATACACTAACACAAGATTATACATTACACTGAAAATGAATACGTAAAAGTTAATTGTGGCTTTAAAGGAATAATTCATTAGAGTGTAACAAGTTGAGGGTGAGTAAATTTGACAATTTAATTTTGGGGTGAACTATTCCTTTAAGAAAAATCACGATTTGTGATGACACCTTTAAAATTTTACTCACAATGAATTCAATTAACGCTAACGTCATTCTTTTTTCTAAAAATCTCATTTATATTCTTTAAGCTGTGAAAGAAGCTTCCACGGTTAGTTTGAGTTTAACACCCCGTGGTTAATATGGGCGACCACATGAGGGCGCACTTGGATTCTAAAAAGAGCCATTGCTGGAGTCTGTTCACACTCCTTCAAGACTGTTGTTTGTCTTCATCGTTATCTCACTGTTAATAGGACAAGTGCTTGCATTTTTATATCGGGTGAAAATATGGAAAAGGACACTAGAAATCACTATTTAATGTGAATTCTTCTGGATTTCCTCTCAACTTAAAGTAGCCTAGTCAAAGTTCATGCTTTTTGTTAAGAGGGAGATTTCGATTTCGATCAGAATCTTTAGTGCTCTAAACTTTATGTACTTGTTTTAGGTGTTTGAGCAATATTTTTCTGGAGTAGTTTTCTCGAACTGTGATATTTTTTTTTCCTGTGGTTAATAAATACCTTTCTTGTATATGTTCCTTGTCCTCTTCAGTTTTTTCAAGCCAGTTTCTTTCACACAAGTGCATAAATATTAATGCTCTGTGTGAACATACACATATGGATGAGGCAGAGTGATTTTCTACAGCTGTAGGGTGGATTGAATGATATTTCTGTGCCAATCATTTGCTAAGCAAGGTTTGTCAGAGTGCATGTTCCGCCTCTTTTGTGTTTTCTAACAAAAGCCGACCAGCTGGCTTCCTCTGCCTTACCATACCTTGTTCTTCCTGCTTTTATCCATTTGCTTTTATCAAGCTTTTATCAAATTTGAGACAATTTCAACATCTGTTATATGCTTGTGACATTGCTAATCTTAACCCCCTCAGACCTGAATTATCTTTCAAGTTTCTGAAAAATATAAAAGTACATTTTCCCAGCTCATGAGGTTTCTCTGAATGAAAGCAAATGATTTTTTTTTATATTGCTTTCATTGTGATTTTTTTTTGTCTATTCCAATGGACATCAGATCAAAACAGGTGTACTTCCCAAAAATGTACCAACATGAAATAAATTAATAAACATAAAATTTGTTGGTCTATACTATTTTCTCAAAGTCAAAAAATATCAGAACAGCAGTATACCATTTCAACTATAATTTTGAGGTTTTTGTTTTACAGATTGCACATTGTTTGTAACAAACTAAATATATTCAAATCAATCAATCTGGTCATATCAAGAGTCATTTTCTGTGTGCATCTTTCTTTTTTAAAACAAAAACTTGAACATTATAACATTACAACTTTAATTGTAAGGTTTTTCCTTTATATAATGCACATTTGTTAATTCATAACAAAATAGACCTAGGAATCAATCAATGCATTCATGTTAGAGTCATTTCCTATGTGCATCCTGTGTCTTCTTGTATTTTTTCAGTACTGGCAGGACGGTTGCCAGCAAGTCACTGTATTTCGATTTCCAGTAACTCTAGCTAGCCAAGGGCGGAAAAAAAAGGTGTATTCCATCCTTGGGCCGTAGGCAAACGGATGTGGGTTGGCAGACGAGCGCGCCGGCCCCCCGAAATATTTGGGGAAGTGGCCGACGGTGGCCCCGGGCCTCGCCGAAAGGGGCGAAGCGGGAGGGTGGGTCGGGCATGCCCTGACCCACCCATGCCCCCCCCCCCAGATGGGAGAAGCCCGAAGTTTCGGGACCCCCGAGGCAGTTCCATAAAGGCCTCCTCTGTGGAGCCAAACTCGAAACGTCCCACGAACCAACTATTCGTCTGACCGACCACCACTTCCACAGGGTGACCGGTCCCCCCGCCCACCGACCGGTCCCCGGACACGCCCCCATCTCACGATCCCACTATTTGTCCAATAGCCCACTATATTTACTAAATGTCCCGGGACCACTCCCGGGCGTTCGTAGCACCAAGTGCCATCCCATAATTGACCTAGGGCTAAGCCACGCCCTCGAAAGTGCCCTCCGGTTTGAGTCCCATGGCCTTCTATCAGCATCCACAGTTTCAAGAAGATTGGATAAAATTATTTTTTCGCACCAAAAAAAAAAAAACCAAACAAACAAACAAAACAAAAAAAAAAACGAATGGGGTACCACTGTCGGTTTTTTTTTTCAGGTCGAAATTTTGAGTTAAACTGATCTTCTTGAAAGTCTGGATTCTGATCCATAGGGCCATAGGACTTAGACCTGAGTGCAAAAATTGAGGTTCTAGACCCTTCCAGAGCTGAGATATTGACATCCCACGTAGCATTTATGTAAGGGTTAATTCCCGACGAGGTATCCATTGTCAGGTTTTAATGGACGACGGCGAGGCGTTAACTGGCCGACACGCAGCGGAGGACGGTTGCCTCCGCCGAAGTCCATTAAAACCTGACAATGGACACCTCGGAGGGCATTAACCCGCTTATACCATGGTCACTTGCCAAATAAAACATTTTTAAAACATTAGTTTATATTTTAATTAGGCTAAATTTAGTTTTTACAAATAATAACTTGCTTTGCCTGACTGTTTATTTAGCAACCGGAGATATTTATAGTTTTTATAGTTTTTTTGGCCGAAATTTTGACCCCCTCCGATCTTCTTGAAACTCTGGATTCTGACAGAGGGCCACGAGACTTCGACCAGTGCGCAAAAATGGAGGCTCTAGACCCTTCAAGAGCCGAGATATTGAAAGTTAAAATTTTGACCTGAAAAAAACCCATAAGGGGTAACAGTCGTTTTTTTTTTTTTTGGCCGAAATTTTGACCCCCTCCGATCTTCTTGAAACTCTGGATTCTGACAGAGGGCCACGAGACTTCGACCAGCGCGCAAAAATGGAGGCTCTAGACCCTTCAAGAGCCGAGATATTGAAAGTTAAAATTTTGACCTGAAAAAAAAACATAAGGGGTAACACTGTCGTTTTTTTTTTTTTTTTTTGGCCGAAATTTTGACCCCCTCCGATCTTCTTGAAACTCTGGATTCTGACAGAGGTCCACAAGACTTTGACCAGCGCGCAAAAATGGAGGCTCTAGACCCTTCCAGAGCCGAGATATTGAAAGTTAAAATTTTGACCTGAAAAAAAAAACATAAGGGGTAACACTGTCGTTTTTTTTTTTTGGCCGAAATTTTGACCCCCTCCGATCTTCTTGAAACTCTGGATTCTGACAGAGGGCCACGAGACTTCGACCAGCGCGCAAAAATGGAGGCACTAGACCCTTCCAGAGCAAAGATATTGAAAGTTAAAATTTTGACCTGAAAAAAGAAAAACATAAGGGGTAACACTGTCGTTTTTTTTTTTTGGCCGAAATTTTGACCCCCTCTGATCTTCTTGAAACTCTGGATTCTGACAGAGGGCCACGAGACTTTGACCAGCGCGCAAAAATGGAGGCTCTAGACCCTTCCAGAGCCGAGATATTGAAAGTTAAAATTTTGACCTGAAAAAAAAAAAAAAACATAAGGGGTAACACTGTCGGTTTTTTTTTTTTTTGGCCGAAATTTTGACCCCCTCCGATCTTCTTGAAACTCTGGATTCTGACAGAGGTCCACAAGACTTCGACCAGTGCGCAAAAATGGAGGTTCTAGACCCTTCCAGAGCCGAGATATTGAAAGTTAAAATTTTGACCTGAAAAAAAAAAACATAAGGGGTAACACTGTCGGTTTTTTTTTTGGCCGAAATTTTGACCCCCTCCGATCTTCTTGAAACTCTGGATTCTGACAGAGGGCCACGAGACTTCGACCAGCGCGCAAAAATGGAGGCACTAGACCCTTCCAGAGCAAAGATATTGAAAGTTAAAATTTTGACCTGAAAAAAGAAAAACATAAGGGGTAACACTGTCGTTTTTTTTTTTTGGCCGAAATTTTGACCCCCTCCGATCTTCTTGAAACTCTGGATTCTGACAGAGGGCCACGAGACTTTGACCAGCGCGCAAAAATGGAGGCTCTAGACCCTTCCAGAGCCGAGATATTGAAAGTTAAAATTTTGACCTGAAAAAAAAAAAAACATAAGGTGTAACACTGTCGTTTTTTTTTTTGGCCGAAATTTTGACTCCCTCCGATCTTCTTGAAACTCTGGATTCTGACAGAGGGCCACGAGACTTCGACCAGCGCGCAAAAATGGAGGCACTAGACCCTTCCAGAGCAAAGATATCGAAGGTCAAAATTTCGACCCGAAAAAAAAAAACATAAGGGGTAACACTGTCGTTTTTTTTTTTTTGGCCGAAATTTTTCACCCCCTCCGATCTTCTTGAAACTCTGGATTCTGACAGAGGTCCACAAGACTTCGACCAGCGCGCAAAAATGGAGGCTCTAAACCCTTCCAGAGCCGAGATATTGAAAGTTAAAATTTTGACCTGAAAAAAAAAACATAAGGGGTAACACTGTCGTTTTTTTTTTGGCTGAAATTTTGACCCCCTCCGATCTTCTTGAAACTCTGGATTCTGACAGAGGGCCACGAGACTTTGACCAGCGCGCAAAAATGGAGGCTCTAGACCCTTCCAGAGCCGAGATATTGAAAGTTAAAATTTTGACCTGAAAAAAAAAACATAAGGGTTAACACTGTCGTTTTTTTTTTTTGGCTGAAATTTTGACCCCCTCCGATCTTCTTGAAACTCTGGATTCTGACAGAGGGCCACGAGACTTTCACCAGCGCGCAAAAATGGAGGCTCTAGACCCTTCCAGAGCCGAGATATTGAAAGTTAAAATTTTGACCTGAAAAAAAAAAACATAAGGTGTAACACTGTCGTTTTTTTTTTTTTGGCCGAAATTTTGACCCCCTCCGATCTTCTTGAAACTCTGGATTCTGACAGAGGGCCACGAGACTTCGACCAGCGCGCAAAAATGGAGGCACTAGACCCTTCCAGAGCAAAGATATCGAAGGTCAAAATTTCGACCCGAAAAAAAAAAACACAAGGGGTAACACTGTCGTTTTTTTTTTGGCCGAAATTTTGACCCCCTCCGAACTTCTTCAAACTCTGGATTCTGACAGAGGGCCACGGGACTTCGACCAGCGCGCAAAAATGGAGGCTCTAGACCCTTCCAGAGCTGAGATATCGAAGGTCAAAATTTTGACCAGAAAAAAAAAAACATAAGGGGTAACACTGTCATTTTTTTTTGGCCGAAATTTTGACCCCCTCCGATCTTCTTCAAACTCTGGATTCTGACAGAGGGCCACGAGACTTCGACCAGCGCGCAAAAATGGAGGCTCTAGACCCTTCCAGAGCCGAGATATTGAAGGTCAAAATTTTGACCAGAAAAAAAAACATAAGGGGTAACACTGTCATTTTTTTTTTGGCCGAAATTTTGACCCCCTCCGATCTTCTTCAAACTCTGGATTCTGACAGAGGGCCACGAGACTTCGACCAGCGCGCAAAAATGGAGGCTCTAGACCCTTCCAGAGCCGAGATATTGAAGGTCAAAATTTTGACCAGAAAAAAAAAAACATAAGGGGTAACACTGTCATTTTTTTTTTTTTGGCCGAAATTTTGACCCCCTCCGATCTTCTTCAAACTCTGGATTCTGACAGAGGGCCACGAGACTTCGACCAGCGCGCAAAAATGGAGGCTCTAGACCCTTCCAGAGCTGAGATATCGAAGGTCAAAATTTTGACCAGAAAAAAAAACATAAGGGATAACACTGTCATTTTTTTTTTTTTGGCCGAAATTTTGAACCCCTCCGATCTTCTTCAAACTCTGGATTCTGACAGAGGGCCACGAGACTTCGACCAGCGCGCAAAAATGGAGGCTCTAGACCCTTCCAGAGTCGAGATATTGAAGGTCAAAATTTTGACCAGAAAAAAAAAACATAAGGGGTAACACTGTCATTTTTTTTTTGGCCGAAATTTTGACCCCCTCCGATCTTCTTGAAACTCTGGATTCTGACAGAGGGCCACGAGACTTCGACCAGCGCGCAAAAATGGAGGCTCTAGACCCTTCCAGAGCTGAGATATCGAAGGTCAAAATTTTGACCAGAAAAAAAAACATAAGGGGTAACACTGTCATTTTTTTTTTTGGCCGAAATTTTGACCCCCTCCGATCTTCTTCAAACTCTGGATTCTGACAGAGGGCCACGAGACTTCGACCAGCGTGCAAAAATGGAGGCTCTAGACCCTTCCAGAGCCGAGATATTGAAGGTCAAAATTTTGACCAGAAAAAAAAACATAAGGGGTAACACTGTCATTTTTTTTTTGGCCGAAATTTTGACCCCCTCCGATCTTCTTCAAACTCTGCATTCTGACAGAGGGCCACGAGACTTCGACCAGCGGGCAAAAATGGAGGCTCTAGACCCTTCCAGAGCCGAGATATCGAAGGTCAAAATTTTGACCAGAAAAAAAAACATAAGGGGTAACACTGTCATTTTTTTTTTGGCCGAAATTTTGACCCCCTCCGATCTTCTTCAAACTCTGGATTCTGACAGAGGGCCACGAGACTTCGACCAGCGCGCAAAAATGGAGGCTCTAGACCCTTCCAGAGCCGAGATATTGAAGGTCAAAATTTTGACCAAAAAAAAAAACATAAGGGGTAACACTGTCATTTTTTTTTTGGCCGAAATTTTGACCCCCTCCGATCTTCTTCAAACTCTGGATTCTGACAGAGGGCCACGAGACTTCGACCAGCGCGCAAAAATGGAGGCTCTAGACCCTTCCAGTGCCGAGATATCGAAGGTCAAAATTTTGACCAGAAAAAAAAACATAAGGGGTAACACGGTCATTTTTTTTTTTTGGCCGAAATTTTGACCCCCTCAGATCTTCTTCAAACTCTAGATTCTGACAGAGGGCCACGAGACTTCGATCAGCGCGCAAAAATGGAGGCTCTAGACCCTTCTAGAGCTGAGATATCGAAGGTCAAAATTTTGACCAGAAAAAAAAAACATAAGGGGTAACACTGTCATTTTTTTTTTGGCCGAAATTTTGACCCCCTCCGATCTTCTTCAAACTCTGGATTCTGACAGAGGGCCACGAGACTTCGACTAGCGTGCAAAAATGGAGGCTCTAGACCCTTCCAGAGCTGAGATATTGAAGGTCAAAATTTTGACCAGAAAAAAAACATAAGGGGTTACACTGTCATTTTTTTTTTTGGCCGAAATTTTGACCCCCTCCGATCTTCTTCAAACTCTGGATTCTGACAGAGGGCCACGAGACTTCGACCAGTGCGCAAAAATGGAGGCTCTAGACCCTTCAAGAGCCGAGATATTGAAAGTTAAAATTTTGACCTGAAAAAAACCCATAAGGGGTAACAGTCGTTTTTTTTTTTTTGGCCGAAATTTTGACCCCCTCCGATCTTCTTGAAACTCTGGATTCTGACAGAGGGCCACGAGACTTCGACCAGCGCGCAAAAATGGAGGCTCTAGACCCTTCAAGAGCCGAGATATTGAAAGTTAAAATTTTGACCTGAAAAAAAAACATAAGGGGTAACACTGTCGTTTTTTTTTTTTGGCCGAAATTTTGACCCCCTCCGATCTTCTTGAAACTCTGGATTCTGACAGAGGGCCACGAGACTTTGACCAGCGCGCAAAAATGGAGGCACTAGACCCTTCCAGAGCAAAGATATCGAAGGTCAAAATTTCGACCCGAAAAAAAAAAACATAAGGGGTAACACTGTCGTTTTTTTTTTTTTTTTTTGGCCGAAATTTTGACCCCCTCCGATCTTCTTGAAACTCTGGATTCTGACAGAGGTCCACAAGACTTTGACCAGCGCGCAAAAATGGAGGCTCTAGACCCTTCCAGAGCCGAGATATTGAAAGTTAAAATTTTGACCTGAAAAAAAAAACATAAGGGGTAACACTGTCGTTTTTTTTTTTTGGCCGAAATTTTGACCCCCTCCGATCTTCTTGAAACTCTGGATTCTGACAGAGGGCCACGAGACTTCGACCAGCGCGCAAAAATGGAGGCACTAGACCCTTCCAGAGCAAAGATATTGAAAGTTAAAATTTTGACCTGAAAAAAGAAAAACATAAGGGGTAACACTGTCGTTTTTTTTTTTTGGCCGAAATTTTGACCCCCTCTGATCTTCTTGAAACTCTGGATTCTGACAGAGGGCCACGAGACTTTGACCAGCGCGCAAAAATGGAGGCTCTAGACCCTTCCAGAGCCGAGATATTGAAAGTTAAAATTTTGACCTGAAAAAAAAAAAAAAAACATAAGTTGTAACACTGTCGGTTTTTTTTTTTTTGGCCGAAATTTTGACCCCCTCCGATCTTCTTGAAACTCTGGATTCTGACAGAGGTCCACAAGACTTCGACCAGCGCGCAAAAATGGAGGTTCTAGACCCTTCCAGAGCCGAGATATTGAAAGTTAAAATTTTGACCTGAAAAAAAAAACATAAGGGGTAACACTGTCGGTTTTTTTTTTGGCCGAAATTTTGACCCCCTCCGATCTTCTTGAAACTCTGGATTCTGACAGAGGGCCACGAGACTTCGACCAGCGCGCAAAAATGGAGGCACTAGACCCTTCCAGAGCAAAGATATTGAAAGTTAAAATTTTGACCTGAAAAAAGAAAAACATAAGGGGTAACACTGTCGTTTTTTTTTTTGGCCGAAATTTTGACCCCCTCCGATCTTCTTGAAACTCTGGATTCTGACAGAGGGCCACGAGACTTTGACCAGCGCGCAAAAATGGAGGCTCTAGACCCTTCCAGAGCCGAGATATTGAAAGTTAAAATTTTGACCTGAAAAAAAAAAAAACATAAGGTGTAACACTGTCGTTTTTTTTTTTTGGCCGAAATTTTGACTCCCTCCGATCTTCTTGAAACTCTGGATTCTGACAGAGGGCCACGAGACTTCGACCAGCGCGCAAAAATGGAGGCACTAGACCCTTCCAGAGCAAAGATATCGAAGGTCAAAATTTCGACCCGAAAAAAAAAAACATAAGGGGTAACACTGTCGTTTTTTTTTTTTTGGCCGAAATTTTTCACCCCCTCCGATCTTCTTGAAACTCTGGATTCTGACAGAGGTCCACAAGACTTCGACCAGCGCGCAAAAATGGAGGCTCTAAACCCTTCCAGAGCCGAGATATTGAAAGTTAAAATTTTGACCTGAAAAAAAAAACATAAGGGGTAACACTGTCGTTTTTTTTTTTGGCTGAAATTTTGACCCCCTCCGATCTTCTTGAAACTCTGGATTCTGACAGAGGGCCACGAGACTTTGACCAGCGCGCAAAAATGGAGGCTCTAGACCCTTCCAGAGCCGAGATATTGAAAGTTAAAATTTTGACCTGAAAAAAAAAACATAAGGGTTAACACTGTCGTTTTTTTTTTTTGGCTGAAATTTTGACCCCCTCCGATCTTCTTGAAACTCTGGATTCTGACAGAGGGCCACGAGACTTTCACCAGCGCGCAAAAATGTAGGCTCTAGACCCTTCCAGAGCCGAGATATTGAAAGTTAAAATTTTGACCTGAAAAAAAAAAACATAAGGTGTAACACTGTCGTTTTTTTTTTTTGGCCGAAATTTTGACCCCCTCCGATCTTCTTGAAACTCTGGATTCTGACAGAGGGCCACGAGACTTCGACCAGCGCGCAAAAATGGAGGCACTAGACCCTTCCAGAGCAAAGATATCGAAGGTCAAAATTTCGACCCGAAAAAAAAAAACACAAGGGGTAACACTGTCGTTTTTTTTTTGGCCGAAATTTTGACCCCCTCCGAACTTCTTCAAACTCTGGATTCTGACAGAGGGCCACGGGACTTCGACCAGCGCGCAAAAATGGAGGCTCTAGACCCTTCCAGAGCTGAGATATCGAAGGTCAAAATTTTGACCAGAAAAAAAAAAACATAAGGGGTAACACTGTCATTTTTTTTTTTGGCCGAAATTTTGACCCCCTCCGATCTTCTTCAAACTCTGGATTCTGACAGAGGGCCATGAGACTTCGACCAGCGCGCAAAAATGGAGGCTCTAGACCCTTCCAGAGCCGAGATATTGAAGGTCAAAATTTTGACCAGAAAAAAAAACATAAGGGGTAACACTGTCATTTTTTTTTTGGCCGAAATTTTGACCCCCTCCGATCTTCTTCAAACTCTGGATTCTGACAGAGGGCCACGAGACTTCGACCAGCGCGCAAAAATGGAGGCTCTAGACCCTTCCAGAGCCGAGATATTGAAGGTCAAAATTTTGACCAGAAAAAAAAAACATAAGGGGTAACACTGTCATTTTTTTTTTTTTTGGCCGAAATTTTGACCCCCTCCGATCTTCTTCAAACTCTGGATTCTGACAGAGGGCCACGAGACTTCGACCAGCGCGCAAAAATGGAGGCTCTAGACCCTTCCAGAGCTGAGATATCGAAGGTCAAAATTTTGACCAGAAAAAAAAACATAAGGGATAACACTGTCATTTTTTTTTTTTGGCCGAAATTTTGAACCCCTCCGATCTTCTTCAAACTCTGGATTCTGACAGAGGGCCACGAGACTTCGACCAGCGCGCAAAAATGGAGGCTCTAGACCCTTCCAGAGTCGAGATATTGAAGGTCAAAATTTTGACCAGAAAAAAAAAACATAAGGGGTAACACTGTCATTTTTTTTTTGGCCGAAATTTTGACCCCCTCCGATCTTCTTGAAACTCTGGATTCTGACAGAGGGCCACGAGACTTCGACCAGCGCGCAAAAATGGAGGCTCTAGACCCTTCCAGAGCTGAGATATCGAAGGTCAAAATTTTGACCAGAAAAAAAACATAAGGGGTAACACTGTCATTTTTTTTTTTGGCCGAAATTTTGACCCCCTCCGATCTTCTTCAAACTCTGGATTCTGACAGAGGGCCACGAGACTTCGACCAGCGTGCAAAAATGGAGGCTCTAGACCCTTCCAGAGCCGAGATATTGAAGGTCAAAATTTTGACCAGAAAAAAAAACATAAGGGGTAACACTGTCATTTTTTTTTTGGCCGAAATTTTGACCCCCTCCGATCTTCTTCAAACTCTGCATTCTGACAGAGGGCCACGAGACTTCGACCAGCGGGCAAAAATGGAGGCTCTAGACCCTTCCAGAGCCGAGATATCGAAGGTCAAAATTTTGACCAGAAAAAAAAACATAAGGGGTAACACTGTCATTTTTTTTTTGGCCGAAATTTTGACCCCCTCCGATCTTCTTCAAACTCTGGATTCTGACAGAGGGCCACGAGACTTCGACCAGCGCGCAAAAATGGAGGCTCTAGACCCTTCCAGAGCCGAGATATTGAAGGTCAAAATTTTGACCAAAAAAAAAAACATAAGGGGTAACACTGTCATTTTTTTTTTTGGCCGAAATTTTGACCCCCTCCGATCTTCTTCAAACTCTGGATTCTGACAGAGGGCCACGAGACTTCGACCAGCGCGCAAAAATGGAGGCTCTAGACCCTTCCAGTGCCGAGATATCGAAGGTCAAAATTTTGACCAGAAAAAAAAACATAAGGGGTAACACGGTCATTTTTTTTTTTTGGCCGAAATTTTGACCCCCTCCGATCTTCTTCAAACTCTAGATTCTGACAGAGGGCCACGAGACTTCGATCAGCGCGCAAAAATGGAGGCTCTAGACCCTTCTAGAGCTGAGATATCGAAGGTCAAAATTTTGACCAGAAAAAAAAAACATAAGGGGTAACACTGTCATTTTTTTTTTGGCCGAAATTTTGACCCCCTCCGATCTTCTTCAAACTCTGGATTCTGACAGAGGGCCACGAGACTTCGACTAGCGTGCAAAAATGGAGGCTCTAGACCCTTCCAGAGCCGAGATATTGAAGGTCAAAATTTTGACCAGAAAAAAAACATAAGGGGTAACACTGTCATTTTTTTTTTTGGCCGAAATTTTGACCCCCTCCGATCTTCTTCAAACTCTGGATTCTGTCAGAGGGCCACGAGACTTCGACCAGCGCGCAAAAATGGAGGCTCTAGACCCTTCCAGAGCCGAGATATCGAAGGTCAAAATTTTGACCAGAAAAAAAAACATAAGGGGTAACACTGTCATTTTTTTTTTTGGCCGAAATTTTGACCCCCTCCGATCTTCTTGAAACTCTGGATTCTGACAGAGGGCCACGAGACTTCGACCAGCGTGCAAAAATGGAGGCTCTAGACCCTTCCAGAGCCGAGATATCGAAGGTCAAAATTTTGACCAGAAAAAAAAACATAAGGGATAACACTGTCATTTTTTTTTTTTGGCCGAAATTTTGAACCCCTCCGATCTTCTTCAAACTCTGGATTCTGACAGAGGGCCACGAGACTTCGACCAGCGCGCAAAAATGGAGGCTCTAGACCCTTCCAGAGCCGAGATATTGAAGGTCAAAATTTTGACCAGAAAAAAAAAACATAAGGGGTAACACTGTCATTTTTTTTTTTGGCCGAAATTTTGACCCCCTCCGATCTTCTTGAAACTCTGGATTCTGACAGAGGGCCACGAGACTTCGACCAGCGCGCAAAAATGGAGGCTCTAGACCCTTCCAGAGCTGAGATATCGAAGGTCAAAATTTTGACCAGAAAAAAAAACATAAGGGGTAACACTGTCATTTTTTTTTTTTGGCCGAAATTTTGACCCCCTCCGATCTTCTTCAAACTCTGGATTCTGACAGAGGGCCACGAGACTTCGACCAGCGTGCAAAAATGGAGGCTCTAGACCCTTCCAGAGCCGAGATATTGAAGGTCAAAATTTTGACCAGAAAAAAAAACATAAGGGGTAACACTGTCATTTTTTTTTGGCCGAAATTTTGACCCCCTCCGATCTTCTTCAAACTCTGCATTCTGACAGAGGGCCATGAGACTTCGACCAGCGGGCAAAAATGGAGGCTCTAGACCCTTCCAGAGCCGAGATATCGAAGGTCAAAATTTTGACCAGAAAAAAAAACATAAGGGGTAACACTGTCATTTTTTTTTTGGCCGAAATTTTGACCCCCTCCGATCTTCTTCAAACTCTGGATTCTGACAGAGGGCCACGAGACTTCGACCAGCGCGCAAAAATGGAGGCTCTAGACCCTTCCAGAGCCGAGATATTGAAGGTCAAAATTTTGACCAAAAAAAAAAACATAAGGGGTAACACTGTCATTTTTTTTTTTTGGCCGAAATTTTGACCCCCTCCGATCTTCTTCAAACTCTGGATTCTGACAGAGGGCCACGAGACTTCGACCAGCGCGCAAAAATGGAGGCTCTAGACCCTTCCAGTGCCGAGATATCGAAGGTCAAAATTTTGACCAGAAAAAAAAACATAAGGGGTAACACGGTCATTTTTTTTTTTGGCCGAAATTTTGACCCCCTCCGATCTTCTTCAAACTCTAGATTCTGACAGAGGGCCACGAGACTTCGATCAGCGCGCAAAAATGGAGGCTCTAGACCCTTCTAGAGCTGAGATATCGAAGGTCAAAATTTTGACCAGAAAAAAAAACATAAGGGGTAACACTGTCATTTTTTTTTGGCCGAAATTTTGACCCCCTCCGATCTTCTTGAAACTCTGGATTCTGACAGAGGGCCACGAGACTTCGACCAGCGTGCAAAAATGGAGGCTCTAGACCCTTCCAGAGCCGAGATATCGAAGGTCAAAATTTTGACCAGAAAAAAAAACATAAGGGGTAACACTGTCATTTTTTTTTTTGGCCGAAATTTTGACCCCCTCCGATCTTCTTCAAACTCTGGATTCTGACAGAGGGCCACGAGACTTCGACCAGCGCGCAAAAATGGAGGCTCTAGACCCTTCTAGAGCTGAGATATCGAAGGTCAAAATTTTGACCAGAAAAAAAAACATAAGGGGTAACACTGTCATTTTTTTTTTTTGGCCGAAATTTTGAACCCCTCCGATCTTCTCCAAACTCTGGATTCTGACAGAGGGCCACGAGACTTCGACCAGCGCGCAAAAATGGAGGCTCTAGACCCTTCCAGAGCCGAGATATTGAAGGTCAAAATTTTGACCAGAAAAAAAAAACATAAGGGGTAACACTGTCATTTTTTTTTTTGGCCGAAATTTTGACCCCCTCCGATCTTCTTGAAACTCTGGATTCTGACAGAGGGCCACGAGACTTCGACCAGCGCGCAAAAATGGAGGCTCTAGACCCTTCCAGAGCTGAGATATCGAAGGTCAAAATTTTGACCAGAAAAAAAAAACATAAGGGGTAACACTGTCATTTTTTTTTTTTGGCCGAAATTTTGACCCCCTCCGATCTTCTTCAAACTCTGGATTCTGACAGAGGGCCACGAGACTTCGACCAGCGTGCAAAAATGGAGGCTCTAGACCCTTCCAGAGCCGAGATATTGAAGGTCAAAATTTTGACCAGAAAAAAAAACATAAGGGGTAACACTGTCATTTTTTTTTTTTTGGCCGAAATTTTGACCCCCTCCGATCTTCTTGAAACTCTGGATTCTGACAGAGGGCCACGAGACTTCGACCAGCGTGCAAAAATGGAGGCTCTAGACCCTTCCAGAGCCGAGATATTGAAGGTCAAAATTTTGACCAGAAAAAAAAACATAAGGGGCAACACTGTCATTTTTTTTTTGGCCGAAATTTTGACCCCCTCCGATCTTCTTCAAACTCTGGATTCTGACAGAGGGCCACGAGACTTTGACCAGCGCGCAAAAATGGAGGCTCTAGACCCTTTCAGAGCCGAGATATTGAAGGTCAAAATTTTGACCAGAAAAAAAAAACATAAGGGGTAACACTGTCATTTTTTTTTTTGGCCGAAATTTTGACCCCCTCCGATCTTCTTGAAACTCTGGATTCTGACAGAGGGCCACGAGACTTCGACCAGCGCGCAAAAATGGAGGCTCTAGACCCTTCCAGAGCTGAGATATCGAAGGTCAAAATTTTGACCAGAAAAAAAAAACATAAGGGGCAACACTGTCATTTTTTTTTTGGCCGAAATTTTGACCCCCTCCGATCTTCTTCAAACTCTGGATTCTGACAGAGGGCCACGAGACTTCGACCAGCGCGCAAAAATGGAGGCTCTAGACCCTTTCAGAGCCGAGATATTGAAGGTCAAAATTTTGACCAGAAAAAAAAAACATAAGGGGTAACACTGTCATTTTTTTTTTTTGGCCGAAATTTTGACCCCCTCCGATCTTCTTGAAACTCTGGATTCTGACAGAGGGCCACGAGACTTCGACCAGCGCGCAAAAATGGAGGCTCTAGACCCTTCCAGAGCTGAGATATCGAAGGTCAAAATTTTGACCAGAAAAAAAAAACATAAGGGGTAACACTGTCATTTTTTTTTTTTGGCCGAAATTTTGACCCCCTCCGATCTTCTTCAAACTCTGGATTCTGACAGAGGGCCACGAGACTTCGACCAGCGTGCAAAAATGGAGGCTCTAGACCCTTCCAGAGCCGAGATATTGAAGGTCAAAATTTTGACCAGAAAAAAAAAACATAAGGGGTAACACTGTCATTTTTTTTTTGGCCGAAATTTTGATCCCCTCCGATCTTCTTCAAACTCTGGATTCTGACAGAGGGCCACGAGACTTCGACTAGCGTGCAAAAATGGAGGCTCTAGACCCTTCCAGAGCCGAGATATTGAAGGTCAAAATTTTGACCAGAAAAAAAAACATAAGGGGTAACACTGTCATTTTTTTTTTTGGCCGAAATTTTGACCCCCTCCGATCTTCTTCAAACTCTGGATTCTGACAGAGGGCCACGAGACTTCGACCAGCGCGCAAAAATGGAGGCTCTAGACCCTTCCAGAGCCGAGATATTGAAGGTCAAAATTTTGACCAGAAAAAAAAAACATAAGGGGTAACACTGTCACTTTTTTTTTGGCCGAAATTTTGACCCCCTCCGATCTTCTTCAAACTCTGGATTCTGACAGAGGGCCACGAGACTTCGACCAGCGCGCAAAAATGGAGGCTCTAGACCCTTCCAGAGCCGAGATATCGAAGGTCAAAATTTTGACCAGAAAAAAAAACATAAGGGGTAACACTGTCATTTTTTTTTTGGCCGAAATTTTGACCCCCTCCGATCTTCTTGAAACTCTGGATTCTGACAGAGGGCCACGAGACTTCGACCAGCGTGCAAAAATGGAGTCTCTAGACCCTTCCAGAGCCGAGATATTGAAGGTCAAAATTTTGACCAGAAAAAAAAAACATAAGGGGTAACACTGTCATTTTTTTTTTTGGCCGAAATTTTGACCCCCTCCGATCTTCTTCAAACTCTGGATTCTGACAGAGGGCCACGAGACTTCGACTAGCGTGCAAAAATGGAGGCTCTAGACCCTTCCAGAGCCGAGATATTGAAGGTCAAAATTTTGACCAGAAAAAAAAACATAAGGGGTAACACTGTCATTTTTTTTTTGGCCGAAATTTTGACCCCCTCCGATCTTCTTCAAACTCTGGATTCTGACAGAGGGCCACGAGACTTCGACCAGCGCGCAAAAATGGAGGCTCTAGACCCTTCCAGAGCCGAGATATTGAAGGTCAAAATTTTGACCAGAAAAAAAAAACATAAGGGGTAACACTGTCACTTTTTTTTTGGCCGAAATTTTGACCCCCTCCGATCTTCTTCAAACTCTGGATTCTGACAGAGGGCCACGAGACTTCGACCAGCGCGCAAAAATGGAGGCTCTAGACCCTTCCAGAGCCGAGATATCGAAGGTCAAAATTTTGACCAGAAAAAAAAACATAAGGGGTAACACTGTCATTTTTTTTTTGGCCAAAATTTTGACCCCCTCCGATCTTCTTGAAACTCTGGATTCTGACAGAGGGCCACGAGACTTCGACCAGCGTACAAAAATGGAGTCTCTAGACCCTTCCAGAGCCGAGATATTGAAGGTCAAAATTTTGACCAGAAAAAAAAAACATAAGGGGTAACACTGTCATTTTTTTTTTGGCCGAAATTTTGACCCCCTCCGATCTTCTTCAAACTCTGGATTCTGACAGAGGGCCACGAGACTTCGACCAGCGCGCAAAAATGGAGGCTCTAGACCCTTTCAGAGCCGAGATATTGAAGGTCAAAATTTTGACCAGAAAAAAAAAACATAAGGGGTAACACTGTCATTTTTTTTTTGGCCGAAATTTTGACCCCCTCCGATCTTCTTCAAACTCTGGATTCTGACAGAGGGCCACGAGACTTCGACCAGCGCGCAAAAATGGAGGCTCTAGACCCTTCCAGAGCCGAGATATCGAAGGTCAAAATTTTGACCAGAAAAAAAAACATAAGGGGTAACACTGTCCTTTTTTTTTTGGCCGAAATTTTGACCCCCTCCGATCTTCTTCAAACTCTGGATTCTGACAGAGGGCCACGAGACTTCGACTAGCGTGCAAAAATGGAGGCTCTAGACCCTTCCAGAGCCGAGATATTGAAGTTCAAAATTTTGACCCGAAAAAAAAACATAAGGGGTAACACTGTCATTTTTTTTTTGGCCGAAACTTTGACCCCCTCCGATCTTCTTCAAACTCTGGATTCTAACAGAGGGCCACGAGACTTCGACCAGCGCGCAAAAATGGAGGCTCTAGACCCTTCCAGAGCCGAGATATTGAAGGTCAAAATTTTGACCAGAAAAAAAAAACATAAGGGGTAACACTGTCATTTTTTTTTTTGGCCGAAATTTTGACCCCCTCCGATCTTCTTCAAACTCTGGATTCTGACAGAGGGCCACGAGACTTCGACCAGCGCGCAAAAATGGAGGCTCTAGACCCTTCCAGAGCCGAGATATCGAAGGTCAAAATTTTGACCAGAAAAAAAACATAAGGGGTAACACTGTCATTTTTTTTTTGGGCCGAAATTTTGACCCCCTCCGATCTTCTTCAAACTCTGGATTCTGACAGAGGGCCACGAGACTTCGACCAGCGCGCAAAAATGGAGGCTCTAGACCCTTCTAGAGCTGAGATATCGAAGGTCAAAATTTTGACCAGAAAAAAAAAACATAAGGGGTAACACTGTCATTTTTTTTTTGGCCGAAATTTTGACCCCCTCCGATCTTCTTCAAACTCTGGATTCTGACAGAGGACCACGGGACTTCGACCAGCGTGCAAAAATGGAGGCTCTAGACCCTTCCAGAGCCGAGATATTGAAGGTCAAAATTTTGACCAGAAAAAAAAAAAAAAACATAAGGGGTAACACTGTCTTTTTTTTTTTTTTTGGCTGAAATTTTGACCCCCTCCGATCTTCTTCAAACTCTGGATTCTGACAGAGGGCCACGAGACTTCGACCAGCGCGCAAAAATGGAGGCTCTAGACCCTTCCAGAGCCGAGATATTGAAGGTCAAAATTTTGACCAGAAAAAAAACATAAGGGGTAACACTGTCATTTTTTTTTTTGGCCGAAATTTTGACCCCCTCCGATCTTCTTCAAACTCTGGATTCTGACAGAGGGCCACGAGACTTCGACCAGCGCACAAAAATGGAAGCTCTAGACCCTTCCAGAGCTGAGATATCGAAGGACGAAATTTTGACCAGAAAAAAAAAAAAACATAAGGGGTAACACTGTCATTTTTTTTTTGGCCGAAATTTTGACCCCCTCCGATCTTCTTCAAACTCTGGATTCTGACAGAGGGCCACGAGACTTCGACCAGCGTGCAAAAATGGAGGCTCTAGACCCTTCCAGAGCCAAGATATTGAAGGTCAAAATTTTGACCAGAAAAAAAACATAAGGGGTAACACTGTCATTTTTTTTGGCCGAAATTATTGACCCCCTCCGATCTTCTTCAAACTCTGGATTCTGACAGAGGGCCACGAGACGTCGACCAGCGCGCAAAAATGGAGGCTCTAGACCCTTCCAGAGCTGAGATATCGAAGGTCAAAATTTTGACCAGAAAAAAAAACATAAGGGGTAACACTGTCATTTCTTTTTTGGCCGAAATTTTGACCCCCTCCGATCTTCTTCAAACTCTGGATTCTGACAGAGGGCCACGAGACTTAGACCAGCACACAAAAATGGAAGCTCTAGACCCTTCCAGAGCTGAGATATCGAAGGTCGAAATTTTGACCAGAAAAAAAAAAACATAAGGGGTAACACTGTCATTTTTTTTTTGGCCGAAATTTTGACCCCATCCGATCTTCTTCAAACTCTGGATTCTGACAGAGGGCCACGAGACTTCGACCAGCGTGCAAAAATGGAGGCTCTAGACCCTTCCAGAGCCGAGATATTGAAGGTCAAAATTTTGACCAGAAAAAAAAACATAAGGGGTAACACTGTCATTTTTTTTGGCCGAAATTTTGACCCCCTCCGATCTTCTTCAAACTCTGGATTCTGACAGAGGGCCACGAGACTTCGACCAGCGCGCAAAAATGGAGGCTCTAGACCCTTCCAGAGCTGAGATATCGAAGGTCAAAATTTTGACCAGAAAAAAAAACATAAGGGGTAACACTGTCATTTTTTTTTTTGGCTGAAATTTTGACCCCCTCTGATCTTCTTCAAACTCTGGATTCTGACAGAGGGCCACGAGACTTCGACCAGCGTGCAAAAATGGAGGCTCTAGACCCTTCCAGAGCCGAGATATTGAAGGTCAAAATTTTGACCAGAAAAAAAAACATAAGGGGTAACAATGTAATTTTTTTTTTTTGGCCGAAATTTTGACCCCCTCCGATCTTCTTCAAACTCTGGATTCTGACAGAGGGCCACGAGACTTTGACCAGCGTGCAAAAATGGAGGCTCTAGACCCTTCCAGAGCCGAGATATTGAAGGTCAAAATTTTGACCAGAAAAAAAAACATAAGGGGTAACACTGTCATTTTTTTTTGGCCGAAATTTTGACCCCCTCCGATCTTCTTCAAACTCTGGATTCTGACAGAGGGCCACGAGACTTCGACCAGCGCGCAAAAATGGAAGCTCTAGACCCTTCCAAAGCCGAGATATTGAAGGTCAAAATTTTGACAAGAAAAAAAAACATAAGGGGTAACACTGTCACTTTTTTTTTTTGGCCGAAATTTTGACCCCCTCCGATCTTCTTCAAACTCTGGATTCTGACAGAGGGCCACGAGACTTCGACCAGCGCACAAAAATGGAGGCTCTAGACCCTTCCAGAGCCGAGATATCGGATGTCAAAATTTTGACCAGAAAAAAAAACATAAGGGGTAACACTGTCATTTTTTTTTTTTTGGCCGAAATTTTGACCCCCTCCGATCTTCTTGAAACTCTGGATTCTGACAGAGGGCCACGAGACTTCGACCAGCGCGCAAAAATGGAGGCTCTAGACCCTTCCAGAGCCGAGATATCGAAGGTCAAAATTTTGACCAGAAAAAAAAAAACATAAGGGGTAACACTGTCATTTTTTTTTTGGCAGAAATTTTGACCCCCTCCGATCTTCTTCAAACTCTGGATTCTGACAGAGGGCCACGAGACTTCGATCAGCGCGCAAAAATGGAGGCTCTAGACCATTCTAGAGCTGAGATATCGAAGGTCAAAATTTTGACCAGAAAAAAAAAACATAAGGGGTAACACTGTCATTTTTTTTTTGGCCGAAATTTTGACCCCCTCCGATCTTCTTCAAACTCTAGATTCTGACAGAGGGCCACGAGACTTCGACTAGCGTGCAAAAATGGAGGCTCTAGACCCTTCCAGAGCCGAGATATTGAAGGTCAAAATTTTGACCAGAAAAAAAAACATAAGGGGTAACACTGTCATTTTTTTTTTTGCCGAAATTTTGACCCCCTCCGATCTTCTTCAAACTCTGGATTCTGACAGAGGGCCACGAGACTTCGACCAGCGCGCAAAAATGGAGGCTCTAGACCCTTCCAGAGCCGAGATATTGAAGGTCAAAATTTTGACCAGAAAAAAAACATAAGGGGTAACACTGTCATTTTTTTTTGGCCGAAATTTTGACCCCCTCCGATCTTCTTCAAACTCTGGATTCTGACAGAGGGCCACGAGACTTCTACCAGCGCGCAAAAATGGAGGCTCTAGACCCTTCCAGAGCCGAGATATCGAAGGTCAAAATTTTTACCAGAAAAAAAAAACATAAGGGGTAACACTGTCATTTTTTTTTTTTGGCCAAAATTTTGACCCCCTCCGATCTTCTTGAAACTCTGGATTCTGACTGAGGGCCACGAGACTTCGACCAGCGCGCAAAAATGGAGGCTCTAGACCCTTCCAGAGCCGAGATATTGAAGGTCAAAATTTTGACCAGAAAAAAAACATAAGGGGTAACACTGTAATTTTTTTTTTTTGGCCGAAATTTTGACCCCCTCCGATCTTCTTCAAACTCTGGATTCTGACAGAGGGCCACGAGACTTCGACCAGCGTGCAAAAATGGAGGCTCTAGACCCTTCCAGAGCCGAGATATTGAAGGTCAAAATTTTGACCAGAAAAAAACATAAGGGGTAACACTGTCATTTTTTTTTTTTGGCCGAAATTTTGACCCCCTCCGATCTTCTTCAAACTCTGGATTCTGACAGAGGGCCACGAGACTTCGACCAGCGCGCAAAAATGGAGGCTCTAGACCCTTCCAGAGCCAAGATATCGAAGGTCAAAATTTTGACAAGAAAAAAAAAGATAAGGGGTAACACTGTCATTTTTTTTTTGGCCGAAATTTTGACCCCCTCCGATCTTCTTGAAACTCTGGATTCTGACAGAGGGCCACGAGACTTCGACCAGCACGCAAAAATGGAGGCTCTAGACCCTTCCAGAGCCGAGATATCGAAGGTCAAAATTTTGACCAGAAAAAAAAACATAAGGGGTAACACTGTCATTTTTTTTTTGGCCGAAATTTTGACCCCCTCCGATCTTCTTCAAACTCTGGATTCTGACAGAGGGCCACGAGACTTCGACCAGCGCGCAAAAATGGAGGCTCTAGACCCTTCCAGAGCCGAGATATTGAAGGTCAAAATTTTGACCAGAAAAAAAACATAAGGGGTAACACTGTCATTTTTTTTTTTGGCCGAAATTTTGACCCCCTCCGATCTTCTTCAAACTCTGGATTCTTACAGAGGGCCACGAGACTTCGACCAGCGTGCAAAAATGGAGGCTCTAGACCCTTCCAGAGCCGAGATATTGAAGGTCAAAATTTTGACCAGAAAAAAACATAAGGGGTAACACTGTCATTTTTTTTTTTGGCCGAAATTTTGACCCCCTCCGATCTTCTTCAAACTCTGGATTCTGACAGAGGGCCACGAGACTTCGACCAGCGCGCAAAAATGGAGGCTCTAGACCCTTCCAGAGCCAAGATATCGAAGGTCAAAATTTTGACAAGAAAAAAAAAGATAAGGGGTAACACTGTCATTTTTTTGTTTGGCCGAAATTTTGACCCCCTCCGATCTTCTTGAAACTCTGGATTCTGACAGAGGGCCACGAGACTTCGACCAGCACGCAAAAATGGAGGCTCTAGACCCTTCCAGAGCCGAGATATCGAAGGTCAAAATTTTGACCAGAAAAAAAACATAAGGGGTAACACTGTCATTTTTTTTTTTTTGGCCGAAATTTTGACCCCCTCCGATCTTCTTCAAACTCTGGATTCTTACAGAGGGCCACGAGACTTCGACCAGCGCGCAAAAATGAAGGCTCTAGACCCTTCCAGAGCCGAGATATTGAAGGTCAAAATTTTGACCAGAAAAAAAAAACATAAGGGGTAACACTGTCATTTTTTTTTTTTGGCCGAAATTTTGACCCCCTCCGATCTTCTTCAAACTCTGGATTCTGACAGAGGGCCACGAGACTTCGACCAGCGTGCAAAAATGGAGGCTCTAGACCCTTCCAGAGCCGAGATATTGAAGGTCAAAATTTTGACCAGAAAAAAAAACATAAGGGGTAACACTGTCATTTTTTTTTTTGGCCGAAATTTTGACCCCCTCCGATCTTCTTCAAACTCTGGATTCTGACAGAGGGCCACGAGACTTCGACCAGCGCGCAAAAATGGAGGCTCTAGACCCTTCCAGAGCCGAGATATTGAAGGTCAAAATTTTGACCAGAAAAAAAAAACATAAGGGGTAACACTGTCATTTTTTTTTTTGGCCGAAATTTTGACCCCCTCCGATCTTCTTGAAACTCTGGATTCTGACAGAGGGCCACGAGACTTCGACCAGCGCGCAAAAATGGAGGCTCTAGACCCTTCCAGAGCTGAGATATCGAAGGTCAAAATTTTGACCAGAAAAAAAAAACATAAGGGGTAACACTGTCATTTTTTTTTTGGCCGAAATTTTGACCCCCTCCGATCTTCTTCAAACTCTGGATTCTGACAGAGGGCCACGAGACTTCGACCAGCGTGCAAAAATGGAGGCTCTAGACCCTTCCAGAGCCGAGATATTGAAGGTCAAAATTTTGACCAGAAAAAAAAACATAAGGGGTAACACTGTCATTTTTTTTTTGGCCGAAATTTTGACCCCCTCCGATCTTCTTCAAACTCTGGATTCTGACAGAGGGCCACGAGACTTCGACCAGCGCGCAAAAATGGAGGCTCTAGACCCTTCCAGAGCCGAGATATCGAAGGTCAAAATTTTGACCAGAAAAAAAAACATAAGGGGTAACACTGTCATTTTTTTTTTTTGGCCGAAATTTTGACCCCCTCCGATCTTCTTGAAACTCTGGATTCTGACAGAGGGCCACGAGACTTCGACCAGCGTGCAAAAATGGAGGCTCTAGACCCTTCCAGAGCCGAGATATTGAAGGTCAAAATTTTGACCAGAAAAAAAAAAACATAAGGGGTAACACTGTCATTTTTTTTTGGCCGAAATTTTGACCCCCTCCGATCTTCTTCAAACTCTGGATTCTGACAGAGGGCCACGAGACTTCGACCAGCGCGCAAAAATGGAGGCTCTAGACCCTTCCAGAGCCGAGATGTTGAAGGTCAAAATTTTGACCAAAAAAAAAAACATAAGGGGTAACACTGTCATTTATTTTTTGGCCGAAATTTTGACCCCCTCCGATCTTCTTGAAACTCTGGATTCTGACAGAGGGCCACGAGACTTCGACCAGCGCGCAAAAATGGAGGCTCTAGACCCTTCCAGAGCCGAGATATCGAAGGTCAAAATTTTGACCAGAAAAAAAAACATAAGGGGTAACACTGTCATTTTTTTTTTTTGGACGAAATTTTGCCTCATACATTTCATTTTACTTTTTATAATACATTTACATGTCACACCTCTTTCAAGTCATATGCACAATCTGTCCAATCCTAGACCTGGATCCAAATTTAACTCTTTCAGTCCCTTCAACAATCTCGGCCTTCTTTAGCTTAATCTTCCTTCTCCTCACACGGCGGTTTCTCAGCATCCTTCGCCTTTTAGTCTGGAACACAACATTAATGTAATACATTTTTTCTTTTACTACTTACATGCATAATACTGGTTACATTCCATTAATAAAGCATTCTTGTTACAATATGTTTCAGTGTCTTTCTTATAAAACCAATAAACATTTGTTACAATATGTTTCTGTGTATTTATTATATATTTTACATATAAAAACTGTATAACAGAAGTCTATCTATAAAGTCTTTTACATATGGTTTCATATAAAAGCTGTTTTACATAAAAGACTATTCTATAAAGTCTTTAGAAGCAGTTTACATATCGTTTCATATAGAAAGCTGTTTTACATAAAAGACTGTTCTATAAAGTCTTTACAAGCAGTTTACATATAGTTATTATAAAATTAATTGCATCATTCCAAACAACATCACAAAAAAAAAGACTTAGACCTGAGTGTGAAAATGGAGGCTCTAGACCCTTCCAGAGCTGAGATATGGAAACTCAAAATTTCAACCAGAAAAAAAAAACACAGTGTTACCCCTTACGTGTTTTTTTTTTTTTTTTTTTTTGGGCGAAGAATGGAGTTGCCCCAATTTTCTCAAAACTCTGGATTCTGATAGAGGGCCACGAGACTTCGACCAGCGCGCAAAAATGGAGGCTCTAGACCCTTCCAGAGCCGAGATATCGAAGGTCAAAATTTTGACCAGAAAAAAAAACATAAGGGGTAACACTGTCATTTTTTTTTTTTTGGACGAAATTTTGACCCTCTCCGATCTTCTTGAAACTCTGGATTCTGACAGAGGGCCACGAGACTTCGACCAGCGCGCAAAAATGGAGGCTCTTGACCCTTCCAGAGCCGAGATATCGAAGGTCAAAATTTTGACCAGAAAAAAAAACATAAGGGGTAACACTGTCATTTTTTTTGGCCGAAATTTTGACCCCCTCCGATCTTCTTCAAACTCTGGATTCTGACAGAGGGCCACGAGACTTCGACCAGCGCGCAAAAATGGAGGCTCTAGACCCTTCCAGAGCCGAGATATCGAAGGTCAAAATTTTGACCAGAAAAAAAAACATAAGGGGTAACACTGTCATTTTTTTTTTTGGCCGAAATTTGGACCCCCTCCGATCTTCTTGAAACTCTGGATTCTGACAGAGGGCCACGAGACTTCGACCAGCGTGCAAAAATGGAGGCTCTAGACCCTTCCAGAGCCGAGATGTTGAAGGTCAAAATTTTGACCAAAAAAAAAAACATAAGGGGTAACACTGTCATTTTTTTTTGGCCGAAATTTTGCCCCCCTCCGATCTTCTTGAAACTCTGGATTCTGACAGAGGGCCACGAGACTTCGACCAGCGCGCAAAAATGGAGGCTCTAGACCCTTCCAGAGCCGAGATATCGAAGGTCAAAATTTTGACCAGAAAAAAAAAACATAAGGGGTAACACTGTCATTTTTTTTTTTGGACGAAATTTTGCCTCATACATTTCATTTTACTTTTTATAATACATTTACATGTCACACCTCTTTCAAGTCATATGCACAATCTGTCCAATCCTAGACCTGGATCCAAATTTAACTCTTTCAGTCCCTTCAACAATCTCGGCCTTCTTTAGCTTAATCTTCCTTCTCCTCACACGGCGGTTTCTCAGCATCCTTCGCCTTTTAGTCTGGAACACAACATTAATGTAATACATTTTTTCTTTTACTACTTACATGCATAATACTGGTTACATTCCATTAATAAAGCATTCTTGTTACAATATGTTTCAGTGTCTTTCTTATAAAACCAATAAACATTTGTTACAATATGTTTCTGTGTATTTATTATAAACAGTTTACATATAAAAACTGTATAACAGAAGTCTATCTATAAAGTCTTTTACATATGGTTTCATATAAAAGCTGTTTTACATAAAAGACTATTCTATAAAGTCTTTAGAAGCAGTTTACATATCGTTTCATATAGAAAGCTGTTTTACATAAAAGACTGTTCTATAAAGTCTTTACAAGCAGTTTACATATAGTTATTATAAAATTAATTGCATCATTCCAAACAACATCACAAAAAAAAGACTTAGACCTGAGTGTGAAAATGGAGGCTCTAGACCCTTCCAGAGCTGAGATATGGAAACTCAAAATTTCAACCAGAAAAAAAAAACACAGTGTTACCCCTTACGTGTTTTTTTTTTTTTTTTGGGCGAAAAATGAAGTTGCCCCAATTTTCTCAAAACTCTGGATTCTGATAGAGGGCCACGAGACTTCGACCAGCGCGCAAAAATGGAGGCTCTAGACCCTTCCAGAGCCGATATATCGAAGGTCAAAATTTTGACCAGAAAAAAAAACATAAGGGGTAACACTGTCATTTTTTTTTTTTTTGGACGAAATTTTGACCCTCTCCGATCTTCTTGAAACTCTGGATTCTGACAGAGGGCCACGAGACTTCGACCAGCGCGCAAAAATGGAGGCTCTTGACCCTTCCAGAGCCGAGATATCGAAGGTCAAAATTTTGACCAGAAAAAAAAACATAAGGGGTAACACTGTCATTTTTTTTTTGGCCGAAATTTTGACCCCCTCCGATCTTCTTCAAACTCTGGATTCTGACAGAGGGCCACGAGACTTCGACCAGCGCGCAAAAATGGAGGCTCTAGACCCTTCCAGAGCCGAGATATCGAAGGTCAAAATTTTGACCAGAAAAAAAAACATAAGGGGTAACACTGTCATTTTTTTTTTTGGCCGAAATTTTGACCCCCTCCGATCTTCTTCAAACTCTGGATTCTGACAGAGGTCCACGAGACTTCGACCAGCGCGCAAAAATGGAGGCTCTAGACCCTTCCAGAGCTGAGATATCGAAGGTCAAAATTTTGACCAGAAAAAAAAAACATAAGGGGTAACACTGTCATTTTTTTTTTGGCCGAAATTTTGACCCCCTCCGATGTTCTTCAAACTCTGGATTCTGACAGAGGGCCACGAGACTTCGACCAGCGTGTAAAAATGGAGGCTCTAGACCCTTCCAGAGCCGAGATATTGAAGGTCAAAATTTTGACCAGAAAAAAAAACATAAGGGGTAACACTGTCATTTTTTTTTTTGGCCGAAATTTTGACCCCCTCCGATCTTCTTCAAACTCTGGATTCTGACAGAGGGCCACGAGACTTCGACCAGCGCGCAAAAATGGAGGCTCTAGACCCTTCCAGAGCCGAGATATCGAAGGTCAAAATTTTGACCAGAAAAAAAAACATAAGGGGTAACACTGTCATTTTTTTTTTTTGGCCGAAATTTTGACCCCCTCCGATCTTCTTGAAACTCTGGATTCTGACAGAGGGCCACGAGACTTCGACCAGCGTGCAAAAATGGAGGCTCTAGACCCTTCCAGAGCCGAGATATTGAAGGTCAAAATTTTGACCAGAAAAAAAAACATAAGGGGTAACACTGTCATTTTTTTTTGGCCGAAATTTTGACCCCCTCCGATCTTCTTCAAACTCTGGATTCTGACAGAGGGCCACGAGACTTCGACCAGCGCGCAAAAATGGAGGCTCTAGACCCTTCCAGGGCCGAGATATTGAAGGTCAAAATTTTGACCAGAAAAAAAACATAAGGGGTAACACTGTCATTTTTTTTTTGGCCGAAATTTTGACCCCCTCCGATCTTCTTCAAACTCTGGATTCTGACAGAGGGCCACGAGACTTCGACCAGCGTGCAAAAATGGAGGCTCTAGACCCTTCCAGAGCCGAGATATTGAAGGTCAAAATTTTGACCAGAAAAAAAAACATAAGGGGTAACACTGTCATTTTTTTGGCCGAAATTTTGACCCCCTCCGATCTTCTTCAAACTCTGGATTCTGACAGAGGGCCACGAGACTTCGACCAGCGCGCAAAAATGGAGGCTCTAGACCCTTCCAGAGCCGAGATATCGAAGGTCAAAATTTTGACCAGAAAAAAAATTATAAGGGGTAACACTGTCATCTTTTTTTTTTTGGCCGAAATTTTGACCTTCGATATCTCAGCTCTGGAAGGGTCTAGAGCTTCCATTTTTGCGCGCTGGTCGAAGTCTCGTGGCCCTCTGTCAGAATCCAGAGTTTGAAGAAGATCGGAGGGGTTCAAAATTCGGCCAAAAAAAAAAAATGACAGTGTTACCCCTTATGTTTTTTTTCTTGTCAAAATTTTGACCTTCAATATCTCGGCTCTGGAAAGGTCTAGAGCCTCCATTTTTGCGCGCTGGTCGAAGTCTCGTGGCCCTCTGTCAGAATCCAGACTTTGAAGAAGATCGGAGGGGGTCAAAATTTCGGCCAAAAAAAAAAAAAATGACAGTGTTACCCCTTATGTTTTTTTTTTCTGGTCAAAATTTTGACCTTCAATATCTCAGCTCTGGAAGGGTCTAGAGCCTCCATTTTTGCACGCTGGTCGAAGTCCCGTGGCCCTCTGTCAGAATCCAGAGTTTGAAGAAGATCGGAGGGGGTCAAAATTTCGGCCAAAAAAAAAAATGACAGTGTTACCCCTTATGTTTTTTTTTCTGGTCAAAATTTTGACCTTCAATATCTCGGCTCTGGAAGGGTCTAGAGCCTCCATTTTTGCACGCTGGTCGAAGTCTCGTGGCCCTCTGTCAGAATCCAGAGTTTGAAGAAGATCGGAGGGGGTCAAAATTTCGGCCAAAAAAAAAAAATGACAGTGTTACCCCTTATGTTTTTTTTTCTGGTCAAAATTTTAACCTTCGATATCTCGGCTCTGGAAGGGTCTAGAGCCTCCATTTTTGCGCGCTGGTCGAAATCTCGTAGCCCTCTGTCAGAATCCAGAGTTTCAAGAAGATCGGAGGGGGTCAAAATTTCGGCCAAAAAAAAAAAAATGACAGTGTTACCCCTTATAATTTTTTTTCTGGTCAAAATTTTGACCTTCGATATCTCGGCTCTGGAAGGGTCTAGAGCCTCCATTTTTGCGCGCTGGTCGAAGTCTCGTGGCCCTCTGTCAGAATCCAGAGTTTGAAGAAGATCGGAGGGGGTCAAAATTTCGGCCAAAAAAAAAATGACAGTGTTACCCCTTATGTTTTTTTTTCTGGTCAAAATTTTGACCTTCAATATCTCGGCTCTGGAAGGGTCTAGAGCCTCCATTTTTGCGCGCTGGTCGAAGTCTTGTGGCCCTCTGTCAGAATCCAGAGTTTGAAGAAGATCGGAGGGGGTCAAAATTTCGGCCAAAAATAAATGACAGTGTTACCCCTTATGTTTTTTTTTCTGGTCAAAATTTTGACCTTCAATATCTCGGCTCTGGAAGGGTCTAGAGCCTCCATTTTTGCGCGCTGGTCGAAATCTCGTGGCCCTCTGTCAGAATCCAGAGTTTCAAGAAGATCGGAGGGGGTCAAAATTTCGGCCAAAAAAAAAAATATGACAGTGTTACCCCTTATAATTTTTTTTCTGGTCAAAATTTTGACCTTCGATATCTCGGCTCTGGAAGGGTCTAGAGCCTCCATTTTTGCGCGCTGGTCGAAGTCTCGTGGCCCTCTGTCAGAATCCAGAGTTTGAAGAAGATCGGAGGGGGTCAAAATTTCGGCCAAAAACGACAGTGTTACCCCTTATGTTTTTTTTTTTCGGGTCAAAACTTTGACATCCGATATCTCGGCTCTGGAAGGGTCTAGAGCCTCCATTTTTGCGTGCTGGTCGAAGTCTCGTGGCCCTCTGTCAGAATCCAGAGTTTCAAGAAGATCGGAGGGGGTCAAAATTTCGGCCAAAAACGACAGTGTTACCCCTTATGTTTTTTTTTTTCGGGTCAAACCTTTGACATCCGATATCTCGGCTCTGGAAGGGTCTAGAGCCTCCATTTTTGCGCGCTGGTCGAAGTCTCGTGGCCCTCTGTCAGAATCCAGAGTTTCAAGAAGATCGGAGGGGGTCAAAATTTCGGCCAAAAATGACAGTGTTACCCCTTATGTTTTTTTTCGGGTCAAAACTTTGACATCCGATATCTCGGCTCTGGAAGGGTCTAGAGCCTCCATTTTTGCGCGCTGGTCGAAGTCTCGTGGCCCTCTGTCAGAATCCAGAGTTTCAAGAAGATCAGAGGGGGTCAAAATTTCAGCCAAAAACGACAGTGTTACCCCTTATGTTTTTTTTTTTCAGGTCAAAACTTTGACATCCGATATCTCGGCTCTGAAAGGGTCTAGAGCCTCCATTTTTGCGTGCTGGTCGAAGTCTCGTGGCCCTCTGTCAGAATCCAGAGTTTCAAGAAGATCGGAGGGGGTCAAAATTTCGGCCAAAAACGACAGTGTTACCCCTTATGTTTTTTTTTTCAGGTCAAAACTTTGACATCCGATATCTCGGCTCTGGAAGGGTCTAGAGCCTCCATTTTTGCGCACTGGTCGAAGTCTCGTGGCCCTCTGTCAGAATCCAGAGTTTCAAGAAGATCGGAGGGGGTCAAAATTTCAGCCAAAAACGACAGTGTTACCCCTTATGTTTTTTTTTTCAGGTCAAAACTTTGACATCCGATATCTCGGCTCTGGAAGGGTCTAGAGCCTCCATTTTTGCGTGCTGGTCGAAGTCTCGTGGCCCTCTGTCAGAATCCAGAGTTTCAAGAAGATCGGAGGGGGTCAAAATTTCGGCCAAAAACGACAGTGTTACCCCTTATGTTTTTTTTTTTCGGGTCAAACCTTTGACATCCGATATCTCGGCTCTGGAAGGGTCTAGAGCCTCCATTTTTGTGCGCTGGTCGAAGTCTCGTGGCCCTCTGTCAGAATCCAGAGTTTCAAGAAGATCGGAGGGGGTCAAAATTTCGGCCAAAAACGACAGTGTTACCCCTTATGTTTTTTTTTTCAGGTCAAAACTTTGACATCCGATATCTCGGCTCTGGAAGGGTCTACAGCCTCCATTTTTACGCGCTGGTCGAAGTCTCGTGGCCCTCTGTCAGAATCCAGAGTTTCAAGAAGATCGGAGGGGGTCAAAATTTCGGCCAAAAACGACAGTGTTACCCCTTATGTTTTTTTTCGGGTCAAAACTTTGACATCCGATATCTCGGCTCTGGAAGGGTCTAGAGCCTCCATTTTTGCGCGCTGGTCGAAGTCTCGTGGCCCTCTGTCATAATCCAGAGTTTCAAGAAGATCAGAGGGGGTCAAATTTTCAGCCAAAAACGACAGTGTTACCCCTTATGTTTTTTTTTCAGGTCAAAACTTTGACATCCGATATCTCGGCTCTGGAAGGGTCTAGAGCCTCCATTTTTGTGTGCTGGTCGAAGTCTCGTGGCCCTCTGTCAGAATCCAGAGTTTCAAGAAGATCGGAGGGGTTGAAAATTTCGGCCAAAAACGACAGTGTTACCCCTTATGTTTTTTTTTCGGGTCAAAACTTTGACATCCGATATCTCGGCTCTGGAAGGGTCTAGAGCCTCCATTTTTGCGTGCTGGTCGAAGTCTCGTAGCCCTCTGTCAGAATCCAGAGTTTCAAGAAGATCGGAGGGGGTCAAAATTTCGGCCAAAAACGACAGTGTTACCCCTTATGTTTTTTTTTTTTTTCGGGTCAAAACTTTGACATCCGATATCTCGGCTCTGGAAGGGTCTAGAGCCTCCATTTTTGCGCGCTGGTCGAAGTATCGTGGCCCTCTGTCAGAATCCAGAGTTTCAAGAAGATCGGAGGGGGTCAAAATTTCGGCCAAAAATGACAGTGTTACCCCTTATGTTTTTTTTTCAGGTCAAAACTTTGACATCCGATATCTCGGCTCTGGAAGGGTCTAGAGCCTCCATTTTTGCGCGCTGGTCGAAGTCTCGTGGCCCTCTGTCAGAATCCAGAGTTTCAAGAAGATCGGAGGGGGTCAAAATTTCGGCCAAAAACGACAGTGTTACCCCTTATGTTTTTTTTTCAGGTCAAAACTTTGACATCCGATATCTCGGCTCTGGAAGGGTCTAGAGCCTCCATTTTTGCCTGCTGGTCGAAGTCTCGTGGCCCTCTGTCAGAATCCAGAGTTTCAAGAAGATCGGAGGGGGTCAAAATTTCGGCCAAAAACGACAGTGTTACCCCTTATGTTTTTTTTTTCAGGTCAAAACTTTGACATCCGCTATCTCGGCTCTGGAAGGTTCTAGAGCCTCCATTTTTGCGCGCTGGTCGAAGTCTCGTGGCCCTCTGTCAGAATCCAGAGTTTCAAGAAGATCGGAGGGGGTCAAAATTTCGTCCAAAAACGACAGTGTTACCCCTTTTTTTTTTTTCGGGTCAAAACTTTGACATCTGATATCTCGGCTCTGGAACGGTCTAGAGCCTCCATTTTTGCGCGCTGGTCGAAGTCTCGTGGCCCTCTGTCAGAATCCAGAGTTTCAAGAAGATCGGAGGGGGTCAAAATTTCGGCCAAAAACGACAGTGTTACCCCTTATGTTTTTTTTTCAGGTCAAAACTTTGACATCCGATATCTCGGCTCTGGAAGGGTCTAGAGCCTCCATTTTTGCACGCTGGTCGAAGTCTCGTTGCCCTCTGTCAGAATCCAGAGTTTCAAGAAGATCGGAGGAGGTCAAAATTTCGGCCAAAAACGACAGTGTTACCCCTTATGTTTTTTTTTTTCAGGTCAAAACTTTGACATCCGATATCTCGGCTCTGGAAGGGTCTAGAGCCTCCATTTTTGCGCGCTGGTCGAAGTCTCGTGGCCCTCTGTCAGAATCCAGAGTTTCAAGAAGATCGGAGGGGGTCAAAATTTCGGCCAAAAACGACAGTTTTACCACTTATGTTTTTTTTCGGGTCAAAACTTTGACATCCGATATCTCGGCTCTGGAAGGGTCTAGAGCCTCCATTTTTGCGTGCTGGTCGAAGTCTCGTGGCCCTCTGTCAGAATCCAGAGTTTCAAGAAGATCGGAGGGGGTCAAAATTTCGGCCAAAAACGACAGTGTTACCCCTTATGTTTTTTTTTTCAGGTCAAAACTTTGACATCCGCTATCTCGGCTCTGGAAGGTTCTAGAGCCTCCATTTTTGCGCGCTGGTCGAAGTCTCGTGGCCCTCTGTCAGAATCCAGAGTTTGAAGAAGATCGGAGGGGGTCAAAATTTCGGCCAAAAACGACAGTGTTACCCCTTATGTTTTTTTCGGGTCAAAACTTTGACATCTGATATCTCGGCTCTGGAAGGGTCTAGAGCCTCCATTTTTGCGCGCTGGTCGAAGTCTCGTGGCCCTCTGTCAGAATCCAGAGTTTCAAGAAGATCGGAGGGGGTCAAAATTTCGGCCAAAAACGACAGTGTTACCCCTTATGTTTTTTTTTTCAGGTCAAAACTTTGACATCCGATATCTCGGCTCTGGAAGGGTCTAGAGCCTCCATTTTTGCGCGCTGGTCGAAGTCTCGTGGCCCTCTGTCAGAATCCAGAGTTTCAAGAAGATCGGAGGGGGTCAAAATTTCGGCCAAAAACGACAGTGTTACCCCTTATGTTTTTTTTTTTTCGGGTCAAAACTTTGACATCCGATATCTCGGCTCTGGAAGGGTCTAGAGCCTCCATTTTTGCGTGCTGGTCGAAGTCTCATGGCCCTCTGTCAGAATCCAGAGTTTCAAGAAGATCGGAGGGGGTCAAAATTTCGGCCAAAAACGACAGTGTTACCCCTTATGTTTTTTTTTCGGGTCAAAACTTTGACATCCGATATCTCGGCTCTGGAAGGGTCTAGAGCCTCCATTTTTGCGCGCTGGTCGAAGTCTCGTGGCCCTCTGTCAGAATCCAGAGTTTCAAGAAGATCGGAGGGGGTCAAAATTTCGGCCAAAAACGACAGTGTTACCCCTTATGTTTTTTTTTTTCAGGTCAAAAATTTGACATCCGATATCTCGGCTCTGGAAGGGTCTAGAGCCTCCATTTTTGCGCGCTGGTCGAAGTCTTGTGGCCCTCTGTCAGAATCCAGAGTTTCAAGAAGATCGGAGGGGGTCAAAATTTCGGCCAAAAACAACAGTGTTACCCCTTATGTTTTTTTTTTTTCAGGTCAAAACTTTGACATCCGATATCTCGGCTCTGGAAGGTTCTAGAGCCTCCATTTTTGCGCACTGGTCGAAGTCTCGTGGCCCTCTGTCAGAATCCAGAGTTTCAAGAAGATCGGAGGGGGTCAAAATTTCGGCCAAAAACGACAGTGTTACCCCTTATGTTTTTTTTTCAGGTCAAAACTTTGACATCCGATATCTCGGCTCTGGAAGGGTCTAGAGCCTCCATTTTTGCACGCTGGTCGAAGTCTCGTTGCCCTCTGTCAGAATCCAGAGTTTCAAGAAGATCGGAGGAGGTCAAAATTTCGGCCAAAAACGACAGTGTTACCCCTTATGTTTTTTTTTTTCAGGTCAAAACTTTGACATCCGATATCTCGGCTCTGGAAGGGTCTAGAGCCTCCATTTTTGCGCGCTGGTCGAAGTCTCGTGGCCCTCTGTCAGAATCCAGAGTTTCAAGAAGATCGGAGGGGGTCAAAATTTCGGCCAAAAACGACAGTGTTACCACTTATGTTTTTTTCCGGGTCAAAACTTTGACATCCGATATCTCGGCTCTGGAAGGGTCTAGAGCCTCCATTTTTGCGTGCTGGTCGAAGTCTCGTGGCCCTCTGTCAGAATCCAGAGTTTCAAGAAGATCGGAGGGGGTCAAAATTTCGGCCAAAAACGACAGTGTTACCCCTTATGTTTTTTTTTCGGGTCAAAATTTTGACATCCGATATCTCGGCTCTGGAAGGGTCTAGAGCCTCCATTCTTGCGTGCTGGTCGAAGTCTCGTGGCCCTCTGTCAGAATCCAGAGTTTCAAGAAGATCGGAGGGGGTCAAAATTTCGGCCAAAAACGACAGTGTTACCCCTTATGTTTTTTTTTTCGGGTCAAACCTTTGACATCCGATATCTCGGCTCTGGAAGGGTCTAGAGCCTCCATTTTTGCGCGCTGGTCGAAGTCTCGTGGCCCTCTGTCAGAATCCAGAGTTTCAAGAAGATCGGAGGGGGTCAAAATTTCGGCCAAAAACGACAGTGTTACCCCTTATGTTTTTTTTTTTCAGGTCAAAACTTTGACATCCGATATCTCGGCTCTGGAAGGGTCTAGAGCCTCCATTTTTGCGTGCTGGTCGAAGTCTCGTGGCCCTCTGTCAGAATCCAGAGTTTCAAGAAGATCGGAGGGGGTCAAAATTTCGGCCAAAAACGACAGTGTTACCCCTTATGTTTTTTTTTTCAGGTCAAAACTTTGACATCCGATATCTCGGCTCTGGAAGGGTCTAGAGCCTCCATTTTTGCGTGCTGGTCGAAGTCTCGTGGCCCTCTGTCAGAATCCAGAGTTTCAAGAAGATCGGAGGGGGTCAAAATTTCGGCCAAAAACGACAGTGTTACCCCTTATGTTTTTTTTTTTCAGGTCAAAACTTTGACATCCGCTATCTCGGCTCTGGAAGGTTTTAGAGCCTCCATTTTTGCGTGCTGGTCGAAGTCTCGTGGCCCTCTGTCAGAATCCAGAGTTTCAAGAAGATCGGAGGGGGTCAAAATTTCGGCCAAAAACGACAGTGTTACCCCTTATGTTTTTTTTTCGGGTCAAAACTTTGACATCTGATATCTCGGCTCTGGAAGGGTCTAGATCCTCCATTTTTGAGCGCTGGTCGAAGTCTCGTGGCCCTCTGTCAGAATCCAGAGTTTCAAGAAGATCGGAGGGGGTCAAAATTTCGGCCAAAAACGACAGTGTTACCCCTTATGTTTTTTTTTTTCAGGTCAAAACTTTGACATCCGATATCTCGGCTCTGGAAGGGTCTAGAGCCTCCATTTTTGCGCGCTGGTCGAAGTCTCGTGGCCCTCTGTCAGAATCCAGAGTTTCAAGAAGATCGGAGGGGGTCAAAATTTCGGCCAAAAACGACAGTGTTACCCCTTATGTTTTTTTTTCGGGTCAAAACTTTGACATCCGATATCTCGGCTCTGGAAGGGTCTAGAGCCTCCATTTTTGCGTGCTGGTCGAAGTCTCGTGGCCCTCTGTCAGAATCCAGAGTTTCAAGAAGATCGGAGGGGGTCAAAATTTCGGCCAAAAACGACAGTGTTACCCCTTATGTTTTTTTTTTTTCTGGTCAAACCTTTGACATCCAATATCTCGGCTCTGGAAGGGTCTAGAGCCTCCATTTTTGCGCGCTGGTCGAAGTCTCGTGGCCCTCTGTCAGAATCCAGAGTTTCAAGAAGATCGGAGGGGGTCAAAATTTCGGCCAAAAACGACAGTGTTACCCCTTATGTTTTTTTTTCAGGTCAAAACTTTGACATCCGATATCTCGGCTCTGGAAGGGTCTAGAGCCTCCATTTTTGCGCGCTGGTCGAAGTCTCGTGGCCCTCTGTCAGAATCCAGAGTTTCAAGAAGATCGGAGGGGGTCAAAATTTCGGCCAAAAACGACAGTGTTACCCCTTATGTTTTTTTTTTCAGGTCAAAACTTTGACATCCGATATCTCGGCTCTGGAAGGGTCTAGAGCCTCCATTTTTGCGTGCTGGTCGATGTCTCATGGCCCTCTGTCAGAATCCAGAGTTTCAAGAAGATCGGAGGGGGTCAAAATTTCGGCCAAAAACGACAGTGTTACCCCTTATGTTTTTTTCAGGTCAAAACTTTGACATCCGATATCTCGGCTCTGGAAGGGTCTAGAGCCTCCATTTTTGCGCGCTGGTCGAAGTCTCGTGGCCCTCTGTCAGAATCCAGAGTTTCAAGAAGATCGGAGAGGTTCAAAATTTCGGCCAAAAACGACAGTGTTACCCCTTATGTTTTTTTTTTTCGGGTCAAAACTTTGACATCCGATATCTCGGCTCTGGAAGGGTCTAGAGCCTGCATTTTTGCGTGCTGGTCGAAGTCTCGTGGCCCTCTGTCAGAATCCAGAGTTTCAAGAAGATCGGAGGGGGTCAAAATTTCGGCCAAAAACGACAGTGTTACCCCTTATGTTTTTTTTTTCGGGTCAAAACTTTGACATCCGATATCTCGGCTCTGGAAGGGTCTAGAGCCTCCATTTTTGCGCGCTGGTCGAAGTCTCGTGGCCCTCTGTCAGAATCCAGAGTTTCAAGAAGATCGGAGGGGGTCAAAATTTCGGCCAAAAACGACAGTGTTACCCCTTATGTTTTTTTTTTTCAGGTCAAAAATTTGACATCCGATATCTCGGCTCTGGAAGGGTCTAGAGCCTCCATTTTTGCGCGCTGTTCGAAGTCTCGTGGCCCTCTGTCAGAATCCAGAGTTTCAAGAAGATCGGAGGGGGTCAAAATTTCGGCCAAAAACAACAGTGTTACCCCTTATGTTTTTTTTTTCAGGTCAAAACTTTGACATCCGATATCTCGGCTCTGGAAGGTTCTAGAGCCTCCATTTTTGCGCGCTGGTCGAAGTCTCGTGGCCCTCTGTCAGAATCCAGAGTTTCAAGAAGATCGGAGGGGGTCAAAATTTTGGCCAAAAACGACAGTGTTACCCCTCATGTTTTTTTTTTTTTCAGGTCAAAACTTTGACATCCGATATCTCGGCTCTGGAAGGGTCTAGAGCCTCCATTTTTGCACGCTGGTCGAAGTCTCGTTGCCCTCTGTCAGAATCCAGAGTTTCAAGAAGATCTGAGGAGGTCAAAATTTCGGCCAAAAACGACAGTGTTACCCCTTATGTTTTTTTTTTCAGGTCAAAACTTTGACATCCGATATCTCGGCTCTGGAAGGGTCTAGAGCCTCCATTTTTGCGCGCTGGTCGAAGTCTCGTGGCCCTCTGTCAGAATCCAGAGTTTCAAGAAGATCGGAGGGGGTCAAAATTTCGGCCAAAAACGACAGTGTTACCACTTATGTTTTTTTTCGGGTCAAAACTTTGACATCCGATATCTCGGCTCTGGAAGGGTCTAGAGCCTCCATTTTTGCGCGCTGGTCGAAGTCTCGTGGCCCTCTGTCAGAATCCAGAGTTTCAAGAAGATCGGAGGGGGTCAAAATTTCGGCCAAAAACGACAGTGTTACCCCTTATGTTTTTTTTTCAGGTCAAAACTTTGACATCCGATATCTCGGCTCTGGAAGGGTCTAGAGCCTCCATTTTTGCGCGCTGGTCGAAGTCTCGTGGGCCTCTGTCAGAATCCAGAGTTTCAAGAAGATCGGAGGGGGTCAAAATTTCGGCCAAAAACGACAGTGTTACCCCTTATGTTTTTTTTCCGGGTCAAAACTTTGACATCCGATATCTCGGCTCTGGAAGGGTCTAGAGCCTCCATTTTTGCGCGCTGGTCGAAGTCTCGTGGCCCTCTGTCAGAATCCAGAGTTTCAAGAAGATCGGAGGGGGTCAAAATTTCGGCCAAAAACGACAGTGTTACCCCTTATGTTTTTTTTTTCAGGTCAAAACTTTGACATCCGATATGTCGGCTCTGGAAGGGTCTAGAGCCTCCATTTTTGCGCGCTGGTCGAAGTCTCGTGGCCCTCTGTCAGAATCCAGAGTTTCAAGAAGATCGGAGGGGGTCAAAATTTCGGCCAAAAACGACAGTGTTACCCCTTATGTTTTTTTTTCAGGTCAAAACTTTGACATCCGATATCTCGGCTCTGGAAGGGTCTAGAGCCTCCATTTTTGCGCGCTGGTCGAAGTCTCGTGGCCCTCTGTCAGAATCCAGAGTTTCAAGAAGATCGGAGGGGGTCAAAATTTCGGCCAAAAATGACAGTGTTACCCCTTATGTTTTTTTTTTCAGGTCAAAACTTTGACATCTGATATCTCGGCTCTGGAAGGGTCTAGAGCCTCCATTTTTGCGCGCTGGTCGAAGTCTGGTGGCCCTCTGTCAGAATCCAGAGTTTCAAGAAGATCGGAGGGGGTCAAAATTTCGGCCAAAAACGACAGTGTTACCCCTTATGTTTTTTTTTTCAGGTCAAAACTTTGACATCCGATATCTCGGCTCTGGAAGGGTCTAGAGCCTCCATTTTTGCGCGCTGGTCGAAGTCTCGTGGCCCTCTGTCAGAATCCAGAGTTTCAAGAAGATCGGAGGGGGTCAAAATTTCGGCCAAAAACGACAGTGTTACCCCTTATGTTTTTTTTTTCAGGTCAAAACTTTGACATCCGATATCTCGGCTCTGGAAGGGTCTAGAGCCTCAATTTTTGCGCGCTGGTCGAAGTCTCGTGGCCCTCTGTCAGAATCCAGAGTTTCAAGAAGATCGGAGGGGGTCAAAATTTCGGCCAAAAACGACAGTGTTACCCCTTATGTTTTTTTTCCGGGTCAAAACTTTGACATCCGATATCTCGGCTCTGGAAGGGTCTAGAGCCTCCATTTTTGCGCGCTGGTCGAAGTCTTGTGGCCCTCTGTCAGAATCCAGAGTTTCAAGAAGATCGGAGGGGGTCAAAATTTCGGCCAAAAACGACAGTGTTACCCCTTATGTTTTTTTTTCAGGTCAAAACTTTGACATCCGATATCTCGGCTCTGGAAGGGTCTAGAGCCTCCATTTTTGCGCACTGGTCGAAGTCTCGTGGCCCTCTGTCAGAATCCAGAGTTTCAAGAAGATCGGAGGGGGTCAAAATTTCGGCCAAAAACGACAGTGTTACCCCTTATGTTTTTTTTTTCAGGTCAAAACTTTGACATCCGATATCTCGGCTCTGGAAGGGTCTAGAGCCTCCATTTTTGCGCGCTGGTCGAAGTCTCGTGGCCCTCTGTCAGAATCCAGAGTTTCAAGAAGATCGGAGGGGGTCAAAATTTCGGCCAAAAACGACAGTGTTACCCCTTATGTTTTTTTTTCAGGTCAAAACTTTGACATCCGATATCTCGGCTCTGGAAGGGTCTAGAGCCTCCATTTTTGCGCGCTGGTCGAAGTCTCGTGGCCCTCTGTCAGAATCCAGAGTTTCAAGAAGATCGGAGGGGGTCAAAATTTCGGCCAAAAACGACAGTGTTACCCCTTATGTTTTTTTTTCAGGTCAAAACTTTGACATCCGATATCTCGGCTCTGGAAGGGTCTAGAGCCTCCATTTTTGCGCGCTGGTCGAAGTCTCGTGGCCCTCTGTCAGAATCCAGAGTTTCAAGAAGATCGGAGGGGGTCAAAATTTTGGCCAAAAACGACAGTGTTACCCCTCATGTTTTTTTTTTTTTTTTCAGGTCAAAACTTTGACATCCGATATCTCGGCTCTGGAAGGGTCTAGAGCCTCCATTTTTGCGTGCTGGTCGAAGTCTCGTGGCCCTCTGTCAGAATCCAGAGTTTCAAGAAGATCGGAGGGGGTCAAAATTTCGGCCAAAAACGACAGTGTTACCCCTTATGTTTTTTTTTCAGGTCAAAACTTTGACATCCGATATCTCGGCTCTGGAAGGGTCTAGAGCCTCCATTTTTGCGCGCTGGTCGAAGTCTCGTGGCCCTCTGTCAGAATCCAGAGTTTCAAGAAGATCGGAGGGGGTCAAAATTTCGGCCAAAAATGACAGTGTTACCCCTTATGTTTTTTTTTTCAGGTCAAAACTTTGACATCCGATATCTCGGCTCTGGAAGGGTCTAGAGCCTCCATTTTTGCGCGCTGGTCGAAGTCTGGTGGCCCTCTGTCAGAATCCAGAGTTTCAAGAAGATCGGAGGGGGTCAAAATTTCGGCCAAAAATGACAGTGTTACCCCTTATGTTTTTTTTTTCAGGTCAAAACTTTGACATCTGATATCTCGGCTCTGGAAGGGTCTAGAGCCTCCATTTTTGCGCGCTGGTCGAAGTCTGGTGGCCCTCTGTCAGAATCCAGAGTTTCAAGAAGATCGGAGGGGGTCAAAATTTCGGCCAAAAACGACAGTGTTACCCCTTATGTTTTTTTTTCAGGTCAAAACTTTGACATCCGATATCTCGGCTCTGGAAGGGTCTAGAGCCTCCATTTTTGCGCGCTGGTCGAAGTCTCGTGGCCCTCTGTCAGAATCCAGAGTTTCAAGAAGATCGGAGGGGGTCAAAATTTCGGCCAAAAACGACAGTGTTACCCCTTATGTTTTTTTTTTCAGGTCAAAACTTTGACATCCGATATCTCGGCTCTGGAAGGGTCTAGAGCCTCAATTTTTGCGCGCTGGTCGAAGTCTCGTGGCCCTCTGTCAGAATCCAGAGTTTCAAGAAGATCGGAGGGGGTCAAAATTTCGGCCAAAAACGACAGTGTTACCCCTTATGTTTTTTTTTCAGGTCAAAACTTTGACATCCGATATCTCGGCTCTGGAAGGGTCTAGAGCCTCCATTTTTGCGCGCTGGTCGAAGTCTCGTGGGCCTCTGTCAGAATCCAGAGTTTCAAGAAGATCGGAGGGGGTCAAAATTTCAGCCAAAAACGACAGTGTTACCCCTTATGTTTTTTTTTTCCGGGTCAAAACTTTGACATCCGATATTTCGGCTCTGGAAGGGTCTAGAGCCTCCATTTTTGCGCGCTGGTCGAAGTCTCGTGGCCCTCTGTCAGAATCCAGAGTTTCAAGAAGATCGGAGGGGGTCAAAATTTCGGCCAAAAACGACAGTGTTACCCCTTATGTTTTTTTTCCGGGTCAAAACTTTGACATCCGATATCTCGGCTCTGGAAGGGTCTAGAGCCTCCATTTTTGCGCGCTGGTCGAAGTCTCGTGGCCCTCTGTCAGAATCCAGAGTTTCAAGAAGATCGGAGGGGGTCAAAATTTCGGCCAAAAACGACAGTGTTACCCCTTATGTTTTTTTTTCAGGTCAAAACTTTGACATCCGATATCTCGGCTCTGGAAGGGTCTAGAGCCTCCATTTTTGCGCGCTGGTCGAAGTCTCGTGGCCCTCTGCCAGAATCCAGAGTTTCAAGAAGATCGGAGGGGGTCAAAATTTTGGCCAAAAACGACAGTGTTACCCCTTATGTTTTTTTTTCAGGTCAAAACTTTGACATCCGATATCTCGGCTCTGGAAGGGTCTAGAGCCTCCATTTTTGCGCACTGGTCGAAGTCTCGTGGCCCTCTGTCAGAATCCAGAGTTTCAAGAAGATCGGAGGGGGTCAAAATTTCGGCCAAAAACGACAGTGTTACCCCTTATGTTTTTTTTTCAGGTCAAAACTTTGACATCCGATATCTCGGCTCTGGAAGGGTCTAGAGCCTCCATTTTTGCGCGCTGGTCGAAGTCTCGTGGCCCTCTGTCAGAATCCAGAGTTTCAAGAAGATCGGAGGGGGTCAAAATTTCGGCCAAAAACGACAGTGTTACCCCTTATGTTTTTTTTTTTCAGGTCAAAACTTTGACATCCGATATCTCGGCTCTGGAAGGGTCTAGAGCCTCCATTTTTGCGCGCTGGTCGAAGTCTCGTGGCCCTCTGTCAGAATCCAGAGTTTCAAGAAGATCGGAGGGGGTCAAAATTTCAGCCAAAAACGACAGTGTTACCCCTTATGTTTTTTTTTCAGGTCAAAACTTTGACATCCGATATCTCGGCTCTGGAAGGGTCTAGAGCCTCCATTTTTGCGCGCTGGTCGAAGTCTCGTGGCCCTCTGTCAGAATCCAGAGTTTCAAGAAGATCGGAGGGGGTCAAAATTTCGGCCAAAAACGACAGTGTTACCCCTTATGTTTTTTTTTCAGGTCAAAACTTTGACATCCGATATCTCGGCTCTGGAAGGGTCTAGAGCCTCCATTTTTGCGCGCTGGTCGAAGTCTGGTGGCCCTCTGTCAGAATCCAGAGTTTCAAGAAGATCGGAGGGGGTCAAAATTTCGGCCAAAAACGACAGTGTTACCCCTTATGTTTTTTTTTCAGGTCAAAACTTTGACATCCGATATCTCGGCTCTGGAAGGGTCTAGAGCCTCCATTTTTGCGCGCTGGTCGAAGTCTCGTGGCCCTCTGTCAGAATCCAGAGTTTCAAGAAGATCGGAGGGGGTCAAAATTTCGGCCAAAAACGACAGTGTTACCCCTTATGTTTTTTTTTCAGGTCAAAACTTTGACATCCGATATCTCGGCTCTGGAAGGGTCTAGAGCCTCCATTTTTGCGCGCTGGTCGAAGTCTCGTGGCCCTCTGTCAGAATCCAGAGTTTCAAGAAGATCGGAGGGGGTCAAAATTTCGGCCAAAAACGACAGTGTTACCCCTTATGTTTTTTTTTTCAGGTCAAAACTTTGACATCCGATATCTCGGCTCTGGAAGGGTCTAGAGCCTCAATTTTTGCGCGCTGGTCGAAGTCTCGTGGGCCTCTGTCAGAATCCAGAGTTTCAAGAAGATCGGAGGGGGTCAAAATTTCAGCCAAAAACGACAGTGTTACCCCTTATGTTTTTTTTTCCGGGTCAAAACTTTGACATCCGATATTTCGGCTCTGGAAGGGTCTAGAGCCTCCATTTTTGCGCGCTGGTCGAAGTCTCGTGGCCCTCTGTCAGAATCCAGAGTTTCAAGAAGATCGGAGGGGGTCAAAATTTCGGCCAAAAACGACAGTGTTACCCCTTATGTTTTTTTTCCGGGTCAAAACTTTGACATCCGATATCTCGGCTCTGGAAGGGTCTAGAGCCTCCATTTTTGCGCGCTGGTCGAAGTCTCGTGGCCCTCTGTCAGAATCCAGAGTTTCAAGAAGATCGGAGGGGGTCAAAATTTCGGCCAAAAACGACAGTGTTACCCCTTATGTTTTTTTTTCAGGTCAAAACTTTGACATCCGATATCTCGGCTCTGGAAGGGTCTAGAGCCTCCATTTTTGCGCGCTGGTCGAAGTCTCGTGGCCCTCTGCCAGAATCCAGAGTTTCAAGAAGATCGGAGGGGGTCAAAATTTTGGCCAAAAACGACAGTGTTACCCCTTATGTTTTTTTTTTCAGGTCAAAACTTTGACATCCGATATCTCGGCTCTGGAAGGGTCTAGAGCCTCCATTTTTGCGCACTGGTCGAAGTCTCGTGGCCCTCTGTCAGAATCCAGAGTTTCAAGAAGATCGGAGGGGGTCAAAATTTCGGCCAAAAACGACAGTGTTACCCCTTATGTTTTTTTTTCAGGTCAAAACTTTGACATCCGATATCTCGGCTCTGGAAGGGTCTAGAGCCTCCATTTTTGCGCGCTGGTCGAAGTCTCGTGGCCCTCTGTCAGAATCCAGAGTTTCAAGAAGATTGGAGGGGGTCAAAATTTCGGCCAAAAACGACAGTGTTACCCCTTATGTTTTTTTTTTTCAGGTCAAAACTTTGACATCCGATATCTCGGCTCTGGAAGGGTCTAGAGCCTCCATTTTTGCGCACTGGTCGAAATCTCGTGGCCCTCTGTCAGAATCCAGAGTTTCAAGAAGATCGGAGGGGGTCAAAATTTCGGCCAAAAATGACAGTGTTACCCCTTATGTTTTTTTTTCAGGTCAAAACTTTGACATCCGATATCTCGGCTCTGGAAGGGTCTAGAGCCTCCATTTTTGCGCGCTGGTCGAAGTCTGGTGGCCCTCTATCAGAATCCAGAGTTTCAAGAAGATCGGAGGGGGTCAAAATTTCGGCCAAAAACGACAGTGTTACCCCTTATGTTTTTTTTTTTCAGGTCAAAACTTTGACATCCGATATCTCGGCTCTGGAAGGGTCTAGAGCCTCAATTTTTGCGCGCTGGTCGAAGTCTCGTGGGCCTCTGTCAGAATCCAGAGTTTCAAGAAGATCGGAGGGGGTCAAAATTTCGGCCAAAAACGACAGTGTTACCCCTTATGTTTTTTTTCCGGGTCAAAACTTTGACATCCGATATTTCGGCTCTGGAAGGGTCTAGAGCCTCCATTTTTGCGCGCTGGTCGAAGTCTCGTGGCCCTCTGTCAGAATCCAGAGTTTCAAGAAGATCGGAGGGGGTCAAAATTTCGGCCAAAAACGACAGTGTTACCCCTTATGTTTTTTTTCCGGGTCAAAACTTTGACATCCGATATCTCGGCTCTGGAAGGGTCTAGAGCCTCCATTTTTGCGCACTGGTCGAAGTCTCGTGGCCCTCTGTCAGAATCCAGAGTTTCAAGAAGATCGGAGGGGGTCAAAATTTCGGCCAAAAACGACAGTGTTACCCCTTATGTTTTTTTTTCAGGTCAAAACTTTGACATCCGATATCTCGGCTCTGGAAGGGTCTAGAGCCTCCATTTTTGCGCGCTGGTCGAAATCTCGTGGCCCTCTGCCAGAATCCAGAGTTTCAAGAAGATCGGAGGGGGTCAAAATTTTGGCCAAAAACGACAGTGTTACCCCTTATGTTTTTTTTTCAGGTCAAAACTTTGACATCCGATATCTCGGCTCTGGAAGGGTCTAGAGCCTCCATTTTTGCGCACTGGTCGAAGTCTCGTGGCCCTCTGTCAGAATCCAGAGTTTCAAGAAGATCGGAGGGGGTCAAAATTTCGGCCAAAAACGACAGTGTTACCCCTTATGTTTTTTTTTCAGGTCAAAACTTTGACATCCGATATCTCGGCTCTGGAAGGGTCTAGAGCCTCCATTTTTGTGCGCTGGTCGAAGTCTCGTGGCCCTCTGTCAGAATCCAGAGTTTCAAGAAGATCGGAGGGGGTCAAAATTTTGGCCAAAAACGACAGTGTTACCCCTTATGTTTTTTTTTCAGGTCAAAACTTTGACATCCGATATCTCGGCTCTGGAAGGGTCTAGAGCCTCCATTTTTGCGCGCTGGTCGAAGTCTCGTGGCCCTCTGTCAGAATCCAGAGTTTCAAGAAGATCGGAGGGGGTCAAAATTTCGGCCAAAAACGACAGTGTTACCCCTTATGTTTTTTTTTTCAGGTCAAAACTTTGACATCCGATATCTCGGCTCTGGAAGGGTCTAGAGCCTCCATTTTTGCGCGCTGGTCGAAGTCTCGTGGCCCTCTGTCAGAATCCAGAGTTTCAAGGAGATCGGAGGGGGTCAAAATTTCAGCCAAAAACGACAGTGTTACCCCTTATGTTTTTTTTTCAGGTCAAAACTTTGACATCCGATATCTCGGCTCTGGAAGGGTCTAGAGCCTCCATTTTTGCACGCTGGTCGAAGTCTCGTGGCCCTCTGTCAGAATCCAGAGTTTCAAGAAGATCGGAGGGGGTCAAAATTTCGGCCAAAAACGACAGTGTTACCCCTTATGTTTTTTTTTCAGGTCAAAACTTTGACATCCGATATCTCGGCTCTGGAAGGGTCTAGAGCCTCCATTTTTGCGCGCTGGTCGAAGTCTGGTGGCCCTCTGTCAGAATCCAGAGTTTCAAGAAGATCGGAGGGGGTCAAAATTTCGGCCAAAAACGACAGTGTTACCCCTTATGTTTTTTTTTCAGGTCAAAACTTTGACATCCGATATCTCGGCTCTGGAAGGGTCTAGAGCCTCCATTTTTACGCGCTGGTCGAAGTCTCGTGGCCCTCTGTCAGAATCCAGAGTTTCAAGAAGATCGGAGGGGGTCAAAATTTCAGCCAAAAACGACAGTGTTACCCCTTATGTTTTTTTTCAGGTCAAAACTTTGACATCCGATATCTCGGCTCTGGAAGGGTCTAGAGCCTCCATTTTTGCGCGCTGGTCGAAGTGTCGTAGCCCTCTGTCAGAATCCAGAGTTTCAAGAAGATCGGAGGGGGTCAAAATTCCGGCCAAAAACGACAGTGTTACCCCTTATGTTTTTTTTTCAGGTCAAAACTTTGACATCCGATATCTCGGCTCTGGAAGGGTCTAGAGCCTCCATTTTTGCGCGCTGGTCGAAGTCTCGTGGCACTCTGTCAGAATCCAGAGTTTCAAGAAGATCGGAGGGGGTCAAAATTTCGGCCAAAAACGACAGTGTTACCCCTTAGGTTTTTTTTTTCAGGTCAAAACTTTGACATCCGATATCTCGGCTCTGGAAGGGTCTAGAGCCTCAATTTTTGCGCGCTGGTCGAAGTCTCGTGGCCCTCTGTCAGAATCCAGAGTTTCAAGAAGATCGGAGGGGGTCAAAATTTCGGCCAAAAACGACAGTGTTACCCCTTATGTTTTTTTTTCCGGGTCAAAACTTTGACATCCGATATTTCGGCTCTGGAAGGGTCTAGAGCCTCCATTTTTGCGCGCTGGTCGAAGTCTCGTGGCCCTCTGTCAGAATCCAGAGTTTCAAGAAGATCGGAGGGGGTCAAAATTTCGGCCAAAAACGACAGTGTTACCCCTTATGTTTTTTTTCCGGGTCAAAACTTTGACATCCGATATCTCGGCTCTGGAAGGGTCTAGAGCCTCCATTTTTGCGCGCTGGTCGAAGTCTCGTGGCCCTCTGTCAGAATCCAGAGTTTCAAGAAGATCGGAGGGGGTCAAAATTTCGGCCAAAAACGACAGTGTTACCCCTTATGTTTTTTTTTCAGGTCAAAACTTTGACATCCGATATCTCGGCTCTGGAAGGGTCTAGAGCCTCCATTTTTGCGCGCTGGTCGAAGTCTCGCAGCCTTCTGTCAGAATCCAGAGTTTCAAGAAGATCGGAGGGGGTCAAAATTTTGGCCAAAAACGACAGTGTTACCCCTCATGTTTTTTTTTTTTCAGGTCAAAACTTTGACATCCGATATCTCGGCTCTGGAAGGGTCTAGAGCCTCCATTTTTGCGCGCTGGTCGAAGTCTCGTGGCCCTCTGTCAGAATCCAGAGTTTCAAGAAGATCGGAGGGGGTCAAAATTTCGGCCAAAAACGACAGTGTTACCCCTTATGTTTTTTTTTTTCAGGTCAAAACTTTGACATCCGATATCTCGGCTCTGGAAGGGTCTAGAGCCTCCATTTTTGCGCGCTGGTCGAAGTCTCGTGGCCCTCTGTCAGAATCCAGAGTTTCAAGAAGATCGGAGGGGGTCAAAATTTCGGCCAAAAATGACAGTGTTACCCCTTATGTTTTTTTTTCAGGTCAAAACTTTGACATCCGATATCTCGGCTCTGGAAGGGTCTAGAGCCTCCATTTTTGCGCGCTGGTCGAAGTCTGGTGGCCCTCTGTCAGAATCCAGAGTTTCAAGAAGATCGGAGGGGGTCAAAATTTCGGCCAAAAACGACAGTGTTACCCCTTATGTTTTTTTTCAGGTCAAAACTTTGACATCCGATATCTCGGCTCTGGAAGGGTCTAGAGCCTCCATTTTTGCGCGCTGGTCGAAGTCTCGTGGCCCTCTGTCAGAATCCAGAGTTTCAAGAAGATCGGAGGGGGTCAAAATTTCGGCCAAAAACGACAGTGTTACCCCTTATGTTTTTTTTTCAGGTCAAAACTTTGACATCCGATATCTCGGCTCTGGAAGGGTCTAGAGCCTCCATTTTTGCGCGCTGGTCGAAGTCTCGTGGGCCTCTGTCAGAATCCAGAGTTTCAAGAAGATCGGAGGGGGTCAAAATTTCGGCCAAAAACGACAGTGTTACCCCTTATGTTTTTTTTCCGGGTCAAAACTTTGACATCCGATATCTCGGCTCTGGAAGGGTCTAGAGCCTCCATTTTTGCGCGCTGGTCGAAGTCTCGTGGCCCTCTGTCAGAATCCAGAGTTTCAAGAAGATCGGAGGGGGTCAAAATTTCGGCCAAAAACGACAGTGTTACCCCTTATGTTTTTTTTTTCAGGTCAAAACTTTAACATCCGATATGTCGGCTCTGGAAGGGTCTAGAGCCTCCATTTTTGCGCGCTGGTCGAAGTCTCGTGGCCCTCTGTCAGAATCCAGAGTTTCAAGAAGATCGGAGGGGGTCAAAATTTCGGCCAAAAACGACAGTGTTACCCCTTATGTTTTTTTTTCAGGTCAAAACTTTGACATCCGATATCTCGGCTCTGGAAGGGTCTAGAGCCTCCATTTTTGCGCGCTGGTCGAAGTCTCGTGGCCCTCTGTCAGAATCCAGAGTTTCAAGAAGATCGGAGGGGGTCAAAATTTCGGCCAAAAATGACAGTGTTACCCCTTATGTTTTTTTTTTCAGGTCAAAACTTTGACATCTGATATCTCGGCTCTGGAAGGGTCTAGAGCCTCCATTTTTGCGCGCTGGTCGAAGTCTGGTGGCCCTCTGTCAGAATCCAGAGTTTCAAGAAGATCGGAGGGGGTCAAAATTTCGGCCAAAAACGACAGTGTTACCCCTTATGTTTTTTTTTTCAGGTCAAAACTTTGACATCCGATATCTCGGCTCTGGAAGGGTCTAGAGCCTCCATTTTTGCGCGCTGGTCGAAGTCTCGTGGCCCTCTGTCAGAATCCAGAGTTTCAAGAAGATCGGAGGGGGTCAAAATTTCGGCCAAAAACGACAGTGTTACCCCTTATGTTTTTTTTTTCAGGTCAAAACTTTGACATCCGATATCTCGGCTCTGGAAGGGTCTAGAGCCTCAATTTTTGCGCGCTGGTCGAAGTCTCGTGGCCCTCTGTCAGAATCCAGAGTTTCAAGAAGATCGGAGGGGGTCAAAATTTCGGCCAAAAACGACAGTGTTACCCCTTATGTTTTTTTTCCGGGTCAAAACTTTGACATCCGATATCTCGGCTCTGGAAGGGTCTAGAGCCTCCATTTTTGCGCGCTGGTCGAAGTCTTGTGGCCCTCTGTCAGAATCCAGAGTTTCAAGAAGATCGGAGGGGGTCAAAATTTCGGCCAAAAACGACAGTGTTACCCCTTATGTTTTTTTTTCAGGTCAAAACTTTGACATCCGATATCTCGGCTCTGGAAGGGTCTAGAGCCTCCATTTTTGCGCACTGGTCGAAGTCTCGTGGCCCTCTGTCAGAATCCAGAGTTTCAAGAAGATCGGAGGGGGTCAAAATTTCGGCCAAAAACGACAGTGTTACCCCTTATGTTTTTTTTTCAGGTCAAAACTTTGACATCCGATATCTCGGCTCTGGAAGGGTCTAGAGCCTCCATTTTTGCGCGCTGGTCGAAGTCTCGTGGCCCTCTGTCAGAATCCAGAGTTTCAAGAAGATCGGAGGGGGTCAAAATTTCGGCCAAAAACGACAGTGTTACCCCTTATGTTTTTTTTTCAGGTCAAAACTTTGACATCCGATATCTCGGCTCTGGAAGGGTCTAGAGCCTCCATTTTTGCGCGCTGGTCGAAGTCTGGTGGCCCTCTGTCAGAATCCAGAGTTTCAAGAAGATCGGAGGGGGTCAAAATTTCGGCCAAAAACGACAGTGTTACCCCTTATGTTTTTTTTTCAGGTCAAAACTTTGACATCCGATATCTCGGCTCTGGAAGGGTCTAGAGCCTCCATTTTTGCGCGCTGGTCGAAGTCTCGTGGCCCTCTGTCAGAATCCAGAGTTTCAAGAAGATCGGAGGGGGTCAAAATTTTGGCCAAAAACGACAGTGTTACCCCTCATGTTTTTTTTTTTTTTTCAGGTCAAAACTTTGACATCCGATATCTCGGCTATGGAAGGGTCTAGAGCCTCCATTTTTGCGCGCTGGTCGAAGTCTCGTGGCCCTCTGTCAGAATCCAGAGTTTCAAGAAGATCGGAGGGGGTCAAAATTTCGGCCAAAAACGACAGTGTTACCCCTTATGTTTTTTTTTTCAGGTCAAAACTTTGACATCCGATATCTCGGCTCTGGAAGGGTCTAGAGCCTCCATTTTTGCGCGCTGGTCGAAGTCTCGTGGCCCTCTGTCAGAATCCAGAGTTTCAAGAAGATCGGAGGGGGTCAAAATTTCGGCCAAAAATGACAGTGTTACCCCTTATGTTTTTTTTTTCAGGTCAAAACTTTGACATCCGATATCTCGGCTCTGGAAGGGTCTAGAGCCTCCATTTTTGCGCGCTGGTCGAAGTCTGGTGGCCCTCTGTCAGAATCCAGAGTTTCAAGAAGATCGGAGGGGGTCAAAATTTCGGCCAAAAATGACAGTGTTACCCCTTATGTTTTTTTTTTTCAGGTCAAAACTTTGACATCTGATATCTCGGCTCTGGAAGGGTCTAGAGCCTCCATTTTTGCGCGCTGGTCGAAGTCTGGTGGCCCTCTGTCAGAATCCAGAGTTTCAAGAAGATCGGAGGGGGTCAAAATTTCGGCCAAAAACGACAGTGTTACCCCTTATGTTTTTTTTTTCAGGTCAAAACTTTGACATCCGATATCTCGGCTCTGGAAGGGTCTAGAGCCTCCATTTTTGCGCGCTGGTCGAAGTCTCGTGGCCCTCTGTCAGAATCCAGAGTTTCAAGAAGATCGGAGGGGGTCAAAATTTCGGCCAAAAACGACAGTGTTACCCCTTATGTTTTTTTTTTCAGGTCAAAACTTTGACATCCGATATCTCGGCTCTGGAAGGGTCTAGAGCCTCAATTTTTGCGCGCTGGTCGAAGTCTCGTGGCCCTCTGTCAGAATCCAGAGTTTCAAGAAGATCGGAGGGGGTCAAAATTTCGGCCAAAAACGACAGTGTTACCCCTTATGTTTTTTTTTCAGGTCAAAACTTTGACATCCGATATCTCGGCTCTGGAAGGGTCTAGAGCCTCAATTTTTGCGCGCTGGTCGAAGTCTCGTGGCCCTCTGTCAGAATCCAGAGTTTCAAGAAGATCGGAGGGGGTCAAAATTTCGGCCAAAAACGACAGTGTTACCCCTTATGTTTTTTTTTCAGGTCAAAACTTTGACATCCGATATCTCGGCTCTGGAAGGGTCTAGAGCCTCCATTTTTGCGCGCTGGTCGAAGTCTCGTGGGCCTCTGTCAGAATCCAGAGTTTCAAGAAGATCGGAGGGGGTCAAAATTTCGGCCAAAAACGACAGTGTTACCCCTTATGTTTTTTTTCCGGGTCAAAACTTTGACATCCGATATTTCGGCTCTGGAAGGGTCTAGAGCCTCCATTTTTGCGCGCTGGTCGAAGTCTCGTGGCCCTCTGTCAGAATCCAGAGTTTCAAGAAGATCGGAGGGGGTCAAAATTTCGGCCAAAAACGACAGTGTTACCCCTTATGTTTTTTTTCCGGGTCAAAACTTTGACATCCGATATCTCGGCTCTGGAAGGGTCTAGAGCCTCCATTTTTGCGCACTGGTCGAAGTCTCGTGGCCCTCTGTCAGAATCCAGAGTTTCAAGAAGATCAGAGGGGGTCAAAATTTCGGCCAAAAACGACAGTGTTACCCCTTATGTTTTTTTTTTCAGGTCAAAACTTTGACATCCGATATCTCGGCTCTGGAAGGGTCTAGAGCCTCCATTTTTGCGCGCTGGTCGAAATCTCGTGGCCCTCTGCCAGAATCCAGAGTTTCAAGAAGATCGGAGGGGGTCAAAATTTTGGCCAAAAACGACAGTGTTACCCCTTATGTTTTTTTTTTCAGGTCAAAACTTTGACATCCGATATCTCGGCTCTGGAAGGGTCTAGAGCCTCCATTTTTGCGCACTGGTCGAAGTCTCGTGGCCCTCTGTCAGAATCCAGAGTTTCAAGAAGATCGGAGGGGGTCAAAATTTCGGCCAAAAACGACAGTGTTACCCCTTATGTTTTTTTTTCAGGTCAAAACTTTGACATCCGATATCTCGGCTCTGGAAGGGTCTAGAGCCTCCATTTTTGTGCGCTGGTCGAAGTCTCGTGGCCCTCTGTCAGAATCCAGAGTTTCAAGAAGATCGGAGGGGGTCAAAATTTTGGCCAAAAACGACAGTGTTACCCCTTATGTTTTTTTTTCAGGTCAAAACTTTGACATCCGATATCTCGGCTCTGGAAGGGTCTAGAGCCTCCATTTTTGCGCGCTGGTCGAAGTCTCGTGGCCCTCTGTCAGAATCCAGAGTTTCAAGAAGATCGGAGGGGGTCAAAATTTCGGCCAAAAACGACAGTGTTACCCCTTATGTTTTTTTTTTCAGGTCAAAACTTTGACATCCGATATCTCGGCTCTGGAAGGGTCTAGAGCCTCCATTTTTGCGCGCTGGTCGAAGTCTCGTGACCCTCTGTCAGAATCCAGAGTTTCAAGGAGATCGGAGGGGGTCAAAATTTCAGCCAAAAACGACAGTGTTACCCCTTATGTTTTTTTTTCAGGTCAAAACTTTGACATCCGATATCTCGGCTCTGGAAGGGTCTAGAGCCTCCATTTTTGCACGCTGGTCGAAGTCTCGTGGCCCTCTGTCAGAATCCAGAGTTTCAAGAAGATCGGAGGGGGTCAAAATTTCGGCCAAAAACGACAGTGTTACCCCTTATGTTTTTTTTTCAGGTCAAAACTTTGACATCCGATATCTCGGCTCTGGAAGGGTCTAGAGCCTCCATTTGTGCGCGCTGGTCGAAGTCTGGTGGCCCTCTGTCAGAATCCAGAGTTTCAAGAAGATCGGAGGGGGTCAAAATTTCGGCCAAAAACGACAGTGTTACCCCTTATGTTTTTTTTTTCAGGTCAAAACTTTGACATCCGATATCTCGGCTCTGGAAGGGTCTAGAGCCTCCATTTTTACGCGCTGGTCGAAGTCTCGTGGCCCTCTGTCAGAATCCAGAGTTTCAAGAAGATCGGAGGGGGTCAAAATTTCAGCCAAAAACGACAGTGTTACCCCTTATGTTTTTTTTCAGGTCAAAACTTTGACATCCGATATCTCGGCTCTGGAAGGGTCTAGAGCCTCCATTTTTGCGCGCTGGTCGAAGTGTCGTAGCCCTCTGTCAGAATCCAGAGTTTCAAGAAGATCGGAGGGGGTCAAAATTTCGGCCAAAAACGACAGTGTTACCCCTTATGTTTTTTTTTCAGGTCAAAACTTTGACATCCGATATCTCGGCTCTGGAAGGGTCTAGAGCCTCCATTTTTGCGCGCTGGTCGAAGTCTCGTGGCACTCTGTCAGAATCCAGAGTTTCAAGAAGATCGGAGGGGGTCAAAATTTCGGCCAAAAACGACAGTGTTACCCCTTAGGTTTTTTTTTTCAGGTCAAAACTTTGACATCCGATATCTCGGCTCTGGAAGGGTCTAGAGCCTCAATTTTTGCGCGCTGGTCGAAGTCTCGTGGCCCTCTGTCAGAATCCAGAGTTTCAAGAAGATCGGAGGGGGTCAAAATTTCGGCCAAAAACGACAGTGTTACCCCTTATGTTTTTTTTTCCGGGTCAAAACTTTGACATCCGATATTTCGGCTCTGGAAGGGTCTAGAGCCTCCATTTTTGCGCGCTGGTCGAAGTCTCGTGGCCCTCTGTCAGAATCCAGAGTTTCAAGAAGATCGGAGGGGGTCAAAATTTCGGCCAAAAACGACAGTGTTACCCCTTATGTTTTTTTTCCGGGTCAAAACTTTGACATCCGATATCTCGGCTCTGGAAGGGTCTAGAGCCTCCATTTTTGCGCGCTGGTCGAAGTCTCGTGGCCCTCTGTCAGAATCCAGAGTTTCAAGAAGATCGGAGGGGGTCAAAATTTCGGCCAAAAACGACAGTGTTACCCCTTATGTTTTTTTTTCAGGTCAAAACTTTGACATCCGATATCTCGGCTCTGGAAGGGTCTAGAGCCTCCATTTTTGCGCGCTGGTCGAAGTCTCGCAGCCTTCTGTCAGAATCCAGAGTTTCAAGAAGATCGGAGGGGGTCAAAATTTTGGCCAAAAACGACAGTGTTACCCCTCATGTTTTTTTTTTTTCAGGTCAAAACTTTGACATCCGATATCTCGGCTCTGGAAGGGTCTAGAGCCTCCATTTTTGCGCGCTGGTCGAAGTCTCGTGGCCCTCTGTCAGAATCCAGAGTTTCAAGAAGATCGGAGGGGGTCAAAATTTCGGCCAAAAATGACAGTGTTACCCCTTATGTTTTTTTTTCAGGTCAAAACTTTGACATCCGATATCTCGGCTCTGGAAGGGTCTAGAGCCTCCATTTTTGCGCGCTGGTCGAAGTCTGGTGGCCCTCTGTCAGAATCCAGAGTTTCAAGAAGATCGGAGGGGGTCAAAATTTCGGCCAAAAACGACAGTGTTACCCCTTATGTTTTTTTTTCAGGTCAAAACTTTGACATCCGATATCTCGGCTCTGGAAGGGTCTAGAGCCTCCATTTTTGCGCGCTGGTCGAAGTCTCGTGGCCCTCTGTCAGAATCCAGAGTTTCAAGAAGATCGGAGGGGGTCAAAATTTCGGCCAAAAACGACAGTGTTACCCCTTATGTTTTTTTTTCAGGTCAAAACTTTGACATCCGATATCTCGGCTCTGGAAGGGTCTAGAGCCTCCATTTTTGCGCGCTGGTCGAAGTCTCGTGGGCCTCTGTCAGAATCCAGAGTTTCAAGAAGATCGGAGGGGGTCAAAATTTCGGCCAAAAACGACAGTGTTACCCCTTATGTTTTTTTTCCGGGTCAAAACTTTGACATCCGATATCTCGGCTCTGGAAGGGTCTAGAGCCTCCATTTTTGCGCGCTGGTCGAAGTCTCGTGGCCCTCTGTCAGAATCCAGAGTTTCAAGAAGATCGGAGGGGGTCAAAATTTCGGCCAAAAACGACAGTGTTACCCCTTATGTTTTTTTTTTTCAGGTCAAAACTTTGACATCCGATATGTCGGCTCTGGAAGGGTCTAGAGCCTCCATTTTTGCGCGCTGGTCGAAGTCTCGTGGCCCTCTGTCAGAATCCAGAGTTTCAAGAAGATCGGAGGGGGTCAAAATTTCGGCCAAAAACGACAGTGTTACCCCTTATGTTTTTTTTTTCAGGTCAAAACTTTGACATCCGATATCTCGGCTCTGGAAGGGTCTAGAGCCTCCATTTTTGCGCGCTGGTCGAAGTCTCGTGGCCCTCTGTCAGAATCCAGAGTTTCAAGAAGATCAGAGGGGGTCAAAATTTCGGCCAAAAATGACAGTGTTACCCCTTATGTTTTTTTTTTCAGGTCAAAACTTTGACATCTGATATCTCGGCTCTGGAAGGGTCTACAGCCTCCATTTTTGCGCGCTGGTCGAAGTCTGGTGGCCCTCTGTCAGAATCCAGAGTTTCAAGAAGATCGGAGGGGGTCAAAATTTCGGCCAAAAACGACAGTGTTACCCCTTATGTTTTTTTTTTCAGGTCAAAACTTTGACATCCGATATCTCGGCTCTGGAAGGGTCTAGAGCCTCCATTTTTGCGCGCTGGTCGAAGTCTCGTGGCCCTCTGTCAGAATCCAGAGTTTCAAGAAGATCGGAGGGGGTCAAAATTTCGGCCAAAAACGACAGTGTTACCCCTTATGTTTTTTTTTTCAGGTCAAAACTTTGACATCCGATATCTCGGCTCTGGAAGGGTCTAGAGCCTCAATTTTTGCGCGCTGGTCGAAGTCTCGTGGCCCTCTGTCAGAATCCAGAGTTTCAAGAAGATCGGAGGGGGTCAAAATTTCGGCCAAAAACGACAGTGTTACCCCTTATGTTTTTTTTCCGGGTCAAAACTTTGACATCCGATATCTCGGCTCTGGAAGGGTCTAGAGCCTCCATTTTTGCGCGCTGGTCGAAGTCTTGTGGCCCTCTGTCAGAATCCAGAGTTTCAAGAAGATCGGAGGGGGTCAAAATTTCGGCCAAAAACGACAGTGTTACCCCTTATGTTTTTTTTTCAGGTCAAAACTTTGACATCCGATATCTCGGCTCTGGAAGGGTCTAGAGCCTCCATTTTTGCGCGCTGGTCGAAGTCTCGTGGCCCTCTGTCAGAATCCAGAGTTTCAAGAAGATCGGAGGGGGTCAAAATTTCGGCCAAAAACGACAGTGTTACCCCTTATGTTTTTTTTTCAGGTCAAAACTTTGACATCCGATATCTCGGCTCTGGAAGGGTCTAGAGCCTCCATTTTTGCGCGCTGGTCGAAGTCTGGTGGCCCTCTGTCAGAATCCAGAGTTTCAAGAAGATCGGAGGGGGTCAAAATTTCCGCCAAAAACGACAGAGTTACCCCTTATGTTTTTTTTTCAGGTCAAAACTTTGACATCCGATATCTCGGCTCTGGAAGGGTCTAGAGCCTCCATTTTTGCGCGCTGGTCGAAGTCTCGTGGCCCTCTGTCAGAATCCAGAGTTTCAAGAAGATCGGAGGGGGTCAAAATTTTGGCCAAAAACGACAGTGTTACCCCTCATGTTTTTTTTTTTTTTCAGGTCAAAACTTTGACATCCGATATCTCGGCTCTGGAAGGGTCTAGAGCCTCCATTTTTGCGCGCTGGTCGAAGTCTCGTGGCCCTCTGTCAGAATCCAGAGTTTCAAGAAGATCGGAGGGGGTCAAAATTTCGGCCAAAAACGACAGTGTTACCCCTTATGTTTTTTTTTTCAGGTCAAAACTTTGACATCCGATATCTCGGCTCTGGAAGGGTCTAGAGCCTCCATTTTTGCGCGCTGGTCGAAGTCTCGTGGCCCTCTGTCAGAATCCAGAGTTTCAAGAAGATCGGAGGGGGTCAAAATTTCGGCCAAAAATGACAGTGTTACCCCTTATGTTTTTTTTTTCAGGTCAAAACTTTGACATCCGATATCTCGGCTCTGGAAGGGTCTAGAGCCTCCATTTTTGCGCGCTGGTCGAAGTCTGGTGGCCCTCTGTCAGAATCCAGAGTTTCAAGAAGATCGGAGGGGGTCAAAATTCCGGCCAAAAATGACAGTGTTACCCCTTATGTTTTTTTTTTCAGGTCAAAACTTTGACATCTGATATCTCGGCTCTGGAAGGGTCTAGAGCCTCCATTTTTGCGCGCTGGTCGAAGTCTGGTGGCCCTCTGTCAGAATCCAGAGTTTCAAGAAGATCGGAGGGGGTCAAAATTTCGGCCAAAAACGACAGTGTTACCCCTTATGTTTTTTTTTTTCAGGTCAAAACTTTGACATCCGATATCTCGGCTCTGGAAGGGTCTAGAGCCTCCATTTTTGCGCGCTGGTCGAAGTCTCGTGGCCCTCTGTCAGAATCCAGAGTTTCAAGAAGATCGGAGGGGGTCAAAATTTCGGCCAAAAACGACAGTGTTACCCCTTATGTTTTTTTTTTCAGGTCAAAACTTTGACATCCGATATCTCGGCTCTGGAAGGGTCTAGAGCCTCAATTTTTGCGCGCTGGTCGAAGTCTCGTGGCCCTCTGTCAGAATCCAGAGTTTCAAGAAGATCGGAGGGGGTCAAAATTTCGGCCAAAAACGACAGTGTTACCCCTTATGTTTTTTTTTCAGGTCAAAACTTTGACATCCGATATCTCGGCTCTGGAAGGGTCTAGAGCCTCCATTTTTGCGCGCTGGTCGAAGTCTCGTGGGCCTCTGTCAGAATCCAGAGTTTCAAGAAGATCGGAGGGGGTCAAAATTTCAGCCAAAAACGACAGTGTTACCCCTTATGTTTTTTTTTTCCGGGTCAAAACTTTGACATCCGATATTTCGGCTCTGGAAGGGTCTAGAGCCTCCATTTTTGCGCGCTGGTCGAAGTCTCGTGGCCCTCTGTCAGAATCCAGAGTTTCAAGAAGATCGGAGGGGGTCAAAATTTCGGCCAAAAACGACAATGTTACCCCTTATGTTTTTTTTCCGGGTCAAAACTTTGACATCCGATATCTCGGCTCTGGAAGGGTCTAGAGCCTCCATTTTTGCGCGCTGGTCGAAGTCTCGTGGCCCTCTGTCAGAATCCAGAGTTTCAAGAAGATCGGAGGGGGTCAAAATTTCGGCCAAAAACGGCAGTGTTACCCCTTATGTTTTTTTTTCAGGTCAAAACTTTGACATCCGATATCTCGGCTCTGGAAGGGTCTAGAGCCTCCATTTTTGCGCGCTGGTCGAAGTCTCGTGGCCCTCTGCCAGAATCCAGAGTTTCAAGAAGATCGGAGGGGGTTCAAAATTTTGGTCAAAAACGACAGTGTTACCCCTTATGTTTTTTTTTCAGGTCAAAACTTTGACATCCGATATCTCGGCTCTGGAAGGGTCTAGAGCCTCCATTTTTGCGCACTGGTCGAAGTCTCGTGGCCCTCTGTCAGAATCCAGAGTTTCAAGAAGATCGGAGGGGGTCAAAATTTCGGCCAAAAACGACAGTGTTACCCCTTATGTTTTTTTTTCAGGTCAAAACTTTGACATCCGATATCTCGGCTCTGGAAGGGTCTAGAGCCTCCATTTTTGCGCGCTGGTCGAAGTCTCGTGGCCCTCTGTCAGAATCCAGAGTTTCAAGAAGATCGGAGGGGGTCAAAATTTCGGCCAAAAACGACAGTGTTACCCCTTATGTTTTTTTTTTTCAGGTCAAAACTTTGACATCCGATATCTCGGCTCTGGAAGGGTCTAGAGCCTCCATTTTTGCGCGCTGGTCGAAGTCTCGTGGCCCTCTGTCAGAATCCAGAGTTTCAAGAAGATCGGAGGGGGTCAAAATTTCAGCCAAAAACGACAGTGTTACCCCTTATGTTTTTTTTTTCAGGTCAAAACTTTGACATCCGATATCTCGGCTCTGGAAGGGTCTAGAGCCTCCATTTTTGCGCGCTGGTCGAAGTCTCGTGGCCCTCTGTCAGAATCCAGAGTTTCAAGAAGATCGGAGGGGGTCAAAATTTCGGCCAAAAACGACAGTGTTACCCCTTATGTTTTTTTTTCAGGTCAAAACTTTGACATCCGATATCTCGGCTCTGGAAGGGTCTAGAGCCTCCATTTTTGCGCGCTGGTCGAAGTCTGGTGGCCCTCTGTCAGAATCCAGAGTTTCAAGAAGATCGGAGGGGGTCAAAATTTCGGCCAAAAACGACAGTGTTACCCCTTATGTTTTTTTTTCAGGTCAAAACTTTGACATCCGATATCTCGGCTCTGGAAGGGTCTAGAGCCTCCATTTTTGCGCGCTGGTCGAAGTCTCGTGGCCCTCTGTCAGAATCCAGAGTTTCAAGAAGATCGGAGGGGGTCAAAATTTCGGCCAAAAACGACAGTGTTACCCCTTATGTTTTTTTTTCAGGTCAAAACTTTGACATCCGATATCTCGGCTCTGGAAGGGTCTAGAGCCTCCATTTTTGCGCGCTGGTCGAAGTCTCGTGGCCCTCTGTCAGAATCCAGAGTTTCAAGAAGATCGGAGGGGGTCAAAATTTTGGCCAAAAACGACAGTGTTACCCCTCATGTTTTTTTTTTTCAGGTCAAAACTTTGACATCCGATATCTCGGCTCTGGAAGGGTCTAGAGCCTCCATTTTTGCGCGCTGGTCGAAGTCTCGTGGCCCTCTGTCAGAATCCAGAGTTTCAAGAAGATCGGAGGGGGTCAAAATTTCGGCCAAAAACGACAGTGTTACCCCTTATGTTTTTTTTCAGGTCAAAACTTTGACATCCGATATCTCGGCTCTGGAAGGGTCTAGAGCCTCCATTTTTGCGCGCTGGTCGAAGTCTCGTGGCCCTCTGTCAGAATCCAGAGTTTCAAGAAGATCGGAGGGGGTCAAAATTTCGGCCAAAAATGACAGTGTTACCCCTTATGTTTTTTTTCAGGTCAAAACTTTGACATCCGATATCTCGGCTCTGGAAGGGTCTAGAGCCTCCATTTTTGCGCGCTGGTCGAAGTCTGGTGGCCCTCTGTCAGAATCCAGAGTTTCAAGAAGATCGGAGGGGGTCAAAATTTCGGCCAAAAATGACAGTGTTACCCCTTATGTTTTTTTTTTCAGGTCAAAACTTTGACATCTGATATCTCGGCTCTGGAAGGGTCTAGAGCCTCCATTTTTGCGCGCTGGTCGAAGTCTGGTGGCCCTCTGTCAGAATCCAGAGTTTCAAGAAGATCGGAGGGGGTCAAAATTTCGGCCAAAAACGACAGTGTTACCCCTTATGTTTTTTTTTCAGGTCAAAACTTTGACATCCGATATCTCGGCTCTGGAAGGGTCTAGAGCCTCCATTTTTGCGCGCTGGTCGAAGTCTCGTGGCCCTCTGTCAGAATCCAGAGTTTCAAGAAGATCGGAGGGGGTCAAAATTTCGGCCAAAAACGACAGTGTTACCCCTTATGTTTTTTTTTCAGGTCAAAACTTTGACATCCGATATCTCGGCTCTGGAAGGGTCTAGAGCCTCAATTTTTGCGCGCTGGTCGAAGTCTCGTGGCCCTCTGTCAGAATCCAGAGTTTCAAGAAGATCGGAGGGGGTCAAAATTTCGGCCAAAAACGACAGTGTTACCCCTTATGTTTTTTTTTTCAGGTCAAAACTTTGACATCCGATATCTCGGCTCTGGAAGGGTCTAGAGCCTCCATTTTTGCGCGCTGGTCGAAGTCTCGTGGGCCTCTGTCAGAATCCAGAGTTTCAAGAAGATCGGAGGGGGTCAAAATTTCAGCCAAAAACGACAGTGTTACCCCTTATGTTTTTTTTTCCGGGTCAAAACTTTGACATCCGATATTTCGGCTCTGGAAGGGTCTAGAGCCTCCATTTTTGCGCGCTGGTCGAAGTCTCGTGGCCCTCTGTCAGAATCCAGAGTTTCAAGAAGATCGGAGGGGGTCAAAATTTCGGCCAAAAACGACAGTGTTACCCCTTATGTTTTTTTTCCGGGTCAAAACTTTGACATCCGATATCTCGGCTCTGGAAGGGTCTAGAGCCTCCATTTTTGCGCGCTGGTCGAAGTCTCGTGGCCCTCTGTCAGAATCCAGAGTTTCAAGAAGATCGGAGGGGGTCAAAATTTCGGCCAAAAACGACAGTGTTACCCCTTATGTTTTTTTTTCAGGTCAAAACTTTGACATCCGATATCTCGGCTCTGGAAGGGTCTAGAGCCTCCATTTTTGCGCGCTGGTCGAAGTCTCGTGGCCCTCTGCCAGAATCCCGAGTTTCAAGAAGATCGGAGGGGGTCAAAATTTTGGCCAAAAACGACAGTGTTACCCCTTATGTTTTTTTTTTCAGGTCAAAACTTTGACATCCGATATCTCGGCTCTGGAAGGGTCTAGAGCCTCCATTTTTGCGCACTGGTCGAAGTCTCGTGGCCCTCTGTCAGAATCCAGAGTTTCAAGAAGATCGGAGGGGGTCAAAATTTCGGCCAAAAACGACAGTGTTACCCCTTATGTTTTTTTTTCAGGTCAAAACTTTGACATCCGATATCTCGGCTCTGGAAGGGTCTAGAGCCTCCATTTTTGCGCGCTGGTCGAAGTCTCGTGGCCCTCTGTCAGAATCCAGAGTTTCAAGAAGATCGGAGGGGGTCAAAATTTCGGCCAAAAACGACAGTGTTACCCCTTATGTTTTTTTTTTTCAGGTCAAAACTTTGACATCCGATATCTCGGCTCTGGAAGGGTCTAGAGCCTCCATTTTTGCGCGCTGGTCGAAGTCTCGTGGCCCTCTGTCAGAATCCAGAGTTTCAAGAAGATCGGAGGGGGTCAAAATTTCGGCCAAAAACGACAGTGTTACCCCTTATGTTTTTTTTTCAGGTCAAAACTTTGACATCCGATATCTCGGCTCTGGAAGGGTCTAGAGCCTCCATTTTTGTGCGCTGGTCGAAGTCTCGTGGCCCTCTGTCAGAATCCAGAGTTTCAAGAAGATCGGAGAGGGTCAAAATTTCGGCCAAAAACGACAGTGTTACCCCTTATGTTTTTTTTTTCAGGTCAAAACTTTGACATCCGATATCTCGGCTCTGGAAGGGTCTAGAGCCTCCATTTTTGCGCGCTGGTCGAAGTCTCGTGGCCCTCTGTCAGAATCCAGAGTTTCAAGAAGATCGGAGGGGGTCAAAATTTCGGCCAAAAACGACAGTGTTACCCCTTATGTTTTTTTTTCAGGTCAAAACTTTGACATCCGATATCTCGGCTCTGGAAGGGTCTAGAGCCTCCATTTTTGCGCGCTGGTCGAATTCTCGTAGCCCTCTGTCAGAATCCAGAGTTTCAAGAAGATCGGAGGGGGTCAAAATTTTGGCCAAAAACGACAGTGTTACCCCTTATGTTTTTTTTTTCAGGTCAAAACTTTGACATCCGATATCTCGGCTCTGGAAGGGTCTAGAGCCTCCATTTTTGCGCGCTGGTCGAAGTCTCGTGGCCCTCTGTCAGAATCCAGAGTTTCAAGAAGATCGGAGGGGGTCAAAATTTCGGGCAAAAACAACAGTGTTACCCCTTATGTTTTTTTTTCAGGTCAAAACTTTGACATCCGATATCTCGGCTCTGGAAGGGTCTAGAGCCTCCATTTTTGCGCGCTGGTCGAAGTCTCGTGGCCCTCTGTCAGAATCCAGAGTTTCAAGAAGATCGGAGGGGGTCAAAATTTCGGCCAAAAACGACAGTGTTACCCCTTATGTTTTTTTTTTTTCAGGTCAAAACTTTGACATCCGATATCTCGGCTCTGGAAGGGTCTAGAGCCTCCATTTTTGTGCGCTGGTCGAAGTCTCGTGGCCCTCTGTCAGAATCCAGAGTTTCAAGAAGATCGGAGGGGGACAAAATTTCGTCCAAAAACAAAAACATAAGGGGTAACACTGTCGTTTTTGGCCGAAATTTTGACCCCCTCCGATCTTCTTGAAACTCTGGATTCTGACAGAGGGCCACGAGACTTCGACCAGCGCGCAAAAATGGAGGCTCTAGACCCTTCCAGAGCCGAGATATCGGATGTCAAAGTTTTGACCCGGAAAAAAAACATAAGGGGTAACACTGTCGTTTTTGGCCGAAATTTTGACCCCCTCCGATCTTCTTGAAACTCTGGATTCTGACAGAGGGCCACGAGACTTCGACCAGCGCGCAAAAATGGAGGCTCTAGACCCTTCCAGAGCCGAGATATCGGATGTCAAAGTTTTGACCTGAAAAAAAACATAAGGGGTAACACTGTTGTTTTTGCCCGAAATTTTGACCCCCTCCGATCTTCTTGAAACTCTGGATTCTGACAGAGGGCCACGAGACTTCGACCAGCGCGCAAAAATGGAGGCTCTAGACCCTTCCAGAGCCAAGATATCGGATGTCAAAGTTTTGACCTGAAAAAAAAACATAAGGGGTAACACTGTCGTTTTTGGCCAAAATTTTGACCCCCTCCGATCTTCTTGAAACTCTGGATTCTGACAGAGGGCTACGAGACTTCGACCAGCGCGCAAAAATGGAGGCTCTAGACCCTTCCAGAGCCGAGATATCGGATGTCAAAGTTTTGACCCAAAAAAAAAACATAAGGGGTAACACTGTCGTTTTTGGCCGAAATTTTGACCCCCTCCGATCTTCTTGAAACTCTGGATTCTGACAGAGGGCCACGAGACTTCGACCAGCGCACAAAAATGGAGGCTCTAGACCCTTCCAGAGCCGAGATATCGGATGTCAAAGTTTTGACCTGAAAAAAAAAACATAAGGGGTAACACTGTCGTTTTTGGCCGAAATTTTGACCCCCTCCGATCTTCTTGAAACTCTGGATTCTGACAGAGGGCCACGAGACTTCGACCAGTGCGCAAAAATGGAGGCTCTAGACCCTTCCAGAGCCGAGATATCGGATGTCAAAGTTTTGACCTGAAAAAAAAACATAAGGGGTAACACTGTCGTTTTTGGCCAAAATTTTGACCCCCTCCGATCTTCTTGAAACTCTGGATTCTGGCAGAGGGCCACGACACTTCGACCAGCGCGCAAAAATGGAGGCTCTAGACCCTTCCAGAGCCGAGATATCGGATGTCAAAGTTTTGACCTGAAAAAAAAACATAAGGGGTAACACTGTCGTTTTTGGCCGAAATTTTGACCCCCTCCGATCTTCTTGAAACTCTGGATTCTGACAGAGGGCCACGAGACTTCGACCAGCGCGCAAAAATGGAGGCTCTAGACCCTTCCAGAGCCGAGATATCGGATGTCAAAGTTTTGACCCGGAAAAAAAACATAAGGGGTAACACTGTCGTTTTTGGCCAAAATTTTGACCCCCTCCGATCTTCTTGAAACTCTGGATTCTGACAGAGGGCCACGAGACTTCGACCAGCGCGCAAAAATGGAGGCTCTAGACCCTTCCAGAGCCGAGATATCGGATGTCAAAGTTTTGACCCGGAAAAAAAACATAAGGGGTAACACTGTCGTTTTTGGCCGAAATTTTGACCCCCTCCGATCTTCTCGAAACTCTGGATTCTGACAGAGGCCCACGAGACTTCGACCAGCGCGCAAAAATGGAGGCTCTAGACCCTTCCAGAGCCGAGATATCGGATGTCAAAGTTTTGACCTGAAAAAAAAAACATAAGGGGTAACACTGTCGTTTTTGGCCGAAATTTTGACCCCCTCCGATCTTCTTGAAACTCTGGATTCTGACAGAGGGCCACGAGACTTCGACCAGCGCGCAAAAATGGAGGCTCTAGACCCTTCCAGAGCCGAGATATCGGATGTCAAAGTTTTGACCTGAAAAAAAAACATAAGGGGTAACACTGTCGTTTTTGGCCGAAATTTTGACCCCCTCCGATCTTCTTGAAACTCTGGATTCTGACAGAGGGCCACGAGACTTCGACCAGCGCGCAAAAATGGAGGCTCTAGACCCTTCCAGAGCCGAGATATCGGATGTCAAAGTTTTGACCTGAAAAAAAAAACATAAGGGGTAACACTGTCGTTTTTGGCCGAAATTTTGACCCCCTCCGATCTTCTTGAAACTCTGGATTCTGACAGAGGCCCACGAGACTTCGACCAGCGCGCAAAAATGGAGGCTCTAGACCCTTCCAGAGCCGAGATATCGGATGTCAAAGTTTTGACCTGAAAAAAAAAACATAAGGGGTAACACTGTCGTTTTTGGCTGAAATTTTGACCCCCTCCGATCTTCTTGAAACTCTGGATTCTGACAGAGGGCCACGAGACTTCGACCAGCGCGCAAAAATGGAGGCTCTAGACCCTTCCAGAGCCGAGATATCGGATGTCAAAGTTTTGACCTGAAAAAAAAACATAAGGGGTAACACTGTCGTTTTTGGCCGAAATTTTGACCCCCTCCGATCTTCTTGAAACTCTGGATTCTGACAGAGGGCTACGAGAATTCGACCAGCGCGCAAAAATGGAGGCTCTAGACCCTTCCAGAGCCGAGATATCGGATGTCAAAGTTTTGACCTGAAAAAAAAACATAAGGGGTAACACTGTCGTTTTTGGCCGAAATTTTGACCCCCTCCGATCTTCTTGAAACTCTGGATTCTGACAGAGGGCCACGAGACTTCGACCAGCGCGCAAAAATGGAGGCTCTAGACCCTTCCAGAGCCGAGATATCGGATGTCAAAGTTTTGACCTGAAAAAAAAAAACATAAGGGGTAACACTGTCGTTTTTGGCCGAAATTTTGACCCTCTCCGATCTTCTTGAAACTCTGGATTCTGACAGAGGGCCACGAGACTTCGACCAGCGCACAAAAATGGAGGCTCTAGACCCTTCCAGAGCCGAGATATCGGATGTCAAAGTTTTGACCTGAAAAAAAAACATAAGGGGTAACACTGTCGTTTTTGGCCGAAATTTTGACCCCCTCCGATCTTCTTGAAACTCTGGATTCTGACAGAGGGCCACGAGACTTCGACCAGCGCGCAAAAATGGAGGCTCTAGACCCTTCCAGAGCCGAGATATCGGATGTCAAAGTTTTGACCCGGAAAAAAAACATAAGGGGTAACACTGTCGTTTTTGGCCGAAAATTTGACCCCCTCCGATCTTCTTGAAACTCTGGATTCTGACAGAGGGCCACGAGACTTCGACCAGCGCGCAAAAATGGAGGCTCTAGACCCTTCCAGAGCCGAGATATCGGATGTCAAAGTTTTGACCTGAAAAAAAACATAAGGGGTAACACTGTTGTTTTTGCCCGAAATTTTGACCCCCTCCGATCTTCTTGAAACTCTGGATTCTGACAGAGGGCCACGAGACTTCGACCAGCGCGCAAAAATGGAGGCTCTAGACCCTTCCAGAGCCAAGATATCGGATGTCAAAGTTTTGACCTGAAAAAAAAACATAAGGGGTAACACTGTCGTTTTTGGCCAAAATTTTGACCCCCTCCGATCTTCTTGAAACTCTGGATTCTGACAGAGGGCTACGAGACTTCGACCAGCGCGCAAAAATGGAGGCTCTAGACCCTTCCAGAGCCGAGATATCGGATGTCAAAGTTTTGACCCAAAAAAAAAACATAAGGGGTAACACTGTCGTTTTTGGCCGAAATTTTGACCCCCTCCGATCTTCTTGAAACTCTGGATTCTGACAGAGGGCCACGAGACTTCGACCAGCGCACAAAAATGGAGGCTCTAGACCCTTCCAGAGCCGAGATATCGGATGTCAAAGTTTTGACCTGAAAAAAAAAACATAAGGGGTAACACTGTCGTTTTTGGCCGAAATTTTGACCCCCTCCGATCTTCTTGAAACTCTGGATTCTGACAGAGGGCCACGAGACTTCGACCAGTGCGCAAAAATGGAGGCTCTAGACCCTTCCAGAGCCGAGATATCGGATGTCAAAGTTTTGACCTGAAAAAAAAACATAAGGGGTAACACTGTCGTTTTTGGCCAAAATTTTGACCCCCTCCGATCTTCTTGAAACTCTGGATTCTGGCAGAGGGCCACGACACTTCGACCAGCGCGCAAAAATGGAGGCTCTAGACCCTTCCAGAGCCGAGATATCGGATGTCAAAGTTTTGACCTGAAAAAAAAAACATAAGGGGTAACACTGTCGTTTTTGGCCGAAATTTTGACCCCCTCCGATCTTCTTGAAACTCTGGATTCTGACAGAGGGCCACGAGACTTCGACCGGCGCGCAAAAATGGAGGCTCTAGACCCTTCCAGAGCCGAGATATCGGATGTCAAAGTTTTGACCCGGAAAAAAAACATAAGGGGTAACACTGTCGTTTTTGGCCGAAATTTTGACCCCCTCCGATCTTCTCGAAACTCTGGATTCTGACAGAGGCCCACGAGACTTCGACCAGCGCGCAAAAATGGAGGCTCTAGACCCTTCCAGAGCCGAGATATCGGATGTCAAAGTTTTGACCTGAAAAAAAAAACATAAGGGGTAACACTGTCGTTTTTGGCCGAAATTTTGACCCCCTCCGATCTTCTTGAAACTCTGGATTCTGACAGAGGGCCACGAGACTTCGACCAGCGCGCAAAAATGGAGGCTCTAGACCCTTCCAGAGCCGAGATATCGGATGTCAAAGTTTTGACCTGAAAAAAAAACATAAGGGGTAACACTGTCGTTTTTGGCCGAAATTTTGACCCCCTCCGATCTTCTTGAAACTCTGGATTCTGACAGAGGGCCACGAGACTTCGACCAGCGCGCAAAAATGGAGGCTCTAGACCCTTCCAGAGCCGAGATATCGGATGTCAAAGTTTTGACCTGAAAAAAAAAACATAAGGGGTAACACTGTCGTTTTTGGCCGAAATTTTGACCCCCTCCGATCTTCTTGAAACTCTGGATTCTGACAGAGGCCCACGAGACTTCGACCAGCGCGCAAAAATGGAGGCTCTAGACCCTTCCAGAGCCGAGATATCGGATGTCAAAGTTTTGACCTGAAAAAAAAACATAAGGGGTAACACTGTCGTTTTTGGCTGAAATTTTGACCCCCTCCGATCTTCTTGAAACTCTGGATTCTGACAGAGGGCCACGAGACTTCGACCAGCGCGCAAAAATGGAGGCTCTAGACCCTTCCAGAGCCGAGATATCGGATGTCAAAGTTTTGACCTGAAAAAAAAACATAAGGGGTAACACTGTCGTTTTTGGCCGAAATTTTGACCCCCTCCGATCTTCTTGAAACTCTGGATTCTGACAGAGGCCCACGAGACTTCGACCAGCGCGCAAAAATGGAGGCTCTAGACCCTTCCAGAGCCGAGATATCGGATGTCAAAGTTTTGACCTGAAAAAAAAACATAAGGGGTAACACTGTCGTTTTTGGCCGAAATTTTGACCCCCTCCAATCTTCTTGAAACTCTGGATTCTGACAGAGGGCCACGAGACTTCGACCAGCGCGCAAAAATGGAGGCTCTAGACCCTTCCAGAGCCGAGATATCGGATGTCAAAGTTTTGACCTCAAAAAAAAACATAAGGGGTAACACTGTCGTTTTTGGCCGAAATTTTGACCCCCTCCGATCTTCTTGAAACTCTGGATTCTGACAGAGGGCCACGAGACTTCGACCAGCGCGCAAAAATGGAGGCTCTAGACCCCTCCAGAGCCGAGATATCGGATGTCAAAGTTTTGACCTGAAAAAAAAAACATAAGGGGTAACACTGTCGTTTTTGGCCGAAATTTTGACCCCCTCCGATCTTCTTGAAACTCTGGATTCTGACAGAGGGCCACGAGACTTCGACCAGCGCGCAAAAATGGAGGCTCTAGACCCTTCCAGAGCCGAGATATCGGATGTCAAAGTTTTGACCTGAAAAAAAAAACATAAGGGGTAACACTGTCGTTTTTGGCCGAAATTTTGACCCCCTCCGATCTTCTTGAAACTCTGGATTCTGACAGAGGGCCACGAGACTTCGACCAGCGCGAAAAAATGGAGGCTCTAGACCCTTCCAGAGCCGAGATATCGGATGTCAAAGTTTTGACCTGAAAAAAAAAACATAAGGGGTAACACTGTCGTTTTTGCCCGAAATTTTGACCCCCTCCGATCTTCTTGAAACTCTGGATTCTGACAGAGGGCCACGAGACTTCGACCAGCGCGCAAAAATGGAGGCTCTAGACCCTTCCAGAGCCGACATATCGGATGTCAAAGTTTTGACCTGAAAAAAAAAAAACATAAGGGGTAACACTGTCGTTTTTGGCCAAAATTTTGACCCCCTCCGATCTTCTTGAAACTCTGGATTCTGACAGAGGGCTACGAGACCTCGACCAGCGCGCAAAAATGGAGGCTCTAGACCCTTCCAGAGTCGAGATATCGGATGTCAAAGTTTTGACCCGATAAAAATAACATAAGGGGTAACACTGTCGTTTTTGGCCGAAATTTTGACCCGCTCCAATCTTCTTGAAACTCTGGATTCTGACAGAGGGCCACGAGACTTCGACCAGCGCGCAAAAATGGAGGCTCTAGACCCTTCCAGAGCCGAGATATCGGATGTCAAAGTTTTGACCTGAAAAAAAAAACATAAGGGGTAACACTGTCGTTTTTGGCCGAAATTTTGACCCCCTCCGATCTTCTTGAAACTCTGGATTCTGACAGAGGGCCACGAGACTTCGACCAGCGCGCAAAAATGGAGGCTCTAGACCCTTCCAGAGCCGAGATATCGGATGTCAAAGTTTTGACCTGAAAAAAAAAACATAAGTGGTAACACTGTCGTTTTTGGCCGAAATTTTGACCCCCTCCGATCTTCTTGAAACTCTGGATTCTGACAGAGGGCCACGAGACTTCGACCAGTGCGCAAAAATGGAGGCTCTAGACCCTTCCAGAGCCGAGATATCGGATGTCAAAGTTTTGACTCGAAAAAAAAACATAAGGGGTAACACTGTCGTTTTTGGCCGAAATTTTGACCCCCTCCGATCTTCTTGAAACTCTGGATTCTGACAGAGGGCCACGAGACTTCGACCAGCACGCAAAAATGGAGGCTCTAGACCCTTCCAGAGCAGAGATATCGGATGTCAAAGTTTTGACCTGAAAAAAAAAAACATAAGGGGTAACACTGTCGTTTTTGGCCGAAATTTTGACCCCCTCCGATCTTCTTGAAACTCTGGATTCTGACAGAGGGCCACGAGACTTCGACCAGCGCGCAAAAAAATGGAGGCTCTAGACCCTTCCAGAGCCGAGATATCGGATGTCAAAGTTTTGACCTGAAAAAAAACATAAGGGGTAACACTGTCGTTTTTGGCCGAAATTTTGACCCCCTCCGATCTTCTTGAAACTCTGGATTCTGACAGAGGGCCACGAGACTTTGACCAGCGCGCAAAAATGGAGGCTCTAGACCCTTCCAGAGCCGAGATATCGGATGTCAAAGTTTTGACCTGAAAAAAAAAACATAAGGGGTAACACTGTCGTTTTTGGCCGAAATTTTGACCCCCTCCGATCTTCTTGAAACTCTGGATTCTGACAGAGGGCCACGAGACTTCGACCAGCGCGCAAAAATGGAGGCTCTAGACCCTTCCAGAGCCGAGATATCGGATGTCAAAGTTTTGACCTGAAAAAAAAAAACATAAGGGGTAACACTGTCGTTTTTGGCCGAAATTTTGACCCCCTCCGATCTTCTTGAAACTCTGGATTCTGACAGAGGGCCACGAGACTTCGACCAGCGCGCAAAAATGGAGGCTCTAGACCCTTCCAGAGCCGAGATATCGGATGTCAAAGTTTTGACCTGAAAAAAAAAACATAAGGGGTAACACTGTCGTTTTTGGCCGAAATTTTGACCCCCTCTGATCTTCTTGAAACTCTGGATTCTGACAGAGGGCCACGAGACTTCGACCAGCGCGCAAAAATGGAGGCTCTAGACCCTTCCAGAGCCGAGATATCGGATGTCAAAGTTTTGACCTGAAAAAAAAACATAAGGGGTAACACTGTCATTTTTGGCCGAAATTTTGACCCCCTCCGATCTTCTTGAAACTCTGGATTCTGACAGAGGGCCACGAGACTTCGACCAGCGCACAAAAATGGAGGCTCTAGACCCTTCCAGAGCCGAGATATCGGATGTCAAAGTTTTGACCTGAAAAAAAAACATAAGGGGTAACACTGTCGTTTTTGGCCGAAATTTTGACCCCCTCCGATCTTCTTGAAACTCTGGATTCTGACAGAGGGCCACGAGACTTCGACCAGCGCGCAAAAATGGAGGCTCTAGACCCTTCCAGAGCCGAGATATCGGATGTCAAAGTTTTGACCTGAAAAAAAAACATAAGGGGTAACACTGTCGTTTTTGGCCAAAATTTTGACCCCCTCCGATCTTCTTGAAACTCTGGATTCTGACAGAGGGCTACGAGACTTCGACCAGCGCGCAAAAATTGAGGCTCTAGACCCTTCCAGAGCCGAGATATCGGATGTCAAAGTTTTGACCCGAAAAAAAAAACATAAGGGGTAACACTGTCGTTTTTGGCCGAAATTTTGACCCCCTCCGATCTTCTTGAAACTCTGGATTCTGACAGAGGGCCACGAGACTTCGACCAGCGCGCAAAAATGGAGGCTCTAGACCCTTCCAGAGCCGAGATATCGGATGTCAAAGTTTTGACCCGGAAAAAAAACATAAGGGGTAACACTGTCGTTTTTGGCCGAAATTTTGACCCCCTCCGATCTTCTTGAAACTCTGGATTCTGACAGAGGGCCACGAGACTTCGACCAGCGCGCAAAAATGGAGGCTCTAGACCCTTCCAGAGCCGAGATATCGGATGTCAAAGTTTTGACCTGAAAAAAAAACATAAGGGGTAACACTGTCGTTTTTGGCCGAAATTTTGACCCCCTCCGATCTTCTTGAAACTCTGGATTCTGACAGAGGGCTACGAGACTTCGACCAGCGCGCAAAAATGGAGGCTCTAGACCTTTCCAGAGCCGAGATATCGGATGTCAAAGTTTTGACCTGAAAAAAAAAACATAAGGGGTAACACTGTCGTTTTTGGCCGAAATTTTGACCCCCTCCGATCTTCTTGAAACTCTGGATTCTGACAGAGGGCCACGAGACTTCGACCAGCGCGCAAAAATGGAGGCTCTAGACCCTTCCAGAGCCGAGATATCGGATGTCAAAGTTTTGACCCGGAAAAAAAACATAAGGGGTAACACTGTCGTTTTTGGCCGAAATTTTGACCCCCTCCGATCTTCTTGAAACTCTGGATTCTGACAGAGGGCCACGAGACTTCGACCAGCGCGCAAAAATGGAGGCTCTAGACCCTTCCAGAGCCGAGATATCGGATGTCAAAGTTTTGACCTGAAAAAAAAAAACATAAGGGGTAACACTGTCGTTTTTGGCCGAAATTTTGACCCCCTCCGATCTTCTTGAAACTCTGGATTCTGACAGAGGGCCACGAGACTTCGACCAGCGCGCAAAAATGGAGGCTCTAGACCCTTCCAGAGCCGAGATATCGGATGTCAAAGTTTTGACCTGAAAAAAAAAACATAAGGGGTAACACTGTCGTTTTTGGCCGAAATTTTGACCCCCTCCGATCTTCTTGAAACTCTGGATTCTGACAGAGGGCCACGAGACTTCGACCAGCGCGCAAAAATGGAGGCTCTAGACCCTTCCAGAGCCGAGATATCGGATGTCAAAGTTTTGACCTGAAAAAAAAAACATAAGGGGTAACACTGTCATTTTTGGCTGAAATTTTGACCCCCTCCGATCTTCTTGAAACTCTGGATTCTGACAGAGGGCCACGAGACTTCGACCAGCGCGCAAAAATGGAGGCTCTAGACCCTTCCAGAGCCGAGATATCGGATGTCAAAGTTTTGACCTGAAAAAAAAAACATAAGGGGTAACACTGTCGTTTTTGGCCAAAATTTTGACCCCCTCCGATCTTCTTGAAACTCTGGATTCTGACAGAGGGCTACGAGACTTCGACCAGCGCGCAAAAATGGAGGCTCTAGACCCTTCCAGAGCCGAGATATCGGATGTCAAAGTTTTGACCTGAAAAAAAAAAACATAAGGGGTAACACTGTCGTTTTTGGCCAAAATTTTGACCCCCTCCGATCTTCTTGAAACTCTGGATTCTGACAGAGGGCTACGAGACTTCGACCAGGGCGCAAAAATTGAGGCTCTAGACCCTTCCAGAGCCGAGATATCGGATGTCAAAGTTTTGACCCGAAAAAAAAACATAAGGGGTAACACTGTCGTTTTTGGCCGAAATTTTGACCCCCTCCGATCTTCTTGAAACTCTGGATTCTGACAGAGGGCCACGAGACTTCGACCAGCGCGCAAAAATGGAGGCTCTAGACCCTTCCAGAGCCGAGATATCGGATGTCAAAGTTTTGACCTGAAAAAAAAAAAACATAAGGGGTAACACTGTCGTTTTTGGCCGAAATTTTGACCCCCTCCGATCTTCTTGAAACTCTGGATTCTGACAGAGGGCCACGAGACTTCGACCAGTGCGCAAAAATGGAGGCTCTAGACCTTTCCAGAGCCGAGATATCGGATGTCAAAGTTTTGACCTGAAAAAAAACATAAGGGGTAACACTGTCGTTTTTGGCCAAAATTTTGACCCCCTCCGATCTTCTTGAAACTCTGGATTCTGGCAGAGGGCCACGAGACTTCGACCAGCACGCAAAAATGGAGGCTCTAGACCCTTCCAGAGCCGAGATATCGGATGTCAAAGTTTTGACCTGAAAAAAAAACATAAGGGGTAACACTGTCGTTTTTGGCCGAAATTTTGACCCCCTCCGATCTTCTTGAAACTCTGGATTCTGACAGAGGGCCACGAGACTTCGACCAGCGCGCAAAAATGGAGGCTCTAGACCCTTCCAGAGCCGAGATATCGGATGTCAAAGTTTTGACCTGAAAAAAAACATAAGGGGTAACACTGTCATTTTTGGCTGAAATTTTGACCCCCTCCGATCTTCTTGAAACTCTGGATTCTGACAGAGGGCCACGAGACTTCGACCAGCGCGCAAAAATGGAGTCTCTAGACCCTTCCAGAGCCGAGATATCGGATGTCAAAGTTTTGACCTGAAAAAAAAAAACATAAGGGGTAACACTGTCGTTTTTGGCCAAAATTTTGACCCCCTCCGATCTTCTTGAAACTCTGGATTCTGACAGAGGGCTACGAGACTTCGACCAGCGCGCAAAAATGGAGGCTCTAGACCCTTCCAGAGCCGAGATATCGGATGTCAAAGTTTTGACCTGAAAAAAAAACATAAGGGGTAACACTGTCGTTTTTGGCCAAAATTTTGACCCCCTCCGATCTTCTTGAAACTCTGGATTCTGACAGAGGGCTACGAGACTTCGACCAGCGCGCAAAAATTGAGGCTCTAGACCCTTCCAGAGCCGAGATATCGGATGTCAAAGTTTTGACCCGAAAAAAACATAAGGGGTAACACTGTCGTTTTTGGCCGAAATTTTGACCCCCTCCGATCTTCTTGAAACTCTGGATTCTGACAGAGGGCCACGAGACTTCGACCAGCGCGCAAAATGGAGGCTCTAGACCCTTCCAGAGCCGAGATATTGGATGTCAAAGTTTTGACCTGAAAAAAAAAAACATAAGGGGTAACACTGTCGTTTTTGGCCGAAATTTTGACCCCCTCCGATCTTCTTGAAACTCTGGATTCTGACAGAGGGCCACGAGACTTCGACCAGCGCGCAAAAATGGAGGCTCTAGACCCTTCCAGAGCCGAGATATCGGATGTCAAAGTTTTGACCCGAAAAAAAACATAAGGGGTAACACTGTCGTTTTTGGCCGAAATTTTGACCCTCTCCGATCTTCTTGAAACTCTGGATTCTGACAGAGGGCCACGAGACTTCGACCAGCGCGCAAAAATGGAGGCTCTAGACCCTTCCAGAGCCGAGATATCGGATGTCAAAGTTTTGACCTGAAAAAAAAACATAAGGGGTAACACTGTCGTTTTTGGCCGAAATTTTGACCCTCTCCGATCTTCTTGAAACTCTGGATTCTGACAGAGGGCCACGAGACTTCGACCAGCGCGCAAAAATGGAGGCTCTAGACCCTTCCAGAGCCGAGATATCGGATGTCAAAGTTTTGACCCGGAAAAAAAACATAAGGGGTAACACTGTCGTTTTTGGCCGAAATTTTGACCCCCTCCGATCTTCTTGAAACTCTGGATTCTGACAGAAGCCACGAGACTTCGACCAGCGCGCAAAAATGGAGGCTCTAGACCCTTCCAGAGCCGAGATATCGGATGTCAAAATTTTTGACCTGAAAAAAAAACATAAGGGGTAACACTGTCGTTTTTGGCTGAAATTTTGACCCCCTCCGATCTTCTTGAAACTCTGGATTCTGACAGAGGGCCACGAGACTTCGATCAGCGCGCAAAAATGGAGGCTCTAGACCCTTCCAGAGCCGAGATATCGGATGTCAAAGTTTTGACCTGAAAAAAAAACATAAGGGGTAACACTGTCGTTTTTGGCCGAAATTTTGACCCCCTCCGATCTTCTTGAAACTCTGGATTCTGACAGAGGCCCACGAGACTTCGACCAGCGCGCAAAAATGGAGGCTCTAGACCCTTCCAGAGCCGAGATATCGGATGTCAAAGTTTTGACCTGAAAAAAAAAAACATAAGGGGTAACACTGTCGTTTTTGGCCGAAATTTTGACCCCCTCCAATCTTCTTGAAACTCTGGATTCTGACAGAGGGCCACGAGACTTCGACCAGCGCGCAAAAATGGAGGCTCTAGACCCTTCCAGAGCCGAGATATCGGATGTCAAAGTTTTGACCTAAAAAAAAAACATAAGGGGTAACACTGTCGTTTTTGGCCGAAATTTTGACCCCCTCCGATCTTCTTGAAACTCTGGATTCTGACAGAGGGCCACGAGACTTCGACCAGCGCGCAAAAATGGAGGCTCTAGACCCTCCAGAGCCGAGATATCGGATGTCAAAGTTTTGACCTGAAAAAAAAAAACATAAGGGGTAACACTGTCGTTTTTGGCCGAAATTTTGACCCCCTCCGATTTTCTTGAAACTCTGGATTCTGACAGAGGGCCACGAGACTTCGACCAGCGCGCAAAAATGGAGGCTCTAGACCCTTCCAGAGCCGAGATATCGGATGTCAAAGTTTTGACCTGAAAAAAAAAACATAAGGGGTAACACTGTCGTTTTTGGCCGAAATTTTGACCCCCTCCGATCTTCTTGAAACTCTGGATTCTGACAGAGGGCCACGAGACTTCGACCAGCGCGCAAAAATGGAGGCTCTAGACCCTTCCAGAGCCGAGATATCGGATGTCAAAGTTTTGACCTGAAAAGAAAAACATAAGGGGTAACACTGTCGTTTTTGGCCGAAATTTTGACCCCCTCCGATCTTCTTGAAACTCTGGATTCTGACAGAGGGCCACGAGACTTCGACCAGCGCGCAAAAATGGAGGCTCTAGACCCTTCCAGAGCCGAGATATCGGATGTCAAAGTTTTGACCTGAAAAAAAACATAAGGGGTAACACTGTCGTTTTTGGCCGAAAATTTTGACCCCCTCCGATCTTCTTGAAACTCTGGATTCTGACAGAGGGCCACGAGACTTCGACCAGCGCGCAAAAATGGAGGCTCTAGACCCCTCCAGAGCCGAGATATCGGATGTCAAAGTTTTGACCTGAAAAAAAAAACATAAGGGGTAACACTGTCGTTTTTGGCCGAAATTTTGACCCCCTCCGATCTTCTTGAAACTCTGGATTCTGACAGAGGGCCACGAGACTTCGACCAGCGCGCAAAAATGGAGGCTCTAGACCCTTCCAGAGCCGAGATATCGGATGTCAAAGTTTTGACCTGAAAAAAAAACATAAGGGGTAACACTGTCGTTTTTGGCCGAAATTTTGACCCCCTCCGATCTTCTTGAAACTCTGGATTCTGACAGAGGGCCACGAGACTTTCGACCAGCGCGCAAAAATGGAGGCTCTAGACCCTTCCAGAGCCGAGATATCGGATGTCAAAGTTTTGACCTGAAAAAAAAAAACATAAGGGGTAACACTGTCGTTTTTGGCCGAAATTTTGACCCCCTCCGATCTTCTTGAAACTCTGGATTCTGACAGAGGGCCACGAGACTTCGACCAGCGCGCAAAAATGGAGGCTCTAGACCCTTCCAGAGCCGAGATATCGGATGTCAAAGTTTTGACCCGAAAAAAAAACATAAGGGGTAACACTGTCGTTTTTGGCCGAAATTTTGACCCTCTCCGATCTTCTTGAAACTCTGGATTCTGACAGAGGGCCACGAGACTTCGACCAGCGCGCAAAAATGGAGGCTCTAGACCCTTCCAGAGCCGAGATATCGGATGTCAAAGTTTTGACCCGAAAAAAAAACATAAGGGGTAACACTGTCGTTTTGGCCGAAATTTTGACCCCCTCCGATCTTCTTGAAACTCTTGATTCTGACAGAGGGCCACGAGACTTCGACCAGCGCGCAAAAATGGAGGCTCTAGACCCTTCCAGAGCCGAGATATCGGATGTCAAAGTTTTGACCTGAAAAAAAAAAACATAAGGGGTAACACTGTCGTTTTTGGCCGAAATTTTGACCCCCTCCGATCTTCTTGAAACTCTGGATTCTGACAGAGGGCCACGAGACTTCGACCAGCGCGCAAAAATGGAGGCACTAGACCCTTCCAGAGCCGAGATATCGGATGTCAAAGTTTTGACCCGAAAAAAAAACATAAGGGGTAACACTGTCGTTTTTGGCCGAAATTTTGACCCTCTCCGATCTTCTTGAAACTCTGGATTCTGACAGAGGGCCACGAGACTTCGACCAGCGCGCAAAAATGGAGGCTCTAGACCCTTCCAGAGCCGAGATATCGGATGTCAAAGTTTTGACCTGAAAAAAAAACATAAGGGGTAACACTGTCGTTTTTGGCCGAAATTTTGACCCTCTCCGATCTTCTTGAAACTCTGGATTCTGACAGAGGGCCACGAGACTTCGACCAGCGCGCAAAAATGGAGGCTCTAGACCCTTCCAGAGCCGAGATATCGGATGTCAAAGTTTTGACCCGGAAAAAAAACATAAGGGGTAACACTGTCGTTTTTGGACGAAATTTTGACCCCCTCCGATCTTCTTGAAACTCTGGATTCTGACAGAGGCCTACGAGACTTCGACCAGCGCGCAAAAATGGAGGCTCTAGACCCTTCCAGAGCCGAGATATCGGATGTCAAAGTTTTGACCTGAAAAAAAAAACATAAGGGGTAACACTGTCGTTTTTGGCTGAAATTTTGACCCCCTCCGATCTTCTTGAAACTCTGGATTCTGACAGAGGGCCACGAGACTTCGACCAGCGCGCAAAAATGGAGGCTCTAGACCCTTCCAGAGCCGAGATATCGGATGTCAAAGTTTTGACCTGAAAAAAAAACATAAGGGGTAACACTGTCGTTTTTGGCCGAAATTTTGACCCCCTCCGATCTTCTTGAAACTCTGGATTCTGACAGAGGCCCACGAGACTTCGACCAGCGCGCAAAAATGGAGGCTCTAGACCCTTCCAGAGCCGAGATATCGGATGTCAAAGTTTTGACCTGAAAAAAAAAAACATAAGGGGTAACACTGTCGTTTTTGGCCGAAATTTTGACCCCCTCCAATCTTCTTGAAACTCTGGATTCTGACAGAGGGCCACGAGACTTCGACCAGCGCGCAAAAATGGAGGCTCTAGACCCTTCCAGAGCCAAGATATCGGATGTCAAAGTTTTGACCTAAAAAAAAAACATAAGGGGTAACACTGTCGTTTTTGGCCGAAATTTTGACCCCCTCCGATCTTCTTGAAACTCTGGATTCTGACAGAGGGCCACGAGACTTCGACCAGCGCGCAAAAATGGAGGCTCTAGACCCTCCAGAGCCGAGATATCGGATGTCAAAGTTTTGACCTGAAAAAAAAAACATAAGGGGTAACACTGTCGTTTTTGGCCGAAATTTTGACCCCCTCCGATCTTCTTGAAACTCTGGATTCTGACAGAGGGCCACGAGACTTCGACCAGCGCGCAAAAATGGAGGCTCTAGACCCTTCCAGAGCCGAGATATCGGATGTCAAAGTTTTGACCTGAAAAAAAAACATAAGGGGTAACACTGTCGTTTTTGGCCGAAATTTTGACCCTCTCCGATCTTCTTGAAACTCTGGATTCTGACAGAGGGCCACGAGACTTCGACCAGCGCGCAAAAATGGAGGCTCTAGACCCTTCCAGAGCCGAGATATCGGATGTCAAAGTTTTGACCCGGAAAAAAAAACATAAGAGGTAACACTGTCGTTTTTGGCCGAAATTTTGACCCCCTCCGATCTTCTTGAAACTCTGGATTCTGACAGAGGGCCACGAGACTTCGACCAGCGCGCAAAATGGAGGCTCTAGACCCTTCCAGAGCCGAGATATCGGATGTCAAAGTTTTGACCCGAAAAAAAAAACATAAGGGGTAACACTGTCGTTTTTGGCCGAAATTTTGACCCTCTCCGATCTTCTTGAAACTCTGGATTCTGACAGAGGGCCACGAGACTTCGACCAGCGCGCAAAAATGGAGGCTCTAGACCCTTCCAGAGCCAAGATATCGGATGTCAAAGTTTTGACCTGAAAAAAAAAAACATAAGGGGTAACACTGTCGTTTTTGGCCGAAATTTTGACCCTCTCCGATCTTCTTGAAACTCTGGATTCTGACAGAGGGCCACGAGACTTCGACCAGCGCGCAAAAATGGAGGCTCTAGACCCTTCAGAGCCGAGATATCGGATGTCAAAGTTTTGACCCGGAAAAAAAAACATAAGGGGTAACACTGTCGTTTTTGGCCGAAATTTTGACCCCCTCCGATCTTCTTGAAACTCTGGATTCTGACAGAGGCCCACGAGACTTCGACCAGCGCGCAAAAATGGAGGCTCTAGACCCCTCCAGAGCCGAGATATCGGATGTCAAAGTTTTGACCTGAAAAAAAAAACATAAGGGGTAACACTGTCGTTTTTGGCTGAAATTTTGACCCCCTCCGATCTTCTTGAAACTCTGGATTCTGACAGAGGGCCACGAGACTTCGACCAGCGCGCAAAAATGGAGGCTCTAGACCCTTCCAGAGCCGAGATATCGGATGTCAAAGTTTTGACCTGAAAAAAAAACATAAGGGGTAACACTGTCGTTTTTGGCCGAAATTTTGACCCCCTCCGATCTTCTTGAAACTCTGGATTCTGACAGAGGGCCACGAGACTTCGACCAGCGCGCAAAAATGGAGGCTCTAGACCCTTCCAGAGCCGAGATATCGGATGTCAAAGTTTTGACCTGAAAAAAAAAACATAAGGGGTAACACTGTCGTTTTTGGCCGAAATTTTGACCCTCTCCGATCTTCTTGAAACTCTGGATTCTGACAGAGGGCCACGAGACTTCGACCAGCGCGCAAAAATGGAGGCTCTAGACCCTTCCAGAGCCGAGATATCGGATGTCAAAGTTTTGACCCGGAAAAAAAACATAAGGGGTAACACTGTCGTTTTTGGCCGAAATTTTGACCCCCTCCGATCTTCTTGAAACTCTGGATTCTGACAGAGGCCACGAGACTTCGACCAGCGCGCAAAAATGGAGGCTCTAGACCCTTCCAGAGCCGAGATATCGGATGTCAAAGTTTTGACCTGAAAAAAAAACATAAGGGGTAACACTGTCGTTTTTGGCTGAAATTTTGACCCCCTCCGATCTTCTTGAAACTCTGGATTCTGACAGAGGGCCACGAGACTTCGACCAGCGCGCAAAAATGGAGGCTCTAGACCCTTCCAGAGCCGAGATATCGGATGTCAAAGTTTTGACCTGAAAAAAAACATAAGGGGTAACACTGTCGTTTTTGGCCGAAATTTTGACCCCCTCCGATCTTCTTGAAACTCTGGATTCTGACAGAGGCCCACGAGACTTCGACCAGCGCGCAAAAATGGAGGCTCTAGACCCTTCCAGAGCCGAGATATCGGATGTCAAAGTTTTGACCTGAAAAAAAAAAACATAAGGGGTAACACTGTCGTTTTTGGCCGAAATTTTGACCCCCTCCAATCTTCTTGAAACTCTGGATTCTGACAGAGGGCCACGAGACTTCGACCAGCGCGCAAAAATGGAGGCTCTAGACCCTTCCAGAGCCGAGATATCGGATGTCAAAGTTTTGACCTAAAAAAAAAACATAAGGGGTAACACTGTCGTTTTTGGCCGAAATTTTGACCCCCTCCGATCTTCTTGAAACTCTGGATTCTGACAGAGGGCCACGAGACTTCGACCAGCGCGCAAAAATGGAGGCTCTAGACCCTTCCAGAGCCGAGATATCGGATGTCAAAGTTTTGACTTGAAAAAAAAAACATAAGGGGTAACACTGTCGTTTTTGGCCGAAATTTTGACCCCCTCCGATCTTCTTGAAACTCTGGATTCTGACAGAGGGCCACGAGACTTCGACCAGCGCACAAAAATGGAGGCTCTAGACCCTTCCAGAGCCGAGATATCGGATGTCAAAGTTTTGACCTGAAAAAAAAAACATAAGGGGTAACACTGTCGTTTTTGGCCGAAATTTTGACCCCCTCCGATCTTCTTGAAACTCTGGATTCTGACAGAGGGCCACGAGACTTCGACCAGCGCGCAAAAATGGAGGCTCTAGACCCTTCCAGAGCCGAGATATCGGATGTCAAAGTTTTGACCTGAAAAAAAAACATAAGGGGTAACACTGTCGTTTTTGGCCAAAATTTTGACCCCCTCCGATCTTCTTGAAACTCTGGATTCTGACAGAGGGCTACGAGACTTCGACCAGCGCGCAAAAATTGAGGCTCTAGACCCTTCCAGAGCCGAGATATCGGATGTCAAAGTTTTGACCCGAAAAAAAAAACATAAGGGGTAACACTGTCGTTTTTGGCCGAAATTTTGACCCCCTCCGATCTTCTTGAAACTCTGGATTCTGACAGAGGGCCACGAGACTTCGACCAGCGCGCAAAAATGGAGGCTCTAGACCCTTCCAGAGCCGAGATATCGGATGTCAAAGTTTTGACCTGAAAAAAAAACCATAAGGGGTAACACTGTCGTTTTTGGCCGAAATTTTGACCCCCTCCGATCTTCTTGAAACTCTGGATTCTGACAGAGGGCCACGAGACTTCGACCAGTGCGCAAAAATGGAGGCTCTACACCTTTCCAGAGCCGAGATATCGGATGTCAAAGTTTTGACCTGAAAAAAAAACATAAGGGGTAACACTGTCGTTTTTGGCCAAAATTTTGACCCCCTCCGATCTTCTTGAAACTCTGGATTCTGGCAGAGGGCCACGAGACTTCGACCAGCACGCAAAAATGGAGGCTCTAGACCCTTCCAGAGCCGAGATATCGGATGTCAAAGTTTTGACCTGAAAAAAAAACATAAGGGGTAACACTGTCATTTTTGGCCGAAATTTTGACCCCCTCCGATCTTCTTGAAACTCTGGATTCTGACAGAGGGCCACGAGACTTCGACCAGCGCGCAAAAATGGAGGCTCTAGACCCTTCCAGAGCCGAGATATCGGATGTCAAAGTTTTGACCTGAAAAAAAAAACATAAGGGGTAACACTGTCGTTTTTGGCCGAAATTTTGACCCCCTCCGATCTTCTTGAAACTCTGGATTCTGACAGAGGGCCACGAGACTTCGACCAGCGCACAAAAATGGAGGCTCTAGACCCTTCCAGAGCCGAGATATCGGATGTCAAAGTTTTGACCTGAAAAAAAAACATAAGGGGTAACACTGTCGTTTTTGGCCGAAATTTTGACCCCCTCCGATCTTCTTGAAACTCTGGATTCTGACAGAGGGCCAGGAGACTTCGACCAGCGCGCAAAAATGGAGGCTCTAGACCCTTCCAGAGCCGAGATATCGGATGTCAAAGTTTTGACCTGAAAAAAAAACATAAGGGGTAACACTGTCGTTTTTGGCCAAAATTTTGACCCCCTCCGATCTTCTTGAAACTCTGGATTCTGACAGAGGGCTACGAGACTTCGACCAGCGCGCAAAAATTGAGGCTCTAGACCCTTCCAGAGCCGAGATATCGGATGTCAAAGTTTTGACCCGAAAAAAAAAACATAAGGGGTAACACTGTCGTTTTTGGCCGAAATTTTGACCCCCTCCGATCTTCTTGAAACTCTGGATTCTGACAGAGGGCCACGAGACTTCGACCAGCGCGCAAAAATGGAGGCTCTAGACCCTTCCAGAGCCGAGATATCGGATGTCAAAGTTTTGACCTGAAAAAAAACCATAAGGGGTAACACTGTCGTTTTTGGCCGAAATTTTGACCCCCTCCGATCTTCTTGAAACTCTGGATTCTGACAGAGGGCCACGAGACTTCGACCAGTGCGCAAAAATGGAGGCTCTACACCTTTCCAGAGCCGAGATATCGGATGTCAAAGTTTTGACCTGAAAAAAAAACATAAGGGGTAACACTGTCGTTTTTGGCCAAAATTTTGACCCCCTCCGATCTTCTTGAAACTCTGGATTCTGGCAGAGGGCCACGAGACTTCGACCAGCACGCAAAAATGGAGGCTCTAGACCCTTCCAGAGCCGAGATATCGGATGTCAAAGTTTTGACCTGAAAAAAAAACATAAGGGGTAACACTGTCGTTTTTGGCCGAAATTTTGACCCCCTCCGATCTTCTTGAAACTCTGGATTCTGACAGAGGGCCACGAGACTTCGACCAGCGCGCAAAAATGGAGGCTCTAGACCCTTCCAGAGCCGAGATATCGGATGTCAAAGTTTTGACCCGAAAAAAAAACATAAGGGGTAACACTGTCGTTTTTGGCCGAAATTTTGACCCTCTCCGATCTTCTTGAAACTCTGGATTCTGACAGAGGGCCACGAGACTTCGACCAGCGCGCAAAAATGGAGGCTCTAGACCCTTCCAGAGCCGAGATATCGGATGTCAAAGTTTTGACCTGAAAAAAAAACATAAGGGGTAACACTGTCGTTTTTGGCCGAAATTTTGACCCTCTCCGATCTTCTTGAAACTCTGGATTCTGACAGAGGGCCACGAGACTTCGACCAGCGCGCAAAAATGGAGGCTCTAGACCCTTCCAGAGCCGAGATATCGGATGTCAAAGTTTTGACCCGGAAAAAAAACATAAGGGGTAACACTGTCGTTTTTGGCCGAAATTTTGACCCCCTCCGATCTTCTTGAAACTCTGGATTCTGACAGAGGCCCACGAGACTTCGACCAGCGCGCAAAAATGGAGGCTCTAGACCCTTCCAGAGCCGAGATATCGGATGTCAAAGTTTTGACCTGAAAAAAAAACATAAGGGGTAACACTGTCGTTTTTGGCTGAAATTTTGACCCCCTCCGATCTTCTTGAAACTCTGGATTCTGACAGAGGGCCACGAGACTTCGACCAGCGCGCAAAAATGGAGGCTCTAGACCCTTCCAGAGCCGAGATATCGGATGTCAAAGTTTTGACCTGAAAAAAAAAACATAAGGGGTAACACTGTCGTTTTTGGCCGAAATTTTGACCCCCTCCGATCTTCTTGAAACTCTGGATTCTGACAGAGGCCCACGAGACTTCGACCAGCGCGCAAAAATGGAGGCTCTAGACCCTTCCAGAGCCGAGATATCGGATGTCAAAGTTTTGACCTGAAAAAAAAAACCATAAGGGGTAACACTGTCGTTTTTGGCCGAAATTTTGACCCCCTCCAATCTTCTTGAAACTCTGGATTCTGACAGAGGGCCACGAGACTTCGACCAGCGCGCAAAAATGGAGGCTCTAGACCCTTCCAGAGCCGAGATATCGGATGTCAAAGTTTTGACCTAAAAAAAAAACATAAGGGGTAACACTGTCGTTTTTGGCCGAAATTTTGACCCCCTCCGATCTTCTTGAAACTCTGGATTCTGACAGAGGGCCACGAGACTTCGACCAGCGCGCAAAAATGGAGGCTCTAGACCCTTCCAGAGCCGAGATATCGGATGTCAAAGTTTTGACCTGAAAAAAAAAACATAAGGGGTAACACTGTCGTTTTTGGCCGAAATTTTGACCCCCTCCGATCTTCTTGAAACTCTGGATTCTGACAGAGGGCCACGAGACTTCGACCAGCGCACAAAAATGGAGGCTCTAGACCCTTCCAGAGCCGAGATATCGGATGTCAAAGTTTTGACCTGAAAAAAAACATAAGGGGTAACACTGTCGTTTTTGGCCGAAATTTTGACCCCCTCCGATCTTCTTGAAACTCTGGATTCTGACAGAGGGCCACGAGACTTCGACCAGCGCGCAAAAATGGAGGCTCTAGACCCTTCCAGAGCCGAGTAATCGGATGTCAAAGTTTTGACCTGAAAAAAAAACATAAGGGGTAACACTGTCGTTTTTGGCCAAAATTTTGACCCCCTCCGATCTTCTTGAAACTCTGGATTCTGACAGAGGGCTACGAGACTTCGACCAGCGCGCAAAAATTGAGGCTCTAGACCCTTCCAGAGCCGAGATATCGGATGTCAAAGTTTTGACCCGAAAAAAAAAACATAAGGGGTAACACTGTCGTTTTTGGCCGAAATTTTGACCCCCTCCGATCTTCTTGAAACTCTGGATTCTGACAGAGGGCCACGAGACTTCGACCAGCGCGCAAAAATGGAGGCTCTAGACCCTTCCAGAGCCGAGATATCGGATGTCAAAGTTTTGACCTGAAAAAAAACCATAAGGGGTAACACTGTCGTTTTTGGCCGAAATTTTGACCCCCTCCGATCTTCTTGAAACTCTGGATTCTGACAGAGGGCCACGAGACTTCGACCAGTGCGCAAAAATGGAGGCTCTACACCTTTCCAGAGCCGAGATATCGGATGTCAAAGTTTTGACCTGAAAAAAAAACATAAGGGGTAACACTGTCGTTTTTGGCCAAAATTTTGACCCCCTCCGATCTTCTTGAAACTCTGGATTCTGGCAGAGGGCCACGAGACTTCGACCAGCACGCAAAAATGGAGGCTCTAGACCCTTCCAGAGCCGAGATATCGGATGTCAAAGTTTTGACCTGAAAAAAAAACATAAGGGGTAACACTGTCGTTTTTGGCCGAAATTTTGACCCCCTCCGATCTTCTTGAAACTCTGGATTCTGACAGAGGGCCACGAGACTTCGACCAGCGCGCAAAAATGGAGGCTCTAGACCCTTCCAGAGCCGAGATATCGGATGTCAAAGTTTTGACCTGAAAAAAAAACATAAGGGGTAACACTGTCGTTTTTGGCCAAAATTTTGACCCCCTCCGATCTTCTTGAAACTCTGGATTCTGACAGAGGGCTACGAGACTTCGACCAGCGCGCAAAAATGGAGGCTCTAGACCCTTCCAGAGCCGAGATATCGGATGTCAAAGTTTTGACCCGAAAAAAAAAACATAAGGGGTAACACTGTCGTTTTTGGCCGAAATTTTGACCCCCTCCGATCTTCTTGAAACTCTGGATTCTGACAGAGGGCCACGAGACTTCGACCAGTGCGCAAAAATGGAGGCTCTAGACCCTTCCAGAGCCGAGATATCGGATGTCAAAGTTTTGACCTGAAAAAAAAACATAAGGGGTAACACTGTCATTTTTGGCTGAAATTTTGACCCCCTCCGATCTTCTTGAAACTCTGGATTCTGACAGAGGGCCACGAGACTTCGACCAGCGCACAAAAATGGAGGCTCTAGACCCTTCCAGAGCCGAGATATCGGATGTCAAAGTTTTGACCTGAAAAAAAAAAACATAAGGGGTAACACTGTCGTTTTTGGCCAAAATTTTGACCCCCTCCGATCTTCTTGAAACTCTGGATTCTGACAGAGGGCTACGAGACTTCGACCAGCGCGCAAAAATGGAGGCTCTAGACCCTTCCAGAGCCGAGATATCGGATGTCAAAGTTTTGACCTGAAAAAAAAACATAAGGGGTAACACTGTCGTTTTTGGCCAAAATTTTGACCCCCTCCGATCTTCTTGAAACTCTGGATTCTGACAGAGGGCTACGAGACTTCGACCAGCACGCAAAAATTGAGGCTCTAGACCCTTCCAGAGCCGAGATATCGGATGTCAAAGTTTTGACCCGAAAAAAAAACATAAGGGGTAACACTGTCGTTTTTGGACGAAATTTTGACCCCCTCCGATCTTCTTGAAACTCTGGATTCTGACAGAGGGCCACGAGACTTCGACCAGCGCGCAAAAATGGAGGCTCTAGACCCTTCCAGAGCCGAGATATCGGATGTCAAAGTTTTGACCTGAAAAAAAACCATAAGGGGTAACACTGTCGTTTTTGGCCGAAATTTTGACCCCCTCCGATCTTCTTGAAACTCTGGATTCTGACAGAGGGCCACGAGACTTCGACCAGTGCGCAAAAATGGAGGCTCTAGACCTTTCCCGAGCCGAGATATCGGATGTCAAAGTTTTGACCTGAAAAAAAAACATAAGGGGTAACACTGTCGTTTTTGGCCAAAATTTTGACCCCCTCCGATCTTCTTGAAACTCTGGATTCTGGCAGAGGGCCACGAGACTTCGACCAGCACGCAAAAATGGAGGCTCTAGACCCTTCCAGAGCCGAGATATCGGATGTCAAAGTTTTGACCTGAAAAAAAAACATAAGGGGTAACACTGTCGTTTTTGGCCGAAATTTTGACCCCCTCCGATCTTCTTGAAACTCTGGATTCTGACAGAGGCCCACGAGACTTCGACCAGCGCGCAAAAATGGAGGCTCTAGACCCTTCCAGAGCCGAGATATCGGATGTCAAAGTTTTGACCTGAAAAAAAAACATAAGGGGTAACACTGTCGTTTTTGGCCGAAATTTTGACCCCCTCCAATCTTCTTGAAACTCTGGATTCTGACAGAGGGCCACGAGACTTCGACCAGCGCGCAAAAATGGAGGCTCTAGACCCTTCCAGAGCCGAGATATCGGATGTCAAAGTTTTGACCTCAAAAAAAAAAACATAAGGGGTAACACTGTCGTTTTTGGCCGAAATTTTGACCCCCTCCGATCTTCTTGAAACTCTGGATTCTGACAGAGGGCCACGAGACTTCGACCAGCGCGCAAAAATGGAGGCTCTAGACCCCTCCAGAGCCGAGATATCGGATGTCAAAGTTTTGACCTGAAAAAAAAACATAAGGGGTAACACTGTCGTTTTTGGCCGAAATTTTGACCCCCTCCGATCTTCTTGAAACTCTGGATTCTGACAGAGGGCCACGAGACTTCGACCAGCGCGCAAAAATGGAGGCTCTAGACCCTTCCAGAGCCGAGATATCGGATGTCAAAGTTTTGACCTGAAAAAAAAAAACATAAGGGGTAACACTGTCGTTTTTGGCCGAAATTTTGACCCCCTCCGATCTTCTTGAAACTCTGGATTCTGACAGAGGGCCACGAGACTTCGACCAGCGCGCAAAAATGGAGGCTCTAGACCCTTCCAGAGCCGAGATATCGGATGTCAAAGTTTTGACCTGAAAAAAAAAACATAAGGGGTAACACTGTCGTTTTTGGCCGAAATTTTGACCCCCTCCGATCTTCTTGAAACTCTGGATTCTGACAGAGGGCCACGAGACTTCGACCAGCGCGCAAAAATGGAGGCTCTAGACCCTTCCAGAGCCGAGATATCGGATGTCAAAGTTTTGACCTGAAAAAAAAACATAAGGGGTAACACTGTCGTTTTTGCCCGAAATTTTGACCCCCTCCGATCTTCTTGAAACTCTGGATTCTGACAGAGGGCCACGAGACTTCGACCAGCGCGCAAAAATGGAGGCTCTAGACCCTTCCAGAGCCGACATAACGGATGTCAAAGTTTTGACCTGAAAAAAAAAACATAAGGGGTAACACTGTCGTTTTTGGCCAAAATTTTGACCCCCTCTGATCTTCTTGAAACTCTGGATTCTGACAGAGGGCTACGAGACCTCGACCAGCGCGCAAAAATGGAGGCTCTAGACCCTTCCAGAGTCGAGATATCGGATGTCAAAGTTTTGACCCGAAAAAAATAACATAAGGGGTAACACTGTCGTTTTTGGCCGAAATTTTGACCCCCTCCGATCTTCTTGAAACTCTGGATTCTGACAGAGGGCCACGAGACTTCGACCAGCGCGCAAAAATGGAGGCTCTAGACCCTTCCAGAGCCGAGATATCGGATGTCAAAGTTTTGACCTGAAAAAAAAACATAAGGGGTAACACTGTCGTTTTTGGCCGAAATTTTGACCCCCTCCGATCTTCTTGAAACTCTGGATTCTGACAGAGGGCCACGAGACTTCGACCAGCGCGCAAAAATGGAGGCTCTAGACCCTTCCAGAGCCGAGATATCGGATGTCAAAGTTTTGACCTGAAAAAAAAAAACATAAGTGGTAACACTGTCGTTTTTGGCCGAAATTTTGACCCCCTCCGATCTTCTTGAAACTCTGGATTCTGACAGAGGGCCACGAGACTTCGACCAGTGCGCAAAAATGGAGGCTCTAGACCCTTCCAGAGCCGAGATATCGGATGTCAAAGTTTTGACTCGAAAAAAAAAACATAAGGGGTAACACTGTCGTTTTTGGCCGAAATTTTGACCCCCTCCGATCTTCTTGAAACTCTGGATTCTGACAGAGGGCCACGAGACTTCGACCAGCACGCAAAAATGGAGGCTCTAGACCCTTCCAGAGCAGAGATATCGGATGTCAAAGTTTTGACCTGAAAAAAAAAACATAAGGGGTAACACTGTCGTTTTTGGCCGAAATTTTGACCCCCTCCGATCTTCTTGAAACTCTGGATTCTGACAGAGGCCCACGAGACTTCGACCAGCGCGCAAAAATGGAGGCTCTAGACCCTTCCAGAGCCAAGATATCGGATGTCAAAGTTTTGACCCGAAAAAAAAACATAAGGGGTAACACTGTCGTTTTTGGCCGAAATTTTGACCCTCTCCGATCTTCTTGAAACTCTGGATTCTGACAGAGGGCCACGAGACTTCGACCAGCGCGCAAAAATGGAGGCTCTAGACCCTTCCAGAGCCGAGATATCGGATGTCAAAGTTTTGACCTGAAAAAAAACATAAGGGGTAACACTGTCGTTTTTGGCCGAAATTTTGACCCCCTCCGATCTTCTTGAAACTCTGGATTCTGACAGAGGGCCACGAGACTTTGACCAGCGCGCAAAAATGGAGGCTCTAGACCCTTCCAGAGCCGAGATATCGGATGTCAAAGTTTTGACCTGAAAAAAAAACATAAGGGGTAACACTGTCGTTTTTGGCCGAAATTTTGACCCCCTCCGATCTTCTTGAAACTCTGGATTCTGACAGAGGGCCACGAGACTTCGACCAGCGCGCAAAAATGGAGGCTCTAGACCCTTCCAGAGCCGAGATATCGGATGTCAAAGTTTTGACCTGAAAAAAAAAACATAAGGGGTAACACTGTCATTTTTGGCCGAAATTTTGACCCCCTTCGATCTTCTTGAAACTCTGGATTCTGACAGAGGGCCACGAGACTTCGACCAGCGCACAAAAATGGAGGCTCTAGACCCTTCCAGAGCCGAGATATCGGATGTCAAAGTTTTGACCTGAAAAAAAACATAAGGGGTAACACTGTCGTTTTTGGCCGAAATTTTGACCCCCTCCGATCTTCTTGAAACTCTGGATTCTGACAGAGGGCCACGAGACTTCGACCAGCACGCAAAAATGGAGGCTCTAGACCCTTCCAGAGCCGAGATATCGGATGTCAAAGTTTTGACCCGAAAAAAAAAACATAAGGGGTAACACTGTCGTTTTTGGCCGAAATTTTGACCCCCTCCGATCTTCTTGAAACTCTGGATTCTGACAGAGGGCCACGAGACTTCGACCAGCGCGCAAAAATGGAGGCTCTAGACCCTTCCAGAGCCGAGATATCGGATGTCAAAGTTTTGACCTGAAAAAAAACCATAAGGGGTAACACTGTCGTTTTTGGCCGAAATTTTGACCCCCTCCGATCTTCTTGAAACTCTGGATTCTGACAGAGGGCCACGAGACTTCGACCAGTGCGCAAAAATGGAGGCTCTAGACCTTTCCAGAGCCGAGATATCGGATGTCAAAGTTTTGACCTGAAAAAAAAACATAAGGGGTAACACTGTCGTTTTTGGCCAAAATTTTGACCCCCTCCGATCTTCTTGAAACTCTGGATTCTGGCAGAGGGCCACAAGACTTCGACCAGCACGCAAAAATGGAGGCTCTAGACCCTTCCAGAGCCGAGATATCGGATGTCAAAGTTTTGACCTGAAAAAAAAAACATAAGGGGTAACACTGTCGTTTTTGGCCGAAATTTTGACCCCCTCCGATCTTCTTGAAACTCTGGATTCTGACAGAGGGCCACGAGACTTCGACCAGCGCGCAAAAATGGAGGCTCTAGACCCTTCCAGAGCCGAGATATCGGATGTCAAAGTTTTGACCCGGAAAAAAAACATAAGGGGTAACACTGTCGTTTTTGGCCGAAATTTTGACCCCCTCCGATCTTCTTGAAACTCTGGATTCTGACAGAGGGCCACGAGACTTCGACCAGTGCGCAAAAATGGAGGCTCTAGACCTTTCCAGAGCCGAGATATCGGATGTCAAAGTTTTGACCTGAAAAAAAAACATAAGGGGTAACACTGTCGTTTTTGGCCGAAATTTTGACCCCCTCCGATCTTCTTGAAACTCTGGATTCTGACAGAGGGCCACGAGACTTCGACCAGCGCGCAAAAATGGAGGCTCTAGACCCTTCCAGAGCCGAGATATCGGATGTCAAAGTTTTGACCCGGAAAAAAAACATAAGGGGTAACACTGTCGTTTTTGGCCGAAATTTTGACCCCCTCCGATCTTCTTGAAACTCTGGATTCTGACAGAGGGCCACGAGACTTCGACCAGCGCGCAAAAATGGAGGCTCTAGACCCTTCCAGAGCCGAGATATCGGATGTCAAAGTTTTGACCTGAAAAAAAAAACATAAGGGGTAACACTGTCGTTTTTGGCCGAAATTTTGACCCCCTCCGATCTTCTTGAAACTCTGGATTCTGACAGAGGGCCACGAGACTTCGACCAGCGCGCAAAAATGGAGGCTCTAGACCCTTCCAGAGCCGAGATATCGGATGTCAAAGTTTTGACCCGGAAAAAAAAACATAAGGGGTAACACTGTCGTTTTTGGCCGAAATTTTGACCCCCTCCGATCTTCTTGAAACTCTGGATTCTGACAGAGGGCCACGAGACTTTGACCAGAGCGCAAAAATGGAGGCTCTAGACCCTTCCAGAGCCGAGAAATCGGATGTCAAAGTTTTGACCTGAAAAAAAACATAAGGGGTAACACTGTCGTTTTTGGCCGAAATTTTGACCCCCTCCGATCTTCTTGAAACTCTGGATTCTGACAGAGGGCCACGAGACTTCGACCAGAGCGCAAAAATGGAGGCTCTAGACCCTTCCAGAGCCGAGATATCGGATGTCAAAGTTTTGACCTGAAAAAAAACATAAGGGGTAACACTGTCGTTTTTGGCCGAAATTTTGACCCCCTCCGATCTTCTTGAAACTCTGGATTCTGACAGAGGGCCACGAGACTTCGACCAGCGCGCAAAAATGGAGGCTCTAGACCCTTCCAGAGCCGAGATATCGGATGTCAAAGTTTTGACCTGGAAAAAAAAACATAAGGGGTAACACTGTCGTTTTTGGCCGAAATTTTGACCCCCTCCGATCTTCTTGAAACTCTGGATTCTGACATAGGCCCACGAGACTTCGACCAGCGCGCAAAAATGGAGGCTCTAGACCCTTCCAGAGCCGAGATATCGGATGTCAAAGTTTTGACCCGAAAAAAAAACATAAGGGGTAACACTGTCGTTTTTGGCCAAAATTTTGACCCCCTCCGATCTTCTTGAAACTCTGGATTCTGACAGAGGGCCACAAGACTTCGACCAGCGCGCAAAAATGGAGGCTCTAGACCCTTCCAGAGCCGAGATATCGGATGTCAAAGTTTTGACCTGAAAAAAAAACATAAGGGGTAACACTGTCGTTTTTGGCCGAAATTTTGACCCCCTCCGATCTTCTTGAAACTCTGGATTCTGACAGAGGGCCACGAGACTTCGACCAGCGCGCAAAAATGGAGGCTCTAGACCCTTCCAGAGCCGAGATATCGGATGTCAAAGTTTTGACCTGAAAAAAAAAACATAAGGGGTAACACTGTCGTTTTTGGCCGAAATTTTGACCCCCTCCGATCTTCTTGAAACTCTGGATTCTGAAAGAGGGCCACGAGACTTCGACCAGCGCGCAAAAATGGAGGCTCTAGACCCTTCCAGAGCCGAGATATCGGATGTCAAAGTTTTGACCCGAAAAAAAAACATAAGGGGTAACACTGTCGTTTTTGGCCGAAATTTTGACCCTCTCCGATCTTCTTGAAACTCTGGATTCTGACAGAGGGCCACGAGACTTTGACCAGCGCGCAAAAATGGAGGCTCTAGACCCTTCCAGAGCCGAGATATCGGATGTCAAAGTTTTGACCCGGAAAAAAAAACATAAGGGGTAACACTGTCGTTTTTGGCCGAAATTTTGACCCCCTCCGATCTTCTTGAAACTGTGGATTCTGACAGAGGCCCACGAGACTTCGACCAGTGCGCAAAAATGGAGGCTCTAGACCCTTCCAGAGCCGAGATATCGGATGTCAAAGTTTTGACCTGAAAAAAAAACATAAGGGGTAACACTGTCGTTTTTGGCCGAAATTTTGACCCCCTCCGATCTTCTTGAAACTCTGGATTCTGACAGAGGGCCACGAGACTTCGACCAGCGCGCAAAAATGGAGGCTCTAGACCCTTCCAGAGCCGAGATATCGGATGTCAAAGTTTTGACCTGAAAAAAAAAACATAAGGGGTAACACTGTCGTTTTTGGCCAAAATTTTGACCCCCTCCGATCTTCTTGAAACTCTGGATTCTGGCAGAGGGCCACGAGACTTCGACCAGCGCGCAAAAATGGAGGCTCTAGACCCTTCCAGAGCCGAGATATCGGATGTCAAAGTTTTGACCTGAAAAAAAACATAAGGGGTAACACTGTCGTTTTTGGCCGAAATTTTAACCCCCTCCGATCTTCTTGAAACTCTGGATTCTGACAGAGGCCCACGAGACTTCGACCAGCGCGCAAAAATGGAGGCTCTAGACCCTTCCAGAGCCGAGATATCGGATGTCAAAGTTTTGACCTGAAAAAAAAAACATAAGGGGTAACACTGTCGTTTTTGGCCAAAATTTTGACCCCCTCCGATCTTCTTGAAACTCTGGATTCTGGCAGAGGGCCACGAGACTTCGACCAGCGCGCAAAAATGGAGGCTCTACACCCTTCCAGAGCCGAGATATCGGATGTCAAAGTTTTGACCTGAAATAAAAACATAAGGGGTAACACTGTCGTTTTTGGCCGAAATTTTGACCCCCTCCGATCTTCTTGAAACTCTGGTTTCTGGCAGAGGGCCACGAGACTTCGACCAGCGCGCAAAAATGGAGGCTCTAGACCCTTCCAGAGCCGAGATATTGGATGTCAAAGTTTTGACCTGAAAAAAAAACATAAGGGGTAACACTGTCGTTTTTGGCCGAAATTTTGACCCCCTCCGATCTTCTTGAAACTGTGGATTCTGACAGAGGCCCACGAGACTTCGACCAGTGCGCAAAAATGGAGGCTCTAGACCCTTCCAGAGCCGAGATATCGGATGTCAAAGTTTTGACCTGAAAAAAAAACATAAGGGGTAACACTGTCGTTTTTGGCCGAAATTTTGACCCCCTCCGATCTTCTTGAAACTCTGGATTCTGACAGAGGGCCACGAGACTTCGACCAGCGCGCAAAAATGGAGGCTCTAGACCCTTCCAGAGCCGAGATATCGGATGTCAAAGTTTTGACCTGAAAAAAAAAAACATAAGGGGTAACACTGTCGTTTTTGGCCAAAATTTTGACCCCCTCCGATCTTCTTGAAACTCTGGATTCTGGCAGAGGGCCACGAGACTTCGACCAGCGCGCAAAAATGGAGGCTCTAGACCCTTCCAGAGCCGAGATATCGGATGTCAAAGTTTTGACCTGAAAAAAAACATAAGGGGTAACACTGTCGTTTTTGGCCGAAATTTTAACCCCCTCCGATCTTCTTGAAACTCTGGATTCTGACAGAGGCCCACGAGACTTCGACCAGCGCGCAAAAATGGAGGCTCTAGACCCTTCCAGAGCCGAGATATCGGATGTCAAAGTTTTGACCTGAAAAAAAAAACATAAGGGGTAACACTGTCGTTTTTGGCCAAAATTTTGACCCCCTCCGATCTTCTTGAAACTCTGGATTCTGGCAGAGGGCCACGAGACTTCGACCAGCGCGCAAAAATGGAGGCTCTAGACCCTTCCAGAGCCGAGATATCGGATGTCAAAGTTTTGACCTGAAAAAAAAACATAAGGGGTAACACTGTCGTTTTTGGCCGAAATTTTAACCCCCTCCGATCTTCTTGAAACTCTGGATTCTGACAGAGGCCCACGAGACTTCGACCAGCGCGCAAAAATGGAGGCTCTAGACCCTTCCAGAGCCGAGATATCGGATGTCAAAGTTTTGACCCGAAAAAAAAACATAAGGGGTAACACTGTCGTTTTTGGCCAAAATTTTGACCCCCTCCGATCTTCTTGAAACTCTGGATTCTGACAGAGGGCCACGAGACTTCGACCAGCGCGCAAAAATGGAGGCTCTAGACCCTTCCAGAGCCGAGATATCGGATGTCAAAGTTTTGACCTGAAAAAAAAACATAAGGGGTAACACTGTCGTTTTTGGCCGAAATTTTGACCCCCTCCGATCTTCTTGAAACTCTGGATTCTGACAGAGGGCCACGAGACTTCGACCAGCGCGCAAAAATGGAGGCTCTAGACCCTTCCAGAGCCGAGATATCGGATGTCAAAGTTTTGACCTGAAAAAAAAAACATAAGGGGTAACACTGTCGTTTTTGGCCGAAATTTTGACCCCCTCCGATCTTCTTGAAACTCTGGATTCTGAAAGAGGGCCACGAGACTTCATACAGCGCGCAAAAATGGAGGCTCTAGACCCTTCCAGAGCCGAGATATCGGATGTCAAAGTTTTGACCCGAAAAAAAAACATAAGGGGTAACACTGTCGTTTTTGGCCGAAATTTTGACCCTCTCCGATCTTCTTGAAACTCTGGATTCTGACAGAGGGCCACGAGACTTTGACCAGCGCGCAAAAATGGAGGCTCTAGACCCTTCCAGAGCCGAGATATCGGATGTCAAAGTTTTGACCCGGAAAAAAAAACATAAGGGGTAACACTGTCGTTTTTGGCCGAAATTTTGACCCCCTCCGATCTTCTTGAAACTGTGGATTCTGACAGAGGCCCACGAGACTTCGACCAGTGCGCAAAAATGGAGGCTCTAGACCCTTCCAGAGCCGAGATATCGGATGTCAAAGTTTTGACCTGAAAAAAAAAACATAAGGGGTAACACTGTCGTTTTTGGCCGAAATTTTGACCCCCTCCGATCTTCTTGAAACTCTGGATTCTGACAGAGGGCCACGAGACTTCGACCAGCGCGCAAAAATGGAGGCTCTAGACCCTTCCAGAGCCGAGATATCGGATGTCAAAGTTTTGACCTGAAAAAAAAAACATAAGGGGTAACACTGTCGTTTTTGGCCAAAATTTTGACCCCCTCCGATCTTCTTGAAACTCTGGATTCTGGCAGAGGGCCACGAGACTTCGACCAGCGCGCAAAAATGGAGGCTCTAGACCCTTCCAGAGCCGAGATATCGGATGTCAAAGTTTTGACCTGAAAAAAAACATAAGGGGTAACACTGTCGTTTTTGGCCGAAATTTTAACCCCCTCCGATCTTCTTGAAACTCGGGATTCTGACAGAGGCCCACGAGACTTCGACCAGCGCGCAAAAATGGAGGCTCTAGACCCTTCCAGAGCCGAGATATCGGATGTCAAAGTTTTGACCTGAAAAAAAAACATAAGGGGTAACACTGTCGTTTTTGGCCAAAATTTTGACCCCCTCCGATCTTCTTGAAACTCTGGATTCTGGCAGAGGGCCACGAGACTTCGACCAGCGCGCAAAAAAAAAGGAGGCTCTAGACCCTTCCAGAGCCGAGATATCGGATGTCAAAGTTTTGACCTGAAAAAAAAACATAAGGGGTAACACTGTCGTTTTTGGCCGAAATTTTAACCCCCTCCGATCTTCTTGAAACTCTGGATTCTGACAGAGGCCCACGAGACTTCGACCAGCGCGCAAAAATGGAGGCTCTAGACCCTTCCAGAGCCGAGATATCGGATGTCAAAGTTTTCACCTGAAAAAAAAAACATAAGGGGTAACACTGTCGTTTTTGGCCGAAATTTTGACCCCCTCCGATCTTCTTGAAACTCTGGATTCTGACAGAGGGCCACGAGACTTCAACCAGCGCGCAAAAATGGAGGCTCTAGACCCTTCCAGAGCCGAGATATCGGATGTCAAAGTTTTGACCTGAAAAAAAAAACATAAGGGGTAACACTGTCGTTTTTGGCCGAAATTTTGACCCCCTCCGATCTTCTTGAAACTCTGGATTCTGACAGAGGGCCACGAGACTTCAACCAGCGCGCAAAAATGGAGGCTCTAGACCCTTCCAGAGCCGAGATATCGGATGTCAAAGTTTTGACCTGAAAAAAAAAAACATAAGGGGTAACACTGTCGTTTTTGGCCAAAATTTTGACCCCCTCCGATCTTCTTGAAACTCTGGATTCTGGCAGAGGGCCACGAGACTTCGACCAGCGCGCAAAAATGGAGGCTCTAGACCCTTCCAGAGCCGAGATATCGGATGTCAAAGTTTTGACCTGAAAAAAAAAAACATAAGGGGTAACACTGTCGTTTTTGGCCGAAATTTTGACCCCCTCCGATCTTCTTGAAACTCTGGTTTCTGGCAGAGGGCCACGAGACTTCGACCAGCGCGCAAAAATGGAGGCTCTAGACCCTTCCAGAGCCGAGATATTGGATGTCAAAGTTTTGACCTGAAAAAAAAACATAAGGGGTAACACTGTCGTTTTTGGCCGAAATTTTGACCCCCTCCGATCTTCTTGAAACTGTGGATTCTGACAGAGGCCCACGAGACTTCGACCAGTGCGCAAAAATGGAGGCTCTAGACCCTTCCAGAGCCGAGATATCGGATGTCAAAGTTTTGACCTGAAAAAAAAACATAAGGGGTAACACTGTCGTTTTTGGCCGAAATTTTGACCCCCTCCGATCTTCTTGAAACTCTGGATTCTGACAGAGGGCCACGAGACTTCGACCAGCGCGCAAAAATGGAGGCTCTAGACCCTTCCAGAGCCGAGATATCGGATGTCAAAGTTTTGACCTGAAAAAAAAAACATAAGGGGTAACACTGTCGTTTTTGGCCAAAATTTTGACCCCCTCCGATCTTCTTGAAACTCTGGATTCTGGCAGAGGGCCACGAGACTTCGACCAGCGCGCAAAAATGGAGGCTCTAGACCCTTCCAGAGCCGAGATATCGGATGTCAAAGTTTTGACCTGAAAAAAAACATAAGGGGTAACACTGTCGTTTTTGGCCGAAATTTTAACCCCCTCCGATCTTCTTGAAACTCTGGATTCTGACAGAGGCCCACGAGACTTCGACCAGCGCGCAAAAATGGAGGCTCTAGACCCTTCCAGAGCCGAGATATCGGATGTCAAAGTTTTGACCTGAAAAAAAAAAACATAAGGGGTAACACTGTCGTTTTTGGCCAAAATTTTGACCCCCTCCGATCTTCTTGAAACTCTGGATTCTGGCAGAGGGCCACGAGACTTCGACCAGCGCGCAAAAATGGAGGCTCTAGACCCTTCCAGAGCCGAGATATCGGATGTCAAAGTTTTGACCTGAAAAAAAAACATAAGGGGTAACACTGTCGTTTTTGGCCGAAATTTTAACCCCCTCCGATCTTCTTGAAACTCTGGATTCTGACAGAGGCCCACGAGACTTCGACCAGCGCGCAAAAATGGAGGCTCTAGACCCTTCCAGAGCCGAGATATCGGATGTCAAAGTTTTCACCTGAAAAAAAAAACATAAGGGGTAACACTGTCGTTTTTGGCCGAAATTTTGACCCCCTCCGATCTTCTTGAAACTCTGGATTCTGACAGAGGGCCACGAGACTTCAACCAGCGCGCAAAAATGGAGGCTCTAGACCCTTCCAGAGCCGAGATATCGGATGTCAAAGTTTTTACCTGAAAAAAAAAACATAAGGGGTAACACTGTCGTTTTTGGCCAAAATTTTGACCCCCTCCGATCTTCTTGAAACTCTGGATTCTGGCAGAGGGCCACGAGACTTCGACCAGCGCGCAAAAATGGAGGCTCTAGACCCTTCCAGAGCCGAGATATCGGATGTCAAAGTTTTGACCCGAAAAAAAAACATAAGGGGTAACACTGTCGTTTTTGGCCGAAATTTTGACCCTCTCCGATCTTCTTGAAACTCTGGATTCTGACAGAGGGCCACGAGACTTTGACCAGCGCGCAAAAATGGAGGCTCTAGACCCTTCCAGAGCCGAGATATCGGATGTCAAAGTTTTGACCCGGAAAAAAAAACATAAGGGGTAACACTGTCGTTTTTGGCCGAAATTTTGACCCCCTCCGATCTTCTTGAAACTGTGGATTCTGACAGAGGCCCACGAGACTTCGACCAGTGCGCAAAAATGGAGGCTCTAGACCCTTCCAGAGCCGAGATATCGGATGTCAAAGTTTTGACCTGAAAAAAAAACATAAGGGGTAACACTGTCGTTTTTGGCCGAAATTTTGACCCCCTCCGATCTTCTTGAAACTCTGGATTCTGACAGAGGGCCACGAGACTTCGACCAGCGCGCAAAAATGGAGGCTCTAGACCCTTCCAGAGCCGAGATATCGGATGTCAAAGTTTTGACCTGAAAAAAAAAACATAAGGGGTAACACTGTCGTTTTTGGCCAAAATTTTGACCCCCTCCGATCTTCTTGAAACTCTGGATTCTGGCAGAGGGCCACGAGACTTCGACCAGCGCGCAAAAATGGAGGCTCTAGACCCTTCCAGAGCCGAGATATCGGATGTCAAAGTTTTGACCTGAAAAAAAACATAAGGGGTAACACTGTCGTTTTTGGCCGAAATTTTAACCCCCTCCGATCTTCTTGAAACTCTGGATTCTGACAGAGGCCCACGAGACTTCGACCAGCGCGCAAAAATGGAGGCTCTAGACCCTTCCAGAGCCGAGATATCGGATGTCAAAGTTTTGACCTGAAAAAAAAAACATAAGGGGTAACACTGTCGTTTTTGGCCAAAATTTTGACCCCCTCCGATCTTCTTGAAACTCTGGATTCTGGCAGAGGGCCACGAGACTTCGACCAGCGCGCAAAAATGGAGGCTCTAGACCCTTCCAGAGCCGAGATATCGGATGTCAAAGTTTTGACCTGAAAAAAAACATAAGGGGTAACACTGTCGTTTTTGGCCGAAATTTTAACCCCCTCCGATCTTCTTGAAACTCTGGATTCTGACAGAGGCCCACGAGACTTCGACCAGCGCGCAAAAATGGAGGCTCTAGACCCTTCCAGAGCCGAGATATCGGATGTCAAAGTTTTGACCTGAAAAAAAAAACATAAGGGGTAACACTGTCGTTTTTGGCCAAAATTTTGACCCCCTCCGATCTTCTTGAAACTCTGGATTCTGGCAGAGGGCCACGAGACTTCGACCAGCGCGCAAAAATGGAGGCTCTAGACCCTTCCAGAGCCGAGATATCGGATGTCAAAGTTTTGACCTGAAAAAAAAACATAAGGGGTAACACTGTCGTTTTTGGCCGAAATTTTAACCCCCTCCGATCTTCTTGAAACTCTGGATTCTGACAGAGGCCCACGAGACTTCGACCAGCGCGCAAAAATGGAGGCTCTAGACCCTTCCAGAGCCGAGATATCGGATGTCAAAGTTTTCACCTGAAAAAAAAAACATAAGGGGTAACACTGTCGTTTTTGGCCGAAATTTTGACCCCCTCCGATCTTCTTGAAACTCTGGATTCTGACAGAGGGCCACGAGACTTCAACCAGCGCGCAAAAATGGAGGCTCTAGACCCTTCCAGAGCCGAGATATCGGATGTCAAAGTTTTGACCTGAAAAAAAAAACATAAGGGGTAACACTGTCGTTTTTGGCCAAAATTTTGACCCCCTCCGATCTTCTTGAAACTCTGGATTCTGGCAGAGGGCCACGAGACTTCGACCAGCGCGCAAAAATGGAGGCTCTAGACCCTTCCAGAGCCGAGATATCGGATGTCAAAGTTTTGACCTGAAAAAAAAACATAAGGGGTAACACTGTCGTTTTTGGCCGAAATTTTGACCCCCTCCGATCTTCTTGAAACTGTGGATCCTGACAGAGGCCCACGAGACTTCGACCAGTGCGCAAAAATGGAGGCTCTAGACCCTTCCAGAGCCGAGATATCGGATGTCAAAGTTTTGACCTGAAAAAAAAACATAAGGGGTAACACTGTCGTTTTTGGCCGAAATTTTGACCCCCTCCGATCTTCTTGAAACTCTGGATTCTGACAGAGGGCCACGAGACTTCGACCAGCGCGCAAAAATGGAGGCTCTAGACCCTTCCAGAGCCGAGATATCGGATGTCAAAGTTTTGACCTGAAAAAAAAAACATAAGGGGTAACACTGTCGTTTTTGGCCAAAATTTTGACCCCCTCCGATCTTCTTGAAACTCTGGATTCTGGCAGAGGGCCACGAGACTTCGACCAGCGCGCAAAAATGGAGGCTCTAGACCCTTCCAGAGCCGAGATATCGGATGTCAAAGTTTTGACCTGAAAAAAAACATAAGGGGTAACACTGTCGTTTTTGGCCGAAATTTTAACTCCCTCCGATCTTCTTGAAACTCTGGATTCTGACAGAGGCCCACGAGACTTCGACCAGCGCGCAAAAATGGAGGCTCTAGACCCTTCCAGAGCCGAGATATCGGATGTCAAAGTTTTGACCTGAAAAAAAAACATAAGGGGTAACACTGTCGTTTTTGGCCAAAATTTTGACCCCCTCCGATCTTCTTGAAACTCTGGATTCTGGCAGAGGGCCACGAGACTTCGACCAGCGCGCAAAAATGGAGGCTCTAGACCCTTCCAGAGCCGAGATATCGGATGTCAAAGTTTTGACCTGAAAAAAAAAACATAAGGGGTAACACTGTCGTTTTTGGCCGAAATTTTAACCCCCTCCGATCTTCTTGAAACTCTGGATTCTGACAGAGGCCCACGAGACTTCGACCAGCGCGCAAAAATGGAGGCTCTAGACCCTTCCAGAGCCGAGATATCGGATGTCAAAGTTTTCACCTGAAAAAAAAAACATAAGGGGTAACACTGTCGTTTTTGGCCGAAATTTTGACCCCCTCCGATCTTCTTGAAACTCTGGATTCTGACAGAGGGCCACGAGACTTCAACCAGCGCGCAAAAATGGAGGCTCTAGACCCTTCCAGAGCCGAGATATCGGATGTCAAAGTTTTGACCTGAAAAAAAAAACATAAGGGGTAACACTGTCGTTTTTGGCCAAAATTTTGACCCCCTCCGATCTTCTTGAAACTCTGGATTCTGGCAGAGGGCCACGAGACTTCGACCAGCGCGCAAAAATGGAGGCTCTAGACCCTTCCAGAGCCGAGATATCGGATGTCAAAGTTTTGACCTGAAAAAAAAACATAAGGGGTAACACTGTCGTTTTTGGCCGAAATTTTGACCCCCTCCGATCTTCTTGAAACTCTGGTTTCTGGCAGAGGGCCACGAGACTTCGACCAGCGCGCAAAAATGGAGGCTCTAGACCCTTCCAGAGCCGAGATATTGGATGTCAAAGTTTTGACCTGAAAAAAAAACATAAGGGGTAACACTGTCGTTTTTGGCCGAAATTTTGACCCCCTCCAATCTTCTTGAAACTCTGGATTCTGACAGAGGGCCACGAGACTTCGACCAGCGCGCAAAAATGGAGGCTCTAGACCCTTCCAGAGCCGAGATATCGGATGTCAAAGTTTTGACCTGAAAAAAAAACATAAGGGGTAACACTGTCGTTTTTGGCCAAAATTTTGACCCCCTCCGATCTTCTTGAAACTCTGGATTCTGGCAGAGGGCCACGAGACTTCGACCAGCGCGCAAAAATGGAGGCTCTAGACCCTTCCAGAGCCGAGATATCGGATGTCAAAGTTTTGACCTGAAAAAAAAACATAAGGGGTAACACTGTCGTTTTTGGCCGAAATTTTGACCCCCTCCGATCTTCTTGAAACTCTGGAATCTGACAGAGGGCTACGAGACTTCGACCAGCGTGCAAAAATGGAGGCTCTAGACCCTTCAAGAGCCGAGATATCGGATGTCAAAGTTTTGACCTGAAAAAAAAACATAAGGGGTAACACTGTCGTTTTTGGCCGAAATTTTGACCCCCTCCGATCTTCTTGAAACTCTGGATTCTGGCAGAGGGCCACGAGACTTCGACCAGCGCGCAAAAATGGAGGCTCTAGACCCTTCCAGAGCCGAGATATCGGATGTCAAAGTTTTGACCTGAAAAAAAAACATAAGGGGTAACACTGTCGTTTTTGGCCGAAATTTTGACCCCCTCCGATCTTCTTGAAACTCTGGATTCTGACAGAGGCCCACGAGACTTCGACCAGCGCGCAAAAATGGAGGCTCTAGACCCTTCCAGAGCCGAGATATCAGATGTCAAAGTTTTGACCTGAAAAAAAAACATAAGGGGTAACACTGTCGTTTTTGGCCAAAATTTTGACCCCCTCCGATCTTCTTCAAACTCTGGATTCGGGCAGAGGGCCACGAGACTTCGACCAGCGCGCAAAAATGGAGGCTCTAGACCCTTCCAGAGCCGAGATATCGGATGTCAAAGTTTTGACCTGAAAAAAAAACATAAGGGGTAACACTGTCGTTTTTGGCCGAAATTTTGACCCCCTCCGATCTTCTTGAAACTCTGGATTCTGACAGAGGGCCACGAGACTTCGACCAGCGCGCAAAAATGGAGGCTCTAGACCCTTCCAGAGCCGAGATATCGGATGTCAAAGTTTTGACCTGAAAAAAAAAACATAAGGGGTAACACTGTCGTTTTTGGCCGAAATTTTGACCCCCTCCGATCTTCTTGAAACTCTGGATTCTGACAGAGGGCCACAAGACTTCGACCAGCGCGCAAAAATGGAGGCTCTAGACCCTTCCAGAGCCGAGATATCGGATGTCAAAGTTTTGACCTGAAAAAAAAACATAAGGGGTAACACTGTCGTTTTTGGCCGAAATTTTGACCCCCTTCGATCTTCTTGAAACTCTGGATTCTGACAGAGGGCCATGAGACTTCGACCAGCGCGCAAAAATGGAGGCTCTAGACCCTTCCAGAGCCGAGATATCGGATGTCAAAGTTTTGACCTGAAAAAAAAAAAACATATGTGTAACACTGTCGTTTTTGGCCGAAATTTTGACCCCCTCCGATCTTCTTGAAACTCTGGATTCTGACAGAGGGCCACGAGACTTCGACCAGCGCGCAAAAATGGAGGCCCTAGACCCTTCCAGAGCCGAGATATCGGATGTCAAAGTTTTGACCTGAAAAAAAAAACATAAGGGGTAACACTGTCGTTTTTGGCCGAAATTTTGACCCCCTCCGATCTTCTTGAAACTCTGGATTCTGACAAAGGCCCACGAGACTTCGACCAGCGCGCAAAAATGGAGGCTCTAGACCCTTCCAGAGCCGAGATATCGGATGTCAAAGTTTTGACCTGAAAAAAAAACATAAGGGGTAACACTGTCGTTTTTGGCCAAAATTTTGACCCCCTCCGATCTTCTTGAAACTCTGGATTCTGACAGAGGGCCACGAGACTTCGACCAGCGCGCAAAAATGGAGGCTCTAGACCCTTCCAGAGCCGAGATATCGGATGTCAAAGTTTTGACCTGAAAAAAAAAAACATAAGGGGTAACACTGTCGTTTTTGGCCGAAATTTTGACCCCCTCCGATCTTCTTGAAACTCTGGATTCTGACAGAGGCCCACGAGACTTCGACCAGCGCGCAAAAATGGAGGCTCTAGACCCTTCCAGAGCCGAGATATCGGATGTCAAAGTTTTGACCTGAAAAAAAAACATAAGGGGTAACACTGTCGTTTTTGGCCAAAATTTTGACCCCCTCCGATCTTCTTGAAACTCTGGATTCTGGCAGAGGGCCACGAGACTTCGACCAGCGCGCAAAAATGGAGGCTCTAGACCCTTCCAGAGCCGAGATATCGGATGTCAAAGTTTTGACCTGAAAAAAAAACATAAGGGGTAACACTGTCGTTTTTGGCTGAAACTTTGACCCCCTCCGATCTTCTTGAAACTCTGGATTCTGACAGAGGGCCACGAGACTTCGACCAGCGCGCAAAAATGGAGGCTCTAGACCCTTCCAGAGCCGAGATATCGGATGTCAAAGTTTTGACCTGAAAAAAAAACATAAGGGGTAACACTGTCGTTTTTGGCCGAAATTTTGACCCCCTCCGATCTTCTTGAAACTCTGGATTCTGACAGAGGGCCACGAGACTTCGACCAGCGCGCAAAAATGGAGGCTCTAGACCCTTCCAGAGCCGAGATATCGGATGTCAAAGTTTTGACCTGAAAAAAAAAAACATAAGGGGTAACACTGTCGTTTTTGGCCGAAATTTTGACCCCCTCCGATCTTCTTGAAACTCTGGATTCTGACAGAGGGCCACGAGACTTCAACCAGCGCGCAAAAATGGAGGCTCTAGACCCTTCCAGAGCCGAGATATCGGATGTCAAAATTTTGACCTGAAAAAAAAACATAAGGGGTAACACTGTCGTTTTTGGCCAAAATTTTGACCCCCTCCGATCTTCTTGAAACTCTGGATTCTGGCAGAGGGCCACGAGACTTCGACCAGCGCGCAAAAATGGAGGCTCTAGACCCTTCCAGAGCCGAGATATCGGATGTCAAAGTTTTGACCTGAAAAAAAAACATAAGGGGTAACACTGTCGTTTTTGGCCGAAATTTTGACCCCCTCCGATCTTCTTGAAACTCTGGATTCTGACAGAGGGCCACGAGACTTCGACCAGCGCGCAAAAATGGAGGCTCTAGACCCTTCCAGAGCCGAGATATCGGATGTCAAAGTTTTGACCTGAAAAAAAAAACATAAGGGGTAACACTGTCGTTTTTGTCCGAAATTTTGACCCCCTCCGATCTTCTTGAAACTCTGGATTCTGACAGAGGGCCACGAGACTTCAACCAGCGCGCAAAAATGGAGGCTCTAGACCCTTCCAGAGCCGAGATATCGGATGTCAAAATTTTGACCTGAAAAAAAAACATAAGGGGTAACACTGTCGTTTTTGGCCAAAATTTTGACCCCCTCCGATCTTCTTGAAACTCTGGATTCTGGCAGAGGGCCACGAGACTTCGACCAGCGCGCAAAAATGGAGGCTCTAGACCCTTCCAGAGCCGAGATATCGGATGTCAAAGTTTTGACCTGAAAAAAAAACATAAGGGGTAACACTGTCGTTTTTGGCTGAAACTTTGACCCCCTCCGATCTTCTTGAAACTCTGGATTCTGACAGAGGGCCACGAGACTTCGACCAGCGCGCAAAAATGGAGGCTCTAGACCCTTCCAGAGCCGAGATATCGGATGTCAAAGTTTTGACCTGAAAAAAAAACATAAGGGGTAACACTGTCGTTTTTGGCCGAAATTTTGACCCCCTCCGATCTTCTTGAAACTCTGGATTCTGACAGAGGGCCACGAGACTTCGACCAGCGCGCAAAAATGGAGGCTCTAGACCCTTCCAGAGCCGAGATATCGGATGTCAAAGTTTTGACCTGAAAAAAAAAACCATAAGGGGTAACACTGTCGTTTTTGGCCGAAATTTTGACCCCCTCCGATCTTCTTGAAACTCTGGATTCTGACAGAGGGCCACGAGACTTCAACCAGCGCGCAAAAATGGAGGCTCTAGACCCTTCCAGAGCCGAGATATCGGATGTCAAAATTTTGACCTGAAAAAAAAACATAAGGGGTAACACTGTCGTTTTTGGCCAAAATTTTGACCCCCTCCGATCTTCTTGAAACTCTGGATTCTGGCAGAGGGCCACGAGACTTCGACCAGCGCGCAAAAATGGAGGCTCTAGACCCTTCCAGAGCCGAGATATCGGATGTCAAAGTTTTGACCTGAAAAAAAAACATAAGGGGTAACACTGTCGTTTTTGGCCGAAATTTTGACCCCCTCCGATCTTCTTGAAACTCTGGATTCTGACAGAGGGCCACGAGACTTCGACCAGCGCGCAAAAATGGAGGCTCTAGACCCTTCCAGAGCCGAGATATCGGATGTCAAAGTTTTGACCTGAAAAAAAAAACATAAGGGGTAACACTGTCGTTTTTGTCCGAAATTTTGACCCCCTCCGATCTTCTTGAAACTCTGGATTCTGACAGAGGGCCACGAGACTTCAACCAGCGCGCAAAAATGGAGGCTCTAGACCCTTCCAGAGCCGAGATATCGGATGTCAAAATTTTGACCTGAAAAAAAAACATAAGGGGTAACACTGTCGTTTTTGGCCAAAATTTTGACCCCCTCCGATCTTCTTGAAACTCTGGATTCTGGCAGAGGGCCACGAGACTTCGACCAGCGCGCAAAAATGGAGGCTCTAGACCCTTCCAGAGCCGAGATATCGGATGTCAAAGTTTTGACCTGAAAAAAAAACATAAGGGGTAACACTGTCGTTTTTGGCCGAAATTTTGACCCCCTCCGATCTTCTTGAAACTCTGGATTCTGATAGAGGGCCACGAGACTTCGACCAGCGCGCAAAAATGGAGGCTCTAGACCAGGGGTGGGCAAACTTTTTGGCTCAAGGGCCACACTGGGTTTCAAAATTTGACAGAGGGTCGGCCATTTACGTGGATCACGTAATTTACATAGTATATTAATTTATATGCTATAGATATCCCCATTTAGCATTGTTATATTTTGGGGTTATTTTTTATTTAATTTTATATTTATTTTAATTATATATATATATTTATATTCTTTTTAAATATTGTTTATCCTTAGTATTATTTAATGAGCCTAACAGTAAATTAGAAACAAAACACCAGCAAGTGTGCACGTAGTAGAGTAAAAATTAGAGAAATGGTAAATGGACTGCATTTATATAGCACTTCCATAGACCCAATGGCCACCAAAGCGCTTTACAACTTGCCTCACATTCACACACACATTCATACACCAAAGGCGACAGCAGCCATGCAAGGCGCCATCCAGCTCGTCAGGAGCAGCTGGGGTTAGGTGTCTTGCTCATGGTCCATGGTGCTCACACCTCGACACTTGGTCAGGTGGAACCAAGGATTGAACCAGCAACCTTCCGGTTTGTAGAAAACCCACATGAACCACTGAGCCACTGCCGCCCCAATGAATGCCGCCCCAATGAAGGAAGGTTACATTAATTCAACTTTATTAAAACTCCATATGGTAATCAAATTGCACTTAATAGGCCTACACAAACGTCATACATTTGTGAAAAAAATAAAACAAAAATAAAAAATGTACCAATTTATTTTAAGTATGATAAAATGTAAAAATCAAAAGCAGATAAGAACATTTATTGAACAAACGGCAGAGACGGGAGCGTAGCGAGGCGGGCGATAAAGGTAACCGGAAGCAGTCCAAGAGACAAATACAGAGGAGAAAAGAAACTAAATATCAAAAGAAAAACTAAAAATCAAATGAAAACTAATCAGGTGTACAAGTGGTTACTAACATTTTTTTTCTCTGTGAGTTTCCAAAAAAGGAAAAAACATTAACGTCCAACAAGGAGCCTTGTTGTGCTTAAGTCGCTGTCTGAAGGAGTGCTGAAATGTCAATGATTCAATCGTGCAAACGTTCTGGTTCCTGGGATATTAGTTATAAATTGCATATGACAAATTACAAAAAACGGTCTGACTCTGCGGCGTGAGTGTAACGGAGGCCAGCTGGTAGTTGCTGTGCGACTAAACCTCACTCCTGATGTCAATAGGCGCTCTAGCGACAGATGCTGGAGGCTGCAGTCTCTAGCCTCCCTGTTAGCGCGCCTGACTCTCATCCCGGAGATCCGGGTTCGAGACCCACTCGGAGCGGGGCGAGTTGGACCAGGGTGTGTGAGCTTTGCAATGTAACTGTTATTTTTTCACTGTATGGTTTCCATGGTGATTCGTCTTTGCTTGTCACGTGACACACCGCAGCACAGCCACAACAGCTCTGAATGAATGAGCTGCTTTATTCAAGTATTGCAGGAAAAAGGCAAAATGAATGTGTGACAGGGATGTTGGTTCGGTGAATGGGTGATGGAAGGAGACACAGGGTCGGCGAATACTGAAGCTCATGCACTTTATTGAGTTACTTTCTCTCACCACAGCGCTTGCTCGCGCTCACACAATTAATTCAGAATATTTCAAAAACAAATCACATATAAAACAGTACTCTTCCCGCTGGATTCAGCTTCTTAGGTCACAAATGCAGCAACACTCTTTCCACTGAAACAGCTTGCAGCCCAGCGTTTTCTCTCTCTCGACAGCGCGTGCACGAGCTCCCAGTCTCTCTCTCTCCACACTCTGTCAGCACGGCCCGCCTACCGCTCGGCTCCCCCCTCGCTCTCCAGCCACAGACCGCGCTGCACAACGCTCCCCATGCAAATGCAATCTCTATGACAATATTTTAAATACTCGACGGGCCGGATTAAACAGCCTAACGGGCCGCATGTGGCCCGCGGGCCGTAGTTTGCCCACCCCTGCTCTAGACCCTTCCAGAGCCGAGATATCAGATGTCAAAGTTTTGACCCGAAAAAAACATAAGGGGTAACACTGTCGTTTTTGGCCGAAATTTTGACCCCCTCCGATCTTCTTGAAACTCTGGATTCTGACAGAGGGCCACGAGACTTCGACCAGCGCGCAAAAATGGAGGCTCTAGAACCTTCCAGAGCCGAGATAGCGGATGTCAAAGTTTTGACCTGAAAAAAAAAACATAAGGGGTAACACTGTCGTTTTTGGCCGAAATTTTGACCCCCTCCGATATTCTTGAAACTCTGGATTCTGACAGAGGGCCACGAGACTTCGACCAGAACGCAAAAATGGAGGCTCTAGACCCTTCCAGAGCCGAGATATCGGATGTCAAAGTTTTGACCTGAAAAAAAAACATAAGGGGTAACACTGTCGTTTTTGGCCGAAATTTTGACCCCCTCCGATCTTCTTGAAACTCTGGATTCTGACAGAGGGCCACGAGACTTCGACCAGCGCGCAAAAATGGAGGCTCTAGACCCTTCCAGAGCCGAGATATCGGATGTCAAAGTTTTGACCTGAAAAAAAAAACATAAGGGGTAACACTGTCGTTTTTGGCCGAAATTTTGACCCCCTCTGATCTTCTTGAAACTCTGGATTCTGACAGAGGGCCACGAGACTTCGACCAGCGCGCAAAAATGGAGGCTCTAGACCCTTCCAGAGCCGAGATATCGGATGTCAAAGGTTTGACCCGAAAAAAAAAAACATAAGGGGTAACACTGTCGTTTTTGGCCGAAATTTTGACCCCCTCCGATCTTCTTGAAACTCTGGATTCTGACAGAGGGCCACGAGACTTCGACCAGCACGCAAAAATGGAGGCTCTAGACCCTTCCAGAGCCGAGATATCGGATGTCAAAGTTTTGACCCGAAAAAAAAACATAAGGGGTAACACTGTCGTTTTTGGCCGAAATTTTGACCCCCTCCGATCTTCTTGAAACTCTGGATTCTGACAGAGGGCCACGAGACTTCGACCAGCACGCAAAAATGGAGGCTCTAGACCCTTCCAGAGCCGAGATATCGGATGTCAAAGTTTTGACCCGAAAAAAAACATAAGTGGTAACACTGTCGTTTTTGGCCGAAATTTTGACCCCCTCCGATCTTCTTGAAACTCTGGATTCTGACAGAGGGCCACGAGACTTCGACCAGCGCGCAAAAATGGAGGCTCTAGACCCTTCCAGAGCCGAGATATCGGATGTCAAAGTTTTGACCTGAAAAAAAAAAACATAAGGGGTAACACTGTCGTTTTTGGCAGAAATTTTGACCTCCTCCGATCTTCTTGAAACTCTGGATTCTGACAGAGGGCAACGAGACTTCGACCAGCGTGCAAAAATGGAGGCTCTAGACCCTTCCAGAGCCGAGATATCGGATGTCAAAGTTTTGACCTGAAAAAAAAACATAAGGGGTAACACTGTCGTTTTTGGCCGAAATTTTGACCCCCTCCGATCTTCTTGAAACTCTGGATTCTGACAGAGGGCCACGAGACTTCGACCAGCGCGCAAAAATGGAGGCTCTAGAACCTTCCAGAGCCGAGATATCGGATGTCAAAGTTTTGACCTGAAAAAAAAAACATAAGGGGTAACACTGTTGTTTTTGGCCGAAATTTTGACCCCCTCCGATCTTCTTGAAACTCTGGATTCTGACAGAGGGCCACAAGACTTCGACCAGCGCACAAAAATGGAGGCTCTAGACCCTTCCAGAGCCGAGATATCGGATGTCAAATTTTTGACCTGAAAAAAAAAACATAAGGGGTAACACTGTCGTTTTTGGCCGAAATTTTGACCCCCTCCGATCTTCTTGAAACTCTGGATTCTGACAGAGGGCCACGAGACTTCGACCAGCGCGCAAAAATGGAGGCTCTAGACCCTTCCAGAGCCGAGATATCGGATGTAAAAGTTTTGACCCGAAAAAAAAAACATAAGGGGTAACACTGTCGTTTTTGGCCGAAATTTTGACCCCCTCCGATCTTCTTGAAACTCTGGATTCTGACAGAGGGCCACGAGACTTCGACCAGCACGCAAAAATGGAGGCTCTAGACCCTTCCAGAGCCGAGATATCGGATGTCAAAGTTTTGACCCGAAAAAAAAAAACATAAGGGGTAACACTGTCGTTTTTGGCCGAAATTTTGACCCCCTCCGATCTTCTTGAAACTCTGGATTCTGACAGAGGGCCACGAGACTTCGACCAGCGCGCAAAAATGGAGGCTCTAGACCCTTCCAGAGCCGAGATATCGGATGTCAAAGTTTTGACCTGAAAAAAAAAAACATAAGGGGTAACACTGTCGTTTTTGGCCGAAATTTTGACCCCCTCCGATCTTCTTGAAACTCTGGATTCTGACAGAGGGCCACGAGACTTCGACCAGCGCGCAAAAATGGAGGCTCTAGACCCTTCCAGAGCCGAGATATCAGATGTCAAAGTTTTGACCCGAAAAAAACATAAGCGGTAACACTGTCGTTTTTGGCCGAAATTTTGACCCCCTCCGATCTTCTTGAAACTCTGGATTCTGACAGAAGGCCACGAGACTTCGACCAGCGCGCAAAAATGGAGGCTCTAGAACCTTCCAGAGCCGAGATATCGGATGTCAAAGTTTTGACCTGAAAAAAAAAAACATAAGGGGTAACACTGTTGTTTTTGGCCGAAATTTTGACCCCCTCCGATCTTCTTGAAACTCTGGATTCTGACAGAGGGCCACAAGACTTCGACCAGCGCGCAAAAATGGAGGCTCTAGACCCTTCCAGAGCCGAGATATCGGATGTCAAATTTTTGACCTGAAAAAAAAAACATAAGGGGTAACACTGTCGTTTTTGGCCGAAATTTTGACCCCCTCCGATCTTCTTGAAACTCTGGATTCTGACAGAGGGCCACGAGACTTCGACCAGCACGCAAAAATGGAGGCTCTAGACCCTTCCAGAGCCGAGATATCGGATGTCAAAGTTTTGACCCGAAAAAAAAAACATAAGGGGTAACACTGTCGTTTTTGGCCGAAATTTTGACCCCCTCCGATCTTCTTGAAACTCTGGATTCTGACAGAGGGCCACGAGACTTCGACCAGCACGCAAAAAATGGAGGCTCTAGACCCTTCCAGAGCCGACATATCGGATGTCAAAGTTTTGACCTGAAAAAAAAACATAAGGGGTAACACTGTCGTTTTTGGCCGAAATTTTGACCCCCTCCGATATTCTTGAAACTCTGGATTCTGAAAGAGGGCCACGAGACTTCGACCAGCGCGCAAAAATGGAGGCTCTAGACCCTTCCAGAGCCGAGATATCGGATGTCAAAGGTTTGACCCGAAAAAAAAAAAAACATAAGGGGTAACACTGTCGTTTTTGGCCGAAATTTTGACCCCCTCCGATCTTCTTGAAACTCTGGATTCTGACAGAGGGCCACGAGACTTCGACCAGCACGCAAAAATGGAGGCTCTAGACCCTTCCAGAGCCGAGATATCGGATGTCAAAGTTTTGACCCGAAAAAAAAAAACATAAGGGGTAACACTGTCGTTTTTGGCCGAAATTTTGACCCCCTCCGATCTTCTTGAAACTCTGGATTCTGACAGAGGGCCACGAGACTTCGACCAGCACGCAAAAATTGAGGCTCTAGACCCTTCCAGAGCCGAGATATCGGATGTCAAAGTTTTGACCCGAAAAAAAACATAAGTGGTAACACTGTCGTTTTTGGCCGAAATTTTGACCCCCTCCGATCTTCTTGAAACTCTGGATTCTGACAGAGGGCCACGAGACTTCGACCAGCGCGCAAAAATGGAGGCTCTAGACCCTTCCAGAGCCGAGATATCGGATGTCAAAGTTTTGACCTGAAAAAAAAAACATAAGGGGTAACACTGTCGTTTTTGGCAGAAATTTTGACCTCCTCCGATCTTCTTGAAACTCTGGATTCTGACAGAGGGCAACGAGACTTCGACCAGCGTGCAAAAATGGAGGCTCTAGACCCTTCCAGAGCCGAGATATCGGATGTCAAAGTTTTGACCTGAAAAAAAAACATAAGGGGTAACACTGTCGTTTTTGGCCGAAATTTTGACCCCCTCCGATCTTCTTGAAACTCTGGATTCTGACAGAGGGCCACGAGACTTCGACCAGCGCGCAAAAATGGAGGCTCTAGAACCTTCCAGAGCCGAGATATCGGATGTCAAAGTTTTGACCTGAAAAAAAAAAACATAAGGGGTAACACTGTGTTTTTTGGCCGAAATTTTGACCCCCTCCGATCTTCTTGAAACTCTGGATTCTGAAAGAGGGCCACAAGACTTCGACCAGCGCGCAAAAATGGAGGCTCTAGACCCTTCCAGAGCCGAGATATCGGATGTCAAATTTTTGACCTGAAAAAAAAACATAAGGGGTAACACTGTCGTTTTTGGCCAAAATTTTGACCCCCTCCGATCTTCTTGAAACTCTAGATTCTGACAGAGGGCCACGAGACTTCGACTAGCGCGCAAAAATGGAGGCTCTAGACCCTTCCAGAGCCGAGATATCGGATGTCAAAGTTTTGACCCGAAAAAAAAAACATAAGGGGTAACACTGTCGTTTTTGGCTGAAATTTTGACCCCCTCCGATCTTCTTGAAACTCTGGATTCTGACAGAGGGCCACGAGACTTCGACCAGCACGCAAAAATGCAGGCTCTAGACCCTTCCAGAGCCGAGATATCGGATGTCAAAGTTTTGACCCGAAAAAAAAAAAACATAAGGGGTAACACTGTCGTTTTTGGCCGAAATTTTGACCCCCTCCGATATCCTTGAAACTCTGGATTCTGACAGAGGGCCACGAGACTTCGACCAGCGCGCAAAAATGGAGGCTCTAGACCCTTCCAGAGCCGAGACATCGGATGTCAAAGTTTTGACCTGAAAAAAAAAACATAAGGGGTAACACTGTCGTTTTTGGCCGAAATTTTGACCCCCTCCGATCTTCTTGAAACTCTGGATTCTGACAGAGGGCCACGAGACTTCGACCAGCGCGCAAAAATGGAGGCTCTAGACCCTTCCAGAGCCGAGATATCGGATGTCAAAGTTTTGACCTGAAAAAAAAACATAAGGGGTAACACTGTCGTTTTTGGCCGAATTTTTGACCCCTCCGATCTTCTTGAAACTCTGGATTCTGACAGAGGGCCACGAGACTTCGACCAGCGCGCAAAAATGGAGGCTCTAGACCCTTCCAGAGCCGAGATATCAGATGTCAAAGTTTTGACCCGAAAAAAACATAAGGGGTAACACTGTCGTTTTTGGCCGAAATTTTGACCCCCTCCGATCTTCTTGAAACTCTGGATTCTGACAGAGGGCCACGAGACTTCGACCAGCGCGCAAAAATGGAGGCTCTAGAACCTTCCAGAGCCGAGATAGCGGATGTCAAAGTTTTGACCTGAAAAAAAAAAAACATAAGGGGTAACACTGTCGTTTTTGGCCGAAATTTTGACCCCCTCCGATCTTCTTGAAACTCTGGATTCTGACAGAGGGCCACGAGACTTCGACCAGCACGCAAAAATTGAGGCTCTAGACCCTTCCAGAGCCGAGATATCGGATGTCAAAGTTTTGACCTGAAAAAAAAACATAAGGGGTAACACTGTCGTTTTTGGCCGAAATTTTGACCCCCTCCGATCTTCTTGAAACTCTGGATTCTGACAGAGGGCCACGAGACTTCGACCAGCGCGCAAAAATGGAGGCTCTAGACCCTTCCAGAGCCGAGATATCGGATGTCAAAGTTTTGACCCGAAAAAAAACATAAGGGGTAACACTGTCGTTTTTGGCCGAAATTTTGACCCCCTCCGATCTTCTTGAAACTCTGGATTCTGACAGAGGGCCACGAGACTTCGACCAGCGCGCAAAAATGGAGGCTCTAGACCCTTCCAGAGCCGAGATATCGGATGTCAAAGGTTTGACCCGAAAAAAAAACATAAGGGGTAACACTGTCGTTTTTGGCCGAAATTTTGACCCCCTCCGATCTTCTTGAAACTCTGGATTCTGACAGAGGGCCACAAGACTTCGACCAGCGCGCAAAAATGGAGGCTCTAGACCCTTCCAGAGCCGAGATATCGGATGTCAAATTTTTGACCTGAAAAAAAAACATAAGGGGTAACACTGTCGTTTTTGGCCGAAATTTTGACCCCCTCCGATCTCCTTGAAACTCTGGATTCTGACAGAGGGCCACGAGACTTCGACCAGCGCGCAAAAATGGAGGCTCTAGACCCTTCCAGAGCCGAGATATCGGATGTCAAAGTTTTGACCTGAAAAAAAAACATAAGGGGTAACACTGTCGTTTTTGGCCGAAATTTTGACCCCCTCCGATCTTCTTGAAACTCTGGATTCTGGCAGAGGGCCACGAGACTTCGACCAGCACGCAAAAATGCAGGCTCTAGACCCTTCCAGAGCCAAGATATCAGATGTCAAAGTCTTGACCCGAAAAAAAAAAAAACCTAAGGGGTAACACTGTCGTTTTTGGCCGAAATTTTGACCCCCTCCGATCTTCTTGAAACTCTGGATTCTGACAGAGGGCCACGAGACTTCGACCAGCGCGCAAAAATGGAGGCTCTAGACCCTTCCAGAGCCGAGATATCGGATGTCAAAGTTTTGACCTGAAAAAAAAACATAAGGGGTAATACTGTCGTTTTTGGCCGAAATTTTGACCCCCTCCGATCTTCTTGAAACTCTGGATTCTGACAGAGGGCCACGAGACTTCGACCAGCGCGCAAAAATGGAGGCTCTAGACCCTTCCAGAGCCGAGATATCAGATGTCAAAGTTTTGACCCAAAAAAAACATAAGGGGTAACACTGTCGTTTTTGGCCGAAATTTTGACCCCCTCCGATCTTCTTGAAACTCTGGATTCTGACAGAGGGCCACGAGACTTCGACCAGCGCGCAAAAATGGAGGCTCTAGAACCTTCCAGAGCCGAGATAGCGGATGTCAAAGTTTTGACCTGAAAAAAAAACATAAGGGGTAACACTGTCGTTTTTGGCCGAAATTTTGACCCCCTCCGATCTTCTTGAAACTCTGGATTCTGACAGAGGGCCACGAGACTTCGACCAGCACGCAAAAATGGAGGCTCTAGACCCTTCCAGAGCCGAGATATCGGATGTCAAAGTTTTGACCTGAAAAAAAACATAAGGGGTAACACTGTCGTTTTTGGCCGAAATTTTGACCCCCTCCAATCTTCTTGAAACTCTGGATTCTGACAGAGGGCCACGAGACTTCGACCAGCACGCAAAAATGGAGGCTCTAGACCCTTCCAGAGCCGAGATATCGGATGTCAAAGTTTTGACCCGAAAAAAAAACATAAGGGGTAACACTGTCGTTTTTGGCCGAAATTTTGACCCCCTCCGATCTTCTTGAAACTCTGGATTCTGACAGAGGGCCACGAGACTTCGACCAGCGCACAAAAATGGAGGCTCTAGACCCTTCCAGAGCCGAGATATCGGATGTCAAAGTTTTGACCCGAAAAAAAACATAAGTGGTAACACTGTCGTTTTTGGCCGAAATTTTGACCCCCTCCGATCTTCTTGAAACTCTGGATTCTGACAGAGGGCCACGAGACTTCGACCAGCGCGCAAAAATGGAGGCTCTAGACCTTTCCAGAGCCGAGATATCGGATGTCAAAGTTTTGACCTGAAAAAAAAAACATAAGGGGTAACACTGTCGTTTTTGGCCGAAATTTTGACCCCCTCCGATCTTCTTGAAACTCTCGATTCTGACAGAGGGCCACGAGACTTCGAACAGCGCAAAAATGGAGGCTCTAGACCCTTCCAGAGCCGAGATATCGGCTGTCAAAGTTTTGACCCGAAAAAAAAAACATAAGGGGTAACACTGTCGTTTTTGGCCGAAATTTTGACCCCCTCCGATCTTCTTGAAACTCTGGATTCTGACAGAGGGCCACGAGACTTCGACCAGCGCGCAAAAATGGAGGCTCTAGACCCTTCCAGAGCCGAGATATCGGATGTCAAAGTTTTGACCTGAAAAAAAAAACATAAGGGGTAACACTGTCGTTTTTGGCCGAAATTTTGACCTCCTCCGATCTTCTTGAAACTCTGGATTCTGACAGAGGGCAACGAGACTTCGACCAGCGTGCAAAAATGGAGGCTCTAGACCCTTCCAGAGCCGAGATATCGGATGTCAAAGTTTTGACCTGAAAAAAAAACATAAGGGGTAACACTGTCGTTTTTGGCCGAAATTTTGACCCCCTCCGATCTTCTTGAAACTCTGGATTCTGACAGAGGGCCACGAGACTTCGACCAGCGCGCAAAAATGGAGGCTCTAGACCCTTCCAGAGCCGAGATATCGGATGTCAAAGTTTTGACCCGAAAAAAAAAACATAAGGGGTAACACTGTCGTTTTTGGCCGAAATTTTGACCCCCTCCGATCTTCTTGAAACTCTGGATTCTGACAGAGGGCAACGAGACTTCGACCAGCACGCAAAAATGCAGGCTCTAGACCCTTCCAGAGCCGAGATATCGGATGTCAAAGTTTTGACCCGAAAAAAAAAAACATAAGGGGTAACACTGTCGTTTTTGGCCGAAATTTTGACCCCCTCCGATCTTCTTGAAACTCTGGATTCTGACAGAGGGCCACGAGACTTCGACCAGCGCGCAAAAATGGAGGCTCTAGACCCTTCCAGAGCCGAGATATCGGATGTCAAAGTTTTGACCTGAAAAAAAAACATAAGGGGTAACACTGTCGTTTTTGGCCGAAATTTTGACCCCCTCCGATCTTCTTGAAACTCTGGATTCTGACAGAGGGCCACGAGACTTCGACCAGCGCGCAAAAATGGAGGCTCTAGACCCTTCCAGAGCCGAGATATCAGATGTCAAAGTTTTGACCCGAAAAAAATATAAGGGGTAACACTGTCATTTTTGGCCGAAATTTTGACCCCCTCCGATCTTCTTGAAACTCTGGATTCTGACAGAGGGCCACGAGACTTCGACCAGCACGCAAAAATGGAGGCTCTAGACCCTTCCAGAGCCGAGATATCGGATGTCAAAGTTTTGACCCGAAAAAAAAACATAAGGGGTAACACTGTCGTTTTTGGCCGAAATTTTGACCCCCTCCGATCTTCTTGAAACTCTGGATTCTGACAGAGGGCCACGAGACTTCGACCAGCACGCAAAAATGGAGGCTCTAGACCCTTCCAGAGCCGAGATATCGGATGTCAAAGTTTTGACCCGAAAAAAAACATAAGTGGTAACACTGTCGTTTTTGGCCGAAATTTTGACCCCCTCCGATCTTCTTGAAACTCTGGATTCTGACAGAGGGCCACGAGACTTCGACCAGCGCGCAAAAATGGAGGCTCTAGACCCTTCCAGAGCCGAGATATCGGATGTCAAAGTTTTGACCTGAAAAAAAAAACATAAGGGGTAACACTGTCGTATTTGGCCGAAATTTTGACCTCCTCCGATCTTCTTGAAACTCTGGATTCTGACAGAGGGCAACGAGACTTCGACCAGCGTGCAAAAATGGAGGCTCTAGACCCTTCCAGAGCCGAGATATCGGATGTCAAAGTTTTGACCTGAAAAAAAAAACATAAGGGGTAACACTGTCGTTTTTGGCCGAAATTTAGACCCCCTCCGATCTTCTTGAAACTCTGGATTCTGACAGAGGGCCACGAGACTTCGACCAGCGCGCAAAAATGGAGGCTCTAGAACCTTCCAGAGCCGAGATATCGGATGTCAAAGTTTTGACCTGAAAAAAAAAACATAAGGGGTAACACTGTGTTTTTTTGGCCGAAATTTTGACCCCCTCCGATCTTCTTGAAACTCTGGATTCTGACAGAGGGCCACAAGACTTCGACCAGCGCGCAAAAATGGAGGCTCTAGACCCTTCCAGAGCCGAGATATCGGATGTCAAATTTTTGACCTGAAAAAAAAACATAAGGGGTAACACTGTCGTTTTTGGCCGAAATTTTGACCCCCTCCGATCTTCTTGAAACTCTGGATTCTGACAGAGGGCCACGAGACTTCGACCAGCGCGCAAAAATGGAGGCTCTAGACCCTTCCAGAGCCGAGATATCGGATGTCAAAGTTTTGACCCGAAAAAAAAAACATAAGGGGTAACACTGTCGTTTTTGGCCGAAATTTTGACCCCCTCCGATCTTCTTGAAACTCTGGATTCTGACAGAGGGCCACGAGACTTCGACCAGCACGCAAAAATGCAGGCTCTAGACCCTTCCAGAGCCGAGATATCGGATGTCAAAGTTTTGACCCGAAAAAAAAAAACATAAGGGGTAACACTGTCGTTTTTGGCGGAAATTTTGACCCCCTCCAATATCCTTGAAACTCTGGATTCTGACAGAGGGCCACGAGACTTCGACCAGCGCGCAAAAATGGAGGCTCTAGACCCTTCCAGAGCCGAGATATCGGATGTCAAAGTTTTGACCTGAAAAAAAAAACATAAGGGGTAACACTGTCGTTTTTGGCCGAAATTTTGACCCCCTCCGATCTTCTTGAAACTCTGGATTCTGACAGAGGGCCACGAGACTTCGACCAGCGCGCAAAAATGGAGGCTCTAGACCCTTCCAGAGCCGAGATATCAGATGTCAAAGTTTTGACCCGAAAAAAACATAAGGGGTAACACTGTCGTTTTTGGCCGAAATTTTGACCCCCTCCGATCTTCTTGAAACTCTGGATTCTGACAGAGGGCCACGAGACTTCGACCAGCACGCAAAAATGCAGGCTCTAGACCCTTCCAGAGCCGAGATATCGGATGTCAAAGTTTTGACCCGAAAAAAAAAAAACATAAGGGGTAACACTGTCGTTTTTGGCCGAAATTTTGACCCCCTCCGATCTTCTTGAAACTCTGGATTCTGACAGAGGGCCACGAGACTTCGACCAAGCGCGCAAAAATGGAGGCTCTAGACCCTTCCAGAGCCGAGATATCGGATGTCAAAGTTTTGACCTGAAAAAAAAACATAAGGGGTAACACTGTCGTTTTTGGCCGAAATTTTGACCCCTCCGATCTTCTTGAAATTCTGGATTCTGACAGAGGGCCACGAGACTTCGACCAGCGCGCAAAAATGGAGGCTTTAGACCCTTCCAGAGCCGAGATATCAGATGTCAAAGTTTTGACCCGAAAAAAACATAAGGGGTAACACTGTCGTTTTTGGCCGAAATTTTGACCCCCTCCGATCTTCTTGAAACTCTGGATTCTGACAGAGGGCCACGAGACTTCGACCAGCGCGCAAAAATGGAGGCTCTAGAACCTTCCAGAGCCGAGATAGCGGATGTCAAAGTTTTGACCTGAAAAAAAAAAAACATAAGGGGTAACACTGTCGTTTTTGGCCGAAATTTTGACCCCCTCCGATCTTCTTGAAACTCTGGATTCTGACAGAGGGCCACGAGACTTCGACCAGCACGCAAAAATGGAGGCTCTAGACCCTTCCAGAGCCGAGATATCGGATGTCAAAGTTTTGACCTGAAAAAAAAACATAAGGGGTAACACTGTCGTTTTTGGCCGAAATTTTGACCCCCTCCGATCTTCTTGAAACTCTGGATTCTGACAGAGGGCCACGAGACTTCGACCAGCGCGCAAAAATGGAGGCTCTAGACCCTTCCAGAGCCGAGATATCGGATGTCAAAGTTTTGACCCGAAAAAAAACATAAGGGGTAACACTGTCGTTTTTGGCCGAAATTTTGACCCCCTCCGATCTTCTTGAAACTCTGGATTCTGACAGAGGGCCACGAGACTTCGACCAGCGCGCAAAAATGGAGGCTCTAGACCCTTCCAGAGCCGAGATATCGGATGTCAAAGGTTTGACCCAAAAAAAAAACATAAGGGGTAACACTGTCGTTTTTGGCCGAAATTTTGACCCCCTCCGATCTTCTTGAAACTCTGGATTCTGACAGAGGGCCACAAGACTTCGACCAGCGCGCAAAAATGGAGGCTCTAGACCCTTCCAGAGCCGAGATATCGGATGTCAAATTTTTGACCTGAAAAAAAACATAAGGGGTAACACTGTCGTTTTTGGCCGAAATTTTGACCCCCTCCGATCTCCTTGAAACTCTGGATTCTGACAGAGGGCCACGAGACTTCGACCAGCGCGCAAAAATGGAGGCTCTAGACCCTTCCAGAGCCGAGATATCGGATGTCAAAGTTTTGACCTGAAAAAAAAACATAAGGGGTAACACTGTCGTTTTTGGCCGAAATTTTGACCCCCTCCGATCTTCTTGAAACTCTGGATTCTGACAGAGGGCCACGAGACTTCGACCAGCACGCAAAAATGCAGGCTCTAGACCCTTCCAGAGCCGAGATATCGGATGTCAAAGTTTTGACCCGAAAAAAAAAAAAAACATAAGGGGTAACACTGTCGTTTTTGGCCGAAATTTTGACCCCCTCCGATCTTCTTGAAACTCTGGATTCTGACAGAGGGCCACGAGACTTCGACCAGCGCGCAAAAATGGAGGCTCTAGACCCTTCCAGAGCCGAGATATCGGATGTCAAAGTTTTGACCTGAAAAAAAAACATAAGGGGTAACACTGTCGTTTTTGGCCGAAATTTTGACCCCCTCCGATCTTCTTGAAACTCTGGATTCTGACAGAGGGCCACGAGACTTCGACCAGCGCGCAAAAATGGAGGCTCTAGACCCTTCCAGAGCCGAGATATCAGATGTCAAAGTTTTGACCCGAAAAAAACATAAGGGGTAACACTGTCGTTTTTGGCCGAAATTTTGACCCCCTCCGATCTTCTTGAAACTCTGGATTCTGACAGAGGGCCACGAGACTTCGACCAGCGCGCAAAAATGGAGGCTCTAGAACCTTCCAGAGCCGAGATAGCGGATGTCAAAGTTTTGACCTGAAAAAAAAAACATAAGGGGTAACACTGTCGTTTTTGGCCGAAATTTTGACCCCCTCCGATCTTCTTGAAACTCTGGATTCTGACAGAGGGCCACGAGACTTCGACCAGCACGCAAAAATGGAGGCTCTAGACCCTTCCAGAGCCGAGATATCGGATGTCAAAGTTTTGACCTGAAAAAAAAACATAAGGGGTAACACTGTCGTTTTTGGCCGAAATTTTGACCCCCTCCGATCTTCTTGAAACTCTGGATTCTGACAGAGGGCCACGAGACTTCGACCAGCACGCAAAAATGGAGGCTCTAGACCCTTCCAGAGCCGAGATATCGGATGTCAAAGTTTTGACCCGAAAAAAAAACATAAGGGGTAACACTGTCGTTTTTGGCCGAAATTTTGACCCCCTCCGATCTTCTTGAAACTCTGGATTCTGACAGAGGGCCACGAGACTTCGACCAGCGCGCAAAAATGGAGGCTCTAGACCCTTCCAGAGCCGAGATATCGGATGTCAAAGTTTTGACCCGAAAAAAAACATAAGTGGTAACACTGTCGTTTTTGGCCGAAATTTTGACCCCCTCCGATCTTCTTGAAACTCTGGATTCTGACAGAGGGCCACGAGACTTCGACCAGCGCGCAAAAATGGAGGCTCTAGACCTTTCCAGAGCCGAGATATCGGATGTCAAAGTTTTGACCTGAAAAAAAAAACATAAGGGGTAACACTGTCGTTTTTGGCCGAAATTTTGACCCCCTCCGATCTTCTTGAAACTCTCGATTCTGACAGAGGGCCACGAGACTTCGAACAGCGCGCAAAAATGGAGGTTCTAGACCCTTCCAGAGCCGAGATATCGGCTGTCAAAGTTTTGACCCGAAAAAAAAAAACATAAGGGGTAACACTGTCGTTTTTGGCCGAAATTTTGACCCCCTCCGATCTTCTTGAAACTCTGGATTCTGACAGAGGGCCACGAGACTTCGACCAGCGCGCAAAAATGGAGGCTCTAGACCCTTCCAGAGCCGAGATATCGGATGTCAAAGTTTTGACCCGAAAAAAAACATAAGTGGTAACACTGTCGTTTTTGGCCGAAATTTTGACCCCCTCCGATCTTCTTGAAACTCTGGATTCTGACAGAGGGCCACGAGACTTCGACCAGCGCGCAAAAATGGAGGCTCTAGACCCTTCCAGAGCCGAGATATCGGATGTCAAAGTTTTGACCTGAAAAAAAAAACATAAGGGGTAACACTGTCGTTTTTGGCCGAAATTTTGACCTCCTCCGATCTTCTTGAAACTCTGGATTCTGACAGAGGGCAACGAGACTTCGACCAGCGTGCAAAAATGGAGGCTCTAGACCCTTCCAGAGCCGAGATATCGGATGTCAAAGTTTTGACCTGAAAAAAAAAACATAAGGGGTAACACTGTCGTTTTTGGCCGAAATTTTGACCCCCTCCGATCTTCTTGAAACTCTGGATTCTGACAGAGGGCCACGAGACTTCGACCAGCGCGCAAAAATGGAGGCTCTAGACCCTTCCAGAGCCGAGATATCGGATGTCAAAGTTTTGACCTGAAAAAAAAAACATAAGGGGTAACACTGTTGTTTTTGGCCGAAATTTTGACCCCCTCCGATCTTCTTGAAACTCTGGATTCTGACAGAGGGCCACGAGACTTCGACCAGCGCGCAAAAATGGAGGCTCTAGACCCTTCCAGAGCCGAGATATCGGATGTCAAATTTTTGACCTGAAAAAAAAACATAAGGGGTAACACTGTCGTTTTTGGCCGAAATTTTGACCCCCTCCGATCTTCTTGAAACTCTGGATTCTGACAGAGGGCCACGAGACTTCGACCAGCGCGCAAAAATGGAGGCTCTAGACCCTTCCAGAGCCGAGATATCGGATGTCAAAGTTTTGACCCGGAAAAAAAAACATAAGGGGTAACACTGTCGTTTTTGGCCGAAATTTTGACCCCCTCCGATCTTCTTCAAACTCTGGGTTCTGACAGAGGGCCACGAGACTTCGACCAGCGCGCAAAAATGGAGGCTCTAGACCCTTCCAGAGCCGAGATATCGAAGGTCAAAATTTTGACCAGAAAAAAAAACATAAGGGGTAACACTGTCATTTTTTTTTTTTTTGGACGAAATTTTGACCCCCTCCGATCTTCTTGAAACTCTGGATTCTGACAGAGGGCCACGAGACTTCGACCAGCGCGCAAAAATGGAGGCTCTAGACCCTTCCAGAGCCGAGATATCGAAGGTCAAAATTTTGACCAGAAAAAAAAACATAAGGGGTAACACTGTCATTTTTTTTTTTTGGCCGAAATTTTGACCCCCTCCGATCTTCTTCAAACTCTGGATTCTGACAGAGGGCCACGAGACTTCGACCAGCGTGCAAAAATGGAGGCTCTAGACCCTTCCAGAGCTGAGATATTGAAGGTCAAAATTTTGACCAGAAAAAAAAAACATAAGGGGTAACACTGTCATTTTTTTTTTTTTGGCGGAAATTTTGACCCCCTCCGATCTTCTTCAAACTCTGGATTCTGACAGAGGGCCACGAGACTTCGACCAGCGCGCAAAAATGGAGGCTCTAGACCCTTCCAGAGCCGAGATATCGAAGGTCAAAATTTTGACCAGAAAAAAACATAAGGGGTAACACTGTCTTTTTTTTTTTGGCCGAAATTTTGACCCCCTCCGATCTTCTTCAAACTCTGGATTCTGACAGAGGGCCACGAGACTTCGACCAGCGCGCAAAAATGGAGGCTCTAGACCCTTCCAGAGCCGAGATATCGAAGGTCAAAATTTTGACCAGAAAAAAAAACATAAGGGGTAACACTGTCATTTTTTTTTTGGCCGAAATTTTGACCCCCTCCGATCTTCTTCAAACTCTGGATTCTGACAGAGGGCCACGAGACTTCGACCAGCGCACAAAAATGGAGGCTCTAGACCCTTCCAGAGCCGAGATTTTGAAGGTCAAAATTTTGACCAGAAAAAAAAACATAAGGGGTAACACTGTCATTTTTTTTTTTGGCCGAAATTTTGACCCCCTCCGATCTTCTTGAAACTCTGGATTCTGACAGAGGGCCACGAGACTTCGACCAGCGCGCAAAAATGGAGGCTCTAGACCCTTCCAGAGCCGAGGTATTGAAGGTCAAAATTTTGACCAGAAAAAAAAACATAAGGGGTAACACTGTCATTTTTTTTTTTTGGCTGAAATTTTGACCCCCTCCGATCTTCTTCAAACTCTGGATTCTGACAGAGGGCCACGAGACTTCGACCAGCGCGCAAAAATGGAGGCTCTAGACCCTTCCAGAGCCGAGATATTGAAGGTCAAAATTTTGACCAGAAAAAAAAAACATAAGGGGTAACACTGTCATTTTTTTTTGGCCGAAATTTTGAACCCCTCCGATCTTCTTCAAACTCTGGATTCTGACAGAGGGCCACGAGACTTCGACCAGCGCGCAAAAATGGAGGCTCTAGACCCTTCCAGAGCCGAGATATCGAAGGTCAAAATTTTGACCAGAAAAAAAAAACATAAGGGGTAACACTGTCATTTTTTTTTTTTTGGACGAAATTTTGACCCCCTCCGATCTTCTTGAAACTCTGGATTCTGACAGAGGGCCACCAGACTTCGACCAGCGCGCAAAAATGGAGGCTCTAGACCCTTCCAGAGCCGAGATATCGAAGGTCAAAATTTTGACCAGAAAAAAAAAAACATAAGGGGTAACACTGTCATTTTTTTGGCCGAAATTTTGACCCCCTCCGATCTTCTTCAAACTCTGGATTCTGACAGAGGGCCACGAGACTTCGACCAGCGTGCAAAAATGGAGGCTCTAGACCCTTCCAGAGCCGAGATATTGAAGGTCAAAATTTTGACCAGAAAAAAAACATAAGGGGTAACACTGTCATTTTTTTTTTGGCCGAAATTTTGACCCCCTCCGATCTTCTTCAAACTCTGGATTCTGACAGAGGGCCACGAGACTTCGACCAGCGTGCAAAAATGGAGGCTCTAGACCCTTCCAGAGCCGAGATATTGAAGGTCAAAATTTTGACCAGAAAAAAAAACATAAGGGGTAACACTGTCATTTTTTTTTTGGCCGAAATTTTGACCCCCTCCGATCTTCTTCAAACTCTGGATTCTGACAGAGGGCCACGAGACTTCGACCAGCGCGCAAAAATGGAGGCTCTAGACCCTTCCAGAGCCGAGATATCGAAGGTCAAAATTTTGACCAGAAAAAAACATAAGGGGTAACACTGTCATTTTTTTTTTTGGCCGAAATTTTGACCCCCTCCGATCTTCTTCAAACTCTGGATTCTAACAGAGGGCCACGAGACTTCGACCAGCGCGCAAAAATGGAGGCTCTAGACTCTTCCAGAGCCGAGATATCGAAGGTCAAAATTTTGACCAGAAGAAAAAACATAAGGGGTAACACTGTCATTTTTTTTTTTTGGCCGAAATTTTGACCCCCTCCGATCTTCTTCAAACTCTGGATTCTGACAGAGGGCCACGAGACTTCGACCAGCGTGCAAAAATGGAGGCTCTAGACCCTTCCAGAGCCGAGATATTGAAGGTCAAAATTTTGACCAGAAAAAAAAACATAAGGGGTAACACTGTCATTTTTTTTTTTGGCCGAAATTTTGACCCCCTCCGATCTTCTTCAAACTCTGGATTCTGACAGAGGGCCACGAGACTTCGACCAGCGCGCAAAAATGGAGGCTCTAGAACCTTCCAGAGCCGAGATATCGAAGGTCAAAATTTTGACCAGAAAAAAAACATAAGGGGTAACACTGTCATTTTTTTTTTGGCCGAAATTTTGACCCCCTCCGATCTTCTTCAAACTCTGGATTCTGACAGAGGGCCACGAGACTTCGACCAGCGCGCAAAAATGGAGGCTCTAGACCCTTCCAGAGCCGAGATATTGAAGGTCAAAATTTTGACCAGAAAAAAAAAACATAAGGGGTAACACTGTCATTTTTTTTTTGGCCGAAATTTTGACCCCCTCCGATCTTCTTCAAACTCTGGATTCTGACAGAGGGCCACGAGACTTCGACCAGCGTGCAAAAATGGAGGCTCTAGACCCTTCCAGAGCCGAGATATTGAAGGTCAAAATTTTGACCAGAAAAAAAAACATAAGGGGTAACACTGTCATTTTTTTTTTTGGCCGAAATTTTGACCCCCTCCGATCTTCTTCAAACTCTGGATTCTGACAGAGGGCCACGAGACTTCGACCAGCGCGCAAAAATGGAGGCTCTAGACCCTTCCAGAGCCGAGATATCGAAGGTCAAAATTTTGACCAGAAAAAAAACATAAGGGGTAACACTGTCATTTTTTTTTTGGCCGAAATTTTGACCCCCTCCGATCTTCTTCAAACTCTGGATTCTGACAGAGGGCCACGAGACTTCGACCAGCGCGCAAAAATGGAGGCTCTAGACCCTTCCAGAGCCGAGATATTGAAGGTCAAAATTTTGACCAGAAAAAAAAAACATAAGGGGTAACACTGTCATTTTTTTTTTTTGGCCGAAATTTTGACCCCCTCCGATCTTCTTCAAACTCTGGATTCTGACAGAGGGCCACGAGACTTCGACCAGCGTGCAAAAATGGAGGCTCTAGACCCTTCCAGAGCCGAGATATTGAAGGTCAAAATTTTGACCAGAAAAAAAAAACATAAGGGGTAACACTGTCATTTTTTTTTTGGCCGAAATTTTGACCCCCTCCGATCTTCTTCAAACTCTGGATTCTGACAGAGGGCCACGAGACTTCGACCAGCGCGCAAAAATGGAGGCTCTAGACCCTTCCAGAGCCGAGATATCGAAGGTCAAAATTTTGACCAGAAAAAAAAACATAAGGGGTAACACTGTCATTTTTTATTTTTTTTTGGACGAAATTTTGACCCCCTCCGATCTTCTTGAAACTCTGGATTCTGACAGAGGGCCACGAGACTTCGACCAGCGCGCAAAAATGGAGGCTCTAGACCCTTCCAGAGCCGAGATATCGAAGGTCAAAATTTTGACCAGAAAAAAAAACATAAGGGGTAACACTGTCATTTTTTTTTGGCCGAAATTTTGACCCCCTCCGATCTTCTTCAAACTCTGGATTCTGACAGAGGGCCACGAGACTTCGACCAGCGCGCAAAAATGGAGGCTCTAGACCCTTCCAGGGCCGAGATATTGAAGGTCAAAATTTTGACCGGAAAAAAACATAAGGGGTAACACTGACATTTTTTTTTTTTGCCGAAATTTTGACCCCCTCCGATCTTCTTCAAACTCTGGATTCTGACAGAGGGCCACGAGACTTCGACCAGCGTGCAAAAATGGAGGCTCTAGACCCTTCCAGAGCCGAGATATTGAAAGTCAAAATTTTGACCAGAAAAAAAAAAAACATAAGGGGTAACACTGTCATTTTTTTTTTTTTGGCCGAAATTTTGACCCCCTCCGATCTTCTTCAAACTCTGGATTCTGACAGAGGGCCACGAGACTTCGACCAGCGCGCAAAAATGGAGGCTCTAGACCCTTCCAGAGCCGAGATATCGAAGGTCAAAATTTTGACCAGAAAAAAACATAAGGGGTAACACTGTCTTTTTTTTTTTTTGGCCGAAATTTTGACCCCCTCTGATCTTCTTCGAACTCTGGATTCTGACAGAGGGCCACGAGACTTCGACCAGCGCGCAAAAATGGAGGCTCTAGACCCTTCCAGAGCCGAGATATCGAAGGTCAAAATTTTGACCAGAAAAAAAAACATAAGGGGTAACACTGTAATTTTTTTTTTTTGGCCGAAATTTTGACCCCCTCCGATCTTCTTCAAACTCTGGATTCTGACAGAGGGCCACGAGACTTCGACCAGCGTGCAAAAATGGAGGCTCTAGACCCTTCCAGAGCCGAGATATTGAAGGTCAAAATTTTGACCAGAAAAAAAAAACATAAGGGGTAACACTGTCATTTTTTTTTTGGCCGAAATTTTGACCCCCTCCGATCTTCTTCAAACTCTGGATTCTGACAGAGGGCCACGAGACTTCGACCAGCGCACAAAAATGGAGGCTCTAGACCCTTCCAGAGCCGAGATTTTGAAGGTCAAAATTTTGACCAAAAAAAAAAACATAAGGGGTAACACTGTCATTTTTTTTTTTGGCCGAAATTTTGACCCCCTCCGATCTTCTTGAAACTCTGGATTCTGACAGAGGGCCACGAGACTTCGACCAGCGCGCAAAAATGGAGGCTCTAGACCCTTCCAGAGCCGAGGTATTGAAGGTCAAAATTTTGACCAGACAAAAAAACATAAGGGGTAACACTGTCATTTTTTTTTTGGCCGAAATTTTGACCCCCTCCGATCTTCTTCAAACTCTGGATTCTGACAGAGGGCCACGAGACTTCGACCAGCGTTCAAAAATGGAGGCTCTAGACCCTTCCAGAGCCGAGATATTGAAGGTCAAAATTTTGACCAGAAAAAAAAAACATAAGGGGTAACACTGTCATTTTTTTTTGGCCGAAATTTTGACCCCCTCCGATCTTCTTCAAACTCTGGATTCTGACAGAGGGCCACGAGACTTCGACCAGCGCGCAAAAATGGAGGCTCTAGACCCTTCCAGAGCCGAGATATCGAAGGTCAAAATTTTGACCAGAAAAAAAAACATAAGGGGTAACACTGTCATTTTTTATTTTTTTTTGGACGAAATTTTGACCCCCTCCGATCTTCTTGAAACTCTGGATTCTGACAGAGGGCCACGAGACTTCGACCAGCGCGCAAAAATGGAGGCTCTAGACCCTTCCAGAGCCGAGATATCGAAGGTCAAAATTTTGACCAGAAAAAAAAACATAAGGGGTAACACTGTCATTTTTTTTTGGCCGAAATTTTGACCCCCTCCGATCTTCTTCAAACTCTGGATTCTGACAGAGGGCCACGAGACTTCGACCAGCGCGCAAAAATGGAGGCTCTAGACCCTTCCAGGGCCGAGATATTGAAGGTCAAAATTTTGACCGGAAAAAAACATAAGGGGTAACACTGACATTTTTTTTTTTTGCCGAAATTTTGACCCCCTCCGATCTTCTTCAAACTCTGGATTCTGACAGAGGGCCACGAGACTTCGACCAGCGTGCAAAAATGGAGGCTCTAGACCCTTCCAGAGCCGAGATATTGAAAGTCAAAATTTTGACCAGAAAAAAAAAAAACATAAGGGGTAACACTGTCATTTTTTTTTTTTTGGCCGAAATTTTGACCCCCTCCGATCTTCTTCAAACTCTGGATTCTGACAGAGGGCCACGAGACTTCGACCAGCGCGCAAAAATGGAGGCTCTAGACCCTTCCAGAGCCGAGATATCGAAGGTCAAAATTTTGACCAGAAAAAAACATAAGGGGTAACACTGTCTTTTTTTTTTTTTGGCCGAAATTTTGACCCCCTCTGATCTTCTTCGAACTCTGGATTCTGACAGAGGGCCACGAGACTTCGACCAGCGCGCAAAAATGGAGGCTCTAGACCCTTCCAGAGCCGAGATATCGAAGGTCAAAATTTTGACCAGAAAAAAAAACATAAGGGGTAACACTGTAATTTTTTTTTTTTGGCCGAAATTTTGACCCCCTCCGATCTTCTTCAAACTCTGGATTCTGACAGAGGGCCACGAGACTTCGACCAGCGTGCAAAAATGGAGGCTCTAGACCCTTCCAGAGCCGAGATATTGAAGGTCAAAATTTTGACCAGAAAAAAAAAACATAAGGGGTAACACTGTCATTTTTTTTTTGGCCGAAATTTTGACCCCCTCCGATCTTCTTCAAACTCTGGATTCTGACAGAGGGCCACGAGACTTCGACCAGCGCACAAAAATGGAGGCTCTAGACCCTTCCAGAGCCGAGATTTTGAAGGTCAAAATTTTGACCAAAAAAAAAAACATAAGGGGTAACACTGTCATTTTTTTTTTTGGCCGAAATTTTGACCCCCTCCGATCTTCTTGAAACTCTGGATTCTGACAGAGGGCCACGAGACTTCGACCAGCGCGCAAAAATGGAGGCTCTAGACCCTTCCAGAGCCGAGGTATTGAAGGTCAAAATTTTGACCAGACAAAAAAACATAAGGGGTAACACTGTCATTTTTTTTTTGGCCGAAATTTTGACCCCCTCCGATCTTCTTCAAACTCTGGATTCTGACAGAGGGCCACGAGACTTCGACCAGCGTTCAAAAATGGAGGCTCTAGACCCTTCCAGAGCCGAGATATTGAAGGTCAAAATTTTGACCAGAAAAAAAAAACATAAGGGGTAACACTGTCATTTTTTTTTGGCCGAAATTTTGAACCCCTCCGATCTTCTTCAAACTCTGGATTCTGACAGAGGGCCACGAGACTTCGACCAGCGCGCAAAAATGGAGGCTCTAGACCCTTCCAGAGCCGAGATATCGAAGGTCAAAATTTCGACCCGAAAAAAAACATAAGGGGTAACACTGTCGTTTTTTTTTTTTTTTTGGCCGAAATTTTGACCCCCTCCGATCTTCTTGAAACTCTGGATTCTGACAGAGGGCCACGAGACTTCAACCAGCGCGCAAAAATGGAGGGTCTAGACCCTTCCAGAGCCGAGATATTGAAAGTTAAAATTTTGACCTGAAAAAAAAAACAACATAAGGGGTAACACTGTCGTTTTTTTTTTGGCCGAAATTTTGACCCCCTCTGATCTTCTTGAAACTCTGGATTCTGACAGAGGCCCACGAGACTTCGACCAGCGCGCAAAAATGGAGGCTCTAGACCCTTCCAGTGCCGAGATATCGAAGGTCAAAATTTTGACCAGAAAAAAAACATAAGGGGTAACACTGTCATTTTTTTTTTTTTGGCCGAAATTTTGACCCCCTCCGATCTTCTTCAAACTCTGGATTCTGACAGAGGGCCACGAGACTTCGATCAGCGCGCAAAAATGGAGGCTCTAGACCTTTCTAGAGCTGAGATATCGAAGGTCAAAATTTTGACCAGAAAAAAAAACATAAGGGGTAACACTGTCATTTTTTTTTTGCCGAAATTTTGACCCCCTCCGATCTTCTTGAAACTCTGGATTCTGACAGAGGGCCACGAGACTTCGACCAGCGCGCAAAAATGGAGGCTCTAGACCCTTCCAGAGCCGAGATATCGAAGGTCAAAATTTTGACCAGAAAAAAAAACATAAGGGGTAACACTGTCATTTTTTTTTTTGGACGAAATTTTGACCCCCTCTGATCTTCTTGAAACTCTGGATTCTGACAGAGGGCCACGAGACTTCGACCAGCGCGCAAAAATGGAGGCTCTAGACCCTTCCAGAGCCGAGATATCGAAGGTCAAAATTTTGACCAGAAAAAAAAACATAAGGGGTAACACTGTCATTTTTTTTTGGCCGAAATTTTGACCCCCTCCGATCTTCTTCAAACTCTGGATTCTGACAGAGGGCCACGAGACTTCGACCAGCGCGCAAAAATGGAGGCTCTAGACCCTTCCAGGGCCGAGATATTGAAGGTCAAAATTTTGACCAGAAAAAAAACATAAGGGGTAACACTGTCATTTTTTTTTTGGCCGAAATTTTGACCCCCTCCGATCTTCTTCAAACTCTGGATTCTGACAGAGGGCCACGAGACTTCGACCAGCGTCCAAAAATGGAGGCTCTAGACCCTTCCAGAGCCGAGATATTGAAGGTCAAAATTTTGACCAGAAAAAAAAACATAAGGGGTAACACTGTCATTTTTTTTTTGGCCGAAATTTTGATCCCCTCCGATCTTCTTCAAACTCTGGATTCTGACAGAGGGCCACGAGACTTCGACCAGCGCGCAAAAATGGAGGCTCTAGACCCTTCCAGAGCCGAGATATTGAAGGTCAAAATTTTGACCAGAAAAAAAAACATAAGGGGTAACAGTCATTTTTTTTTTTGGCCGAAATTTTGACCCCCTCCGATCTTCTTCAAACTCTGGATTCTGACAGAGGGCCATGAGACTTCGACCAGCGCGCAAAAATGGAGGCTCTAGACCCTTCCAGAGCCGAGATATCGGATGTCAAAGTTTTGACCCGGAAAAAAAAACATAAGGGGTAACACTGTCGTTTTTGGCCGAAATTTTGACCCCCTCCGATCTTCTTCAAACTCTGGGTTCTGACAGAGGGCCACGAGACTTCGACCAGCGCGCAAAAATGGAGGCTCTAGACCCTTCCAGAGCCGAGATATCGAAGGTCAAAATTTTGACCAGAAAAAAAAACATAAGGGGTAACACTGTCATTTTTTTTTTTTTGGACGAAATTTTGACCCCCTCCGATCTTCTTGAAACTCTGGATTCTGACAGAGGGCCACGAGACTTCGACCAGCGCGCAAAAATGGAGGCTCTAGACCCTTCCAGAGCCGAGATATCGAAGGTCAAAATTTTGACCAGAAAAAAAAACATAAGGGGTAACACTGTCATTTTTTTTTTTGGCCGAAATTTTGACCCCCTCCGATCTTCTTCAAACTCTGGATTCTGACAGAGGGCCACGAGACTTCGACCAGCGTGCAAAAATGGAGGCTCTAGACCCTTCCAGAGCTGAGATATTGAAGGTCAAAATTTTGACCAGAAAAAAAAAAACATAAGGGGTAACACTGTCATTTTTTTTTTTGGCGGAAATTTTGACCCCCTCCGATCTTCTTCAAACTCTGGATTCTGACAGAGGGCCACGAGACTTCGACCAGCGCGCAAAAATGGAGGCTCTAGACCCTTCCAGAGCCGAGATATCGAAGGTCAAAATTTTGACCAGAAAAAAACATAAGGGGTAACACTGTCTTTTTTTTTTTTGGCCGAAATTTTGACCCCCTCCGATCTTCTTCAAACTCTGGATTCTGACAGAGGGCCACGAGACTTCGACCAGCGCGCAAAAATGGAGGCTCTAGACCCTTCCAGAGCCGAGATATCGAAGGTCAAAATTTTGACCAGAAAAAAAAACATAAGGGGTAACACTGTAATTTTTTTTTTGGCCGAAATTTTGACCCCCTCCGATCTTCTTCAAACTCTGGATTCTGACAGAGGGCCACGAGACTTCGACCAGCGCACAAAAATGGAGGCTCTAGACCCTTCCAGAGCCGAGATTTTGAAGGTCAAAATTTTGACCAGAAAAAAAAACATAAGGGGTAACACTGTCATTTTTTTTTTTGGCCGAAATTTTGACCCCCTCCGATCTTCTTGAAACTCTGGATTCTGACAGAGGGCCACGAGACTTCGACCAGCGCGCAAAAATGGAGGCTCTAGACCCTTCCAGAGCCGAGGTATTGAAGGTCAAAATTTTGACCAGAAAAAAAAACATAAGGGGTAACACTGTCATTTTTTTTTTTGGCTGAAATTTTGACCCCCTCCGATCTTCTTCAAACTCTGGATTCTGACAGAGGGCCACGAGACTTCGACCAGCGCGCAAAAATGGAGGCTCTAGACCCTTCCAGAGCCGAGATATTGAAGGTCAAAATTTTGACCAGAAAAAAAAAACATAAGGGGTAACACTGTCATTTTTTTTTGGCCGAAATTTTGAACCCCTCCGATCTTCTTCAAACTCTGGATTCTGACAGAGGGCCACGAGACTTCGACCAGCGCGCAAAAATGGAGGCTCTAGACCCTTCCAGAGCCGAGATATCGAAGGTCAAAATTTTGACCTGAAAAAAAAAACATAAGGGGTAACACTGTCATTTTTTTTTTTTTGGACGAAATTTTGACCCCCTCCGATCTTCTTGAAACTCTGGATTCTGACAGAGGGCCACCAGACTTCGACCAGCGCGCAAAAATGGAGGCTCTAGACCCTTCCAGAGCCGAGATATCGAAGGTCAAAATTTTGACCAGAAAAAAAAAAACATAAGGGGTAACACTGTCATTTTTTTGGCCGAAATTTTGACCCCCTCCGATCTTCTTCAAACTCTGGATTCTGACAGAGGGCCACGAGACTTCGACCAGCGTGCAAAAATGGAGGCTCTAGACCCTTCCAGAGCCGAGATATTGAAGGTCAAAATTTTGACCAGAAAAAAAACATAAGGGGTAACACTGTCATTTTTTTTTTTTGGCCGAAATTTTGACCCCCTCCGATCTTCTTCAAACTCTGGATTCTGACAGAGGGCCACGAGACTTCGACCAGCGTGCAAAAATGGAGGCTCTAGACCCTTCCAGAGCCGAGATATTGAAGGTCAAAATTTTGACCAGAAAAAAAAAACATAAGGGGTAACAGTGTCATTTTTTTTTTGGCCGAAATTTTGACCCCCTCCGATCTTCTTCAAACTCTGGATTCTGACAGAGGGCCACGAGACTTCGACCAGCGCGCAAAAATGGAGGCTCTAGACCCTTCCAGAGCCGAGATATCGAAGGTCAAAATTTTGACCAGAAAAAAACATAAGGGGTAACACTGTCATTTTTTTTTTTGGCCGAAATTTTGACCCCCTCCGATCTTCTTCAAACTCTGGATTCTGACAGAGGGCCACGAGACTTCGACCAGCGCGCAAAAATGGAGGCTCTAGACTCTTCCAGAGCCGAGATATCGAAGGTCAAAATTTTGACCAGAAGAAAAAACATAAGGGGTAACACTGTCATTTTTTTTTTTTGGCCGAAATTTTGACCCCCTCCGATCTTCTTCAAACTCTGGATTCTGACAGAGGGCCACGAGACTTCGACCAGCGTGCAAAAATGGAGGCTCTAGACCCTTCCAGAGCCGAGATATTGAAGGTCAAAATTTTGACCAGAAAAAAAAACATAAGGGGTAACACTGTCATTTTTTTTTTTTGGCCGAAATTTTGACCCCCTCCGATCTTCTTCAAACTCTGGATTCTGACAGAGGGCCACGAGACTTCGACCAGCGCGCAAAAATGGAGGCTCTAGACCCTTCCAGAGCCGAGATATCGAAGGTCAAAATTTTGACCAGAAAAAAAACATAAGGGGTAACACTGTCATTTTTTTTTTGGCCGAAATTTTGACCCCCTCCGATCTTCTTCAAACTCTGGATTCTGACAGAGGGCCACGAGACTTCGACCAGCGCGCAAAAATGGAGGCTCTAGACCCTTCCAGAGCCGAGATATTGAAGGTCAAAATTTTGACCAGAAAAAAAAAACATAAGGGGTAACACTGTCATTTTTTTTTTTGGCCGAAATTTTGACCCCCTCCGATCTTCTTCAAACTCTGGATTCTGACAGAGGGCCACGAGACTTCGACCAGCGTGCAAAAATGGAGGCTCTAGACCCTTCCAGAGCCGAGATATTGAAGGTCAAAATTTTGACCAGAAAAAAAAACATAAGGGGTAACACTGTCATTTTTTTTTTTGGCCGAAATTTTGACCCCCTCCGATCTTCTTCAAACTCTGGATTCTGACAGAGGGCCACGAGACTTCGACCAGCGCGCAAAAATGGAGGCTCTAGACCCTTCCAGAGCCGAGATATCGAAGGTCAAAATTTTGACCAGAAAAAAAACATAAGGGGTAACACTGTCATTTTTTTTTTGGCCGAAATTTTGACCCCCTCCGATCTTCTTCAAACTCTGGATTCTGACAGAGGGCCACGAGACTTCGACCAGCGCGCAAAAATGGAGGCTCTAGACCCTTCCAGAGCCGAGATATTGAAGGTCAAATTTTTGACCAGAAAAAAAAAACATAAGGGGTAACACTGTCATTTTTTTTTTTGGCCGAAATTTTGACCCCCTCCGATCTTCTTCAAACTCTGGATTCTGACAGAGGGCCACGAGACTTCGACCAGCGTGCAAAAATGGAGGCTCTAGACCCTTCCAGAGCCGAGATATTGAAGGTCAAAATTTTGACCAGAAAAAAAAACATAAGGGGTAACACTGTCATTTTTTTTTTGGCCGAAATTTTGACCCCCTCCGATCTTCTTCAAACTCTGGATTCTGACAGAGGGCCATGAGACTTCGACCAGCACGGAAAAATGGAGGCTCTAGACCCTTCCAGAGCCGAGATATCGAAGGTCAAAATTTTGACCAGAAAAAAAAACATAAGGGGTAACACTGTCATTTTTTTTTTTTTTGGACGAAATTTTGACCCCCTCCGATCTTCTTGAAACTCTGGATTCTGACAGAGGGCCACGAGACTTCGACCAGCGCGCAAAAATGGAGGCTCTAGACCCTTCCAGAGCCGAGATATCGAAGGTCAAAATTTTGACCAGAAAAAAAAACATAAGGAGTAACACTGTCATTTTTTTTTGGCCGAAATTTTGACCCCCTCCGATCTTCTTCAAACTCTGGATTCTGACAGAGGGCCACGAGACTTCGACCAGCGCGCAAAAATGGAGGCTCTAGACCCTTCCAGGGCCGAGATATTGAAGGTCAAAATTTTGACCGGAAAAAAAACATAAGGGGTAACACTGACATTTTTTTTTTTTGCCGAAATTTTGACCCCCTCCGATCTTCTTCAAACTCTGGATTCTGACAGAGGGCCACGAGACTTCGACCAGCGTGCAAAAATGGAGGCTCTAGACCCTTCCAGAGCCGAGATATTGAAAGTCAAAATTTTGACCAGAAAAAAAAAAAACATAAGGGGTAACACTGTCATTTTTTTTTTTTTGGCCGAAATTTTGACCCCCTCCGATCTTCTTCAAACTCTGGATTCTGACAGAGGGCCACGAGACTTCGACCAGCGCGCAAAAATGGAGGCTCTAGACCCTTCCAGAGCCGAGATATCGAAGGTCAAAATTTTGACCAGAAAAAAACATAAGGGGTAACACTGTCTTTTTTTTTTTTTGGCCGAAATTTTGACCCCCTCTGATCTTCTTCGAACTCTGGATTCTGACAGAGGGCCACGAGACTTCGACCAGCGCGCAAAAATGGAGGCTCTAGACCCTTCCAGAGCCGAGATATCGAAGGTCAAAATTTTGACCAGAAAAAAAAACATAAGGGGTAACACTGTAATTTTTTTTTTTTGGCCGAAATTTTGACCCCCTCCGATCTTCTTCAAACTCTGGATTCTGACAGAGGGCCACGAGACTTCGACCAGCGTGCAAAAATGGAGGCTCTAGACCCTTCCAGAGCCGAGATATTGAAGGTCAAAATTTTGACCAGAAAAAAAAAACATAAGGGGTAACACTGTCATTTTTTTTTTTTGGCCGAAATTTTGACCCCCTCCGATCTTCTTCAAACTCTGGATTCTGACAGAGGGCCACGAGACTTCGACCAGCGCACAAAAATGGAGGCTCTAGACCCTTCCAGAGCCGAGATTTTGAAGGTCAAAATTTTGACCAAAAAAAAAAACATAAGGGGTAACACTGTCATTTTTTTTTTTGGCCGAAATTTTGACCCCCTCCGTTCTTCTTGAAACTCTGGATTCTGACAGAGGGCCACGAGACTTCGACCAGCGCGCAAAAATGGAGGCTCTAGACCCTTCCAGAGCCGAGGTATTGAAGGTCAAAATTTTGACCAGACAAAAAAACATAAGGGGTAACACTGTCATTTTTTTTTTTGGCCGAAATTTTGACCCCCTCCGATCTTCTTCAAACTCTGGATTCTGACAGAGGGCCACGGGACTTCGACCAGCGTGCAAAAATGGAGGCTCTAGACCCTTCCAGAGCCGAGATATTGAAGGTCAAAATTTTGACCAGAAAAAAAAACATAAGGGGTAACACTGTCATTTTTTTTTTGGCCGAAATTTTGAACCCCTCCGATCTTCTTCAAACTCTGGATTCTGACAGAGGGCCACGAGACTTCGACCAGCGCGCAAAAATGGAGGCTCTAGACCCTTCCAGAGCCGAGATATCGAAGGTCAAAATTTCGACCCGAAAAAAAACATAAGGGGTAACACTGTCGTTTTTTTTTTTTTTTTGGCCGAAATTTTGACCCCCTCCGATCTTCTTGAAACTCTGGATTCTGACAGAGGGCCACGAGACTTCAACCAGCGCGCAAAAATGGAGGGTCTAGACCCTTCCAGAGCCGAGATATTGAAAGTTAAAATTTTGACCTGAAAAAAAAAACAACATAAGGGGTAACACTGTCGTTTTTTTTTTGGCCGAAATTTTGACCCCCTCCAATCTTCTTGAAACTCTGGATTCTGACAGAGGGCTACGAGACTTCGACCAGCGCGCAAAAATGGAGGCTCTAGACCCTTCCAGTGCCGAGATATCGAAGGTCAAAATTTTGACCAGAAAAAAAACATAAGGGGTAACACTGTCATTTTTTTTTTTTTGGCCGAAATTTTGACCCCCTCCGATCTTCTTCAAACTCTGGATTCTGACAGAGGGCCACGAGACTTCGATCAGCGCGCAAAAATGGAGGCTCTAGACCTTTCTAGAGCTGAGATATCGAAGGTCAAAATTTTGACCAGAAAAAAAAACATAAGGGGTAACACTGTCATTTTTTTTTTGCCGAAATTTTGACCCCCTCCGATCTTCTTGAAACTCTGGATTCTGACAGAGGGCCACGAGACTTCGACCAGCGCGCAAAAATGGAGGCTCTAGACCCTTCCAGAGCCGAGATATCGAAGGTCAAAATTTTGACCAGAAAAAAAAACATAAGGGGTAACACTGTCATTTTTTTTTTTGGACGAAATTTTGACCCCCTCTGATCTTCTTGAAACTCTGGATTCTGACAGAGGGCCACGAGACTTCGACCAGCGCGCAAAAATGGAGGCTCTAGACCCTTCCAGAGCCGAGATATCGAAGGTCAAAATTTTGACCAGAAAAAAAAACATAAGGGGTAACACTGTCATTTTTTTTTGGCCGAAATTTTGACCCCCTCCGATCTTCTTCAAACTCTGGATTCTGACAGAGGGCCACGAGACTTCGACCAGCGCGCAAAAATGGAGGCTCTAGACCCTTCCAGGGCCGAGATATTGAAGGTCAAAATTTTGACCAGAAAAAAAACATAAGGGGTAACACTGTCATTTTTTTTTTGGCCGAAATTTTGACCCCCTCCGATCTTCTTCAAACTCTGGATTCTGACAGAGGGCCACGAGACTTCGACCAGCGTCCAAAAATGGAGGCTCTAGACCCTTCCAGAGCCGAGATATTGAAGGTCAAAATTTTGACCAGAAAAAAAAACATAAGGGGTAACACTGTCATTTTTTTTTTGGCCGAAATTTTGATCCCCTCCGATCTTCTTCAAACTCTGGATTCTGACAGAGGGCCACGAGACTTCGACCAGCGCGCAAAAATGGAGGCTCTAGACCCTTCCAGAGCCGAGATATTGAAGGTCAAAATTTTGACCAGAAAAAAAAACATAAGGGGTAACACTGTCATTTTTTTTTTTGGCCGAAATTTTGACCCCCTCCGATCTTCTTCAAACTCTGGATTCTGACAGAGGGCCATGAGACTTCGACCAGCGCGCAAAAATGGAGGCTCTAGACCCTTCCAGAGCCGAGGTATTGAAGGTCAAAATTTTGACCAGAAAAAAAAACATAAGGGGTAACACTGTCATTTTTTTTTTTTTTGGCCGAAATTTTGACCCCCTCCGATCTTCTTCAAACTCTGGTTTCTGACAGAGGGCCACGAGACTTCGACCAGCGCGCAAAAATGGAGGCTCTAGACCCTTCCAGAGCCGAGATATCGAAGGTCAAAATTTTGACCAAAAAAAAAAAACATAAGGGGTAACACTGTCATTTTTTTTTTTTTTTGGCCGAAATTTTGACCCCCTCCGATCTTCTTCAAACTCTGGATTCTGACAGAGGGCCACGAGACTTCGACCAGCGCGCAAAAATGGAGGCTCTAGACCCTTCCAGAGCCGAGATATTGAAGGTCAAAATTTTGACCAGAAAAAAAAACATAAGGGGTAACACTGTCATTTTTTTTGGCCGAAATTTTGACCCCCTCCGATCTTCTTCAAACTCTGGATTCTGACAGAGGGCCACGAGACTTCAACCAGCGCGCAAAAATGGAGGCTCTAGACCCTTCCAGGGCCGAGATATTGAAGGTCAAAATTTTGACCAGAAAAAAAACATAAGGGGTAACACTGTCATTTTTTTTTTTGGCCGAAATTTTGACCCCCTCCGATCTTCTTCAAACTCTGGATTCTGACAGAGGGCCACGAGACTTCGACCAGCGTCCAAAAATGGAGGCTCTAGACCCTTCCAGAGCCGAGATATTGAAGGTCAAAATTTTGACCAGAAAAAAAAAACATAAGGGGTAACACTGTCATTTTTTTTTTGGCCGAAATTTTGATCCCCTCCGATCTTCTTCAAACTCTGGATTCTGACAGAGGGCCACGAGACTTCGACCAGCGCGCAAAAATGGAGGCTCTAGACCCTTCCAGAGCCGAGATATTGAAGGTCAAAATTTTGACCAGAAAAAAAAAAACATAAGGGGTAACACTGTCATTTTTTTTTTTGGCCGAAATTTTGACCCCCTCCGATCTTCTTCAAACTCTGGATTCTGACAGAGGGCCATGAGACTTCGACCAGCGCGCAAAAATGGAGGCTCTAGACCCTTCCAGAGCCGAGGTATTGAAGGTCAAAATTTTGACCAGAAAAAAAAACATAAGGGGTAACACTGTCATTTTTTTTTTTTTTTGGCCGAAATTTTGACCCCCTCCGATCTTCTTCAAACTCTGGATTCTGACAGAGGGCCACGAGACTTCGACCAGCGCGCAAAAATGGAGGCTCTAGACCCTTCCAGAGCCGAGATATCGAAGGTCAAAATTTTGACCAAAAAAAAAAAACATAAGGGGTAACACTGTCATTTTTTTTTTTTTTGGCCGAAATTTTGACCCCCTCCGATCTTCTTCAAACTCTGGATTCTGACAGAGGGCCACGAGACTTCGACCAGCGCGCAAAAATGGAGGCTCTAGACCCTTCCAGAGCCGAGATATTGAAGGTCAAAATTTTGACCAGAAAAAAAAACATAAGGGGTAACACTGTCATTTTTTTTGGCCGAAATTTTGAACCCCTCCGATCTTCTTGAAACTCTGGATTCTGACAGAGGGCCACGAGACTTCGACTAGCGTGCAAAAATGGAGGCTCTAGACCCTTCCAGAGCCGAGATATTGAAGGTCAAAATTTTGACCAGAAAAAAAAACATAAGGGGTAACACTGTCATTTTTTTTTTTGGCCGAAATTTTGATCCCCTCCGATCTTCTTGAAACTCTGGATTCTGACAGATGGCCACGAGACTTCGACCAGCGCGTAAAAATGGAGGCTCTAGACCCTTCCAGAGCCGAGATATTGAAAGTTCAAATTTTGACCTGAAAATAAAAACATAAGGGGTAACACTGCTGTTTTTTTTTGTTTTTTTTTTTTGGCCGAAATTTTGACCCCCTCCGATCTTCTCGAAACTCTGGATTCTGACAGAGGGCCACGAGACTTCGACCAGCGCTCAAAAGTGGAGGCTCTAGGCCCTTCCAGAGCCGAGATATTGAAAGTTAAAATTTTGACCTAAAAAAAAAACATAAGGGGTAACACTGTCGTTTTTTTTTATGGCCGAAATTTTGACCCCCTCCGATCTTCTTGAAACTCTGGATTCTGACAGAGGGCCACGAGACTTCGAACAGCGCGCAAAAATGGAGGCTCTAGACCCTTCCAGAGCCGAGATATTGAAAGTTAAAATTTTGACCTGAAAAAAATCATAAGGGGTAACACTGTCGTTTTTGTTTTTTTGGTTTTTTTGGCCGAAATTTTGACCCCCTCCGATCTTCTTGAATCTCTGGATTCTGACAGAGGGCCACGAGACTTCGACCAGCGCGCAAAAATGGAGGCTCTAGACCCTTCCAGAGCCGAGATATTGAAAGTTAAAAATTTGACCTGAAAAAAAAAACATAAGGGGTAACACTTTGGTTTTTTTTTTTTTGGCCGAAATTTTGACCCCATCCGATCTTCTTGAAACTCTGGATTCTGACAGAGGGCCACGAGACTTCGACCAGCGCGCAAAAATGGAGGCTCTAGACCCTTCCAGAGCCGAGATATTGAAAGTTAAAATTTTGACCAGAAAAAAAAAAACATAAGGGGTAACACTGTCGTTTTTTTTTTGGCCGAAATTTTAATCCTCTGCGATCTTCTTGAAACTTTGGATTCTGACAGAGGGCCACGAGACTTCGACCAGCGCGCAAAAATGGAGGCTCTAGACCCTTCCAGAGCCGAGATATTGAAATTTAAAATTTTGACCTGAAAAAAAAACATAAGGGGTAACACTGTCGTTTTTTTGTTTTTTTTTTGGCCGAAATTTTGACCCCCTCCGATCTTCTTGAAACTCTGGATTCTGACAGAGGGCCACGAGACTTCGACCAGCGCGCAAAAATTGAGGCTCTAGACCCTTCCAGAGCCGAGATATTGAAAGTTACAATTTTGACCTGAAAAAAAAACATAAGGGGTAACACTGTCTTTTTTTTTTTTTGGCCGAAATTTTGACCCCCTCCGATCTTCTTGAAACTCTGGATTCTGACAGAGGGCCACGAGACTTCGACCAGCGCGCAAAAATGGAGGCTCTAGACCCTTCCAGAGCCGAGATATTGAAAGTTAAAATTTTGACCTGAAAAAAAAACATAAGGGGTAACACTGTCGTTTTTTTTTTTTTTGGCCGAAATTTTGACCCCCTCCGATCTTCTTGAAACTCTGGATTCTGACAGAGGGCCACGAGACTTCGACCAGCGCGCAAAAATGGAGGCTCTAGACCCTTCCAGAGCAGAAAAATATTGAAAGTTAAAATTTTGACCTGAAAAAAAAAAACATAAGGGGTAACACTGTCGTTTTTTTTTTTTTGGCCGAAATTTTGACCCCCTCCGATCTTCTTGAAAATCTGGATTCTGACAGAGGGCCACGAGACTTCGACCAGCGCGCAAAAATGGAGGCTCTAGACCCTTCCAGAGCCGAGATATTGAAAGTTAAAATTTTGACCTGAAAAAAAAACATAAGGGGTAACACTGTCGTTTTTTTTTTTTTTTTTTTTTTTTGGCCGAAATTTTGACCCCCTCCGATCTTCTTCAATCTCTGGATTCTGACAAAGGGCAACGAGACTTCGACCAGCGCGCAAAAATGGAGGCTCTAGACCCTTCCAGAGCCGAGATATTGAAAGTTAAAATTTTGACCTGAAAAAAAACATAAGGGGTAACACTTTGTTTTTTTTTTTTTGGCCGAAATTTTGACCCCCTCCGATCTTCTTGAAACTCTGGATTCTGACAGAGGGCCACGAGACTTCGACCAGCGCGCAAAAATGGAGGCTCTAGACCCTTCCAGAGCCGAGATATTGAAAGTTAAAATTTTGACCAGAAAAAAAAACATAAGGGGTAACACTGTCGTTTTTTTTTTTTTTTTTTTTTTGGCCGAAATTTTGATCCTCTCCGATCTTCTTGAAACTCTGGATTCTGACAGAGGGCCACGAGACTTCGAACAGCGCGCAAAAATGGAGGCTCTAGACCCTTCCAGAGCCGAGATATTGAAAGTTAAAATTTTGACCTGAAAAAAAAAACATAAGGGGTAACACTGTCGTTTTTTTTTTTTTGGCCGACATTTTGACCCCCTCCGATCTTCTTGAAACTCTGGATTCTGACAGAGGGCCACGAGACTTCGACCAGCGCGCAAAAATTGAGGCTCTAGACCCTTCCAGAGCCGAGATATTGAAAGTTAAAATTTTGACCTGAAAAAAAAACATAAGGGGTAACACTGTCGTTTTTTTTTTTTTTTTTGGCCGAAATTTTGACCCCCTCCGATCTTCTTGAAACTCTGGATTCTGACAGAGGGCCACGAGACTTCGACCAGCGCGCAAAAATGGAGGCTCTAGACCCTTCCAGAGCAGAAAAATATTGAAAGTTAAAATTTTGACCTGAAAAAAAAAAACATAAGGGGTAACACTGTCGTTTTTTTTTTTTTTTTTTTTGCCGAAATTTTGACCCCCTCCGATCTTCTTGAAAATCTGGATTCTGACAGAGGGCCACGAGACTTCGACCAGCGCGCAAAAATGGAGGCTCTAGACCCTTCCAGAGCCGAGATATTGAAAGTTAAAATTTTGACCTGAAAAAAAAACATAAGGGGTAACACTGTCGTTTTTTTTTTTTTTTTTTTTTTTTTTGGCCGAAATTTTGACCCCCTCCGATCTTCTTCAATCTCTGGATTCTGACAAAGGGCAACGAGACTTCGACCAGCGCGCAAAAATGGAGGCTCTAGACCCTTCCAGAGCCGAGATATTGAAAGTTAAAATTTTGACCTGAAAAAAAACATAAGGGGTAACACTTTGTTTTTTTTTTTTGGCCGAAATTTTGACCAGAGCCGAGATATTGAAAGTTAAAATTTTGACCTGAAAAAAAAACAAGGGGTAACACTTTGGGGTTTTTTTGGCCGAAATTTTGACCCCCTCCGATCTTCTTGAAACTCTGGATTCTGACAGAGGGCCACGAGACTTCGACCAGCGCGCAAAAATGGAGGCTCTAGACCCTTCCAGAGCCGAGATATTGAACGTTAAAATTTTGACCTGAAAAAAAAAAAACATAAGGGGTAACACTGTCGTTTTTTTTTTTTTTTTTGGCCGAAATTTTGACCCCCTCCGATCTTCTTGAAAGTCTGGATTCTGACAGAAGGCCATGAGACTTCGACCAGCCCGCAAAAATGGAGGCTCTAGACCCTTCCAGAGCCGAGATATTGAAAGTTAAAATTTTGACCTGAAAAAAAAACATAAGGGGTAACACTGTCGTTTTTTTTTTTTGGCCGAAATTTTGACCCCCTCAGATCTTCTTAAAACTCTGGATTCTGACAGAGGGCCACGAGACTTCGACCAGCGTGCAAAAATGGAGGCTCTAGACCCTTCCAGAGCCGAGATATTGAAAGTTAAAATTTTTACCTGAAAAAAAAAACATAAGGGGTAACACTCGTTTTTTTTTTTTTTTGGCCGAAATTTTGACCCCCTCCGATCTTCTTGAACCTCTGGATTCTGACAAAGGGCCACGAGACTTCGACCAGCGCGCAAAAATGGAGGCTCTAGACCCTTCCAGAGCCGAGATATTGAAAGTTAAAATTTTGACCTGAAAAAAAAAAAAATATGTAAGGGGTAACACTGTCGTTTTTTTTTTTTTTTGGCCAAAATTTTGACCCCCTCCGATCTTCTTGAAACTCTGGATTCTGACAGAGGGCCACGAGACTTCGACCAGCGCGCAAAAATGGAGGCTCTAGACCCTTCCAGAGCCGAGATATTGAAAGTTAAAATTTTGACCTGAAAAAAAAAAACATAAGGGGTAACACTGTCGTTTTTTTTTTTTTTTTTGGCCGAAATTTTGACCCCCTCCGATCTTCTTGAACCTCTGGATTCTGACAAAGGGCCACGAGACTTCGACCAGCGCGCAAAAATGGAGGCTCTTGACCCTTCCAGAGCCGAGATATTGAAAGTTAAAATTTTGACCTGAAAAAAAAAAAAACATAAGGGGTAACACTGTCGTTTTTTTTTTTTTGGCCAAAATTTTGACCCCCTCCGATCTTCTTGAAACTCTGGATTCTGACAGAGGGCCACGGGACTTCGACCAGCACGCAAAAATTGAGGCTCTAGACCCTTCCAGAGCCGAGATATTGAAAGTTAAAATTTTGATCTGAAAAAAAAAACATAAGGGGTAACACTGTCGTTTTTTTTTTTTTGGCCAAAATTTTGACCCCCTACGATCTTCTTGAAACTCTGGATTCTGACAGAGGGCTACGAGACTTCGACCAGCGCGCAAAAATGGAGGCTCTAGACTCTTCCAGAGCCGAGATATTGAAAGTTAAAATTTTGACCTGAAAAAAAAACTTAAGGGATAACACTGTTGTTTTTTTTTTTTTTTGGCCGAAATTTTGACCCCCTCCAATCTTCTTGAAACTCTGGATTCTGACAGAGGGCCACGAGACTTCGACCAGCGCGCAAAAATGGAGGCTCTAGACCCTTCCAGAGCCGAGATATTGAAAGTTAAAATTTTGACCTGAAAAAAAAAACATAAGGGGTAACACTGTCGTTTTTTTTTTTTTTGGCCGAAATTTTGACCCCCTCCGATCTTCTTGAAACTCTGGATTCTGAGAGAGGGCCACGAGACTTCGACCAGCACGCAAAAATGGAGGCTCTAGACCCTTCCAGAGCCGAGATATTGAAAGTTAAAATTTTGACCTGAAAAAAAAAAAACATAAGGGGTAACACTGTCGTTTTTTTTTTTTTTTTTTTTTTTTTGGCCGAAATTTTGACCCCTTCCGATCTTCTTGAAACTCTGGATTCTGACAGAGGGCCACGAGACTTCGACCAGCGCGCAAAAATGGAGGCTCTAGACCCTTCCAGAGCCGATATATTGAAAGTTAAATTTTTGACCTGAAAAAAAAAACATAAGGGGTAACACTGTCGTTTTGTTTTTTTTTTTTTGGCCGAAATTTTGACCCCCTCCGATCTTCTTGAAACTCTGGATTCTGACAGAGGGCCACGAGACTTCGACCAGCGCACAAAAATGGAGGCTCTAGACCCTTCCAGAGCCGAGATATTGAAAGTTAAAATTTTGACCTGAAAAAAAAACATAAGGGGTAACACTGTCGTTTTTTTTTTTTTGGCCGAAATTTTGACCCCCTCCGATCTTCTTGAAACTCTGGATTCTGACAGAGGGCCACGAGACTTCGACCAGCGCGCAAAAATGGATGCTCTAGACCCTTCCAGAGCCGAGATATTGAAAGTTAAAATTTTGACCTGAAAAAAAAACATAAGGGGTAACACTGTCGTTTTTTTTTTTTTTTTTTTTGCCGAAATTTTGACCCCCTCCGATCTTCTTGAAACTCTGGATTCTGACAGAGGGACACGAGACTTCGACCAGCGCGCAAAAATGGAGGCTCTAGACCCTTCCAGAGCCGAGATATTGAAAGTTAAAATTTTGACCTGAAAAAAAAAAACATAAGGGGTAACACTGTCGTTTTTTTTTTTTGTTTTTTTTTTGCCGAAATTTTGACCCCCTCCGATCTTCTTGAAACTCCGGATTCTGACAGAGGGCCACGAGACTTCGACCAGCACGCAAAAATAAAGGCTCTAGACCCTTCCAGAGCCAAGATATTGAAGGTCAATATTTCGCCCAGGAAAAAAAAACATAAGGGGTAACACTGTGGGTTTTTTTTTTTTTTTTTTTGGCCGAAATATTGACCCCCTCCGATCTTCTTGAAACTCTGCATTCTGACAGAGGGCCACAAGACTTCGACCAGCACGCAAAAATGGAGAATCTAGACCCTTCCAGAGCCCAGATATATCGAAAGTCAATATTTCGGCCCGAAAAAAAAATGTAAGGGGTAACACCGTCGGTTTTTTTTTTTTTTTTTTGGCCTAAATTTTGACCCCCTCTGATCTTCTCGAAACTCTGGATTCTGACAGAGGGCCACAAGACTTCGACCAGCGCGCAAAAATGGAGGCTCTAGACCCTTCCAGGGCCGAGATATCGCAAGTCAAAATTTCGGCCCGAAAAAAAAAATGTAAGGGTTAACACTGTCGTTTTTTTTTTTTTTTTTTTGGCCGAAATTTTTACCCCCTTTGATCTTCTCGAAACTCTTGATTCTGACCGAGGGCCACGAGACTTCGACCAGCGCGCAAAAATGGAGGCTCTAGACCCTTCCAGAGCCGATATATCCAAAGTCAAAATTTCGGCCCGAAAAAAAATGTAAGGGGTAACACTGTCATTTTTTTTTTGGCCGAAATTTTGACCCCCTCCGATCTTCTCGAAACTCTGGATTCTGACAGAGGGCCACAAGACTTCGACCAGCGCGCAAAAATGGAGGCTCTAGACCCTTCCAGAGCCGAGATATCGAAAGTCAAAATTTCGGCCCGAAAAAAAATGTAAGGGGTAACACCGTCGTTTTTTTTTTTTTTTTTTTTTTTTGGCCTAAATTTTGACCCCCCCCCTGATCTTCTCGAAACTCTGGATTCTGACAGAGGGCTCTAGACCCTTCCAGAGCCGAGATATTGAAAGTTAAAATTTTGACCTGAAAAAAAAAACATAAGGGGTAACACTGTCGTTTTTTTTTTTGGCCGAAATTTTGACCCCCTCCGATCTTCTTGAAACTCTGGATTCTGACAGAGGGCCACGAGACTTCGACCAGCACGCAAAAATGGAGGCTCTAGACCCTTCCAGAGCCGAGACATTGAAAGTTAAAATTTTGACCTGAAAAAAAAACATAAGGGGTAACACTGTCGGGTTTTTTTTTTTTTTTTTGGCCGAAATTTTGACCCCCTCCGATCTTCTTGAAACTCTGGATTCTGACAAAAGGCCACGCGACTTCGACCAGCGCGCAAAAATGGAGGCTCTAGACCCTTCCAGAGCCAAGATATTGAAAGTTAAAATTTTGACCTGAAAAAAAAACAGAAGGGGTAACACTGTCGTTTTTTTTTTTTTGGCCGAAATTTTGACCCACTTTGATCTTCTCGAAACTCTTGGTTCTGACCGAGGGCCACGAGACTTCGACCAGCGCGCAAAAATGGAGGATCTAGACCCTTCCAGAGCCGATATATCCAAAGTCAAAATTTCGGCCCGAAAAAAAATGTAAGGGGTAACACTGTCATTTTTTTTTTTTTGGCCGAAATTTTGACCCCCTCCGATCTTCTCGAAACTCTGGATTCTGACAGAGGGCCACAAGACTTCGACCAGCGCGCAAAAATGGAGGCTCTAGACCCTTCCAGAGCCGAGATATCGAAAGTCAAAATTTTGGCCCGAAAAAAAAATGTAAGGGGTAACACCGTCGTTTTTTTGGTTTTTTTTTTGCCTAAATTTTGACTCCCTCTGATCTTCTCGAAACTCCGGATTCTGACAGAGGGCCACAAGACTTCGACCAGCGCGCAAAAATGGAGGCTCTAGACCCTTCCAGAGCCGAGATATCGCAAGTCAAAATTTCTGCCCGAAAAAAAAAATGTAAGGGTTAACACTGTCGGTTTTTTTTTTTTTTTTTTGGCCGAAATTTTTACCCCCTTTGATCTTCTCGAAACTCTTGATTCTGACTGAGGGCCACGAGACTTCGAACAGCGCACAAAAATGGAGGCTCTAGACCCTTCCAGAGCCGATATATCCAAAGTCAAAATTTCGGCCCGAAAAAAAATGTAAGGGGTAACACTGTCATTTTTTTTTTTTTTTTGGCCGAAATTTTGACCCCCTCCGATCTTCTCGAAACTCTGGATTCTGACAGAGGGCCACGAGACTTCGACCAGCGCGCAAAAATGGAGGCTCTAGTCCCTTCCAGAGCCGAGATATCGAAAGTCACAATTTCGGCCCGAAAAAAAAATGTAAGGGTAATACTGTGGTTTTTTTTTTTTTGGCCAAAATTTTGACCCCCCTTCGATCTTCTTGAAACTCAGGATTCTGACAGAGGGCCACGAGACTTCGACCAGCGCGCAAAAATGGAGGCTCTAGACCCTTCCAGAGCCGAGATATCGAAAGTCAAAATTTCGGCCCGAAAAAAAAATGTAAGGGGTAACACTGTTTTTTTTTTTTTTGGTCGAAATTTTGACCCCTCCGATCTTCTCGAAACTCTGGTTTCTGACAGAGGGCCACGAGACTTCGACCAGCGCGCAAAAATGGAGGCTGTAGACCCTTCCACAGCCGAGATATGGAAAGCCAAAATTTCGGTCCGAATAAAAAAAACGTAAGGGGGTAACACTGTCGTTTTTTTTTTTTTTTTGGCCGAAATTTTGACCCCTCCGATCTTCTCGAAACTCTGGATTCTTACAGAGGGCCACGAGACTTCGTCCAGAGTGCAAAAATGGAGGATCTAGACCCTTCCAGAGCCAAGATATCGAAAGTCAAAATTTCGACCCGAAAAAAAAAACGTAAGGGGTACAACTGTCGTTTTTTTTTTTTGGCCGAAATTTTTACCCTCTCTGATCTTCTTGAAACTCTGGATTCTGACAGAGGGCCACGAGCCTTTGACCAGCGCGCAATAATGGAGGCTCTAGACCTTTCCAGAGCCGAGATATCGAAAGTCAAAATTTCGACCAGAGAAAAAAACGTAAGGGGTAACACTGTCGTTTTTTTTTTTTTTTTTTTTTTGGTCGAAATTTTGACGTTCTCCGATCTTCTTGAAACTCTGGATTCTGATACAGGGCCACTAGACCCTTCCAGAGCTGAGATATCGAAACTCAAAATTTCGACCCGAAAAAAAAAAACGTAAGGGGTAACACTGCCGTTTTTTTTTTTTTTGTTTTTTTTGACGAAATGTTGACGTTCTACGATCTTCTTGAAACTCTGGATTCTGATAGAGGGCCACGAGACTTCGACCAGAGTGCAAAAATGGAGGCTCTAGACCCTTCCAGAGCTGAGATATTGAAACTCAAAATTTCGACCAGAAAAAAAAAAACGAGTGTTACCCCTTACGTTTTTTTTGGGGGAGGGGGGGGGGGGGCAAAAATTAAGTTTCCCCAATCTTTTCAAAACTCTGGATTCTATTAGAGGGCCATGAGACTTAGACCTGAGTGCAAAAATGGAGGCTCTAGACCCTTCCAGAGTTGAGATATCGAAACTGAAAATTTCGACCAGAAAAAAAAAAATGAAAGGGGTACCAGTACCACTGTCGTTTTTTTTTTTTTTTTTTTTTCAGGTTAAAATTTTAAGTGTCTCTGATCTTCTTGAATCTCTGGATTCTTACAGAGGGCCATGAGACTTAGACCTGAGTGTAAAAATGGAGGCTCTAAACCCTTCAACTGTCTAATTTTGGTGAGCTCTTGCAAATTGTGGCCTCTTTTTCCTATTTGTAGTGGAGATGAGTGGTACCCGGTGGGGTCTTCTGCTGTTGTAACCCATCCGCCTCAAGGTTGTGTATGTTGTGGCTTCACAAATGCTTTGCTGCTTACCTCGGTTGTAACAAGTGGTTATTTCAGTCAAAGTTGCTCTTCTATCAGCTTGAATCAGTCGGCCCATTCTCCTCTGCATCAACAAGGCATTTTCGCCCACAGGACTGCCCCATTCTGGATGTTTTCCCTTTTCACACCATTCTTTTTAAACCCTAGAAATAGTTGTGCGTGAAAATCCCAGTAACCAACAACCATGCCACGCTCAAAATTGCTTAAATCACCTTTCTTTCCCATTCTGACATTCATTTTGGAGTTCAGGATATTGTCTTGACCAGGACCACACCCCTAAATGCATTGAAGCAACTGCTATGCGATTGGTTGATTAGAAAATTGCATTAATGAGAAATTGATCAGGTGTTCCTAATAATCCTTTAGATGAGTGTAAATCTTACTCACCCCAGACTTTTGAACGGCAGTGTATGTATTCTTTCCCATGATTTTCTGTACTGGAAGCTGTCTCTGCCACCTTAGTGACTGACATTTGATGTCTCATGGATTAGGTGTGTGTGTGTGTTTGTGTCCTGTACAGGTGCTAACCCTCCCAGGCCTGGAGGTTTCCCCGGTGCAAACAGTCCTGGACCCGTGGCAGACCTGTACGGCCCCAGCAGTCAGGAATCCGCTGTGGGAAATTACATCAGAGCTGCCAGCCCCCAGCCGGGCTCCCGGTTCAATCACAGTATCGCAGTGAGTACGGCGGTCTTTCACTCAACACATCCAAAAGTATAAAGAAAGTTCTCACTTTTGTCCATCATGGGTTTTAATTTTATTCAACCTCCAACTGAGAAATAAGTGTCTGATTGGCTGTTCCCTCCATCATGACTCACTTTTTTATGCCAAGGGCTTGATTGTCAGCGCAGCAATTTATAAACGCAGCAGAGGATTAGTTCCATTCCACATGTTCAAAAATACCCCAATGAGTCACGAGTCTCCGTTAGACTGACACTTCTGGTCTCACTGATGTTTTGTTTGGGAAATAAAAGCATCGCAAACAGTTTAGAGAAAGCGAAAAGCTGCCATGGTTGGAAATGAGCAAGTTGTCAAATCAGATGTCCCTGTAACTAGCAGATTTGTAACTAGCAGTTTTGTTGCTTGAGGGTGATCTGCTTTAAGGCCTATTTTCTGCTGTATATGAAAGGTAAAGAATGATAGAGGTGTAATTGTGGTGGATTAGTTAAATATTCTGTCATTATTTACTCATCTTGCTGTTCCAACCTTGATAATATTTTGTAAAATCACCATAATAGTCCATATACGATGGTTTAATCAAAGTCTTCAGAAATCAGACAAGACTTTTGTCACAGTTTGGTTTGAGGAATAAACATCTATTTTAGTTTTCTTTCTTCTCAAATGTCTCATAACCAACATGTGCCATCCATGGTTAAAATACTTTATATCATCCTGAGGCCCAGAACGTTTTTTTTTCTCCCAAAAATTTATTTTTCTTTTTCATGTAATCACATTGTTAAGAGCTTAAGAAACAAATGAAAAAAAAAAAAAAAGATATTTTATTCATGTTATACTATGACCTCTGTAGTGGACACCAGGACTTGATTGTTTCAAAAATTAATAATAAAATGACATGAAAATATATATAGGTAAAAATAATGGCAATATTTGAAAATTATAATTGATAATATCGATAATAATTGCTGTTATTATTTGTTTAAATTACATTGATATCTGAATTCATGTCAAAACCTAGACTGCTGCATCCGAGGATGAACGACTGGATGAATGTTTTCAGACTCTTTGAGAAATGAAGTGATGTGCAGTATGAGTAAAATAGTGCTTTTGACATTGGGTAAATGTAAACCTGTTGTTGGAGAGCTGCAAAAAAAAAAAAACAACCTAGAAGGCACTTTGAAAACTAATGGAAATGTTGGTAAGTACACAAATCATTTTTTGATGCTTATTCAAACCTACCTAGATCACTCAGATCCTAAGGATCACATCAGCTAGAAATACCGAGGGTTCACGCTAAGCTTTTAGCTATTATGCCAGCCGCAGGTGTGCTCCTACAGTAGTCACTTTCAGATCCAGACTCAAAACACTTCTGTTAAGCTGAGCATTTACTGAATGAGCACTGTGCCACTGTTCATCCGACTGTTACTGCACTTCATTTTATTTTTGATTCTAAATTGTTTTAATTATTTACTGTATTTTATTTTCATCATTATTTTTATTTTTCATTCAAATTCAAATTCAAATTCAAATTAGCTTTATTGGCATGAATGTGTAGAATAGCACAACATTGCCAAAGCAATAGACACATACAAACATATAGGTAAATACAACTGAAAAGCAATAATAATAATAATAATAAAATAAAAAAGCAAACAATCAAAATAATTATTATTTGAAAATTTGTACAATTATTATTATTATTATTTATTAATTATTATTATTATTCATTATTTCATATATTTTTTTAATTCTAAACTGTTTTAATTATTCTGATTTCTTTTGATTATTTTAATTTCTTCTATGTAAAGCACTTTGAATTGCCATGGTGTATGAAATGTGCTATATAAATAAACTTGCCTTGCCTACCTACCATCCAGTATTACACAGGTTTTTTCAATTGCTAAATGTGCAAAACTCTAACTACAGTCTGCACACACGGCTCAAATTAAACAGGCTCAGTGTGCACAACCCTCACTGAGATAACACACATTGTCACTTCAAACACACTGAGAGGAAAAATACTAGCATCAAACACCAATACAGGAAATACTAACTTTTCATCTTTCCAGTTTCAACATTTTCAGTGACTTCGTACAAAGTGAGATTTTCTTCAAAGAAAAGAGTGACATTCTTTCATTTGTTTTATTTACATTTTTAGAACATAACAATCAGCAGTTTGCGTCAATAGACCATAGTAATTTACAGAATTACAGTAATGAGAAAAAAAGGTTGAAACTAAAAGTACATAATGTAATACTGTAACCCTGCCTCTCACAGGCATTAGGCCACACATTTTCAGACTTTCAGCTAAAATTGTTTGAAAATCAGCAGTGTGTGAAAGGCACAAGGCTGAAATTTATTCTGTTTTGAATGTGTGGATAACAGCTTTGACAGCAATGCGTTAACATTTGAAGAAAGTGCTGTAAATCCACAGTGTTGTGCAGGTTGTGGTTACAGTAGAGTTTTGAAAACTGGGGTCAGGCAATGGAAAACGAGCTAGAGTTTGGTATTTAATTATGAGGACGCACAAAGGCGGAATTCCCTGAATCATCTATCACAATGAATAAAAGATTGTTGCCCATCACAAAATTGAAAGTGTATGTAAGAAAATAGCTAAAGAATTGAAAATTCCCATTTTGACCATCAGGGCAATAATTAAGAAGTTATAATCAACTAAAGATGTTATGATTCTGCCAGGAAGAGGATGTGTGTCTATAATTTCTTAATGGACGGTGAGGATGAAAGTTTGAGTAACCAAAGACTTTTCGAGGATCCCAGAAAATTGAGTAGTCAATTTTCGAGTTCACATGCGCGATCATTGGTAACTAGATAACTAAGGATCGCGCACGCAAACTCGACAATTGATTACTGTGGACTTCAACCGAAAACAGGAAGAAAAATGGACTTGGACAAAAACTACGATAAAACCTGTTGGAAAGCATATTTTGCAGCGATTTTTGTGTGAGCATATCAGTGAACACCCTAGACCACTCGGTGAGTTTCACGTCTTTGTAAACTAAAGTTTTATACGTTTTTATGAATGATTGTTCGAGTGCACCTATGCTTTCATTATAAAGGTGGGGGGGTGCTAACACAGAATCCAGAAATCCTCGTGACAGGAGCATTTGTCTCAAAAACAATCTTAACTATTCTATTTCATCAGGGACGATCTTAAAACAGGGATTTAATTGTAAAATACCGAACTTGTCCTTTAAGTGTTTTAGTTAGCACACATGAACAGCGCTGAACATGATAGAAGCCATTTGGAAACGACCGATTAAAATGTGTTTTTAAACTGTGTAAAGAGTAGTATTTAACACTTACTTGATCGCGGCTAGTTGCACGTGGCCGCAATTTTGGTAGTGATGTGACGTTTGTGATGTGATGTGGCTTCGAAGCTTCTATCAAAAAAACGAAGCATCTCACGTGAAGCACTGTACCGGAGCTTGATTTGTTTTGTCATAACCACCATGTGATCAGTGACGTCCGAAGCTTCGTTTCAACACACAACCACGTGACTGCTTTATATTCATATTCAAACTTCAATAGCGCAAACCCCTTGCGCAGGTTTCGAGTGTCTTGCGCTTCGGTAGTGAATTGAGACCGACTGAGATTTACAGTTCACAAGCACTTTCACTACCCTGCACTTCACTATTCCACAAAAGTTTTATTTTATTTTGATTATATATGCCTATATGAGCCTTGCCTATGAACTCATAAGGTGTAGGACTACGGCTAAAGTTTTGCATTGTTGAACAGAGTTAATTTGTCCCATGTATTATTTCATAAATTAATTCATAGACTCATTTTGTTCATACATTATGTAAAAATAAACTCTAATGCTGATGATTTTTATAATTGCTTTGTGGTTATCATAGCACAAAGTGATTTATTACATAAAACAATACAAAAAAAATGGGAAAGGTAGCTTTTCCACCTTTTGACCACAAGATGTCGTTAGTGTGCACCGTGTAGAAAAGCTTCGAGTAATGAATCAATTTACGATACACTTGAGGGGAAAGCCTCAGTGCTTCAGAAAGCTTCATTTCACCATCACTACATTTTGGATTTGGGTTCAGCGAGTGAGTGTGTGACTGCACTTCCGGTTTCGCTTTACGCTGGTGCAGGGAGCCGGAGAAAGACGAAAATGATATCTTATAGTGGTTTATAGAATAAACTATATATCATTTTAAATACTACTGCGATATACTGTATATTACTATCACACGAGCAAATAGCAATTAAATGCATGGATGCAAAGTCAGATTAATGAATGAAATTCAACTGTTCACGAACAGATTGTCTTGGTCTCTCATGCTGCATATACACAATGAGAATTATGCCTTCTGTAAATATAGAGTTACAACTACGATTTTATTTGTTTGCATACAATAGCCTGAACATTCACACGTTTGGCCTGTCTTGTTTAAATCTCCTCTTAGAAAAAAAGGGTTCTATATATGTAGCATAGGGTTCTTTACTCAACTTCAAATGACATTTTATGCTAAAAAAAAGGTTCTATAATGACAATAGAGAACCCATTTGGCAAAAAGGTTCTTTATAGGCTATTTTTCATTCATATATTACATTATTCTCCAATATTTTGTAGTTGTAATTAAATTATTGTTTATTAAACTTAATATCACATTTTAATGCTGATTTTTGGAGAAAATCTGAAATGGCACTCTTCGTGGTATATTGATTAACTACATAAAATGATTTAAATATATACATTTTCTAACCCTCATATCTTGAATTTTGATATAGAAAATTTTAGGGGTTCCAAATATGTAGCGCTTTAGAACCTTTTAAGGTTCTATATAGAACCTTTTAAGGTTCTATATAGAACCTTTTCTTCTAAGAGTGCTATATTTTCTCTATCAGAATCCAGAGTTTCCATAAGATCAAAGAAAACCTTTTTTTTTTTTTGCACCAAGAAAGTCGACAGGGGTACCCCTGTCGTTTTTTTCTTTTTTTTTTTTGAGTCGAAATTTTGAGTTTCTCTGATCTTCTTGAAACTCTGGATTCTGATAGAGGGCCATGGGACTTAGACCTGAGTGCAAAAATGGAGGCTCTAGACCCTTCCAGAGCTGAGATGGACATCCCACATAGCATTTTTGCTATTATAAATATCTCAATATCTCATCTTTGGAAGGGTCTAGACCCTATTCAAAGCACTAGCCTCTCTCTCTCTCTCTCTCTCTCTCTCTCTCTCTCTCTGTGTGTGTGTGTGTGTGTGTGTGTGTGTGTGTGTGTGTGTGTGTGTGTGTGTGTGTGAGTGTTTTATGGTCCTGGCTGATTAAGCTTGGCACTGTCAGGAGTGGGTTTGTGTGTGTAATTAATGATGTGTCTCCTGCTCTCTCCCATGGTAAAGGCTAATAGGATTTCCCAGCCCCAGGCTACAGCGAGGAGAGGCTGTGCGCATGAGGAAGTGTGCAGGAGAGGAGAGGCAGATTGCGAGAGGGTGATATGAGAGGTGACAACGCAGGAGGTTTGAGCAGGTGGAGGTGAGAGGTTATAGAGGATTCTGGATGGTCGGGCTGCACTTGAGAAGAGAAGTTGGGCTGCTGTGGGAATGTGTTAAAAGGGTAAAACCTCTGGAGAAAGAAACTGGTAAAAAAAATAATAATAATAAAGTTGTTTGTAATTTATCATTTGATAGATTCAAATTGTAGTTTGGAGTAAAAAAAAATGAGGAAAAGGTTTTTAGTTAATTATTTTTTTGTACTATGTTAATGTACAATGTAAAAATATATTTTCATGATTTGTAATCACAGCATTTTTTTCTTTTGTCAAATCAACTTAGTCAAGTACCATAATGCAAAATGAAAAATAAAATAAATCTTGTAGGGGAGTTATTTTTTAGGAAAATGTATACAGGAAGTGTTTAGAATTAGAAATATAGTTTAAAGTGTTTAATTTTATAACAAATAATAATATTTTTCAGCCATCATTTAATGTATACAGCTAAAATTGATAAAACATTACTAGCCAAAATACTTTTAATAAAAGCATGCATGTTCTATATGCATTAAATTTAAAAAAATAAATAAATTGTAGTTTGAATTATTTTCAAGGAAACATTAATTTATTCAATAATTATATTATATTACATATTTACAAATATATATTTTTAATGTTTACATATAATTTAATAAATATATTTTTATTGAATTAAAAGTACTTTTGTTGTTTATTTTCAGTCATTATTAAAGTAACTGTATATAAAGCTAAAATAAATCAAATGTAACTAGCCATTTAAGACATTTTATATATAGTTTTGCTCTCCTTTTTTATATGTGATTGTATTGTGATAAATTAACATGTTATGTATGCATCTACGATAGAAACAAATTATCATATCACTATTGCATATACTGATGCACAGAATAGAAAATAACATAACAACCCTTAAAATAGTTCTACCTACCTAACGGAATGAAAATGTACAAATGGGAATAGCATTTTTAGCAGAATTAAAAACCCTGTAATGTAATTTTCAATCTAAAAAAAAAATCCACAATCAATAGTTGATTGGCACAAATTTGCATAAAGCAAAAACAACTTATTAATTGTTCAGTTTCCTCTGGTATATTCAAGTTTTCTCATATAAAACCACTTGAACTTTTGACCTTTGACGTGTCAGAAATCGCACTTTTCAACTAATCTTTAAAGAAAACGACACATCGCTGGAGGAAGGCTGAAGATAGATTGAGTAACCAAACGAAAGTAAGGAGGGATGCTGAGAGGCAGTGCAGTGAAAGAGACTTTCTTGGGGGTTCCTGTGCTGTGGGGATGATTGTGTGCCGGGTGGAGGGGGCATTGTGGGATAGCATAGGACGGAGAACAGGAGGGAGAGAGGTGTGAGAGAACGAGCAGGTGATTTATAACAACAACAGAAGGCTTCTCTCCCCTCCACCACCACCTCCTCTTCCCTCTCACTGAAGCAAAACAAGGAAATCCATTACAAAAGGCTTGTGTGATAATGGACTTTTCTGGGTGTGTGTGTGTGGGGGGGGGGGACCAAGACAACAGATATATATGGGTAATAAAACTGTAAAGATATTTTTTTGAGATATACTAGTGTGCCCATGAAGCCCTTGGTCAAAGCATGGCTCCGGTCCATAAGTGTATGTGTATATACAGACACATTTTCAGTCCCCGAGCTGCTCGCCTTCTTTTCTTCATCTCCCTGAGATAAAGACCTCTATTCTACCTCGCAGAACGAGGGATGGTGCTGGCAGGCTCCAGGGAGCAAACAGAGAAGGAGGAGAAGTAAATAATAAAGGGATATGGCAGGCAGTAATGGTATGGTGGCACTGCAGACCACGTTCTCCACGGCAGGAGGGGTTGCATGCGGGATGTGACCCGGCTCAGAGTCTCCCTCTGGGGGAGGAGATGGGTTGGAAGAGCCCGTGCCTTGCTCCTCTCACATTACCCCTTATGTTAAAACCAGTCAGGGGGAAAATTGGGGCCCTGCGTGGTCCTCCGCAGGCCCACCTGAGCCCACTGAGACACGGAATGAGGAAGGAGGGGGGGGGGGGGGGGGGGCCTTCAGGTCTCTAAATGCATGAGTAATAAGAGTCATAACCTTGAAAACATGTTGGGCATGAAAGAAAATGCATGTGAAATGCACGTTAGTGTGATGGCCGTGGACTCCTACTTAGAGAGTTTGAGAACTTTGTGGTTGACTCAGGCATTTCTATAAATCCATTCAAATTTTAAATGTAATTGTTGATTTCTATTATGAATAGAACAGGGCAATCAACAATTTTTTCTGATTTTGAGACATTTCTTTTGGTAAATTTGTCTTGTTTGGTTTGCTTTGAGATTTTTTTTAGTTGTTTTGTTTGGTGGTTTGTTTTGCTTTAAGACTTTTTAGTGGTTTGTTAGTGTTGTAGCATTTTAGTTTAGTTTGGTGGTTTCTTATTGTAGTGTTTTTTTTTTCTTTTTTGCGGTTTATTTGATTTGATTTATTAGACAAAAAAGTAGTAAAATACACATTTGTTAGGGATAACACAAAATTAAAAAACTTAACTCCTAGCAACAAGTACATTGGAATTATATACTATTATAAATACAAAATTGCAATACTTTTCTTACATTTACAAATATTTTTGTTGACTCTAAGATTGTTTTAGTTTGGTTTAATTTCTTGAATGCAGCTTTGAAAGACTGTAGTACTGAATAAATACGATTTTTGAGATTATTTTAAATAGCTTTATATTCTTTGTGGTTATATAAATGCACATGTTAAATTGTAATAATGTAATAATAATGTGTTCTTTATGCAATATCACCCTCCCTCCCCCTTGTAATATTTTTGTGTTTTATTGTAAACAAAAAAAAAAACACCTCTGCTTCAATTACCTTTAACCATAGACACTTATTTGGTTTATAAATAAAGGTAAAATTATTTATATTACTACGTGTATGACAAACTAAATTGTATTTTTGTTTTATGCAAGCAACGAGTAGTCTTTTCTTAAGAAATTGGATATAACCTATTTTATATACTCTCCTTGAGTTACTCGAATCTAAATACTGAAGTGCCTGTTTCTACATTTCTCTTTAGTGTCAAAAAGTAGTTAAATGAATTTGTACAAAATTATTATGATGCCCCCTAATTCCAGGTGACATTTGTCTAGACAATTGTTTTTCTTCACTAGCCCATCAGATGGCGCCTGCTTTCAGTCTGGAGGCTGTTCAGGGTGCAGTGGTAAGTCACAGATGTTGCTTGTCCCGTTCTTTTGTTTTCCCCCCATTGAGAAGAGAGACCTCAGCTGTTAAAGGAGATTCTTCATTATGGCTTTAATGTTCTTTTGAAAATCATTTCCATTAAAATATATATTTTTTTTCAAAGGAAGGTATTAAAGCGAAGGTTAAATGAAGTTGAACAACGCACAGGCTCGTCAGGCATTTTTGAGTGCTTCTCGATGACCGATCACTGTGTGGGCAAAGGCCTCTATCCAAAAGACTACAGCAGGCTACAATAAAGACGGAGGGGATGGGGGAGTGATTTGGGTAAGGCAGATGTCTTCATGTGTTACAGGTGCATATGTATGCTTTGTTTTTTTGTTTGTTTGTTTTTTTAAATAGAGATTAGAGCCCGACCGAAAAAGGATTTTGAAGGCCGATACCGATACAAATATTTGTTGGTTCTAAAATCCGATATTCCGATATATCGGCCGATCTTTCTTTTTTTTTTTTTTCCCCAGAAACGCGCAACAAAACATTAACAGATTTCCCTAACATTAGTTATTTGTGAGTTTTTATCTAAAATAATATGATAATGCATTTTAAAAAGAAACTTGATTCTTTTATTGTCACAACAGAACAGGAATATCAAAATATATTAAAGTTCTGATAAATTAAATAATAATAAGTCCCTACATTGCCTTATAAGCTACACTGTAAAAAATATTGTTGGTTTAAAATGAAGTAACCTGGTTGTCTTAAAATTTTAAGTTCATTGAACTGAAAAAATTGAGTTAATACAATGAAGGAGATTGATTTAAGCATCAGAAACTCAAAATATTATGTTATATGAACTACATAAATTATATAAGTTGATTTGGCAAAAGAAAAAATGTTGTGATTACAAATCATGAAAATATTTTTTTTTTACAGTTTACCTGCAACCTGGATCAACAGGTTGCAGGATGTGTGGCGCGTTATAAACAAGTGTTGCCAACAGGGACAATGTAGAGCGCCCTCTGGTGGACAAACTATACAACTCCAACACTCATGACGTGGGCGAAGCATGTTTCATCCATTTTTATTTTATTTTTGAAATATTCATTTATCGGCCATTATAACTGCCGATACCGATAGTTTGGAAAATGCCTAATATCGGCCGATAATATATCCATAAATTGGTCTGGCTCTAATAGAGATAAGAAAAAATATCCTTAGTTGTTACTGATTTTGTCCTCTTTTGTAGGGGTGACTTCCTGTTGTGTGATGTCACAAAAACTAATGGTGATGTCATGGAACGTCAGTTAAATTTCGAAATTTGAAGTGAAATGTCACAAAGACTATAACTGATAAACTGTTTACTGAAACAACCAAAAGCGCATATGTCCGGCTTTAAGAGGTCGCAAGCTGTTTCAAACCCTAAATCACTTACATTTCATTATCAATCTAATACCCCGTCTTTGCTGTATGAGGGGCTTTTTAACTGTTTAGACTTTAACGTAGATTTATAGTGACTTAACAACATCAACTTGTCTTGTTGGTTATTGAAGTTCAATTGTTTGTGCAAATTATGACGGTTCTGTAATAGTTTTGTATCAACTAGAAATGCCATGTGTTGTAATATTTAATTTAAGTCCAATTACCTATCAAAATCAGATATGTGATTAGTGCAGAGCGTGTTTTGACGGCCATTGATTCATCAGAACACGGGTATACTGAGTGTTCATCAAAATGTTTAATGAACCAATTCATCGGTTAATGAATGAACCAAATATGTTACAAATGGACCAGTTTTAAGACAGAAAAGAAAACATTTCAATAAATTGAGCCTCAGAATCTCAGAAAAGTAAGAAACTAAAGCCGATGCAGGATGAAAATGGATTTACCTTTAAGTACTAGCTCACCTCTGACCATCAAATGCAGTTCGACAACGTTTGCTAATCAGTGAGTTAAAGCAGTAGAAAACGCCGTTGGACGAACATCTGAGCTATTATCATAAAATAGAACTCAGGAAACCATAACCAATGTGATTGGTCAAGATGACCACTGACAATACACATCCTTTGACAGTAGAATCTAAACTGCGAGAGGGTGCTCATTTGTGCTTGATGTCTTTCCGCCTCTCAGGTTTATGGTCCAAATATTGGTTTGCTCTGGTCGATGACCAGCCAATAAGCCCTCCCTCGGGAACCTATAGCACTAAGGTGATCATTCCGGGTAGACCGGTTTGAGTGGAATCCACTCCGTGTCCATAGTTCAGAGTCTTGTCTCAGACCACCTCTCTGTTCTACCAAACAGTGTTCTCCCCCATCTCTTGACCAGTATGGGACATGGGGCCATTGTAACTGGTGTTGTTGGCCAGGGGGAAGGGTGGACTACCTGCAAAGCCACCCTCCCCCTGTGGATTGGGATGAAGAGGTCCGGTCATGCCTGGCTCGGGACTGGGGGTGTCTGCGTGAGAGATCATGTCCGTGAACCTTTGGTCGTCTGAGGGGTGGTGCGCAGACACCGGGCCGCCCTCAAGGGGTCCTGAACCCGAGCCTAAGAGGTAAGGGGACTCGGCTGGAGACTGAGCCTGTGAGGAAGGGGGTCCGTGAGGGAAGAAATCGTAGTTGACCACTGGGCCGTAGTAATCAGCTTGGTATTCTGTGGAGAAAAAGAGCCCATTCAGTTACTGCTTCTAATATATCTAAAAAAAAGTTGACGAGTATGACTTGACATTTAATTAATTCACAAGAAGTATTTTTTTTTATTTGATGTCCAATTTCGTCTGTAATTCACATTTTCTGAGAGGATGTGTCAGGCTACGACGAAAAGACTCATTACGAGCACGTAACAAAGATTTTTATGCATTAATGAATGAAAATACTCTAATGAAAGTTGAGGAAAGAGGACGTAAATAAACATGGAAATCAGAGGAGGCATGTTTTATTTCTCCTCGCATATCCATCCCCTCGCTCCATCATACCATTGCGATTGGCCTATATAATTAGTGCTACACAAAGTCATTAACATTCCTCCCCAATTCCATTATTTTTTTTTCCTGCAGTTGTGATACTTTAATGTGCTAATCAATCATCAAAAGACATTTCATCATAAAGAAACGCCACTTCACTGAGTGATAGATCGTCGAATCATCAATGCCAGACCTACAGATATCAGTACATCTATCTGTTCCCATGTTCGGAAAGCTTTTGCTCTGGAAATGTATTCCTTTTTTTTTTTTTTTTGAGGGATTTGAAATTTTCCAATTAATTCTAGAATGGTTGGTGACCTTATTCTGATTGTTTTGCTTTGTTTACCTATTACAGAAACGAAAACACAGCTTGCATCTTTGCCAAATACCTGTTAGTATGACAGATACCAGGTGAGCGAGTGTGCACGTGGAATTCCGATCAAAAAGACCGAGCTGGAATGTCACGCAACAGGTAACGCGCATGGTTTTCAGGATCCTTTCAATAAGATTTCTTTGTATTCGTTCATGACTGGGACCCATTGCACAATTCTCCAATGAACACCAGTGCAATCCTGTGCTATAGTTCTCATTTTTTGGATATTTTGCTCTGAGGTTTAAGAGACAACATAAACATGGCTTTTGGATTCAGCGTTAAAGCTCTGAGGAATGATGGGTAGACCGGTAGAGAAACTGCATGGAAGAGTCTTTGTGCTTTCAAAGTAAGAGAAAAGCCCTGAAGTTACAGAGAATGTGTGTGAGGTACAGAACATGACATTGTGACAGAACATTCTTTATGTACCTCCGTAGTAACTGTATCCTCCAGGGCCCATTATTTCAGGGTCCTCTAGTCTTCCTCCAAGTGGCCTCATTCTGCGAGGGCCCCTGAAGAAAGCGTGCCGTCGAGCACCGAGCGCGCTCAGCTGCTTCATCCTACGTTCTTTAGACCGCCGATTTTGAAACCACACCTTGGAGGCAAAACCACAATTATAAATGTGTGATTACCTCACAGAGGTACGTGATCTTCCTTACATATTTATACATTGCACATTCCTATGATTTTCCATTTAGAAAATGGCTTACAGAAACTGGGACAAAAAAATCCACACTTGTCCAGGTTACTTGATTGTTTATGGGAGTAATTATACCGTGCACAACACCTAAGCTAGATGTTTCTTTAATCATGACTTGTGTTAAGTTGGTTAAAGGGACATTCTTTCTTATGTGGGACATAAAGGAAGATATTCTGAAGAACAGATTTGTCCACACAATGAAAGTCAATGGGGACCCAAAAAACCATTTGACTTGCATTGTAAAGATTTAGAATATCTTCTTTGGTCATCTGCAGAAAGAATGAATGTCATACAGATTTTTCAGTTTTGGGTGAATTATACCTTTATTATATAAGATGGTACAAACAGAGACTAAAAGAAAACAGCCTAGTCTTAATTATGTACTATCAACACTGATTTAATGGTATTAGAAACTCTTAAACAACTTAATGAGGGAAATGAACACAGCATACGTTAGGCCTACTGGTCAATGTTAATCCAACACACTGTCACAGTGTTATATAAGCTTTGTAATGTCATTTTATGAATAATAATGTGGCCAAATTAACTGAATACCAAGTGGATGGTACACCAGGTTATTTTCCATTGAAACTAAACACTGTTCGAAACATATTGGCAGAACTGGCTATATTACGCATACAGACAAATATTCTCTAGTTTTCATGTTTATCCTACAGCTCAACCTAATAATGACAGAACCAACACATAATAATTGATCCGACCCAACCTGTTAAATACGTCTTGTCAGACCTAAAATGATACTGAACTGCAATGCAAGATTCCTGAGATTTATATTCCTGTGGAAATGAATATGCTATGATGATTTCACCAGTCCCTCATCGTTGTGCACGCACACACGCACATAATTTCTGAGACACTGCGGTGCTGACAAGTATCGTTTGATCACGGCGCCGCCAGCTCATTACAAATAGACCTGATATAAAAGTGTGTGACAGATGCAATATCAGACTCATCACTGTCGAACATTGTTTCAATCTCTTAGCAAGACCAAGGCAATCTGATGTACCACTGTGCCGGTGAAACTCAAACATAACCTTTTAGTCAAAATAATCACAACCATATGCTTCAACAAACACCACAAGGACCGTTTTTCACACTGTTGTCATATAAACTGCTTGCGCAGGAACAAAGAGTAGAGAATATGAAAATGTCTGACATAAGGTGACATTGTTATGCATGATGCTTCAATGTAACACATTCGTGTCTGAAATCTGCATTGCCACTGCATAATATATGCTAACAACAGTTAGTCTGCTCTGGAGGCACAATCCCACCATGTACGAAAGAGAGAAAAAGAGAGAGAGACTATATTGAGAGTTGTGTTGGAGACAAAACCATGTTCTCTACCTAAAAACCACTTAAGCATTCCTCTCCATGCACAGCTAAGGCAACACCTGCTTATGGAGAACAATTGGCTAACTGTTTGGTACATTTTTATGGAAATGTTTTGCCTCCTCCTGAGTGAGCGTTGCTTAGGGATTACACACACACGCTGCTGAACCGGCATGGCTCCGGAGGGCTCCCTGCGCAGAGCACAATCCACATTTAACACATAACAAATGAACAGGGACGTGTGGCAAAGGCCGTCTCCATTTTGGCTCAGAAACAAAGCCCTGAGCCTCGCTGGGATTCGGAGAGGGTTGTGATTTCTTGATGATGACAGCGACACATGAAGATGAGCTGTGTGCTTGAGTGGATAACTTTACTCGTCAGGCATCAAGAATCAAGCTCCCTTCCCTATGACTGGTAATCAAGCAAAGGTGTATTTTTACATGGACCTGGCAATGTGCTCTTATCCTTATTGTAAATAAATGCATGTTCTGCATTTTTTTTACTTTTATAATCATCATGTCATTCTTTCCACAAAGCTCCTAAATTGTAATTGACATCTAAATATGTTTCAGGGCTGAACACTTCTGGCACTTTTCACTAAAAATTTATGGAAAGCTCTCGCTCTCACTAATGGTGTTGTTCTTTATCTGTACTTTAAAGCATGTGGCTGTGTTTGTGTTTGATAACAACACCTCTCAATTAAATTTCACCTCATAAATAGCTTGAGAAATTTATTTTAAAAAAGTTTTTAAATTTAGTAAGAACAGTTGGCTGTAATTGCTGTTAGAACAGCTTGTCTTTCACGTCATATTTTCTAAGCAGGAACCGACAAGTCTATCGTGTAGCTGATGTTATCTTGCGTTTTTGATTCAGTGCCTATACCTGGTATAAATCCATTGACGACTTTAACTGCTTTACAGCTGTGAAAATTCTAGCCTGTATTTGGATTTTTGTCATATTTTATGTATACCAGGATTCTAGACTACAAATTTGACAAAGTATTTACATAGAAGCATGATATCTATCTTACAGATAACCCGAGTATCTGTATCTTATACGTAACCTGTACCTGTTTGTACTATTAATAGGTAGCCTACACAATTCTATTAAATAAACTCAGACATTCAGTCATCATCCTGCACTTCCAGGAGAAGATAAAAGTGCCCTTTTTTAACTTTATCATATTTTGTATGGTTTGTTAGTGGGATATGACCTTGTGGGATATGACCCACCACACCATGACTTTGTACAGTATACAACTAATTATTGAAAACTTTATAGAAATATCAAAATATCAGCATTCAATTTTTTTGTATAAATGTCCTACTGGCATGGCTCTAGGCCAGTAATAAATAAACTGTTACTTTTTTCTATTCTTTTTTATTATTTTTTTTTAATCATAGTCATATCCCAGTGGCTCTCTGTCCCAGTGGGGTGTGTGTAACGGGATTGAGGACAGCCACATCCAACCACATATTATTATTTTCATTTAGCTCGACGTGAGGCATAAATGCTTGAGATGTAATGTTTAAAATTTTAAAAAAAAAATACTTTTCAGAATGGATAGCTATACGGTACATATCGTGGAACGGCCTAAATAAATAATAAAATAAATGCAAGCGTATTCTCACCTGTATGACTCGCATGTTGAGGCCTGTCTCCTGCGCGAGCTGCTCGCGGATGTGTCGCGTGGGCTTCGGCGTGGCCACGAACGCGGCTTTCAAAGTCTCGAGCTGTTTGGCCTTGATGGTGGTGCGCGGGCCCCGTCGCTTCGTGCACGAGTTCTGCTCCTCGTTCTCGTTGTTGTTAGTGTCCTTATCTGAGGATGTGGAATTGTCCGTCTCCTTCGTGTCGTCCTGGATCGGATCCGGAAGATCAGGCGATAAACTCCGGTCCGTACACGATGACACTTAAGCATGTTAAAGGACCAATGAGGGACATATTAGACTCATTGCAATTTTCTCCCCCAATGATCACTATAATAGCCTATAGTTTACTATCACCATCCTCTTGAGATAACAGTTGTAAGTAATAATATAAAAAGTAGGCTACAATGTTACATCGTTTACACATGGTAGGCATAGGCTATAGCATATTAACAGATGTTTAATTGGCTAATATCATTGCATAATCTGATATTTGATATAGGTCTATGCTAACATCAATTTGACACAGTTAGACTTCAAAAACAAAACAAAACTACAAATGTTACAGTTGACCAAACATGAGGGGTTGTAGGCTACTTTCCTATGATTATTCTGGACACAAAGAATACACAAAATGCCCTTGATTTGACTATGTATAAAGTTGTTAGTCTATAACTAATGTTTGTGTATAATGGGCCTATATTATTACTAAATAAATGTTTGATTAAATATTACTTAAAACTGAATAATTATAAAATAATAAATAATCATAAAAAATAATTATATATATATATATATATATATATATATATATATATATATATATATATATATATATATATATATATATATATATATAATTTTAAATATACACACACACACATGAAACAAAGGAGAAAAAACAAGCAGAGATCACTTCTGCAAAATATCGGAGGAATTAAGTCTGGTTGTCTCTTGGGACAGGCTGCTGTGCTTGATAACAGCTTGTCATTGTCTGAGGAGCGGGGATATACGACTACAGACGTTTATCTGACAAGAACGCGCATGGACTGAGGAGAATGAGTTATGGACACTTCTAGGTGGACAACTCACCAAACCATAAGAGTCCTCAGCTTGCAATGAAAAATGGATTGACAATCATATTCACGGACATGGACTAGCCTATCATGAAATTTAACTAGCCTGGTTCGATTTACTTAAAATTAAAAATTCTAAAACAAGTTATTCCAATAAAATAATAATAATTTTGCAAAAAAATATAACACTATAGGAATCTATTCGCAACCTAATAAACGGTACGATTTATCCTTGTAGAGGGCTTGGGTGGATACATTTTTGTCTTACAAGTAGGCTATGCATCAAGTCGTTCAAAATAAGGATTGGTGTAAAAACAGCGCGCAACATTCAAAAGACCATTTTATGCATTAATGAATCTGAGTGTTATACGTCCCTTTTAAATCGACTGGACGAAGCACTCAGTTGCTGTTAAATTAATTGGACTAGCACTGACCCACAAGTGGAGGCGATAATAATGTCATCTGTGTTGGGAAACAAACAGCCTGTCCGTGATTCTGAACACTCGTGCGCATCACAGTCACGGGGACGCGCATAAATAGTCAACTCACACACCTCTGTATTTGGCTCTTCGTTTCGTTTCAATGGATTTTACATTTGAATTCAGCACACGGGCTCTGTTCATGTGCATTTACATCTTTGAAACAATAGAAAGATACAGAGAGCACGTTAGAACATATTAGAGCCTACTAGACGAAAAACAAACACAAATGAAAATGTTAATAAAAAAGAAAATTTGCGTTGCTTAATTTAATCGGAAACGAATGCGCTTCCCTGAACAGCTTCGCCTTATAAAATCTTAAAAATCGAGTTTAAAAATGGGCCTATGTGCAAAGTTCTTACAATGTAATCCTTTATATTAGCCTAGTGTTGCTCTATACAATTTTGAACAAAAATATTTAATTAATAATATAATGCGGTTTAACCATCAAGTAAATATTTAATTCTTGAACACGTATTCGTATTCATAATTCTGAACTTTTTACTGAAAAGCTTAACTTGAAATTCATAATAGGCTATTTGTAATAACCTTGACAATTATTAGGGTTTATGCAAGATATAAACTCAGTTTTATAGATTTCATATCACATGACAACAAAATGGCTTCCTTCATGATGGTTGTCATAGCCTATTGACATTGATATAATCATGTTTTTAAAGAAACTGCATCACATATATTTTTATTTAAATAAATGAATAATAATAGAACAATTACAAACTAATTAGGCCTAAACCAAAATTACACCACCAAAGCATTTTACTTTAAGCCCAACAAAAATAACTTAATTAACTGAAAATGAAACCGTTTATATCAATCATCATTTTATATGAATTGCCATTTTAATGTCATATTGAATAACGCAATAGATCCGGATAAAAAAGAGCGTCACGTCATTAACCCATAATTCATATAAGTGAGTCAATCTGAATCTCTCTCAGTCTCTCTCTCTCTCTCTCTCTCTCAGTCTCTCAGTCTCTCAGTCTCTCTCTCTCTCTCTCTCTCTCCCTCTCTCTCTCTCTCTCTCTCTCTCTCTCTCTCTCTCTCTCTCTCTCTCACACACACACACACACACACACACTAGGCTACGTAGGCTATTTCACTTGTACAGCTCTATTCGTTTCTCTCACCTGAGTTTAAATTGACCTCTTTGATAGCGCTCGCGCTCAGGTAGTCCTCTTTACACACAAATTTGTTTTCGTCGATGACGTAGAGCTCCTCGCCCGTGGACAGCTGTTTGTTGCACACCATGCACGTGAAACAGTTCAGATGGAACACCTTGCTGCGCGCTCTTCGCACGAGGTCGCTGGGCGAAATGCCCTGCGAGCAGCCCGCACATTTCGTACCAAAACGCCTGTAAGGGGACATACAGATGGGGGAAAACAACATTTTATAAGAAAAAAATAGTTGTGGCATGTTTAACCAAATGACCAACACAAAAGGTTATGTAATGGACATTGATGAGATTGCATTCCAGTAAACTAATGAGTCAATAATTGTTTATTTTACAGACCCAATACCCCCCCGACACACACAAACACACTGCATCTTATTTGACGATTAAGTACATGTTTAAGTATAATTGTACATCATGTATAATGTGTAGTATGTGTATTTTTATGTTGTCTATATTGTTAATAGGGTCTATGTGTTATGAGTGAGTAAATTGTGAATTCTGTCATAAGTAATAAAAATATTGCAATACGGATAACGCACAATTTCACTCATTGTGACTAATTAAAAATGATAAGTAATTTCAAATCACTGATAAATGGAAATAATTATCTATATTTTCCATTTAGCACTTTTATAAACCATGCCATCAACTCTGAATATTTCTAAAGGAATTTGGCAGTATGCTCAAGATAAAGTCGACATGCTCTAAATTAAGTGATATTGTGGGATTAGGCAAAACAACAAAATATATATACACACATACAATTGCTGATTTGTTAATCTGTGCACACTGGTTTCGTGGAAAATTAGGCAGAAATAATATAGCCTAGAGAACGTTCAGTTTGTTCAATTTATATTTCAATAACAACGAGACGGGAAAGACCGGGTATACAGGCCGGCCGTGGTTGAGGCACGTCAAGCGCACTACTCCCTTCTGTTTCTCCCCTCGGGTTTATTTTAACACTAATGCACTAAATCTTCCTCCATTTGTTATGGTATCGAGTCGCTCTCGCCCTTTTCAAATGCATCTCTCCCAGTGAAAGGCCATAACACTACTTACACAACAAATGGACGCATTACGGGTGATTACTGTTTCGCCCCACTAATGGCTCCACATTCAATCGCCGAGCTCGATGCTGGGCCCCATAGAACGTGATGGTCAAGGCCGTTTGGGATAACAATGGTACATATGAAAGCTTAAACACTGGATGACGTTAAATAGCTCAGGGAAATGTAAACTAGAAGAAAACATGACAGAACTCATTTAGCGATATTAATGACTAATACAAATAAACAAGCGGCCTGTTCTGAGAATACAACAATATAGGCTAATTGGTATAATACGCAACACAGGTGTTTTTTTTTATGTTGTTTGGGGGGCTTTAATCGTTTTGGAATATAGTGCATAATTTTATTACACGATTTAAATGTAGTTCGTGTTCGGTGATTTAACTTGATTGCTGTTTATATTATTTCAAAGAGGTTAATGATATATTAACTTAATACGTTAATATTAATTAGGCTAGAAGTTAGCTACTTAATTATTAACAAAATAATGTAAATGATCTTGGCTATTTTTACTACAGTTTGGAGGGTATTTGAATTTTAAAGACTGAATCTCCTATATATATATAATTTCGAATTTTCGTTCTGGATAAATGTAAAACAAGCAAAAAACAAACAAAAAAAACTTTCATTTTATATAAGTATACAAATGAATGGTCCATCAAATGCACAATAAAAATAATGCGTAAAATATTGACGTGTTTTAGGGTAGGCTACAATAAACAGTTATTTCCTGAACAGGTTTTCTTTTTTCCCCATAATGTGCACAAAGGTTTTCAAGAGGAATTCTCCCACCGAAAGCGTGTGAATACAATAAGCAATGCATGAGTAATCAATCAAAAGCTAATGAACGACGGAGGATCAAAGGTTTAACAGTACATTACATATTTTAGGCAGGTTAATCCACAAATGGAGACTCATCCACATAAGAGCAAAACAAGGGTAGGTAAATCCTACATGACACATTCTTCAAATGAGGATTATAGTCCAGAAGTTTGACGAGGTGAGGCAGCCCAAATACAAGCAGCTGCAGATCTTACCTGAAAAAGTCAATTTTGCAATAGAGCTTTCCGTCCCTTGAGAAACATTTTTCGGTCAGGTTGCAGTTACACTCGCAGCACTGGACACACTTCGCGTGCCATGCACGGTCGAGAACGTTTAAGAGGAACCGATCCAGAATGGGCCTCTCGCACCCCGCGCAGTGCACCATCATTCCGCCCTGGAGGGGACCGAGAGCCGATCTTCCCAAACGGGCACCGCGCCTCGGATTGGGGCCACACGAACCGGTGCGGAGCAACGTCTTGGCTTCTTGTAGAGGGATGCAACAGCAGAGCAAATGTTCCGTCTTGAGAATGACTCCCCACGACGCCTAGAGGTAAACACTCCGGACGTGAATGTTATGCATTATACCTGTCGGCATCCAGAAATCCACTGAATCAAAAAATATATTCGTTGAAGAGAGTATGTTAACAAAAATGCTTCTCCAAGTTTTCTTCTTGTTTTTCTGTTTGTTTGTGGGCTCTTGATCCACCTGCTTGTGTCCACTCACCTCACCGACACTTTTTTACATCACTCTGTTCCAGTTCGCGGGAGCTTCTCGCATCCGTATTCAGATTTGATGACGTTTTTTCTTGCACTTATGCCGCGGTGACCAATCACAGACAAGTTGCCATGGCAACGGGTTTAAATATTGGCACTCTCAGATTGCTTCCGAAGGTCTACCTTGGGTTTGGTAAAACGTCTATAAAGGCTGATGGTAGTGAAGGTACTAATTATTTCATCGACGCGCTTGCTTTTTTCTTTTTCTACCGAATTTGCAACTACGACTGGATCACTAAAATCAGAAAAAAGTGCACGTGTGTTTAAGAAGCTTTTGCGTTTTGGCCTCACTAGTCCTGGATCCTGGACAGCACATTCGGACTGAAAGACGCTCTTCGATTTCTTTATAGACTTTTGAGATTATTTTTTAAAATTATTTTTATAATTACTCCATTGCTCTATTTTGTGTGTAATGCAGGATTTGAGAGTGGAAAATCTAGTGCCGGTGGTTAACCAGAAGGTAATAAAAAATAGTCAAAAACGTCTATAAATATGTACACATTTATAGACACTGTTTAGCCTAAGTTTTCACGTATTTTGCATGATGCGTAAAGAAAATCTAAATAACCATCACTGCGTCTTAATTCTGAAGGAGTGATCTGTGCGCGCGGTGGGGGATCCCGTTCTTTTATCATGCATAAAGCTATTTACAGGGAAATGCACTGGATTAAGATACTGGCTCGCATCAATAGAGAGTACCGGATCGCCCAGCAGTTTAACAAAGTAGCCACAAATCGAAGGGATTTTAAATATTTACCCAGGTAATCATTTTGTTAGCTGTGGAAATGCAAACATTACACTCTATAGTTTATTCGGGTGAATTAGAGACTGCATTTACAATCTTTTAGCAGCTTTTCTGCATTTAGTGGAAATGACTATTGTTCAAACTTAAACCTTTAATTTTTATTTAAAACTGTATTTACAGATCGTGTATTATCCTAAGACATATAGAATTGAAATTATTTATTTAAAATATAATAAATATATTTAAATTTATCTAGGCTATTAAAAATAAATGTTATTGTTAGCCAAAGGTATTTTTAAACCACATTTCCCTATAGCATTACATAATTTTCAGCATTTTGTAAGAGTGCTGTGTTTTCACGGTGCCTGAAAGCCACCGGCATGTGTGATCACTGGAATAAATCCGGATCAGACCACCCGTGGTCTGTCCTGCTTCCCTCTCTCCATGTAAACAATAGCACATAGTTTACAGTTGTGTTAGTGTATCGGATTAGAAAGCAAACGCAAACACCCTAACCCAAACTTTGCCCCAATAGACTTTATGCCTGGGACTATTTAAAACAATAAAACATAGGCTTACTACTACGAATAATAATAATAATAATAACAATAATAATAATAATAATCTATCTATCTATCTATCTATCTATCTATCTATCTATCTATCTATCTATCTATCTATCTATCTATCTATCTATCTATCTATCTATCTATCTATCTATCTATCTATCTATCTATCTTAATCTATTTTCTATCATCCCCTAAAATTAATAATCCCTTTACAACATGCAGGGTTTAAGCAGTGGCTAAATAGCGTTTGGTAATATTTGGAGTCAGGGGGTGCCGGTGGGCTGCATGCTGTAGAAAAGGAGAGCCAAGGGCGAGTTTCGGGCCCCCCGCTGTTCTTGGCAGGCAACAACGGCAGCGAGTTTGGCTTCGTTTACATTTCTAATCCCTTCGCGATGCACGCTATTTATTTTCTCACTAAGTATTGTTTTGTTGACTTTCCATTTAAGAAATCTTCAGTTTTCCCCCTGACGTTACCCTTCGCGAATAAGCAAATATGAGTGAAATGCACGCCTGGGCTACTTTCAGTCATTTGCATATTTTTAAATAGCTAAATACTAAAATTAAAGGTGCCATCTGTTTACAGTCGCCCTGACAGAAGAGCCATTAACAGGCTGGCCTAACCTTGTCGAGTCTTTTTGGTTAAATAGCGAATCAGCCCACAGCTTGAGCGTGCGCACATATGCAGCCAAAACTATGTGAATGTGGAAGTATAGAAACGCAGCACTTCATTAAAATCTGATTTTAAGCGACTAAGACCTTCACCACACTCTCATATTACCTTGTTTTATACTGCATCCAACGCGTAATAATTTGATGCATAGCTAACATTTGGGACTGGAAAATTGAGAGTCCGTTCTTCACGTCTAATCAATAGGCAATAGTGCAATGAAGCTCTACAGAAAGGGACTGAAGTCTTTGAGGTTCTGCTATACAAACAAACGGTAGCCGAGCCACCTGTGCAGACTGGGGAACTGTCCAGGGTGCTGAAAACAGCGTGAGGCCTTGCAGTGACTAATGCATCCAGTCAGTGTGTGAATTATACAATGACTTTCATGAAGGTTGGATATTATAAAAGATTTTCGACATTTTAAAAGGATTTTTAGATGTTTATTTTTTATAGGCTATATATAACCTAGGGCCTTCTCACATATCGCGCGGTCATAATGGAAGCGTCACGCTTGTTTTTTTCTAAACTTTTCATTACCGTGTCAAGTCACAAGAATCAAATGGAGCGCAACCGCCCTAGTGCTTTGGAAAAAGGTGAACGACGCGCCCAGCGTTTTCTACGCGATTTAGGCGCTATATGTGAATGGCGCATAAATTAAATTTTCGGAGCGCAACCTGTTCGTCTCGCGAAATGTTTAGGCTACTCTATTATATGCGCCACTAGTAGCCTATACAACATTAGCAGGTAGCTAAAACAAAATTCTTATAAGTTTTATAATCATTTGTGATATTTGTATTTCAATATACCTTACCCCACCTTTTTTAACTTCTGGTTGTTTGTAGAAAGAGTATTATATTTATATTTGATTATTATTATGACATTATATTAACATAAGAAGCCTATAATTATCAAATACTACACTGTAAAAAATTTCCGTAAAAAAACGGAACAATGTACCATATAAATTTGAAGGTTTTTTCCGTATTTGTCTTTTACGGGTCTTTTACCCTTATTTTTGAATTGCGCGTTGCATTGTGGGAACAAGATCCTGGCAGCGCGAAAAGTTTAAGACGCAACCTCCATTACACACGCAGATGACCGCGGGGAAAGTTGCTTTCTAAAGCCGGATTTCGGGTGTGTGGATGCCATTCCGACACTTATGTGGTAAAACTTGAACTTAAAAACGAAAATTATGTTTTGCTTGATGTCAAAAAGCTGTTAACGTAACGTTATTTTTAGTTACCATCTGGCATTAGGCAAATGAATGTCGGAGCCGCGTCACGTTTATCATTTTATGCATATCGTCACACATTTAAAGATTTAGTTAAGACTCGTGGAGGTTCTTGATTGTAGTGTCCTTGTTGTAATGGGCTTATTTACTTTTATTTGTCGTGATGCGGTTTATTTCTTGCCGAGCGAATCCGTTAACCAGTTGTGCTAAAGGCCAGTTCTAACGTTAGTGTCTTTTAGAGAAATTTAATGCCGTCAAACAAAAGCTACCAGAGGAATCGTCAAGAAAAGTAAACGCCATTAAGACTTGCTTGATTTGAAAGGCATGAAGACACAACGTGAAGAGACTGTGTGTGAATATCCAGTAACTTAACCGGTACAGCTGGATCAAGGAAAACACCAGCACCTTTTCTGCAAAATGAGGTAAGTTAACGTTATGTTTTCGTTAGACTTCATGTTTTTGTTTTAGTTGACACACACACACGACTTTTAACCCCAAATAATAAAAGATTAATTTACATTTAGCATGACTGCTATTATCTAAACTTCTGCCTGTAATGTTAGTCATTCTTTCCCTCCTCATTTGTTTATTTCATAATGTTTCTGTTGTTTTCTTATCTATTAACAGGACTTTTCTGCTGTAGTTTACATCCAAAGCACCACCTGCATGCTTCTTATGGGTTTGTATTTTGTTTTATTAGCATTATTATGAATGTTCAATACTGGCAAAACACATTTGAATTTAGAGTCTGAAGAATAAACTCTGTTTATAGAAAAAGTTGGTTGCTGAATACCCCCTTCAAAGATATTTATGTTTACATGGTCAGTAGAAATACAAATTGTATAGGGAAGATTTAAACAACTATGTTTAAAGCGTTTTTTAGAAGTGATCGTGTTATGTTTTTCATTTTGTAATATCTTTTTCTGTTTAAGGTGGTGGACATTCAGAGTTGCTGTCATTCAAGAAGTTATTGACTACATCTCCTACCCTATTGAGGCAGTAAGATGCAAAATACCTGAAGAAAATGGCACTTATCCTGGAGTTCATATAAAGGTAAGCAACACATTTTTAATTAAATTATTTATAGAACATGTTATTATGTTTCTGTTTATTTAGTTGAAAATAATGAAACATATTAGAATGTAGCCTATAGTTGAGCATGCAGTCTTAGCATTTTTAAACAGTGTTTGAGTTTGAGAGAATTAGGGATGGCTGATAATTTGTTTATAGTTGATAATTTAGTGAACGTAAAATACTGTACATTTGTTTTTCAACCTCAACCTGGTCTACATGATACTTTATTGTCAATTTTCCTTCATTTAATTTCTTGTGTAGCTAAAAACATATCCATTTTTTTTTTCATTTCCAACTTTCCTGCGTAAAAATCCTGAACAAAGGTAGAAAAGGCTGAGATGAAGGAAACGTCCCCATTCATCCAAAACTGCTGAAGTTCCTGTATGAACAACTTCGGAAAACCAGGTAAAGTTTCAAGCTTTTGTCAAATCTCAAAATGGAACTTTAACTGAACATACTGAAAAATGAACGTTTTTCATGCAAGTTGTTAAGATCTTAAAGGGATAGTTCACTTTGAAATAAATTTTTGAAATCTTTTATCTTACCTCAAGGACATCCAAGATGTAGGTGTCTTTGTTTCCACAGTATTTTCAATTTTGATATTTTTAGGTCAAACCGTTCTTGTCTGTCAGTCATATAATGGAGGTTTATGGGGTTCACCCTGGGTCCCCCTAAAGAGCATGCACAGCCACAGAGAAGTCCAAATTAAACATGATTTAATGACTCGTGAATGTAAGTACACACTGATGGCCTAAGACACGAAACGAGCAGTTTGTGTGAGAAAACGAACAGTATTTATATTGTTTTTACCTCTTCTAACCACAGCCACGTCCAAGTGATCTGAAGGCACGGGCGCTTCGGTCTGCGCACGTGCTGGAAGTGATCTCTTTCTTGTGTGCGTCACTTATTGTTTACATAGAGATTTCGGAAGTTTTAGCTTTCACTGTGAAGATCTAAACATATTTAGATATACAGGAAATCACAATGGAAGACGATTTCGATATTTAGATCTTCACAGTGAAAGGTAAAACTTCTGAAATCTAAGTGAACAATGAGTGACGTACACGCGAGAGAGATCACTTCTGGCACGTGCGCAGACCAAAGCGCCCGTGCCTTCAGATCAGTTGGACGTGGCTGTGATTACAAGAGGTAAAAACAATATAGTGTTCGTTTTCTCACACAAACCGCTTGTTTCGTGTCTTAGGCCATCAATGTGTACTTACATTTAAGAGTCATTGAATCATGTTTAATTTGGACTTCTTTGTGCATGCTCTTTGAGGTGGACCCAGGGTAAAACCCCATAAACCTGCTTTATATGACTGACAGACAAGAACGGTTTGACCTAAAAATATCAAAATTGAAAATACTGTGGAAACAAAGATACCTACATCTTGGATGCCCTTGAGGTAAGATAAAACATATCAAAAATTAATTTCAAAGTCAACTATCCCTTTAATGAAATCTGAGAGCGTTCTCTCCCTCTGTTGACAGCTCTCCCTCTGCTTACACCTGCCACTTTCAAGCTCCAGAAATATAGTAAGATCATAAAAGCAACACAGTATTAGAGTCCTATCCAAATGTGATGCGATACGATTCTAGCAACAAGCAACAAAACATTTGTGCCACTTTATAAATTTGGGGTTAAACCACTGGAGTCACATAGATTACATTTGTGTCGTTGTTGCCTAAGTCGTAGTTGCCTAAGCTGTCAATGGAAGGACAGAAATCTCTCCGAGTTCCTCAAAATGATGTTCATTTTTGTTCTAAGTTGTGGAAAGTCTGCGTGTGATTAATTACAATTAAAATTATAGGGGTGAGCTAACGCTTTATGTAATATTGTGTTCTCTTACAGAAAAATGGCATCAACACTAACATTTCACTCTTCTTTAATCCCTAGCTGGCATCTTGGGGTGGATGACCTCGCATCCAGTATGCTGCTGTGGGTGCCGCAGGATTTCGAACTCATTCGATCACTTTTCTCTATATGCTTTTCGAACTGTGGACTGTGAACTGTGGACGTTTCCTCCAGAGGACTTGTGTGGTATTCAATTTGCATCCATTCTGCACGTGTCCAAACATTTCACTCTATTGACTAGAAGTCTAAAGCAATTTTTAAGGATAAAAGTAGAAGCCTTATCTTCATTCCATTTTGTTTGTTTCTGTATTGTATCGTATTCTATTAGTATTGCATTTGAAAATGTTTTGAATCTTGACTTTCACAGTTTATGAAGGGGTTTTTTTTTTTCATTTTTTAAAATAATTTTGTGAGCTATTTGGTACAACACCAATATTGTGCAAGTACCTGCTCAAGTTTTTTTATTTTATTTCTCCCATTTTTGTTTAATGTCTTAACTTTTTCCACAATACAAGCACTTTTTTATGGTGCTTTGCACATTGTTTAATTGTGTGTCTGTCTGTATATATCAATCTTTACCCATTTAATGCGTTTAAGAATGTTTACATGAAATGTTTACAAAAATAAAACATGTTCAATATGTATATATCGTTCTTGAATTATTTGCTACAAAAATATATGCTATAAAAATAGAAATTTCTGAATAAGGATTATCCGTGAATAGTAGAGAAAATACGGAATTTTCCATTTTAGGTTTGACGGAAATGTCCGTCAATGGTACAGAAAAACTCATGTAAATCTACGGAAATATCCGTTCTAAGGTTTACGGAAGTGCCCGTACAAAAACGGAAAAAGTGCTGGTAATTAATTACCAGCACTTTTTCCGTTTTTTAACGGAGATTTTTTTAACAGTGTATAACGTGTTATTACCTATTTAGGCCTACCTAAACTAGTCCAAAAGGTCTTTTTTAAGATACACTAACACCTTAATCATTCAGCAGCCGTTTAATTGGTGAATGGGCTATATGCACGCATAAGTTCCGCATTTGACAATGCTCGTCCATTTCCGGTTGTGTAGATTAAAGCGGAGGAAAACCGAGGAAAACAGGATTATGGCAGAGTCTTCAAAATTTACTGTCCTCCCGTCTTTGAAACGAAACGTACATACGTTTAGATGTAATTTTATATATAGTTATGTTTATTTAAAATAATTTTAAAAAGAAGCATAAACACAACGAGGGGTGTCTGTTTTATCTGTTTTTGTGACTAACGTTTCTTTACTATAACCATGGAGTATAAAATTCAATATACATTCTCGGTATTGCATTGGACTCTATCAGCGGAAGTTATCTAGCATCCTTACACCTTCACCGGAATTACCGCCGTAGAGCCCATTGACGAGACAGAGTGTATTACAATGATTCTAATATTTACTCACTCTCTTTCTTAATCATGTTCAACTTTACAATCAAGTCAGAAAATTCTCAACCCGAAAAGCAAAAAAGTATAAGTGAAATATTTAAATCATTACACTTTCTTATGTCCAAAAACCTTTGCAAAAATGAAAGCCGATAAAACGGAACATTGTTGTGATTCATTTAAAGGCAAATGTCCTTATTATCGGTCTCAAAGGCTTTGGGTGTCTATCAAAGATATCATACAAGTGTGATCTCTCGAGTTTTGCATAAACAAGACATGAATACATGCATAGTAGATAAAACGGCTCAGTGTTCTTTGTGTAATTTACAGACAGAAATGTTTAGAGGGCCTACTTTGTGCACGCTTTATTTAGTGGACATTTCCATACACACAAGACAGGGAGAAAACATCCACATAAACAAACACACACACACACACACACACACAGAGTGTATTTTAGAAATACTACTCTTATTGACATGAATGGAACACAGTTTAAGATATTTTAGATTTAGTCTGAGAGCTTTCTGTCCCTCCATTGAAAATGTATGTAGGTATACTGTCCTCGTCCAGAAAGGAAATAAACACATCATCAAAGCAGTCCATGTGACATCAGTGGGTTAGTTAGAATGTTTTGAAGCTTCGTAAATACATCTTGGTCCAAAAATAACAAAAACTATTATTTTATTCAGCATTGTATTGTCTTCCGGTTCTGTCGTCAATCCACGTTCAGTGACGCTGCTGGCGTAAGACGCTGCTGATGTGTTATCTGGTGCGTCCGTGTATTCGGGTTCAAATAAATATGGCTGGGCAAATAAATGCAAGTCTCCCTCTGTGTCGAAATCCTTAGACATGTTTGCAAAGATTGTTTACAGCGTGCGTCTCCCTCAGACTGTGAACGAAGCTCGGGCACACTGATATCACGTCAGCAGCGTCAGTGAACGCGGATTGACAGCAGAACCGGAAGACAACATTTCTGAATAAAGTTGTAGTTTTTGTCATTTTTGGAGCAAAATGTATTTTCAATGCCTCAAAACATTCTCAAAACATGTCACATGGACTACTTTGATGATGTCTTTATTTCCTTTCAGGACAAGGACAGTACATACATTTCCAGAGGAGGGACAAAAATCTCTCAGACTAAATCTTGGTAGTATGGGTAGGTTAAAAGTTGGGTTAAGGCGTAAGGGAAGAGTCAACAGTGTAATTATAGAAAATTACGGAAATGAACTACAGCTGTAGAATAATTTCATGCATGTATTGTTTAAATATAGCCTAAGTACAATGTGAAAGCATGTATGTAAACAATATGTATTGTGTCAAAGGATTCATTTAAATGTTAGTACTCTTGACGCAAAAGAAAAAAGATGCACAGAGCGAAAGTGATGGTGTAAATAGTCAGAAGAACATGAGAGACATGAACATACACTTTTAAATGAGCTCCACTCAAAACATGTCTCCCTGGAGACATTGCAGTGAGTGGCACACCTCCACTTCGCCTGCTCAGACCTTCATTCTCACTGCCAGAACAAGCCTGGAGGGGCAGAGCCATCTCAGCATGTTTTCTACCCCGTACTACAATCCACCAAGCCCACCGCACACACAGGCAGACAGACAGACAGACAGACACACTCTCAGCCCACATGTGCCATTAGTCTTGAAAGGTAGGAGAAGGGAGAAGAGGTGAACAGGCATCTCAAGCATTCCTATTTGCGACCCCCCCCCCCCATCCCTCCGCCTCCCGTATCTATCCACCAAAGGGGTACATGACTCCCCAGGGCTGAGGCAGCAGGCTGGGGTAGGCCTGGAGGGGGGCTGCGGTTGTGGGGGTCGGTCAGTGTGATGGATGGTTGATTGGTAGCTGTCCCAGGGGCCTCTCTCACTCTCACCTCTGGCGTTGGGAATTAAAAGGCGGTTTGTCTCTAGCGAGTCCTCAGCTGCTGAAAGCAGCCCGGCAATTTCACAGAGATCAGAGAGGGCATTACCGCTGCCTGTCAGGGGAGCCGTCACACAGCCGGACACCACAGGGTGGGGTGGCGAAGGGGGGGCCGCTACTTACAGGCATGCACATGCGTGTTAATTCTCTTCTCACACTGAAAAACACATGAATGCAGATGAGGAAAAGGAAGGACTCTGTATCTATGGTGCAAGACTTCTCTGAGGAGCTGATCTGTCTGAGTGGAGTAGGTGCACACACACACACACACTCTCTCACAGGGCCTTTTATCGACAGCCCTGTCCATCTCACTTATCTGTTCTAATCAAAGCTCTCTCCATTAACACCCAAACTACCCTCAGCTCCAATGCGAGACCCCTATCCTGATGAGTATAAATACACACAGACATTCACACTTTCCACACCAACACCAAGGAACTTATTAACATCAGCCAATCAGTTTGAGTTTGGTGGTAACCAGTTAGTTAGAAGCACCACTTAACTGTCTGCTATGGCTTTGCTGATGGATTAAAATGAGAAAAACAGGAATCATTTTTAAATACCAACTCAAATGTATTAATGCAGGGGGTTCACCTGTTGTTTGATTAAAATATGCATTAAACTAAAACAATTTTAAGTTATTTTAAACATGAGCTAAAGTTCAGAGTTCACGTAAATTTAAATTTAATAATTTAATAAATTTTCCCACCTTAAATTTAATAATGTACAAGTACATAACTCTGCGAAGTCATTAAATTAATCATTAATGTGCAGTGTAAGTATCAAGACTACAAAAACTTTAAAGTGGTTGGTTATTATAGGCCAGGCTTACAATGCAACACACTTAGGTGTGAAAGCCCCTTATTTTACAAAAATAGTTTACCAAAATATGAAAGTTTTGTTATCATTTAGTCACATTCATGTCATACAAAAGCCACATCAATTTTTATTTTTTTAGTGCAACACAGTAGTTTAACAGAAAGTTTAACATCCTACACAGTAAAACAATTATATGATCAATAAGTTAGGACAACATATGTTTACATTGCTTTAACTCATCAAATAAGTCATACAAGATTCAACTCTTCTTTTTAAATCAGTTTAATGTATTTTAAGTTGAAATGACTTAAAAATCCAAGTTGACTGTACTTAAATTAAGGGATCAACTTTTTCTCTCTTTTTTTTTTTTACAATACAGAAGTTTCACTGTCAATTCAGACAGGTTTGGATTATTGATGGTGAGTAAAAATGACATTTATAATTATATTAATTATACACTAATGGCCAAATGTTTGGTGTAAGTATGATTTTCTTTTTATCTTTTTTTAAGTCTCTTATTGCTCACGAAGGTGGCATTTATTTGATCAAAACTTGCTTAAAATATGCTTATTATATTATGTTATTATGTGCTGTAATATAATTACAGCTGAAATACCTTTTTCTATTCTAATATAATTTAAAATATAATTTATACCTGCTGGCTAAGTTGAATTTCCAGCACTTTGGCTGAGAATGAGGCATGAGGTGAAGATGAAGATAAAAGTTAGTAGACTTTGACAGAAAGATAATGACACCGTGACCATAAGCACTAATGAGATCTAAAACACAGGGATATATTATATATATATATATATATATATATATATATACACACACACAAAGTGAAAATAAAGATGATTGGATTAATAGTAAGAGACAAATAAGGAGACAAATAAGTGGTGGGAAACTAAAAACAAAGGCGACGTGACTGAAGATAAACAAACTAAGAGTCCATGAGAGTAAAACTAAGCATAATCGTGAAGGTCACATGATCCTCCAGAAATCACTCTATGATTATTTGGTATTAAAGAAAAAAAAAAAGAAAAAAAATCATTTTTTTAAAATAGTGTTGAAAAAAAATTGCTGCTTAACATTTTTGTGGAAACCATGAAACTATTTTTTAGGATTCTTTGATGAATAAAAAGTTCAAAACAACTGTATTTATTTAAAATAGAAATCTTAAGAGTATAAAAGTGTTCATTAATTTATAATTTATTTTTATGCCAGTGCAAAATCAGTTTTTGTTTGTTTTTAGTAATTGGTTTGATATGTTTGAGTTACTGAAGCCTGGGCTACTATTACACAGGAGCCTAAACTCTGAGAAAATGATAATGTTAAGCGCACCAGAATAAGATATGCAAATCAGAATTAAACAGTGTAGCTGACAGATTCAGTTAAATAGCTACTTTTTCGAAAGTAGTGAATTGCTACTTTTTTAAGTGAACCTATACTTTTTCAAAAGTAGCAATTCACTTTCAAACTTTTTTGAAAGTGGATTGCTATAGGAATCTCTACTTTTTCGAAAGTACTGAATTGCTATTTTTTCAAAAAAAGAATAGTTACTTTATCGAAAGTGAATCACTACTTTTTCAAGTGAATCGATACTTTTTCAAAAACGATTTGAATACATAATTTTTTTAACCATGTATTTACATTGTAAGTTGTCACCTGTTCTAGCAAAACATTACACGCAGAAGAAAACATTCCTCTGCTCAGGCGAGCAACCACCAAGAGAAGGTGTTAAAACCACTTCTTACCCAGGACAACTGGAAGCTGCTAGGTTACTGGAAAATGCTGGCTGATCTTGATCAACGGCTTATTTTTTAGACCTGAGATTGCCACCACTAACCTACGACCAGATATGCACCAGGATGCATCAATGTTATCTGGCAACAAATTCAGTCAGCTAAAAAGGAGAGGAGGGAGCTCTTTGGGCAGCATTTGATTTTTTCAGAGTACCAATGTCAATAAAATTTACTGAACGCCTATTTTGGAGATTTGCAATTTAGTTTCTCAACTCCAAAATTCAGCACTATATGGAAATGCTTAGAGGTCGGAATAATGGCAGGATGCACCATTTCTCTGCTTGCTTTTACCATGGCTATGGAAGTAATCATTAGGGCATTAAGATGTGTAGTAGGAGGAGAGCGCTTGGCTTCTGGGATGCGACTACCACCAATCAGACCGTATATGGACGACATGACATCCATGACTACAATAGTAGCCAGCATTATTAGATAATTGGGTAAGTTAACAGTTAATATTGAATGGGCATGAATGCAATTTAAGCCCTCTAAATCAAGGAGCACCTTGATAGTTAAAGGAAAGGTAGTAGATAAAACATTCTTCATTAATGGTGATGCAATACCAACAGTTTCTGAGAAGCTAGTGAAGAGTCTAACTTCTAACAAGCTAGTGAAGAAGTTAGATGACAAGCAGTGGAAGGGACGAAGAGCATAAACCGTTGTGCTCTACCAGGCAAACTAAAACTCTAGTACTTTCAGTTTGGTCTACTGCCAAGGTTGCTTTGGCCACTGACTGTGTACGAGGATTCTTTGACAACAGTGGATAAGCTGGAAGCGTTAATAAGTTCATACATCAGGAAATGGTTGGGAGTTCCACGCAGCCTCAGGAGAGTGTGACTTTATAAAGGAATATTGCAGCTGCCAGTCTCTGCCTTAACCGAGGAGGTTAAGTGTGCCAAGGTCAGACTGGAAATGACCTTAGTAGAGTCACGCGACAAATGTGTATGGTAGGCAGCATCGGTGTTGAAAACTGGTAGAAAGTGGTCAGCAAAGAAATCTGTGGTAGAGGCAAAGGCTGCCCTTCAAATTGGGGATATCATGGGACAGGTATAACATGGAACAGGGGGTTTCGGGCTCAGTTCAGTAGAGCTCCTCCTAAATGGAACAAGACAGGCACAGCTCAAAGGAAGAAGCTGGTAGTCAACAAGGTGCGAAAGCAGGAGGAGAGGATGAGGTGTATGAAGGCCATTTCCCAGGACAAGGAGGGAGAGTGGATGAGATGGGAGAGCGTGGAACAACGCAAGATGGGCTGGCAAGACCTTTGGTCAATGGAAGGGAGTAGGATCAGTTTCCTTATCAGGTCAACATATGATGTTCTCCCATCACCGCAGAACCAAAACCTCTAGGTAAGAGAGGATCCCTCTTGTCTTTTGTGTTGATCACCTGCCACATTAAGGTACATTTTGACAGGATGTAAGGTGGCTCTATGCCAAGGTCGGTTTACTTGTTACCATGTACTGCGATGTTTGGCTTTAGCATTGGAAGTTGCCGCATGTTCTAGCTCTCGAAGAGTTTTTTGGTTTATTTGTGTAGTTTGCAAAGCAATTACAGTTGTTATGGTCCTGTGTATATTGCGTGAATGGCAGATATTGTGTTTTGTGGTAGGAAGCCACTGTTGCCACTGAACCTACTTTAACAAAGACAGTGGGGCTCGACAACCTTAGTCAAACGGGTTGGCGCATATGGTTGGGTTGCGGAGAGATTTTGGTTAGGTCACGTGAACTACGAGGAAGGAGCAACCGCATCAGGAGGGATGTAAAGGTCAGTAAGCTGGGCTGAGTTGAGTGGGGGATGGATGGGGGTGACTGGCACGTATAATTACATTGTATTAATTGTATAAATACATTGTAATAAATGTATAATAAGACAGCAAGAAATGTATACTTTTTTGACGCTACTTTTTCAAAAAGAATCGCTATTTTTTCAAAAAGAATTGCAACTTTTTCAAAAGAGAATTGCTATTTAAAAAAAGAATTGCAAATTTTTCAAAAAGAATAATGTAACAAATGTATAATAAGACTGTAATGTATAATTACATTGTATTTAATGTTCATTAAGACTGTAACAAATGTATATTTACCTTTTTACGTTACTTTTTCCAAAAAGAATCGCTACTTTTTCCAAAAAGAATAACGTAACAAAATGATAATGTAACAAATGTATAATTACATTGTAATAAACGTAAAATTACATTGTAATAAACGTATAAAACACTGTAATGCACATATAATTATTTTGTAAAAAATGTATAATTACATTTTAATATACATATTATAACACTGTAAACTTATAAAAGTATTGCTACTTTTCAAAGAAATCAAAAGAACAGGTTCAAGAAATATTCAATTAACAGAAAAACAGACAGATTTATAGATAAATACAGTAACTACATGTAACCTGTAACCAGGACTATACTATACTATACGCAGATGTTTGAGTGGTAGTGTGTATGTTATCTATATCAGTCAATATGAAATGTAGTGCAAGTTGTATGAAAGCAGTGTGTATATAAAAAATATTTGAATCGCATGCCCTGCAGGATGTGTGTGTGTATGTAGGGTACAGACCCTGTCACTGAGGCATGATAAGAGAGATTACCTGCAGCCTTTGGTCCATCTTAATGAGGTAATGAGTGGAGGGGGGTGGGGGGCACTCTGCCTCTGCCCTCATATACTCCATTAATCAGAGAGGGTTGGGGGGGTCAGACACCACGGCCAGAGCACCATCCCACCCCCATAACACACTAATGGACTGACTGAAGGTGCATTTAGTTAAATGGCTCAGACTGCTTAGCATGATGGAGAGGAGTAGGGTGAGAGACAGAGGAAGAGGACAGCAGGTTGGACATACAGAGAGCAAAGATGAGAGGCATAAGAGTAGCTAGATGACAGGAAAATACAACAACTACAAATGAAAATAACAAGAGGAAAATGACACCTGCTAAGATATGCTCTAATGCACCTAAAGTAAATGAGTTACTGTAAAATTACACGTAATTAAAATTAAATTTTTATGTGGGAGGAACAATGAAACAATTTGTTGAACTTTAACTTCTTAGGGTTGGTTGAAGTTAGTTTTACATAGTATTTTTAACAAACACAATTTTTTTCTCATAAAATTTATTGAAAATCATACATTAATTGATAGAACCCCCACAGTTTGCCGCCCACAGACAGCTATTTTAAACGCTTTAATATTAAGTGCTTAATCTCATGACAGGTCATAAATATAAAAGCACCTGATGATTTAAACTATTAACAACATCACATGAATGCTCATCATATGAACACTCTCTGCACCATCCAGCTCTAATGATATATATATATATATATATATATATATATATACATATATATATATATATCATCGGTAAGATTTTTAATGTTTAAAAAACAAAACAGTAATATTTTTAAATATTATGACAATTTAAAATAACTGCTTTCTATTTTAATATATTTTAAAATGTAGTTTATTCCTGTGATCAAAGCTGAATATTCAGTCTTCACTCAGTGTCACAATCTTTCAAAAATCATTTGAATATGTGGATTTGAAGCATTATCAATGTTGAAAACAGTTGTGTACAATATTTGTTTTAGGATTATTTGATGAATAGAAAGTTCAAAAGAACATATTTTTTTTAAATAGAATCTTTTGTAACATTATAAATGTCTTTACTGCAACTTTTGATCAGTTTAATTTATCCTTGATGAAGAAAAGTAAAAGTTGTCAGAACTTCTCAATAGAAAGTAAAAATAAAGAAAAACCCTAAAATCAAGTAAATATTTGTTTACTCTTCCACGTCATTTACTTAATCTAAGAATCATTATTTACAGGGCTGTTGCGAAAACATCTGAAAACAGATTGCATAAATCATAAATTTTGAAAAGCAGGCAAGGCTTGCGAAGAAGGAAAGACATAATGAGGATAGATAAGAGGACAAAACGAAGGGCACAGGGAACGACTGTGGATTGATGGATGGAACGAAGGATGGAAATGAGCAAGACAACAAGAGCGAGGAAGAAAGCGAAACAGAAAAGAGGGAAAGAATTGTAAAGGACGACAGTAAGAAAGAGCTTGTGATGGGGTGTATAATCTGAGCTCTGTATGTGTGGTTGTGCCCTGTTCTCCCCTGGCTGGCCGCCCCAGCAGCCACTTGAATTAGCAGCCGAGGATTATGGGGGAGAGGCTCATTAATGAGGCAGACAAACAGCAGCCAGTGTGAATATTTGCACCCAGAAATTGAAAAGATTAAGTCCTATTTGACAATGACTGGCAGGCTCTACGCTGAGAGAGAAGCTACTGTTAAATATTCATATGCTGCCCGCAAGGCTGTCTGTGCGTGTCCTTCTCAACCCATGCAGAAATATGCGTATATATCTAGTGTTTGTGTGTGTGTGTGAGTAGGGTCTCCCTTAGTACATGTTTGAGTTGTATGAGAGGGCCAATGCATTTGCGTGCAAATGTCTGTACTTTTGTCAATGCAAATCCTTGAAAATTTGGTATTATGCAGAGTCATATAAAAAACAAGCCACCATTTGCCCTCAGGTTAGTTCACAAGCATGGTAACGTCACCATCAACATGATTCATTCTCTATTTGTAATAATAATAATAATAATAATAAAAACTTCGTAATTCACTTTTGATATAAAATGGCCACAAATTCCTGGCACTGCAGTGCTGTAAAATGTGATGAAATGTGTAATTATCTTTTTTTTATATAAAGCACGGTTCATGATGAGACTGGACAATTCTCAGTCTTAAAAAACGGATATATTTTATCAGAAAAAAAACAAACAAAAAAAACAAGGATTAGTTTTTTCAGCCAATAAACTGATGGGCCAGGCATCTATTCAAAACCATTCTGGTCTGCATTTCTAGGTCTGAATTAAGACGTTATCTCAGAATTACCCGTTTTCAACACTGCAGTGGCAAAAAAAAAAAAGAGTTGCAGGGTAGTGACAAGAGTCACCTATTTTGATTATCGCTTGATATGCTATTTGTGCAAAGGTTCTCTGCTGCGTTACATGCGGATTCAGTGGTTGGTCCATGTGCCCACCTACATAGGATGGTGATTAATGACGTGCCCTTTAGGTGTCTGGTTAATGCCACCCCAACCCCCACCCACTGGCACTTCCCTTTAAATGGCAAATATATGACATAAAGAGCGAGCTGATCTAACTACTTCAATTAATCTATGGATTTTTTTTAGGTCTAATATCACTCCACACTTTGTGAATGAAGAAGACTTATTTTGGTTATTTGGCACTATCTAGAAATTTGGTAAGCTTGGTAATTCCTGGGTGTATTAAAACTAGGCACAAGATGTTGGTTTGTCAGGTTCTTTGCTTGATTGTTCTCTGGTTTTAAAAAACAAGGTGTTCTGTACACAAATGGCCAAAACTGAGAATTTGTTTGGTTGAAAAACCATGAGAGCATTCAAGAAAGATGCACTCATTCATAAATGGCTGATTCTTCATTCACAGGATGTCTTGGAAGCAACTCACACACGTACGCACACACACAGTATTTCCACTATTGGACATTAATAGTGAATGAATAAAAGTACTGTTTTAATATTTATGTACTTTTTTTGTAGAAGTTCACAGGGCCAAAAGTGCTCATAGTTAAAGGCATTCACACACGATGCTCTATAATCACAGCACTGTGTCTTTGCAGTGAGCACACACGAGCACAGCGTGAAGCCACTCTGACACCCCGTCGATCAGCCTGCCGTGAAGCTGCCTAGCTGGAGATCACCTCCAGCGAGCGCTCCGCAAATACAGCAGCAATTCATTTCCTTGACGGGACTGGATTCTTCAGACCTGACAAAGCGATTTACCTAGTGCGCCCCGGTGCTAGCCCATGCTAGCGCTAATGTTTTCCCTTCTGCAGAGGATCAATATCTTTGGAAGTGTACAAACAGCAGTCCCCGGTGGAACAGATCCTGATGTGAACGGCTAACAGACCGGAGGAGATGGCTGACAGCAGCTCAGCACTGAAAAACCAACAGCAGAGAAATCAAATCAACAGCACATACTAATGGGCCTCAGACTGAATCAACATTAGTGAGCTGTCAGAAACACTCAGCTCCAAGCGCTAATCAAGGCCAAATTAGATAGAACCAACACAGTCCAAGATCACACAGACTATATCAACAAGTTGTGTAAATCCACAAATATGGAGATACTGTCAAAATGGCACTGAAATTTGAAAGCGACTGAATCAACAGAATAATGGAAGATCTCAGCTCATGTTTTACTTCATTATCTGATTTGATGAACGTAAGTATATTAAAAAAACACTAGAAAAAAAGAAAACATTTACAGTGTGAAATGATACAGATCTACACACAGCTAACGTTCAATTAACATTAAGCTAACTTTCCCATTTGGTTATGTGTAACTTTAGTTCTGTGAACACGCAAAACGTCCAGTTTTATTGAAATGTTCACAAAATGTTTGTCAGGGTTATGCAAACATTATGGGAACGTTCCCTTTAAACATTCTCTAAAGTTCTGAACAACATAAAAAAAATGTTCGATGAATGCCTAACTAAAATATGTCAAAGAAAAATAGGCTACACTGAACAAAATTATAAACAAAATTACGCACGTCACGCAGTGCAACACATCTCCTTCGCATAGAGTTGATCAGGTTGTTGATTGTGGCCTGTGGAATGTTGATCCACTCCTATTCAATGGCTGTGCGAAGTTGCTGGAAATTGGCAGGACCTGGAACGCGGAGTCGAATACGCCGATCCAAAGCTTCCCAAACATTCTCAATGGGTGACACATCCCGTGAGTATGCTGGCATGCAAGAAGTGGGTGGTTTTAGCTTCCAGGAATTGTGTACAGATCCTTGCAACATGGGGCCGTGCAAAATCATGCTGCAACATGAGGTGATGGTCATGGATAAATGGCACAACAATGGGCCTCAGGATCTCATCACGGTATGTTTGTGCATTCAAAATGACATCAATAAAATGCACCTGTATTCGCTGTACATAACATCCGCCTGCCCATACCATAACCCCACCGCCACCATGGGCCACTCTATCCACAACCAGTAACCCACACGACGCCATACACGCTGTCTGCCATCTGCCCTGTACAGTGAAAACCGGGATTCAACCGTGAAGAGAACACCTCTCCAAAGTGCCAGATGCCATAGAATATATATATATCATGGAACATTCTCAGAACTCTGGCTAACATTCTGGCAAGATTCTTTCAAATATATGAGCAAATATTCTTTTAAAGTTAAAGCTGCAGTTAAAAAATGATAACCATGCAGCCAGTGTTCAAAACTATCTGATTGCCTTAGCTCGGTTCAAAACGTTTTTAATTCCAGTGTGGTACTGGTGGATTTCCGCAGGATATTCAAACATGTCTTTGCGTCATTACGTCACACCTGTTCACATAAGGAGGAGTCTCGGCTAGAAGGCTATATAGCGTGTGAGGATGTTGGAGGTGGAGATTTAGCCTTTTCTCACAGCACTTGATATAATTAAACTTATCAATTTGATGGCGGATCCAGAAACTTTCAAATGACAATCACCAGTGACAACAGATTCACCCGCTGTAAAATGCAAGACTTCGTTCAGACTTCGGAGTGGCAACAGAAAAAAAAGAGACTGCAACAGGACCCATGCGAAAACAAGGATCCGTATCGGAGGGACATTAAATGTAGTCACGCAATACTGACGTTGTTAACAATAACGATTTGAGAACAAAGTATGATTTGCATGGTTTTATGTGGCATGACAAACTATTCAGCGCGATTTACTGCAATGTCAGAACCAGAACAAAAGTGGAGGTTTTTTTACTTGTTCAGATGACATTTTCTGGTGAAAATTCTTATGTTAGTCATACCATACTTCCAAAAAGAATAATCTGTGATTCTGAATGGCAATATCCACACCGGCATGTTGATTGACTGCCTCACAGTCTCCTCAAACATTGTGTTCATCCACGCTGTGCTGTGTCGAGGGTGTCGAAGTACAACTCACGTAAAGTTGATAATTCTGTGAATGACTGCAATTGCAGATTTCGAACAGAGATGGCGACAAAGAGGAAAAACTGAGTACTGTAGCTTTAATAGAAAGTTCATTCAGTTATCTGGTCTAATGTTCTCAAAATATTAGCACAAAAACATTACTTTTACATCATTAATGGAACATTTAATGGAAAATATTTTTAATGTATTTTATATATTACGTTGCTTAATAATAATAATCATTCTAATTTCATATACACATACATAAGTACAATTATTATTATTAAGCAATATATCAAATAACAATTTGGTAAAGTTTAAAACTCCTAACTGAAACCCTATATATAAAGTATAGCCTACATGTTGTTAATCAACATACTCAATACTGAAATCTATAATTACACTATAACAACCAAGAACACCTTAAAATAGTGCAACCTGATTTTGTTACTGAGTCGGGTCACCAACAGTTGTCCAATGTAAAATCTGGTTTCTAAAGATAAACTATGAGAACCAACCACTGATGAAATAATAATAATAATTTGTTACATTTATATAGCGCTTTTTCTGGGACCTCAATGCACTTCACATATGGAAGGGGGGAATCTCCTCATAATCTCTTCCTATACTGTCCATTGCAATAGTCCAGCGTGCCATCTGCTGTTTAAAAGGTGTCATGCCAAATATGTGAATGTTTGAGTCATTTCCATATTAGTATTTACTTCATGGTATTTACAAACACCATACAGAAATGAAATGTATATTACATAACATTAAGAAGAGCATGGGAACACTCAAAAAATTGCTGGGTTGTTTTATCAAACTACATATTGTAGTTTGGTAAGACTTCACTCTGCTTATCGAATGATACTTTAGAGGTGAATAACAAATATTTATAAAAATTACAAACAAAAAAAAAACCCTGCATGAGCATGCCTATGATGGAGTGCATATTTTAAATCTCTTTATATACATCTAAAATGTGACAGGTACACAAATGTGTTTTTGCATATGCATATGTGTGTGTCGTGTGCATGTAAGTGTGAATATGTGAACATGAACAAGGCAAGGTGAGCTTTGCGAGGATGTGTGTGTGTGTGTGCGGAGAGTGAATGTGTTTAATCGCCTGCTTTGCTGTGATAATGCTGAAGCCTGTTATCAGGTCCATCTCTGCCTGAGGACTCAGCGGAGGGAGGCACGCTCACGCTCACACACATACACACACACTGCTCTGCATATCTCTAGCTTACACAGCCCTCTCTCGGTGCGTGGGGACCAGGGGGGCCAAGACAACCGCTGTTCACCATAACCCTCTGACACTCATTCGCTGTCTGTCAGTTTCACTATTGTGCTTCTCTTAGAAAACACCTGCTTCAATCACCACACCAAACATTATCAAACCGGCCTTTACTAACATTTATTAGTCATTCTCTGTGAAAGAAAGACAAACTGAATGTATTGACTGGCCCCTTTGACCAGGTCCAACGTTTATGCCAGTGTATGGTCTCCGTGATTTTGTCAAGACATGTTCCTGGATCAAAGTCTATTGTTGATCCTGGAACAACATTCTTGTCCTAACCCTTAACACAACCCATAATTTATCACTAAAATCAGAGGAAAATGATAGGTGAATGACACTGAAGCACCCTTGTTGTAAGCCTAAAGTTGACATAAACTGAAAAAAAAACGATCCCTAAAATCTGATTGGTTGATTGGAATGTTGTTTCAGGATCAACAAGGATGTTTCTTTTCTCTTTTACCTAAAATGATAAAAGTTAACACAGCTGTCAAGCATTATATAACTTATGCAATATATATTTGCCAGTGTAGTAAATATGTACAATATGCACATGTAAGTATATATTTGACTGAAGCAATTCAAATACAAATAACTTCGTGTTGAAAATAGAACAACATATAAGTTGATTTTCCTCTCCTTGTTATTAAAGTGATAGTTCACCAAAAAATGAGAATTATGTCATCATAACCTCTTGTTGTTTTAAACCTGTATAAGTTTATTTCTTCTGCTGATCACAAAAGAAGATATTTTGAGGATTATGGGTAACCTAACAGTTGATTAGCCCCATTTAATCCGTTAGTATGAGGGGGAAAAATACAATGGAGGTCAATGGGGCCCATCAACTGTTTGGTTACCGATATTCTTCAAAATAACTTCTTTTGTGTTCATTTTTGAGTGAACTATCCCTTTAAGTTGACTTTTGGTCTCTGAAATCAATACACTCTCATGGCAATTTATAGCTATTTTATGTTTTGGTGAATTGGTATCAATTTGTATGCTTGCATTTGTATGTACGATTTGCTATCACGGTTGGTTTAAGGGTGGACCCTAGTTTTATACAAAATAAATATGCCACGATTTAAAAAAAAAAATCCTCATACAATTGGGTTGGATAAAGTAAGCACTTGTTAAGAACACATGCAACAACATATTGTGTCACACTGTCACTGACATCTAATCTGACTCAAAGCGTCTAAAGAAGCCATATTTGATTTGATTTGAGAGGAAGATTTAACAGCGTACAGGTTTTGAACGGAAGGAAAAAATCTTATTTTTTGGGGGGAACTCTTTCAACCGTGAGAAACGCATACCAGCGGAAGGACGTATTCCACTCGGGGCTCTACAGACGAAACAATCGTCTCTGATCAAATATTCCTGGAATCCACATCCAAGAGCAGGTAGTTTTAACTGGTGGCAAGAGCGTAGCTAGCATGGGGGTCCAATCTCTCCATTCAAACTAATCACCCTCCCAACCAACGTGTACCCAACCCCCCATTCGGCTAATTATTCGTTTTTCAAATGCAAAGCACTCGGAGAAAGTGAGATGATTTCTCCTTAGCTGCTTAGGAGGCCAAAGAACGGAGGGAAGAAATGAAAGCCACCCGCAAAAAAAAAAAAAAAAAAGGAGAAGACGGAGGGACGAGTGAAAGAAATGACTTTCTCCTTCATACGGCAGAGGTCTTTGAAGTCCACCGCGATGGAGGGAAGCCCCCCCCCCACCAAAAAAAAAAAAAGCGAAGAAGATCGTGTTAACGAGATGGCCTCTAAACATGAATTAAATGGTGGGAGAAAAGAAACACGATCAAACCTCTCCTACTTAGGCTGCTTACAAACCCCTTTCAGTGCCTGTGAGGTGTTTCAAAGCCTGGATTCCTGGCCAGCGCTTCTTAAAGGAGCACGGTGTTGAAGAGGGCGAGTTTTAAGGAAGGCGGGTGATAGACTATAGACATACATCATAGGCCCTGAATGGGGAGGTCAGGGACTTACACGTTGACACCAGGTCAGAAGTGCTAAAGGATTACAAGCTCACTAAGCCCTCAGGATCCCTTGTTTTCACTGCTTCTTTCTGTTTGTTGTTTTGTTGCGGCACAGACTTGGGGAAGAAAGGAGAGAGTGGACCGACGGACGGGAATTAGTGTAAAAGCCTGCGGAGGAGAATGGCATCTCATTCACACCTCTTGTTGGCTGTTTTCGAGGCCCCCCAAAACAGCCCTCCCATCCCTTGTTGCTGTGAAAGCACGTTAGGTTGGCTTTGTGCAGACAAAAGGAGACACCCCTCCCTGCTCTCCGGACCCCGCAGGAGCAACAAGAGGATTTGGCACGGCACGCTAAACTCTGAGCCGCTCTCACTTTGATTGGCTTCGGTAGGAGAGCTCCCTCTCTCTTTGTTGATTAATCAAGAGATTTTCCTACTCTCTTTTTCTCTCTCAAACTCTATTTCTCTCGAGCAATCCCCCAGCTCTCTCTCTTTTTCTTTGCCTCCAATAGCTTTGAAGGTATTTGGGTTCTATGACATCATGGTTAAGGGAAGTGATATGCCCATCAGTGTTTCTTTATGTATAATTAGAGTTATTGAGCATTATACAACTGCACAAACAATTTTGGAATGACACCATATGTGGCAACTATTGAAGTGTATACATTTCCGTATTTAGGAGTGGGGTCAAAACATCTGAGACCTCCACATTGAAGATCTGTGATTCATATTTGGACGTTTAAGGATTTTGATAAATGAACTGCACAATGAACTACAGCAGTATTTCTGTATAACTAGTGACAATTTTACTGTAGAAAATGGAATTGATGTATACATTTATTGATGGATTTCGTATTATTGAATGTTCTATTTATTAACTAATAAGTTATACTGATCATTTTAAACTTCTTTTGATAATTATTCTCTGGAGAACATCAGGTTTCACACAAACTTCGAGTTCATGCATGCTGTCATTAAAGGGAGGACATTCTGAAAATTTCACATTGAACATTTTTTTAATGTTGAATATATAGTGTGAAATGCAAGTATTTTCACTATTGGTTTAAGACTTTTGGGCCCTACTTTATATTAACCACATATCAAACTGCATTAAAACCCAATTACTTACATTGTGACATACCAACATGTTATTTATTACCGAGTGCATCGTATGTGTGCAAATAATTATAAACATTATTTGTTCACAAAAAAATATATATTATTGTGCCAGAAGCAGTCGTAAATGATCCAAAAACTGAGCAAAAATTGTGAACCGGAGAAGAAACTACAATTAAAATGATATAAAACTATGTGTGCAAGTTTTGCTGAGTATATTAAACGTCTCAGCATGATCGCAGGGTTACTTTGCAGACTGTTCAGTGACAAAGATAAGAACAACATCGAAACTATTTGTTTTTGTAATACTTTATTTTAAGGTGACGTTAAATGTTACTACCTATATTTACTATAGTACACTGTGATAAATAATCACAGCAATCATTTTTTTTTTACAATTTAAAATTCAACATTAGAATAATAAAATGTATATTTTGTGTTGTTTCAACTTAAAAAAGTGTGTGTTCTTGCTTAACTTAAAATATTACGTTTAGTTAACTTTAGTTTAGTTGGATATTTAGGTTATCTCAACAAATTTGTAGTTGTTAACTAATTACAGTGGTAAATGATCAAATTTCAAATAGAATGGACATTCACGAGCCTTTTTGCCAGTGTGGGTGTTCGAGACGAGGGAGTCAGCGAGAGAAAGTGAGAGATTGAGCGAGAGAGATAAACAGAAAAAAAGGGGGGTGGTTTTCAACAATAAATCAAGTTCCAGACTAATCTATTTAGCATGCTTTCACCATTATCCTGTCAGTGAAACAGCTAATTAATTAACTGATTCTACAATGAAGAGCTTTTGAATGAGCCCATTTAGGTAATTACTACCAAGAGCTGTTTGTGTGACTGCATTTACTGCAGTCACACAAACATACTGGCAACTGCAATAAAGTCCCTATCCTGTACAATTAGAAAAATTAAAGATAATATAGGTTATGGGTGTGTAAGTTTAGGTGTGCCCGTGCCCATGTTTGTATTTGTGCAGAGTGAGCGAGATCGAGTGGCAATGGCACAATGGCAGCAAATTCAAGTCTTAACGCACGTCTAATCCAAACACGGCAAAAGAACAACAATTATACAGTATATATACAGTGATGTGAATAAGTTTGGACACCCATGCAAAATGTGCCTAAAAAAGAGGAATAAAAAAATCATCTTTTGGAAATCGACCTTAATGCCTTCATTAAAAAATGAGGGAAAATCCAACCTTTAAGGACACCAATTTTCTTTGTGTATGAATAATATATCATAAATAAATAAATAAATGTTATTCCAAAAAATACAGGGTGCATAAGTCAACTTAAAATATTACTATGTTAAATTCCCATAGAGTCAGGGAGATTTGTATTTTTAAAGGCCAGTTATTTCATGGATCCAGGATAATATGCATCCTGATAAAGTTCCCTTGGCCTTTGGAATTAAAATAGCCCCATATCATTACATACCCTTCACCATACCTAGATTGGCATGGGGTACTTTCCATAAGATCATCTTTCAATGCAAATCAAACCAGCTATTAGGCTAACTGACATGCCAATCTCTAGGAAAAAACAACGCTGACCTGAACCCTATAGAAAATGAGTGGGCAGATCTGAAGCGAAGAAGCGCCAACATGGATCTGGGAATTCTGTATGGAGGAATGGTCTCTGATCTCGTCAGGGATTCTCCAAACTAGATATTATAGGAGAATACTCAGAGCTGGTATCTTGGAAAAAGGAGGTTGCAAAAAGTGTTTAATAAAAGGGGGGAAATAATTGTTCCCAGGATGTTTTGGATAAAAACAATTAATTCATAATGTGATTTTACCCTCACTTTCAATTCTTTTACTTTAATAAAAGGTCCGATATTTGCATTTTTAAACAAATAAAATATCAAAAGGATTAACAATGCAGATTTTTACATCTGCTTTCCCTTCTGACCATCTCTACCAAGGGGGCTAATAATTCTGACCAGCAATATATAAAATGAATATACATACAAAAGTAATTCCATAACATAATTTTAAACTATTTTGTCCAAACAAGTCTAAATCCTTAAAATCTATAAACTTTTTGGACACAAAAGAGTGCTATTCACAGTGAACCCAAACAAAAGGTTTCAGTACCAGGCTATTGGTTCACTACAATACACAAGACAGGATCAAGACCAGAGATATAAGGGAGAAGATCAGTGCGGATGAGCTGAAAGTGTGGGAAAGCACATCATCCAACTCTGACAATGCTGACATCAGTATAAAGAGAACAACACAGTGGACAAAAGAAGATATTTGCACCTGGCCTGGTCAGAGGTTCATCACCTTTGGGTTAAAAGAATGAGGATAACAAACTCTTCTCATCAGATCAGCCCCACTTCATCCAAACATCTCAATAATGCCTCAATGAGAGGGCATCCCCCTTTCAATGCCCTTCTTTCAGGATGGCTGTCTACTTGTTGTGCCCGGGGCTTCTGTGTTTGTTTGAGCTCTGGACAGCAGGCTGAAAGGGAACAAGCGCTTTAAGTAGAAGCAAAGAGACTCTATATGTTTTTTTGTTTGTTTTTTTTTAAATATACTAACACACACAAAAAAATACATTTAAGTCAACAAACAAAAATTATCCAATGGACAAAATAAAGTTTTAGCGTTTTTAGTTTTAAGATTGAGCAATTTTTTTAGGTTTGTATTTATACCGAAGTGTCGATTTTGTAATAATTCAAGTTAGTTGGGTGGACTGGATCTGGATTGTGCCAGATTTGTTATAATTTTTTGGCAAATAATTTTCCCCCATTTCCAATTCTCTTATAGGGGTCAAATTGATCCGCGACGGAAGGATTTGTTACTATTTTTATTATAACCACAAACACTTGTGTATACCAAATTCAAGTGGCACGAATCTCCAATGGTCTTCGACCGCTCCGATGAACACTCAATAATTATTATTTTTCAAAATGACGAGGAGATTTGCAGACATTTTCCATTCGCAACCAGCTATATTACACTTTGCATGAAAGGTAATATTCGAAAAAGCATAATAGGGGCACTTTTAAGTTAAACTTGCAAAAACAAATTCATTTTGATTTTTTCAAAATGAAAAAATTCTATACTTATTTGACTTTAAACGCACTTATCAAGTACTAAGATGTTCAAACATTCTTTTTATTACTTCATTTCTCATGTTCTATCTTGTTAAATGAGCCAGTGCTACAACCAGGTGCATGATGGTCCTGGCAGCATGTTTAAGGGGTGATGTGCATGTCTGAAGGTGTCAGGGAATAAAGCCACAGAAAGGCTATCCCTAGTCTATGAATGTCAGTAACCACTGACTGCATGTTCACCTCCGCTTTGTCTCCGTTTTACAATGCAGGCGGCGCTCAATACCTCTTCACCCGGAGCTTCATCAAGAACACTAGCCCTGCCTCTTGTGAATGAACCTCTGTCAGGGCCTTTTATTCTAGCCTTCATTCTGTAACACTGCAAGACATTACAGATTTGGACAGAGTATGCAAGACAGAGATTACTGCTCTCATGTGAAACCATATTTCACAGTTTATGTTTCCAGGTGCCACTTCAGCATATATACTTCAGCCAACATCAGCACATGAACATATAAACATGTGCGCACACACTTTTCATCACTATCACTCTACACACACTGTACTTATTGCACCTTGTGAAGGACACAGGGGGCCATTAATTACTGGAATGGGCAGTTTTAAATCTGGCAGAAGGACGCAGTGTTGTTCCTGCAGAATGGAACGTAATTAAGGGGAAAGGCCACACGTCAGCGGCGAGCAGCCCGCGGACAATGCTGATGGGGATTTATTACTTCAGCTCAAAGAGAGGGAGAGAGTGCAAGAAACTGTGCTGGGGCAGCAGCCACGCACACATCTGGGTGAAATTCAACACAACCACACATGTACATGTTGATACAAAAACACTCACTTGCATTTAAAAACATACAACTCACTCACACTCTCTCACTAGACTTAGCACATGCAGAAGGTCACATATTCCCCTCAAGATTTCCTTCGGCTAATTGAGTATTTTCTTTTTTTGGAGGAATTGCAAAATAAATAAATAAATAAATAAACAAACAACATTAACCTAAAGAGTTGTGTATGCTTTTTTCCCCTCACATAGTTTCTTTTGCGCTGACACTTTAAATATTGATTATTAAACACCTGTTAAAGTTTTGTTTGAATAGCTAATCAATGTATTTTTGAACCTGCAATCTATTTTGACTTCGTATTAGTAAAAAGAGCTTAAAAAAGAGGGCACCAATGAAACAAGAAATTTGAATTGTTGCATACACTTATTAGGTACACCTGTTCAACTGCTTGTTAATATCTAATCAGCCAATCACATGACAGCAATTCAATGCATTTAGGGATGTAGACAAGGTCAAGACTGATGGTGCGTTCTATTATTTATCCGTCTCAGAGATCCAAATCGGAAGTCAGACGTTGCCTAGCACTACGCCCCCTTTCCTCGGATTTCTCCTCTCGGACGTCAGACAACCGTGAGGACACCGAGCAAGAATTCCGTTTCTGAATTCCGTAAGTATAAATTGTTTTCATTGTTTTTGAACCGCTTTGGTATTTTAAATGACGATTATAATCACTTTTTACTGTGTATTACTGTGTCCCCTGCAGGTATGGGAATGGGTTTTTGTGAGTGCAATTACTATTGTTGTTAGCGTTGCTAACAGAAGATTAACATGAAAAACATGAAATAAAGTGAACATTTTCAAGTTCAAATGGCTGCTGATAAGGTTTTTGATAAGGTGTAGTAGTCATAATATATATATATATATATATATATATATATATATATGTATTTTAATGCAAGTGCTAAATCGGTACTCGGCTAGTGCTACCATTACAACAGCTTTCCGGATGGCGTCCATTTTTTTCTCCAACTCGGACGTGCAAAACATAGAACGATTGAAGTGTGCCCGTGACATCACATCCGAGGTCCGAGTCGGTTTGTTGGCTATAGCAGAACGTTTAATAAGTTTAATAAGTATTTGATTTAGTACATGAAATTTAATTTTATTAATCAATATATTCTCGACAAATGTATGATAGAGCAAACTCAATAGATAAAATGTAACAATATCATGTGAATATTTTAAAACTTAGTGTGGCTACAGCAGCTTTACTAAAGCTTGAGAATTCAATTCAAATTTGTTTGTATAGTGCCTTTAACAATACATATTGTTTCAAAGCAGCTTTACAGAAAGTGCATTTCAGAAATGTACATAGAAAAATACATATTTGCAAATATGCATTAGCATATTTGATTAGCATAAAGATGATTTATGTAAAACGTAACTAACGATTACAGAGATGTTCATTTTTTGGAAGTCTGAGTCAAGTCTCAAGTCTTTGAGGGGCAAGTTTAAGTCAAGTCTCAAGTCTCTCTTGCCATCTGATCTGTCTCCCTGCTAAGAGACACGAATTTGGAAACGTGCTGAGAGAGACACGAAAAAAAAATCGTGTCCATGTACACGAATCAATAGATTTAAATTTCGTGAGTGACTATTTCACAAACTGCCGTGAGTGTGTTACGACATCATATAGACTAATATTCTGCTAACACATCCCCCTAGCCCTCAGACCTGGTGAAATATTAACCTTAATATCTGATGTTGTGGAACCAGCATCATTCATCTTGCATGTAGCTGTTCGCTTACCGCCACTGTTTGTAACGTGATTAAAACCAAAACTATAATGACAAAAGGCACAACTCCGGGAGGACTTGGCGTTGCCATCGTCAATGCATTTTCTGATATGAGTGCATATAGGCATAGCGCATGCACATTGCACAGTATGGCAAAGGGCAGGGGACACGGCATGCAGCTCTTTATATATGCACCAATAAAAGAAAATTCATGAATTTAGATTTAAAAGGCAATAATTGCATGAAAACAGGTTGTTGACAAGTCTCGAAGCTCGAGTCTGAAGTCTATTGGGTCGAGTCGCAATCGCAAGTCAAGTCTGAAGTCTTTTGGGTCGAGTCGCAATCTTGTCTGAAGTCTTTTGGGTCGAGTCTCAAGTCAAGTCTGAAGTCAGCTGTTCGTGCGACTTAAGTGCGGCTCGAGTCTAAGTCTCAGACTCGATCCCCCATCTCTGATTATGATTAGTTAGTTTCTCTTTCATGGACACTTACTTTATTATCACTCTCATTATCACTCACCCGTCTCCTTTGCTCTCTGTTTCCTGCCACTAGATACCTGTTTGTATTTGGTTTATCATCACAGTGTATTTAAATTCCTCTTTAGTTCACATTCATAGTCCGGCATTGTGTGTGTGTGTTGTTTTACAAGCTGTCTCACATCTTACTTGAATTTGTTTTGTTTAATGAATATCAACTTCAATTTTGAAACCTGTCCATCTTCCTCTTCATTGGACTTGTAAGGTGCGACAATAACACTGAAATGTCTACAGGATAGCAAGTAAAACACATTTCATTAAATGTAAAACCTATGCTTGAACACAGGACATCAACTCATTTCTGCATATTGTTCCTTTATCTTCTCAACAGATTGTATAATTGGATAATTAGACCACCATACTTGTAAAAAAAAAGTTTACCTATTCTCAAGACGATGTGTTGCGCATGATGGTTTCAGCTCTAATCTAATTACCTAAACAAAGCCTGGAAAACAGCATCCTGCACTGTCCACCAAGAAGCCTTAATTAGAGACATCTGTTTGCCCAAAAGACTCCAGGTCAGTTTTCATGTTCCACAGAGCTGCGGTTATTTAGGAATGCTTGAGGAAAGCAGTGAAGGAACTTGCAAACGACAAGGCGTATTAAACACCCTTGTTCCTCCCCATGGTGTTTTTAAGACTATAGCTGTTCTCTGAAAATAAACCCACAAAAGAAGTCATAAATCGGTAAAGGAGAGCGAAGAAACCCACTCATACGCTTTTTAATTTCCTTCCCCCTGCCACCTTCTCCAGTAAAGCGTGTTAAAAGCCTGATGACTGGAATTACACCTGGACTCCACCTGGGCAGGGTGTTTTTGGCTATTGTACAAGCTAAGCAATCATCTATATCAGTGCAAAAGAGAACTTGGGGTAACAGAAGGCTTATGGATTGAGAAAGGTTTTTCACGGCTGTCATAATCTCACACTCACAAGCTGAATTGTTCGTCTTCACAGAAGCGGAACACCTGAGCACCCGCGCGAGACACGGGACTTTCCAAAGCGTCTGTACAGTGTGGAGAGGGGCCAGGTGCTCTGAACAACACATTTAGCAAGAGTAATGATTGTGGCTGAGCTTTTGAAGGCGCAAAACCCGATGAATTCCACAATCGGAGGCATTTCTCTCTCCTCTGAATGCAGACTTTTATTGACGAGAGGCTGCGAGCGTCTCTGCCAATATACCGCTGTAAAATGAAGTCCCCTCCATTCACTCGTTCCCTCTCTCCCTCTGAATGGCTTCACCCCTCTCCGGTCTGTGTTCCGCCTCCTTCATCTCTCTCCAACCATTCCTCTCGTTCTTCTATCGGCGCATAAAACACTCCCTCCTCCCCGCTCTCTCCCTCGCTCGCTCGTGAGATTTGCCTAACAATGGGTGGCTCTGCCCAAGGTCAGATAAGAAGCCACAGTCCAAGAAGCCACAGTCACTGTTTCTTTCATCCGTCTTTTTTTCCCCCACTCTCTCTCTCTCCCCTCACAGCTTTCAAATTATCTCTGCAGCACATAATAATAATTACTGAGGACGGCGGAGAGGAGATAAGGGAGAAGCGGCGGACGGGAGAGAAGAAGGGAGGGCGAGCGAGGAGAGGAGGAGTGTGAAAAAAATACGTCTGCCAGAGAAAGAGAGAGGTTGAAGAATTATTATTGCTAGATGGAATTGGGTGGGGGGGCGCTCAGAGAGAACAACAGTGCTAATGTGCCTGTAATGAGCAGATCTCTGTTTTTCTTCATATGAAAGAGTGTTTTTTTTATGTATCAATGCCTGTAGAGCCTCGGAAATCTATTATAACATCCGTATAATGATATTCTTGTGATTTTTCTGGTTAAGTGACATGAAGCTTTTTTATTTTCAAGGTTACATCAAGTTTTGATTGTTATACATTTTAAAAGTTTCCAGGTAACAGACATGAAGTGAATTTTTTAAATATTTTTTTCTATATAAAGAAACTGTCTTTCTAAAGTGCTGCAAAATTTTAAATTTTCTTAATTTGTAGAAATTTTCTAAATTTATTTTTTTTTCTAGTAGAAATTTAAACAAGATAGCTTTAAATAGATGTAACTTGATTTAAGTACATTTTTGAACAATGACCCCCCCCCCAATTTGTTTGTCAGATTAATGCTTAAAACAAGAATGAAAAAAAAAAAACTTAATTTAAACTACACTCTAAAAATGTTAATTGTTTCAACCCATGTTTGAAAAACCCAACCGTTGGTTTACATTATTTAATAAAAAAGTAATTTTTTAACCCAATGATTTTGTTTGTCTATATTTAACCCAAACATGGGTTGAAACAACCCAGCATTCTCTGAAATCAAGTCTTCATATCTTTGGCAATTTTGTTTCTTTCAACATTTATAAGTGTGTACTAAATGAGATAAAAATACTGATTGAGGAAATGATATCTTGCAGTGCACTACACTCTGTTAAAACACTTAAAAAGTCATCCATGATATTGTAAACAAACCTAAATAACTCATGTCTCGCATTAGGAAATGATTTAAAACCCCAAAGGGCTCCACGTAGGGATTTATAGATCATCAACAGTCTAAATATGCTGCAAGTCTCTAGAGGTTTTTACTGAACAATATTCTCCAGTCTAAGTTGCATTGCAAATACCCTCAAATCCCATCCTGTTCACCAGCACCTCCTTTCTAAACCCCCATTTCCATGCACTTCCGCACCCCTAACCCTTCTGACCCCCCATAATGTTATCGAGAAGCAGCGTAAGCCACCTAATCCCGGGTCCTGTGGTTCTCCACACCACCCAGAGGAGCTTCTATCTGCCTAGCGGAGGTGCTCTGTGCTGGGCTGATACTCGCAGTCTGAGAGGGGGGTCTGGAGATGCCTATCAGAGCTGCTGTGCAACAGTCTAAAACACACGCACACATAAACGTCACCCCTGACATGTAGATCGCTAGCAATCGTAACAATATTCTGAGGAGGCCTTATCTCTGAACTCAAGCTTCGTTGTCTGGATGACCCATAGTGGACCGATGACAAGGGGGGAGCTGGAATCTGTCTATACCCAGCCCACATCCTTCTCATTGGGCCAGTCTGTCTCTGCTTTTGGATATGGCTCATGTTGGACACTGAATGTGAGCCAATGGCCAGAGTTTGTGATGAATCTTAAAAAAAAAAAAAAAAAAAAAAAAAAAAACAACTTTAAAGACCTTAGTCCAGTTAGTGCCATATTTCATTGTTGACAGAAATTAAAAGCTGTTGGGGGATAAAATACAGTCCATTCAATGGACTGTATAGACCCCATCAAACACCAGGTGCAATTTGGCGCCAGGTGCGACGCAAGTGTTTTATTTTGCTAGTTTCAGCCCGACGCAGTTATCATTTTCATGTCCTGTGCCACATTGTTTAAATAGTAAATCCTTTTGTGCGCCCATGGGTGTGCTGGTCTGAAAATGAGGTGTGTTCAGGTGCATTGTTGGTGCGTTTCTATTTTGAGGCAACTTAAATAGACTGCGCCATTGACCTAAAACCTGGTCTAAAGTCAATGCCGTTTAATTTGCGTTTGCGTCAATGGCATTTTAAAAAAAGTTTAACATTTTTTTTATTTAAAGAGTGATATTATTATGAGCCTAATATAGGCAGGTCCACAATGTGTATACACTTTGTCCTGTAGATGGTCTGTTTGCACGCTTTAACCTTGCGCACAAGCAGATCTGTTTCAGCGCAAGAGAAGTGCTTCGTTTTTCCAAACAAAACCCAGGCAGACGTTGACAGAGGAAAACTGAACCATTACCACATGACATCATCTGCAACACAAGCCCATGGCACAGATTATCCTTATGGATGGAATGTGGACATGTAAAATAAAACAAAAAATAATCAAGTATTCTTGATGACAATGGGTGTGGAGTCACATGACAAAATCGTGCATACAATTCAAAGTTAAAAAAGAACACTATACCAGACACATTATGCAGTCCTGTTTCAATTTTTGACCTCAGCATGTGTGCATTTCTGTATATGTGCTTATCCTGTGATTGTTTAACAGAAATTCCTCATTTGCCTGTATTTTTTTTTTTTTTTTTTTAAAGAAGGGAAAAAAAGTGTTTGTTTAATATGCATGAAGGCTTTTCCACTGGCCTCTGGAAAAGGGAGATAAAGTGGACATATCTCTGAGAGTTATGATAAGTGTGTGTATTTGTTTGCACACGTGTGTGAGTGTGTGTGTGTGCCTGAGACATATCTCTGAGCTGTATGATAAGACACATCAGCACGTAACAACACGGCAAAATGGAGGGAGGAGGGGGAGTACGGATGGAGGGAGAGATTGGAAAAAAAATGAATGACACAAGGGGGCGTTTCTATTTCTCTCTTTCTCACTCAGTGTGGGTCCTCTGGGAAAGGTCGTGCGGCACAATGCAAACATGTCTGTGTGAATAGCTCGATGGGAAGAGGACAGCTGTTTGAGATGACAGCGATGGCTGCTAATGCTCAATCTGTCTGCCTCCCCACAGACCCATTCATACACACACACTCGCACAATGACCACAATGGGTTAGCCGCAAAGCACAAATGTGCTACTAACACATATACTGTACACACTTGCCACTTGTGCATGACAGAATGACAGCCTGGGTTCCTGTGTTGTGCCTTAATGGACAAATTATCCTGTCTCTATCTCTAACATGCACTGTCATTTCATACATAAGAACAGGAGAGTGATATATTATAAAATGTTGTGATGTATGTATGTTATGGGGTCTTGAAAGAATTCACAGGTAGGCCTATAGATATATCTTCGCAGCTAAGGTTCATACTCACACTCTTTCTTGTCTGTCTACTGTCAGAAACATGCTTGTATGGAAAATGGAAATTTGACTCATGTCTTTGCAAGCATAAGATGTAAACAGCACTGGTCCAGAAGCACTTCCTGTTTCAGTTTTTTAACACTACATAAAAGCTGGGATAAAATACAACCAACAGAACATATAAAACTTAATCAAAAAGTTAAACAAACATCTTTAGTATGTTTGTCTTTGTCTTTGTCTTTACATGTGAACTAAAGAAAACAATTACAAACTGAAACAGGAAGTGTTTCTGGACCAGTGTTGTTTACATCTTGCAAAATGGTCTCTTGCTGCGTTCAAGTCATGTTGGAAAGATTGTATGTAGATGAACGCACATGAACGCCACCACAATACGAGTAGGAAGCACTGGATTTTCTTAATTTCCCTGATCTTTACGACTTGGGGGCATGTCTGTGTAAAACATGGTGGAATACCACACATTTGCCACACCCGCCAATGACCGGTGACTTAAGAAAATGTACTGGACATAAAAAAATTGGTTAACACTTTACAGGTTCATTATTTAACATTAGTGAATGCATTAACTAACATGAACTAACAATGAGCAATGCATTAGTTACAGTGTTTATTAATCTTTGTTAATGTTAGTTAATGCAAATACAGCTGTTCATTGTGCGTTAATGTTAGTTCACAGTGCATTAACTACTGTTAACTAATACAACCTTTGATTTTTATAACGTATTAGTAAATGTTTGAATTAATATTAACTAAGATTAATAAATGCTGAAGTAGCATTGTTCATTCTTACATGTTAACTAATGTAGTGAACTAATGTTAACTAATGAACCTTATTGTAAAGTGTTACCAAAATTTCCCGTCTGACAGTTTTTGCAAAAACAGCCAGTTATGACACCAACATTTTAGATACCAGTGAAAATTCACAATTTTTGATTTGCAATTTTGACACCACATCTAAAACTACAAGCCTAACTAATATAAATGTAATACATTATCAAAGACATGTAAACAGTCAATTGCACAAATCATCAAATTACAAGCAAAAATGAAATGAAAAAAATGAAATAAACAGTGCTTTTCGGGTTTTTCAGATGTATGACTGTAGTTTTACAGGTCTAGAAATGTAATAAATGTCAAATAATACTGAATAGTCCTCACTGTTTAAATCAAACTTCCTTATTAATTAATCCTTAAGTTACAAAAGTTATTCAGTCAAGAGCACTGCAGTGAGTGATTTTTCTTTGTTCTTTTTTGTTTGATTAACATTAAAAACACAGACAAATATAGTAAAAACTGTAAGCTGTTTGTTAAATAATATTTCAATGTAAAAATTACTGCTGTTACATTGTTAATGTTTTCTAACATATTTCAAAAGGTAATTTATTCCTGTGACGGCAAAGCTGAGCTTCATTAGTCCAGTCTTCAGTGTAACATGATCCTTCAGAAATTATTCAACGTAAGTATTCAACATATTTATAAATTTAAATAAATGTAATAAGGACTAAAACAATTGACTGATTAAATGCAAGTTATTAGTCAAGCACGTAAACTCAAGCATGGGGTGTCTAGGAAATATGTTTGAAAACATTACACACTACCCCTTTAAAATGAACATACCTGAGGTAAAAGTAGAGAGAAGTACCACACATAAATAGCAAGGAGAAAGAAGTAGAACTCTGAGATGGAGAGAATGTGAGAGAAAATTTAAGAAAAAGAGGAAAAAAAGTGCCAAGCTAATTAAAGAAAGCCTACAGGCAAAGCTAGGGGGCTGGGAGGATCGTTGAGAAAGGTGTCATCACACACGCACACACACACACTTTCCACTTCTCCTCTCCCTTTTCCTTCTCTGGCCTTTGATAAGACAGAGGTGCTAGACTGGGCCTCACCAGCACCATGTAAAATCACGATAGAGCGAAAGAAAGTGTATAAAAGAGAGCAAGGGGTTTGTTTGGCTGTTAAAGAGACTGCTGCTCTGCTCTTGGCCTTGTTAGTGCTCATTAAAGCCTGACTGCTTGTGTGTTTGAGAAGCCGGAATATCTGTTCTGTGACCTGTTTTTATGTTTTATTTAATGTGTGTACATGTTTGGTAATTTGTGGCACAGTGTGGTATATGTGTCAGAAGCTACCTTCATATCACGGTCATACTTGAGTGTATGTGTGTGCGAAGGAAGGAGAAATTCAAAGATATGTTTCTTTTTTAGTCATTTGCTTTCTACCTTGAGGTTCAGTGTTTACTTACACCTCAGAACATGGTCAAATGACTTTAATGCCTAGACCTGAAACACCTGCTAATAGATGTGCTAACAAGGTGCAGTCACACGCACACATGTGGAAAACTCAGTCAACTCTCATTAATAAAGAGAAAGAGTGAATCACACATAACAGGACTAGCCTAAATTGATGAGAGAGAAAAAAAGGTTTCCTAAACATTCCCACTGGTTAATGCCAAAGGATAGACATCAAATCTCTACACTTTTTCTAATTTAATGTGTAATTCAATTGATCGCAACATTTAAAATGTTACAAAAGATTTATATTTCAAATACATGCTGTTCTTTTGTTTTTTTTATTCTATCCTGATTTTTTTATTATTGTTTTCAACATTGATAATAATAAGAACTGTGTCTTTTGCACCAAATCAGCATATTAGAATGATTTCTGAAGGACATGAGACAACGTAAACTAGAGTGTGATAATAGTAATGACTATGAAAATTCAGCATTGATGAGAAAACAGTAAAGAAAGCTTGTTTGGATGTTTGCACAAGCTCTGCAATTCGGTACTCCAGTAAAGTCATGTCAAGTTTATTTAGGCTACCACTTTATACTGTACAATGGATTTTTTTAAGCAAGCAGCTTTAAAGTATTAAACTTTAAACAACAAAGTTCCAGTGTCTCTTTCAATTAAAACTTCATACAAAGTGGTTCATGTTTTTACTCATGTCTGACCTCGACAGACTGAACAGATTTCAACAACAAAGGAAGGCGGAGCCTCAGAGAACACCGACCTATTATGCAATTGCCATGGACCAATGGTAGTTCAAAAATGTTGACTATGTCTACTTTTCTGAAAAGTTCACTTTGGCAAGCTGTATCGAACTCCAGAAATAAATCCAAAACGAACTTTGTTTTGGCCTGATTTAGTTCGAAATGATATCAGTTCTTCGATTTCGCTTAATCAGGGCGTTAACACAGGCAGTTTGGAGCCGGCATGCCCACAAATCAATACACCCCATTATTTTATCTCCCTCTTTCTTCTACCATAGCCCCTCTCTTCTATAATGAGAAGAAAGAGAGAAGGAAGAAAATAAACTTACTGTTTTTTAATCCAGTCCTGAGATGCTAATTTCGGACTGATCTTCTGGAGAAAAGGGTAAACACAGTGATATCTTAGGTAAAATTTGTATATATCCAGAAAATTGCGCATTGTCACCTCAGAATAAACATCCGGTCTGTTTATTAAAGACTAAACCACCATTTTCCTCTTCCTTTCATGATAATGCCTGGATAATAGAACTGGGTAGAATGTATTCAGAATATCTTCCATGATAGAAAACAGCCACTGTACCTCTATATCTGTATGTGTGTGGGGGTATTGATCACGCAGGGTTATTCTCCAGCCAGGGTTTATTAACCTCTGTGATAATGACAGAGCATTTATGTACACAGTGTCCCAGAGGAATTGTGGGATTGAAGAAGACAGAAGCCCTTTGGCTATGTTCAGAATGACATCCTGACATGTTACTTGTACTTGAAAAATGTGTACTGTGCATTCTCTATGACCTACTACATTTGATACATGAATATCCCACAATGCAATGTGGACCAATCTTGATTTAGCAACTTTCTTTGTTCATTTTTGCACTGACTCACTTAATTCACTAATGATAAAGGTCATGTGACAAATCAATATATTGCATATTACTATTTAAAATGCACCATTTCAGAAGATCATTGCATAATATTTAAAACAGCATGCATAGTGTATAATATAGTATAGGCCTATTTCCAAACCCTGCCACTGTGTACAAGTTTAGGATTTGAAGCAATGACTGAATTTTCAAGCCAACTGAAAGTTCAACACATATAAAACCAGAATTTAACTAACTGATTATGACTACTTAGAACATCATAAAATGCAAGCACTAAAAAACAAGTACACAAATTAATAATGAAGGATTTTTCTTCAGCCAAATGTGAAAAGTGAAATCCTAACAGTAGAACTATGACAAGAATCACTGTCCTCCATTCCTTGTCTCCATCTTTTAGACCCTTCCCCCTCCTAAGCTACTCTGAACCAGCTTCCTCTATAATTACCAGTTATTAATTTTAAATGAGTCTGTTAAGGTGTTGCATGGTTTTAATACTGCCTGTTAATATCAGATCAGATGAGATTGGGGGGAGAGGAGATGAGAGGGGGATGATGGAATGGGTGTCTTCTCTCTGCCATCATTAGAGAGAGACGACATCAGTCCATCAGTCTATCATTACTCCACTCACACACTTGCTGTAGATGAGAACGATCACCCAGAACCTTGTTTCTTTCAGAATTAAACATTTCTATTTCTACTCAAATGTCATTTTTGGTATTTTTTGCATCTTTTAATGAAAGAAGCATAGAAAGAAGCAAGATGTGGTCACGAGAGTTAAAGACACACAATAGTGGCAGGTTAAATATGGCTTGGGTCATCCCAACCCTGCTGCCCCTCCCTATCACTTCCTGACTCCTGTGAAGATACAAGAATGAAATAAAATAAAATAAAATAAAATATAAATTGCTTGTGCTTCAAAAGGCCAGATTGTCTGAAATTAAACTTAAAAACAATGTTCCTAGGCCACAACTCCAACTTAAATCAGTTTAAAAAAAAAACAAAAAAAAAAACATTAACAGCCAACAAGCAGCATGATCAAATCCTATATTATGAAATATTAAATTCAAAAAGTTGTATTTATTTTACATTTTAATAACCATTTATTCCCATTTTTTCAAATAATATATCTTGATATTAGGTATCTATGAATATTTTATAATTGATATTTATTCATTATCTCCTTTAATTTGATGCACACAAAAATATATAAGATTATTTATGACAACTGATAAATCTGGTCTGAGTGGTTTACATTATTTAACACTTTAATTATATATATATAAAAAGTTGTAAAAATAATAAAAGGCTCAGTTGTGAAGCTATATTAATGTGCAATCTTTAACAACAACTTCACATTGTGCCTAACAATCACCTCTTCATTTCAAGTTCATACTTGACTTGTTTGGGAAACGTCCAGCATCATGTTTCCTCTGACGTGCAAATTAAAAGCAGTTCAGCCCACTGACATCGGACGACTCTTTTCTACTGTTGCAATGTCACTCCCAGAGCTATAATGTACTGACAAATCGTCACAAAGACCTAAAAACTAACAGCAGGTTGACAGACAGGATATGACAAATGAACCATATGAAATGCATGTGCTGTGAGAGATAAAACTTAAAGCAGCTTTTGGATAATGTGTGAGAGAGAAAGACTCCAAACCGGTCCACTCATTCGGACAAACTCTCTCACTCTTCTCACATCTCTCGTCTTTCTCTCGCACACCCCCCCCCTCGCTCTACCCCCACCCCCCTCCCTCTCTCCCTCTCTTTGTGTTCTGTATTCCAAGGTCCTTTCAGTGCCTAAAGTGGCGCTTGCTGCAGCTGAAGTGTCTGTGCATGTGTGCCCGAGCCTGCAATTCACCAATTTCACTGCTAATTAGCCTACAAAGCCGGTGCCTCGCAGGGGGAGGAGAGGAGGGGGTGGCGCACGCGGGGGGTCCGGGGCCCGGGGGCCGAGAGGAGGAGGAAGAATGGGAGAGGAGGGGTGCTGGCACAGCTGACACATATGGCTGGGTACCAGAGACTGGGTGAAAAGGGTGGAGGTGGAGAAAGAGAGGCAGAGGGGAGAAATGAGAGAATGATGTGGGGTAGAGGAGTGAGCCGTTCTTGTGCTAGAGCGTGATGCAGAGAGAAGGTACAGATGGAGAAGAAGAAAACACAGAGCCAGAGGAGCACTTTCACATGACTCACGGCAGAGCTTCAACGCACCTCTTAAAGCAAACGCCACGCTCTGCTTTGACCTCCACATGAAAAGATAATGTCAAAGCAAGGTGATTTTACGAGGTCGCTAGAGATCAAGAAAGCTGGCTAAATACATAGCAAAGAGGAAAAACATGCATTTGAGATTAGAGCATGAAGAAAGTCCTGCTGATGCTTTTGATAAGCTGTCGAATGAGACTTTAATGTCTTGGTGACCATACATGACCAGAAGGGAGTAGTTATGGTTCATGTTTCTTTGTATTCAGGGGTTTCAACTAGTGGGTTTGCACAATTGGGTCACAAACAGAAGCAAAAAAAACAACACTACAACCAATATGATCAATTTTTGAAAGGGAAGAGAAAATGCTTATATAGTGTAGTATGTATATCTTGTGTTGCTGACATCAAAGTTCATGTGTCCAATCAAACTTAGTGTATGAGTGCAAATTACTGGCACTTTATAGAAGCTGGACAAATTAGGCAGATGAAAACAATTGGATAGACTAGATATGGGGACACTTGCAAGTTTCAAAAAAGTTTCAACATTCATAAGCTCAGGTCAGTATGATTTTTTATTGTTTTTGAAATAAGTTTCTTATGCTCACCAAGGCTGAATTTATTTTATCAAAACTTCAAAATTGTGTTTAATATACTGTATTTTAAAATGTAATTTATTCATGCGATTCATTGTTACATGCATGATAATATGCTGATTTTGTGAGTTGCAGATTTCTTACTATTATAAATGTTGAAAAGAGCTGTGCTGATTAATATGTTTTATGGAAACAAAACATTTTTTCAGGATTATTTGATGAATTTAAAGTTCAAAACACAGCATTTATTTGCAATTTAATTCATCCTGGCTGAATAAAGGTATTCATTTTTTTATTTTTCAACAGCAGTATATAAACAGTTGAGAACCACCAATCTAAACACGAGGCAAAATCATTGGTGAACTGTGAAAATCACAAAGGTAGGTGCAAAGTTGTCATAATTCTCTGCAAATTGTCTGCTAATCTTTGTCTGCATTTTGAAAGGTCAGCAGCAAATAGGGTCAAAGGTAAAATGATTTGAACTTTGAGAGACGTGTTGCTATGCTGCAAGCTGATGCTTCCCTCCATATGCTTCAAAAGGCCGTAAGAGGGGAGAGAGAAAGAGAAAAGGGCAATAACCTCAAGATGGAAAGAAAGCGAGACAGAAGGAATAGCTGGAATGACTCTAGGGTTGACAGACACAGTGGTGGCCACAGGGGGCGCTGTAGCCCAGTACGGCCGGAGTGCTTGTGAATGGAGCGGCAGGGGAAGGCTGAGTGGGGATGCCCAGGTCTGGTAAGCCTACACTGGGCACAGCTGCACCACAGCCAGCCCTGGCACCATCCACGCGCCCTGGCAGACATAGCGAGTCTTCGAGCCTAACTAAAACACACATACACACACATGCACACACGCACAATCCAGTCTGGTAGCTGCCAACAGCCCTAACACCATCTCTGCCATACTGGCATCCATCCTGCCACCTATCGCTGACGGCGACGGTTTCCACAGCGTTTGGCACGCCGCCCAGGACTGCACTGGAGTATGCCATTGGCAGCGTTTGAATAAGCTTAGCCTTGTCTCTCTCTCCTTTCTTGGTCTCCTTCTCTCACTCTCTCCCTATGATTTGCTGTTTGTTTGTTGTTTTTTGTTTGTCCCCTGTCTCCCGACGCTTGTATATTTAAGGCTGTGGATGTGGAGGTGGAGAAAAGGATTATTCCGAAGGCACACAGGGGTCACACGCCTCTGGGGTAACGCGACCACCTTGAGAGAGAGCCGTGCTCTCACACCCACAATCACACACACGCACTTAAAAACACTACCACGATGAGATTTACACCCTAACAGCACGGCGACAACATATGTTACGACATATGAACATCCATATGCGTTTATACCAAATATATTAAGCACAGTCGAGGTACAGAGAGTCTCTGATGTATTTCTCACCACCACAAGCGACTACAACACCCAATGTTTGGAGCTAATGCCAACTCAACAGATGTAATTGTTTGACCTGAATGTGTTCACCTAAAGCCCTCATCTTAATTCCAGTGGACAGATGCCATATAAAATCCATCTTTAAAATGAAAACACTGTAAACACTCTGTCGATCCACACTGCCAGCAAACCCTATACGACAGACTTAGACAGATCATACTGCAACCCAATGAGACGTTACTGTGTAAAGCTGGCCATAATTTTAGTTTATTCACTCTTAAAAACAAAACCTACATAAAGTGCAGATGGCAATTTACTGCAGAAATACTGATGGCCCACAAAAGTTGACCAAACATCCATGCCAAGGAAATCGTTCACAATTACTGTCGTATTTTATTTTTTATTTATTTTTTATTTTTTTTGCATACTACTGGCAAATGCACACAACTGCACTAACATTTTGGTAGTCCAATTCATTTGTGCATTTTTTTTTTTTTTTTGCATGTAAATTACTGTATATTTATTTGTCAGGTAACTGCATGTACAATTTTGCCTACAACTGTACATATTTGTGATCATTTTTTTGTAAATTGATAATTATATATATATATATATAAAATTTTACGGACATATATATATATATATATATACAAAATTACAATACATTACGGACAGTTTCTGAGTAAAATTATTCATTTTTTTGCAAGTAACTACAATTTGCGAAAAAAGCTGCTGCCTTAAATTTAAGTATAATCAACTTAGATGTTTAAGTCATTTAAACTTAAATTACATTAAAAATGAGTTAAATCTTGTATAATTTTGCTTAACTTATTTTGATAAGTTAAAGCAATGTAAAAACATGTTGTCATAACTTACTGACTTATTGATCACATAATTTTTTACAGTGTATGCATGTTTTTGTATGTAATTGTACATACAATACCTGTGTACAACTGTGCCTTTTTTGCATACAAATGTACAGAATTTTTGCGTTTATCTACAATTGTATATATATATATATATATATATATATATATAAATAATGTAACTGTACATAAAATATTGGCCATGATTTTACTTTCTTGAACTCTTTTCCCATTTCTATTATTCATTTCAAATCAAGATATGCAAACATGATAATATTTCAGACAAATAATTTGTTTAAAGCCACAGGCCAAAAAATCCACTTCACCCCTCATTCAATCAGGGTCAGATTTGGCCAGCACTGTGCCCCCTCTCTCTAGTCTATAAGAACACTTGCAGAAGTCCAAAATCACGTCTCCCCCCTTTCTATTGCCTTCAGATGAGCTCCACAATCAATGAAAAGGCAGATCTATCTGTAACACTGTTCGTTTAAATATTCTCCCTTCTGCCTGTCCCCCCGACTCCCTCTCTCTCTCTCTCTCTCTCTCTCTCTCTGGTCTGCTTTATTTTATTCCTGGGTGCAAGCTGAATTTAATAAATATATGCAAATGTGTGCGGCGGAACATGACGAGTTTAAATCAGTCTGCGCTGCTCTTTGAGCGCTGGTGAGATTGAGGCTGAGAGCTGACCCCGGGTTAATCATTTTTCACTTCCCTATCGCATTCAATTCTGCTGCTGCCAGTGTACGTGTGTGTGTGTGTGTGTGTGTGTGTGTGTGTGTGTGTGCTTGGGCGTACGCATGTGTCTAGGTGTTGGTATAAGTGAGTGAGTGAGTCCCTGTGTGTGTTTGTGTGTATTATTAATACAGAGGGAGGCAAGTCATGTTCATGTTTTTTTTTTTTTTTTTTTGAACAGATCAGTGAAGATAAAGTCTTTTCATTTATCTTATCACTGATGAATCTTAAATCTTAAAAAAAGTCATTGTAGTCGGAGCAAATATTCTTCCTCACACATATTTACTAGCACTAAAACCACCTCATGACCTGTTCTCTCTTCTCTCTTCTTCTCGCTATTTTTCTTCTTCCTTCAGAAAGCATTAAACTTAAAAATGCAAAGCTTCTGGGCTAAAGTCCATCTTCAGCCAGCTTTTTTAATTTTTCAATTTTATACCTGTCTCTGTTTTCACATTTCCTTTGAGGATAAATTGCAAGCATTTTTCAAATTGTCTACTTTTTTACACTCGTATGCTGTTATTCCACTACAATTTTGGCAAATATGCCACAATTATTTTTTATACAACTGTTAAAAGCGATCAACCTTGTTATTCCATAAAAATAAAGTTTACTATTGGTTCACATGATTGAAACATACAATGGGGTTCAAAACCACATTGTAAATCTGGAATTCAAAAATTTAAACCAAAATATAAATTATACGTTTTATATATTTAGCCTATTTATAAAGTTTTTTTTTTTAAATGCAATAGAAACATTATGGGATTTCATATAATAAATATGTAAGACTCTCTTTCAAGGTCACTAATCAAATTTGCACAAAGCAACAGAATAAAACATTTTAATAGATAATTTTGACTTTTTATCTCACAATCATGTTTACATCGAGCAATTCAGACTTTTTTATCAGAATTCTGAGATATATACTCACAATTGCAATATATAACTCACAATTTAGACTTTTTTCTCACAATTGCTTTTATATCTCACAGTTCTGACTTCTTTTCTCAGAATTGTGAGATAATAACTTGTAATTGTGACTTTATATCACGCCATTCAGAGTTGTGAGACATTATATTACGTTTTATTACGGAAACAAGCTTCCATAAATTTGTGACACTGATGGTCATGTAAAAACCTTTGCACAGAGAGTCAGATGTTCTTTCTTCAATTGAATCCCAAGATGCTTTTTGAGTTCTCAAATCATCCTGGAAACTATCATGATCAGGTTTTACAAAAACGTGTGGCGTTCTTGCAACCTTTTTCTGCGCCCGTTCTATTTCCCATGATTCATAGCGGGTTCGACTAACTAAACAGTTTTCTACTTCCGGTTGAAGTATTTGTTTACAAAGAATGCTAGAACTCTATTCCAGACATTAGAAAAATATCAGTCTACACATGCATTTTATATTTAATATGAGCGAAATACACATAACACAACAAATATTTAACTTTTAGGTAGCAAAATATTTTTTAGTAATTCTATTACGCTGCACAAAAAGTAATAGTCTATTAACCGGATGAAGAAGGGTCAGCCTCCACAAAACATAAAATATTTCTTTTTTTTTAAATTTTTTTCGTGTTTGCATTTATGAGAAAAAAAAATGTCACGGACGTGACAGTTCTCCATTACGGACATGACCGCTCTGAAAGCATCATTAAAACTTTCACAGAGATCTTAAAGAAAAACCATAAAGCAATTATTTAAAGTGAATTTCGTTTTTTATTAATTGTATCTTAATTTCAATCAATGTTTAATCAACCAATTCCCTGGTTTTAATAAATAAGAAGTAAATATAGTAAAAAATAGATGATCATGACAGAGGTGCCGGCGCACAAACTGGGCTCTGGTCTCATAAATGAACTGAAACTCGGCGTATAATGTAGCCTACGAAAGTTGAAAAGAAAAAAGTTCAATTTGATTTTATCTGTGTTTTAATAAAAAAAATAACGTAACCAGATCACATTTGATGAATGTTTTTTTTTTCTGATTTAGTTTAGCGATACGGGGATGACACAATCTCTAAAACACATGGCAAAAAGCATAGACCAGATTCGAACCGGAAGTTGCCAACCGGAGTCGTCGTCATGGCAGCGCGCATTGTTTAGAGCAGAATAAGGTGGATAAAGAAAAAGTTGGACAAATATTTCACTAGTGGTCTCTGAGTTTTGAGTAACACACTTATCTCACTCTCTCTCTCCTATATAATTCATTATAGAAAAGTAAAGAATGGCACACGTTTTTATCTAAAACAATTAAGCTAAATAAATGATGCCCATGCATGCTAATGAAGAGTTTATGGACCACCGGATAGGTCAAAGGTCAAAACTGCTCTGCGTTCCACTGCAGCTCCGTCTACAGGCAAAGAAGGATAGAAATTGAACTGAAACAGGTGCAATAAGCCAAAAACCTCCTGAAACCTTGATTCTCACAGAAGATCATCTTTCATTCTGGTACAATGTACCATAAAATATACAAGAAGTGAACCTTGAAAATGTGCATTTGCATGTTCAGTCTATTACTGTACGTTTTCCGCACTCACACACCCCTCTGGGATAGACACCCCTCTCATCCTGTCATCAGACATGTCTGTGCCCGCCTAACTGATCTAAGTTCTAATCAAATATCATTTAGTCTGCATCTCACCCCGTCCCCGCGGGAACAACCACCCCAGTGACGGTCGCCAGGCAACCACCCTCTCATTTCTGAAGTGTCAGTTTGTATTATTGTCTTCACGCTCTCTAGTGATACCCAGAGTCTTGCATACTCACACACACTTCTACATGGACCCACACATGTACAGTCAAATGCTCAGATATGTTTCTTAACCTTATCAAAAAAAATACATACACGAATGAATTGATTCATTTCGTTGTTGAAATTAATATACTATCTTAAATGTATCTCAATGAAATAATATGCATTTTTCATAGACATGCAGATAAGCATTCACAGTACTGCAAGTGGTGTCAACATTTGTGGCACAAACATATCCTGGAAAACCATTTGTGTTCACCTGCCAAAGTAAATATTTGGCACTGCTCTGCTCTAGATTCTAGTGTAAAGACCAAACAGAAAAGGGAGATTTCACAAACATAGAGAAAAATGTCAACGAAAACACACATGCACACACACACAAATATGCTAAACATCTCTGAAATAATCACACGCCACTCGACAATCCACACAGACTGTATTTGTATCTAAAAAGTGTAAAATGACAGATGAAGATAGTCATTTCACTGATATCAACATCACTCACATATATATATAGAGAGAGAGAGAGAAGAGGGCGAGAGAGAGAGAGAGCTGAACAGTGTAATTTCTGCATCTTCACTCAGTGTTTTTATGTTTTATTTATATACTATTACATTATTTACTCATATTTTGAATATATTTAGGCTAATTTTAGTTTAAGTTTTAGTAATTTTGTTATGCGTCACGTTATTTGTTATATATAAAGTTCTGGCATGAAACTAGATGGCGCAGGCTAATGGGTGCTTTAATTCACCTGTTCATAATCACATCTTTATCTATAGAGAGTCTAAGTCCCGCCCCTCCGCTTCCGGCTCATGGGACCTTATTTCGGAAAAAATATGAATGGTAGTCAATGGCGAGAGACAACTTATCTTTTTATTCCGTCTGAACTGTGCCCTCAATTACACATATGATGTTTGTCAATTTAAAAGATAATTCTGAAAGTCAAAAACGTCGCAGTTTGTCATAAAACAGAAGAGTAACATTTAGTTTTATGTGAAAATCGCTCTGTGAACTACATCTCCCGGGAAGCGAAACGAGATCCGCTGCTCGTGTGTGTGCAGTCTAGTACAAAACACTCTGGTAGGACGGCATAACGTTACGATTATAACGTAAGACTGTAGATAGAAACAATGACAGACAGCCTCAGTAAAGTTAGCTTCAGTCAGAGAGAAAATGTGCGCCATTGGGGTTTGTAGTCTTTTTAATTACGTATTTTCACAGTCTTATACCTCAACGGTTTTACATCAAACTGCGACTTCCTTTACTTTAAAATGTATCTTTTAAATTGACAAACATCATATGTGTAATTCAGGGCACAATTCAAACGAGATCAAAATATTTGTTGTCTCTCGCCATTGACTACCATTCAATATTTTTCCGAATAAGGTCCCATGGTGGGCGACCGGAAGGGGAGGGACTTAGGCTCTCTATAGGGCGTAGCTGATTGGTAGCTGCCGTATCAGTAGCCAATGAGCTTGCGTGCTTAACCTTCAAATACTTGGGTAGCATAGCAGTGCAACCTAACGTGTTTTCACAAACCCTCCATCTTTCCCAGCTCCACCTTTATATCATTATTTACAGCAGATTCTCATTATTAAAACGATAACTTCAATATTCCTCATATCTTGAGGAATACCTCAGTGCGATAATCCACGGGATATTCCTCACAGAGTTATGACAAATAAAGGCGCTAAAATAAAATGTAGCTTTCACGCTGCATTCACACTGGTAACTTCCATCACATTGGATGCTCCTGACTCAAATGAGTCCAAAATCAACACAATCCATTGCGTCAACCACAGACAATTTAAAAAATGGACAGTGGGGGTGTAAAGGGTAAACAAAAAAGCAAGCTTGGTTCCAAATGCTTCAACTTTTGATTACTTTATGCCATCACCACAATTTGATTCAGATGCAGCTCACATGTAGAGAAACTTCACCAAAGAAGAATTCTTAAACTAACTCTAATAACGTAAAGAGTTGGTTCACCCAAAAATTCTGTCATTAATTACTCACCCTTGGCCTCATGTCGATCCAAACCCATAAGACCTTCATTCATATTTGGAACACAAATGAAGATATTTTTGAACTCTGAGAGCTTTCTGTTCCTCCATTAACAGCAATGTCATTGCAGCTTTCAAGGTTCAGAGATACGTCAAAAGAGAAAGAGTCAAAAGAGAAAGAATGACAGTAAAGGTTGAAACAACATGCACTTCTGAAATAAACGTTTAGCAAAAAATGGACTGATATGTTATGGGTGGAGACACTCTAAGACAGTGAGATGATGGGACAACTGTTTCTGTGAATACAAGTGCTAAAAGTGTGATCTGTTATACTCTTATTATATGTTGGTAATAATTAAACACCTTAGTGCCCTTTGAAGGACTGAAGATATAATTTTAGGTAGTTTGGCGCACGCAGAGAGTGTGTATGTGTGTGAGAGAGAAAGAGCTCAGTAACTACAATGATATAAATGATTTCATGGCTAATAATGCCTATATTTTTATTCTACTTTTTAATCCAATAAATAATAATGTATAAAAATTAGAATCACATAGCAATCACATAGCATCCACCCACAACACCACTGTTTTTGCACGCTTTGCATAGGCAAACACCAGTCTAAATCTTCTTTATTTTTCATTTTTTTGCACATTTCTTGGTTAAAGTGAATTTGAATATACTGCACGCACTGTAAATGCATTGTTTGTGGGAGAGGAAGCCATGATATGAGTGTAATATGAGAGATCACACTTTTAGCACTTGTATTCACAGAAACAGTCATCCCATCATCTCACCCTCTCTCACTGTCTTTGAATGCCTCCACCCATAACATATACCGTCTTTTGCTAAAATTTTATTTCAGAAGTGCATGTTGTTTCAACCTTAGCTGCCACTCTTTCTCTTTTACTCTCCACCTTTTCTCTAGCAGCACGTTAACTACCAGACTGGTGAGAGCTTGTCCTTGTAAAGCTTATATTAACAACATTTTGATGTTTAAAAAGAAGTAAATAAACCTATATCTTACAAAGGAACTAAATAATAAAACGTCAAACACAACCAACATCATCTTCTAATGTGTAATATGAGAGGGCTGCACACAAACAAAATCCATAATGAGATGTCGTCTCTGCTAAATTTAACAGTCTACGGATCTCATAGCATCAATATCACAATGTGAGGAGACTCAGCATCTGCAAGGGTGACAAAATTCACTGTGAATTGTTCACTAGGTTTCAAGAGAACATTCCCACTTTGTAACGTGTGGCCTCCACTCACTTCTAAAGTGTTGACAGATGATGCAGTCTGTTTATGCCTCTCGATATACGTTTGTATATACTTTTATATTCATGAAAGTGTATCCTTTGTGGTTTCTGAAAGAGTGTGTGTCTGTGTTTTTTGTGCGTGTGTGTGAATCCGGTGCCAGCTAGGAGAGGGGAGTGAGCTGAATGCATTAGCACCAAGCAAAGAAGGCTGCGAATATTGTCATAGTAAATATGATTCATAAAGAACGTGGTGGCTTAACAGCACAGCGCTAGGTGGGAACACGTCAAAGAGGCTCTCCCAATTACTGCACTCTTAGAGTGAGGCAGCTGTTCATTTTTTAGGGCTCTGGAAATGTGTTAGATGTACCACTTAATTCTCCCTGGCTGTCGAATTCAAACCCTGGGATATCATGTTCCTTTTCTCGCTTGTTTGTTGCATAATTTTCTCTCTCGGCAAGTCAAATATTCAGATGCGCACAACCATAAATGACCCTGTTTGGGATGTAGAGATAATTTAAAGACCTGTCGGTGCAAAGGAGCTACCCGGTTAACAAAAGTAACAAAGGGCTGAAAGCAAATGTGTGATTCATCAGGCAATGATTCTTAGACACAATGAGCTGTTTCGCAGTTAAAGGAGTAGTTCACTTTTAAAAAACCTTTCGCTGATAATTTACTCACCCCCATGCCATCCAAGATGTCATTCTTTCTTCAGTCGAAAAGAAATTAAGGTTTTTGATGAAAACATTGCAGGATTTTTCTCCATATAATGGATTTCAATGGGAACCAAACGGTTCAAAGTCCATAAGACAGTTTCAGTGCAAACTGTTCAAAGGGTTTTAAACGATTTCATACGATGAATAAGGGTCTTACCAAGCCAAACGATTGCTCAATTAAAAAAAGAAATAACAAAGTTTAAGTTGTATAAGCTCAAATGGTCACCTTGCTCTATTCTGTGATGCGCGTTTGTGACTCTCCTGTTCAAACTTGTTTATCAAAATGAACGAATCTTTTTTCGTGTCATTTGGTTCATTCAACAAACAAAATGAACGAGTTGACTCTGATAAGACCCTTATTCATCGTCTGGAATCGTTTAAAGCCCTTGGAACAGTTTGCAGTTTGCACTGAAACTGTCTTTTGGACCTTAAACCGTTTGGTTCCCATTTAAGTCCATTATATGGAGAAAAATCCTGGAATGTTTTCATCAAAAACCTTAATTGGTTTATGGAATGGTATAAGGCTAATTTATCAACAAGCCATCATTATTCCTATAATTCAAATATAAATATAATATTCTTGTGTTTGAAAGTTTGGGGTCAATAAGATTTAAATATATTTTTTAAATATATAGAAATTAGTACTCGTATCAAGGAAGGAATAAGGATGCAGTAATGGTCACCAGCTGGAGTGCCCTTGAGAGCCACCAGTGACGCAGAAGACTGAGGCAATGATGCTGAAAATTCAGCTTTGCCATCCATCACAGAAATAAATCGCACTGTAAAACATAGTGAACCTATAGAATGGTATAGTGTAGTTATTCAACACTATCAAAATGTATTTTTCGGACATAGTAATGTATTTTAACATTGAAGTATCTACACAAAAATATTAGACAACAAAATATTGAATAAAATAATTTACTTGAATTAAATATAGCAACAGTTCAAGGTTGAAGGTTGAACAGTTGAAGGTTTTACATCATAAAACCATATGTATACAGTTCAAAATGAACAGCTTTCTGGTTGTCATACATTAGCAACACATTTTAATGAAAAACAAGGCAACTCACTTTGAACTTTCGGGGAACTGACATCCTTTAAAAACTACCTTGACGCCAGTTGCTTAAAAGTATATGAATAAATGGAAAAGAAAAGCCAAGGTCTAGCATTTGATTGCATTTAGTTTGATATTTTGTTTTTAATGCAATGAAATTCATCATTTTTTTAAGTGTGACAGGTGTCCTTTTTGGGGACCACTATATTTTAAGTAATTGTGTCGATAATAGTTCAAGGTAAAAACACAACAAATTGAATAGCTAATTTGTTAACCACCAGTATGTTTGGACCTGTGCTATTGTGCGTTTTTTTTTTTTATTACCATGAGTATGCTGCTGATTCCTATGCTGATCATTAAATACCACCTATTAGGGTAGCTGTCTACACACCTGTGCACATATATATGAAAACAGTTTGTAAAGTTGTGCTAAGATATATTAAGTAGCAAACAACACACACACATGCACACATTTAGGCTGACACACAGGGGGACATGTGCAGATGGCACGCAGGGTGTATTGAGAGGGTACAGAAGGTGCAAACATATGGTGTGTGACATAGAGCAAAGTCACCGAAACCTCCAGCTTCAAAAGAGGTTTGATACCTGGCACTCCACTTTGATGCCAGCCAGGTGAAGCTGCTCTTTTGTATTGGACCAAGTTCAGTCTGGCTGATTTGATGGTTGTGTGTGTGTGTGTGTGTGTGTGTGTGTGTGTGTGTGTGCAGTTTAGCTTGTCTTGGGATCAGAGTGAATCAAAGTTCTGCTAGCAGCATACGCTCAGAAATCAACCAGAGCAGCTTACTAATCCGAGGCTTAAAAGTCAATATTTTAGAACTCAGTCATGGCATTCTGTGGTCCATTATATTTGGGGTTTTCTACATTCAGCCAGTTATTATAAATAAGTGTTGAACTAGAGCATAGGCATCTTCTTTCACCCTGAAGGGCGTTTATTTTGTGATTGTGACTGACTGATTACATCAGGGGTCCTTTTTGACTCCAAGGCCCCAACATTTGCAGGTTCACTCTTATTTTCTTTAAATTACATTTCAGGATTTTTAGAATTGGATTTTTAAGATTTTATTAATCACACTTTTAAACTTACAATACAGGTTTCCCAAAAACAGTGGGGAACCTGGCTCTTTGAAGAAACATGGTGAAGGTGAGGGAAAAGTTGCTGCCTTAAATTTTTAAGTACAATCAACTTGGTTGTTTAATTAATGTAAACTTAAATGACATTAATGACAAATAAACGAATTCAATAAATAAATAAATTAGTTAACGATAATAACCTTGCTAAGACTGTCTGTCTGTAGATTTTTTTTATATATATTTTTAAACAATGATGAGTGAACATATAATTGGCCAATGCCAATAATTTTTACTTTCGTTTTCTACTCTGTTGATTTCTTTCAAAATATATTTTAGAAATATTACAAATACCCCATGAGAACTCACATAATACATAAACAAAAACAAACTGAAGCATAATCGAGTCAAAATGTCCCCAGACAACCATCTCAGCACCCAGTTACACATTAGTCTATAACAGAGATGACAAAACATCGACATCTATTGTGAATAGGCTATTAAATGACCCCTCTTCAGCCCCCCTTTCACTCGTAAGGACCTGTCCCAGCCCAAAAGGTTAATATTTGAAGGTGGATGGCCATAAATATGGAAAGAAGGACTTTTAATTAAATAAGCACTTCTTAAATGCTCTCTGGGGCAGCATTGCTTTTGTTTAAAGATGATTGATTGACTGCTATCTCTCCAGGCTAAGTCATTTGTTTCCCCTCTCCTTCCCTCCTCCCTCCTTTCCTTTTCTCTCTCTATCACTCCACATCCAATACCTCTCCATCCTACTTTCTCACTCTCATTCAGTCATTTACGAGGCCAATATTTCTCCTCACCCGTGACACAGTAATGAGCTCGCTCTGTGCCTGGCGGCCACACCCCATCCCTTTTCCCAAGGGACCATGGGGCAGGGTGCCCCGTTAAACATGAACTCAATCTAACACCCCTGGCAGTGCGAGTTATTTATTTTTCAGGAGGCCATAGAGCGGTCAAACGAAGCATTATGACGTTATTGCCCACCACAGACCTGATAAACAGGGTAAACAGACTCCAAGCCACTGTCGCATTCTCTTGCCTATCTCCCAAACACACATTGAACATTATGTAGGAAGTGCTTTATATATAACAATTTAATCAGAAATATTGGCCACCATAACAGGTCACCCAGACCAGACCACACTGCAATACTTTATTATCCCTCTCTTTAGTCTATTTATTTGTTTATTCCTCTTCTCTGTGCTTTTTCTTAAGGGAATCTTTCTATAGACAATTACTATTCTCACTGCTCAAATTAATGGTTTAGGAGAGAGAATATCATAAGCCACCTTTACACAGCAGCACAATATGATTGCCGGTTCTGTTAAATACAGTTACGTCCACACACAGTTTCGGTTATGACAAGCCCGAGAGTGACAACCTAATTTTATAGCTGAAAACCTGTGTTTTGTGAACGGAACTAGACAGGTTGTGTAGTGGAAATTGTCGGTCGCGTGTCTCCTGTGTCTCCTTGCGTGCTTTATATGTTTTTCAAACTCACAGAAACGTAAATATGAGCTGTCATTTGAAGGTTTTAGATCCAGTGTCTGTTTTTCTTGGAGCCATTCCTATTAGTTTGTGGTCCAAATGCTGCATATCAAATTCCATAAAAAGATTTGACGGGTTTTATGGACGCTGATGCCACTACAGGTCGCGGATATCGCATTTTGACTAGACACATTTCCTTCGGATATATTTTTTTGTTTTACTGTTTGTTTCCCCCCTGTCACTTTCTGTTTTCTTAGTGTGTAACCCTGCATAACAACTTTTTTTTCCAGATGCAAAAAGTTTATTGAAATACATCCATAGGGCCCTATTTTAATGATAAGTTCTTGGTCTAAAGTACACGGTGCAAGTGCACTTTTGCTAGCAAAAAATGGTTGGCGGGTGGCGCTTGGTCTAAAAGGTTTGTCTCTGTTCTCTTAATGAGTAATGGGTGTGTTTTGGGCGTAACGTGAAATAAACCAATCAGAGTCTCATCTCCAGTTGGAATTTGCAAGAGTGGAAACGGATCTGCTCCTGCGCGAGGTTAAAGCTTGCAAGCAGACCATCTACGGGACAAGCCGGATTCTAGCATATCTTTGTGCGCAATAATAATAATTTACATTGTAATCCTTTTATTTTTCACATTTGGCTAGTTTGTGTGGTGTTACGCATCCCTGTGTGTGTAATAAGCAGAGTGTACGTGCGTTGTGGACCCGCACATAGGCACACATTACTAATGCGCACTTTAAATAACATAAAAATACTGCACCATTGACTTTAAACCAGGTTTCAGTCTATTATATATTATCAGTTGCCTCAAAATACTAACGTGCCAACAATGCAACAAAACACCTTGTTTTCAGACCAGCACACCAATTGGCACATCAATGGGTGCACAAATGGGCGCAAATGCATTTGCTATTTAAACAATGTGGCGCAGGACGTGAAAATGATAAGTTGGCGAAAAACCATAGGTGAACAGTACATCTGAAGGACACTACTATATCAACGTATTCTCATCCCAAGGCACCATATACGACTCTTTTGCCAAAGCGTAGACATCAAACGCACATGGCACCTTTCAGCGTCAAAGACGCTTCGGTTATGGTTTAGGTATGGGGTAGGGTTAGGGTTAGACCACTAGGAGGCGACTTTTGCCCAATATATCTGTTTCTCATTTGACGCTAAAGGGTGCCATGTGCGTTGGATGTCTACACTTTGGCAAAAGCATCGTATATGGTGCCTTGGGATGTGAACGGGCTCACTATATCTCATAAGGCCACAGGAGAGGAACTGTGACCGAAGAAACTGACTCAGATATGTTCAGATTCCATTACACACAGCCACTGCTAAAATTAACCTGTTATTATTGTTTCCAATTTTGAAAATGTAGCCTACTCAATGCATTTTATGTATATTCTGTTGTGTTTATAAGGACAGTGTATCTCTGATGTTCACCTCAGTTACAGTACCATGGGACTATGAATATGCATCACAATTTTCTTTCCTGCTTTTCCCCCCTTTCCCTTTTGCTAACCCTTCCCCTTTTACTCCCTTCCAACCTCCCCACATTAATCTTTCTTTCTGTACAGTCTCTCGATCACTTTTCATCTCCCTTCCCTCCTGTTCCTTCCCCCATCGTCTCTTTCTCTCTAGCGCGCTCTCTCTAGTATGAAGCCGACAAGGTCTGGTGATTTCTAGCTACTCTAGTGCCAGCAACAGGGGACTTCCTGCCGGCTACAGCCCAGGCGCCCAGTGACACACTGCTAGGGATTGTGGGAGCTCTGATTTTTATTTGATTTTTCAAGGAAAAATCTCACACAGGGTCTTGATTCCACACAGGGTCCTCGTTTCTGTGCTGTATGCTGAGTGTGGGTGTCTCTAGGGTGAAAAAAAATGGACTTCGGGAAGTCCTGGGGAGAATCAGAGCACGATGCTTCATCTTCTTGATCTCACATCTCTGCCACAGAGCTACAGCCACACTGGGGCTGTAGATCACAGAAGAGCTGTATGTTGCTCCAGTAAGATACAGCATACTGTTGCAGATTGTGTTTATTAGGCCTGTCTGTTACTGTAGTCAGTCTGATGTGATGCAATAGTATGCTTTTTTGTGAGAGGACAAACTGTGGGATGGATGGATGGTTGGATGGATAGATGGATGAAACCAGTCAGCACAACTGAAAAGAAAGAGAGGAAACATGAAGTTGGCAGATTTGTCAAGTGGACGGCTCAGTCAGCGCTGAGAGGTTGACCAGGGCTGAGAGGACACACCTTGATAACATGGAGAAAGACTGATAGAGGAGACTGAATGAGGACACACACAAGTTAAGAGACAGAGAGAGAGAGAGAGAGAGAGAGAGAGAGAGAGAGAGAGAGAGAGAGAGAGAGAGAGAGAGAGAGAGAGAGAGAGAGAGAGAGAGAGTAGCACCAGGCTGTCAGGTGAGGAGAGAGAAGGATGAAGAGGGAGAAGAGGAGGGGGTTTAGGGGTGTTTGAGTTTGGGGAGTGGACAACCCGGCTGCCAGGCAGGCAGGGCCATTAAAAATTCAGCAGCAGGGAACAGGCCGGGGATTCACAGTAATTAGATGACAAAACGGCAGGCTCGCTGGAGATGAGAGAGAGAAGGGTCACACACAATGCCTCCACCGCGGGGTAATTTGTAAGTGTCAATCACTACCAAGCCATGAAACGAGAGAAAAGAGGGAGGGAGTGCGGGAAGACAAGGGAGGGAAAAAGATGCAGTGGAGGGAAAAGGGTGAGAGGAGAGACGAATACAGAGCGCAGGAGAAAAAACAGGAAGCGGAAGAGAAAAATGGAAATAGATACAGACAGAACAGGAAGTTCACTCAAAAAATGAAAATGGAGGAATTTTTAATTCATATTCGGGTTGCGCTTTCCATTGTAATCAAAATGAATGGTGACTAAAGCTCAAACGCAAAGGCACCATATTGTAGTGCAGTGTTGGGGATTGGGGAACGTTACATTTCAAAGTAATCTATTACAATATTGCATTGCTCCCTAAAAAAATAAGCATTACATTAATTTTGATGTATTTTTTTCTCATTTTGGCTGGGCTTTCTTTAATGTAAAATCAGGAAATGCAAATTCACGTCTGTGCAGTAGAGGGCGCAGCTCAGACAAAGCTTTCAGCTGTGCTGCCATTCTGGATTGAAAAAGAATAGGATGCAGGAGAAGAAAGTTCAACACTCTTAAAGGGTAACTAAACCCCTGGTCAGAGCCTGACTCCACCCACTGGCAATATTTGAAAAATGCTGAAAAAATGGGCAGACCCCAGCGGAGATAGAGGGGACGAAATAGATCTAAAACACTCTATCCTGATCGTTTTCAATACTCGCAATGCCATCTCCTGACTGGTTTTGACGAAACAATCTGTTTTTTATACTGCCAAGGGCGTAGCTCGTACCAAGAGCGTGGTGAGCTGAAACCTGCGTACATCACGAAGTGCGGAACATCCAATAGGAAATTTCAACTGCAGTAGCCACCTTTCAACCTGAAGAGGGCAGCACTAAGATGTTTTTACACCATATATTGTAGAAATAAAACACTTTATACACAAATGTCAAAACAGTTACTCGAATCAATGACTGGCATTAATAAAGATCCATTCTTACAGATCATTAACTAAAAAAAAGTTGGTTTAGGGTTTAGTTACTCTTTAAATAAGAAAGAAACACAAATGTGATGTTTGTCTAAGGCTCTTTTTGCTTACTATGATTGAATTGTTTCATCAAGGTCAGCGTTAATAAAGTGAGATTAAATGCATAATACGGCATATTTGTGCAATTTGACATTCCGATTTTTTGACAGGTCATTGTTTTTAGTTATTTTGAGGAATACTGAATCAGTTTTTGAGCAAGTGATTAGAGTAAATACAGGCTCACGTTTAGTCGGGAACTACAATACACATCATGTTCACACAGCACACTCAACGCCTGTGCTATCATAAATAACAAATAGTTAAAAAATTTGACGTGAATGCCCTCTCAAGCCAAAATTTAAATGCCATGAGCTCATAATCACAACTAAAATGTAGGGTGTGAGAGTTACAAAACGGAAGGCAGATTTTGAAAATACACAACTCAAAAGGTCCTACCTTCTTTCCTCCAATGCTGGCCCTGACTCCACCCATTCAAAACATAAACGAACAATCATGCATCTGCAAAACTCGGATGTGCGAGATTGCACTCTCTCTAGTCTGCTCTCTCTCTCTCTCTCTCTGTACCAGGCCGACAACTAAAGAGGCATTACAGCTTTACTCCCAATTTCTCTCAACATGGGGTCAGTCAATAAATGGGAAAACAAAGTTACTTGAGTTACTTATTTGAAAAGTAATTCAGATATTTTGTTGAAAATTCAAAAGTAATCCGTTACTTGAAAAAAGTAATCTGATTACATAATTACCTGTAATGCGTTACCCCCGACACTGCAAATGAGTTTGATAAAAATTTGTGGACAAATCATTCAGATCAGTTTAGTGAACCAAATCATCGGATTCATTGAAAAGATGAGGACGAGTAAATGATGACAGAATATTGTTTATTGTAAACTACTCGTTTAAAATAAATAAGAGTTATAAGCTATATAATTTCTATATAACTAAAAATAAAATTGTTGCATTGAAAAGAAAAAAAACAGAAGCAAGAGCAGGGTAAAAGAGTGAGCAAGAAACTTTGATGTACAGAGCCTTCTGTAAACTATAAGCAAATTAGAAAACATGTCCTCTACGGTCTATGAAAAGAAGTGGCCAGAGTCACTGTTACAATAAACTTGAGGTGACTGTAATGAGGGCACCTTTAGAAAGGCATTCACGAACCGCCAAGAGGAGGCCACTGCCCTGTGATCTACAGGAGTCTCAAGGACACCACAAGTGAACGCTTTGATTCAGGAGTGGCCTTCAGCATGTAGTTTGTGTTGATCTTAGGTCAGTGCGGGGTCACGGATGGAGGCACCTCAAGAGAAACATTGCATGGTAAACCAACACTTTTATCTCTGGCAGAGCCTGTGCTTTGCTGAGGTGGTTAATGTCGGACTGGAAAATAGTCTGACTCCATAGCGAATCCAGTTCGGAAGAAAGGAAAACGTGGCGACTTGTTATAAGGAGAGGTCACAGGATCAGTGCTTCCTTATTATTTGCTAGTTTTGTGTGCGAGAATGCAGAGAAGTGCGAGAGGTTTAGTGAGGGATGGTATAGGTCAGGGAGACAGGGCTGACTGACATGTTTCTCGCTGCAAAGACACGAGCTCTATTCATTCAGCACAATGAAGCAGGCATGTTAGCATATCTCCGACACAGTGCCTCACATCACACTTACACACACACATTCTCAAACATACACTGTTTGGTTCTCTATTTCTGATTACACAAACAGAACACACAAAAATAATAAGGAGTATGATATGATATTCTGTGACAGTTTTGTTCCCATAACTAAAACTGATTAAACACTTATTTCAATATTAATTAAATGAATGAAATGCAACATCAATTTTAAAAATAAACCATAATTGTATTTATTTTAATGTTTGTTCTTTCATCAGAATAACAGCTAATTTGCATGTAACAATTTATCATCATGGTTTTTTAATGGGTTATAGCCTATATCAAATCTAATTATTTTGATTTAAAACATAGTTTTAAAAAAGTAGTATTTTTTTCTGAGAAAATACAGTTTGTTTTTGTCCATGAACTTTCTTTGTGGGTTGATATAATGGGTTGATTTTTCTGATATGTTTTTTACAGGAGTGACAATCTAAACACAACATTCAAGCGCTTATTTCAATATATTTACATTTAACAGCCTCGTTGAGCTCTACATTCTATATCTGTTATGAGGAAAAATACCATTGAAGGGAAAAATACCAGAGATGACATCTGCTAGCTTTTTTTTTTTTTTCATTGACCTTCAACCTCAATTAATACCCCCAAGATACGGTTTAATGGCAGTCTGTTTTGATTTCTGTTCTTGTTGGTGTCTGGTTATCTGTTTATTAGTTTAGTTCACACTGTAAAAAAAAATTGTTTGTTTAACTTTAAAAATGAAGTAACCTGGTTGCCTTAAAATTTAAGTTAATTGAAATGGCAAAATTTAGCTAATACAATGAAGGAGATTGATTTAACCATCAGAAACTCAAAATATTATGTTTTCTGAACTACATCAATTATTTAAGTTGATTTGACAAAAGAAAAAATGTTGTGATAACAAATCATGAAAATATTTTTTTTTCCACCCCTGCCTGTTTGTTTCTATGGTTACATATTGATTTGTTAGTTCTGCTCAGGTGTGTCTCGTCTTGTTTGTGCATTTAATCCCTGTGTCTAGTTCAGTCTGTCAGTTCTTAATGTTATATTATGTTGGTTATTCTGTGCCTGAGTCTGAATTTGTGAAGTTTTGAGTTTATATAATTAAAGTCTGCTGCACATGGATCCTGCTTCCTCATCTGCTTCAACCAACGTGACAATATCTCAAAAGATATTTTTCAAATATCTCTATTTCCCTATTCATTTATGCCATGCAATGTTTTAGGTTTGCATAGGCCGTACTACATGCATAATCACTGTTCAATAAGCTCAGAGGATGAGCATACACATTGGATAAAGATTTAAAATCAGAAACATGCCCTAAAAATATGAAAATTTAATTAGGACAAAGATAGACTTAGACTCTCTGGTTAATGAATTAAAGTCTTTTATTGCAGGGTCTCCAAACACCTTTTATTTATTTATTTTTTATTAGAGTGATTAAATTCCTATTTTTCCACCTTGTTTATAAGCTTCTTGTAATTAGCAGCTCGTGAACCCTCACATTGTTCTATTTATTTTATTCGGTTACATTCTTTTAATTGTACATTGAATAAGGAGTTACAGAATGAGTTCAATTGAAAGATAAAACAGAAAGCTCTAGAAATGCCAAGGTCAGGGGTTTGATTCCTATAAATCCTCATACACATTTTATAAAATATAAGAAATGTGAGCATAGATTGTGTGAGATGAATAAAGACAATGCAATCTCTGCTACCTCAAACAAATTCATGTATTTTTTTTAAAGGAAAATCTTTTCAATGTGGATAATCACTGAGAATCGTAACATAAAGTTGCTTGGTCTTTTATGTCCTTGACGTATGGTATTTGAAAGAATTTGAAAGCAACAAACTGGACTTGAATACAGACAGTCAGTTCTCTTTGTTCTGATTTAGCTGAGAAACACAGGTCAAACCAAACCGCTGCTTTCACAGGAGAAGCACTGATCAAAATTAAGGGCTGCAGAGAATGAAAGAAGAATGTCAGAAGAGTTGTTTCATTGCTGTTCATTTATACGTAAGAGCCTTGACAGGGCGATCAGGGCCTCGGCACAAAATAAAGGGGTATTTTATTACCTTGAAGGGGTTATTTGCAATAATGTCCAGTTGAATACTCATTATCCCACTTATTAAACTGCTATTTGCCAAACAAAGAAAGAAATGGACATGAAAGGACATATTTCGTCACAAAGAGAATAAAAAGAGACCTGCAACTATAGCACAAAAATCTGTTGCCTGGGCCGAGTTGCAATGACAGTTTATGCTATTGACTATTGATCAGAATCCTGTATTCCAAAAATTCAATTTACAATTTTAAAACAGGACCACACAACATAAACAAACATAAGCTCATTTAGACTGTGAGCATTATTAAACAACATCGGCACCTAGTCAATCGTTCTCTGAGATTTGCTTTCATGATAATCGAATGCAAAGAGTTTTATCTCTAAAAACTGTTTAGCGTATAATGCTAGTAAATGGTACATAGAACAAGTAAAAAGAAATTGCTAGTTTATACCACTTACAAGGCTCAAAATAGCCTCACACTAACACAGTAACATAATGAGGGTCCCTACATGCAAAACAAAGCTTTGAGAACTTTGTAAGAGTACAGACCGTTTAATAAGACGATACTTTATAAAGATTGACACTTCACTTCGTGTATACAGACAGGAGACATCTTAGAAAATAGTCTCGATAAGTCGATGCTATCACTGCTATCATCGACTTATAACTCGATAAGTCGATAAGCTCACTCAGCACGTCGTTCGTGGCTTGACTTGTGACCATTTTCCAAGATGGCTCCTGTCTGTATACAGCATGGTATACACAAATTGAACTGTCTTTATAAAGTATCTTCTTATTAAACAGTCTATACTCTTACAAAGTTCTCAATGCTTCATTTTGCATGTAGTGACCCTCATTATGTTACTGAGTGGGGCTATTTTGAGCCTTGTTAGTGTATGCAACTAGCAATTTCTTTTTACTTTTTCTAGTAAAAAGAATTTCATTCAAAGAAGTTTTGCGACGGAGTTCTCCTTTAAAACAGTGTAAATGCATTTTACTAAATGACAGCTTTGTGGTCTTAGTGAAACTGCTGTGTTTGAAGACACACTTGTCTCAAGGATGTTTCTCAAGTATTAAGATCTCCCTTTAATTATATTTGTTGATTGTCATTCTGAACAGTTCAACCAGAAACACTCAGCAGAAAAAAATATGTAACAAAAGCATATAAGCCCAGCAAGCACATATTTATATATTTACAAGCATATATTTATGTAGCGCGCAATCTGCCAAGTCTGCCAGAAGACGAAGGCAGGGGCGCAGCTGAAGTTATAATAAAGCTTTAATTTCTTGAAAGGATATTTATATTTTACAATATTATTTTTTTATTGTATAGAAATACCAGTTGCAGAGCCTTAAATATACATTTTCTCTTATATACATTGTTATAAATTACTGAAAATGTACATCGACTGGAAAAAAATGATTTCATCAAGTATGTGTCTGGATCATTCCAATCAACCAGTCAGATTTGAGGGACAGGTTTCCAGTTTATATACAGTTGACTGACAACAAGGGTTCGGTGCTTCTACATCAGTGTTATTCATCTATCATTTTTCTCTGATTTTAGGGATAAATTATGGAAGGGTTAGGTTTAGGGGTAGGGATAGGAATACTGTCTTGTCAAAATCACAGTGACCACAGTGAACTACCACATAAGAAAAAAAGTGTAAAAGACAGAAAGAGAGTGTTAATTGAATGTAATTGTTTAATGTCGACGACTGTAAGATTATGTCTGTCCACTCATTGACTCTGACATGCACTAACACTAGAATTGGAAGCATATTGGATTTCACTAAGTGTGAAGTGATCTGCTAACCTCTGGATCTCCCTTACAAGAAGACAATGCTACTCATTTACCCACTTCTCACCTGCTCTTCATCGTCACGTCATAAAAATGAGACTGGACCATGATATCCATGACATTAATCATAAGCAATGGGACTGGAGTCTTTTAAATTAAAAAATGCTGACACAGTGTCAAGCTACAAAAAAAAGGGGGGAAGAAGGGAGGACGTTGATGGTGAAAGGAGGAAAAGGGAGGACCAAATGAGAAGAGGGAAAGCTAGATGGAGGGAGACCGGCTACACTAACTGTCGAGGCAGTTAATATAAGGTTTTGGAGATAAGGCCTCGCAGACAAACATTGACAAAATCAGGCGTTTCGCTGCAAAGCCGGAGCTGTCAGTCAAACTGAGAGACAGGCCAACAATCAGCACTCGCATTCCGATAAGCACGGCAGAGAGCGTGTGCAGAAACTGCATCTACAGGCGCACAGTAATGGAGAGGGGGAGTGGAAGAGGAGAAACAGGAGGAGAGAAAGAGTTATGCTCACGGTAGTACAACAACAACAAAAAACAGGGAGAAAACCATGATTCAATTAAAGGAAATCGTGTGTCATAATAAAAAAGTGAACAGTTTATGACACGTTTCTCGCAGTAGCTCCGAGACACATGAATACCTTTATAGGTTTGAATCTAAAGCTGACGGAAGGTTGAAAGCATGCACATGTGTGTGTGCATTAAATTCAGGCCTCTCGTCAGACCCATCCGTGCCTCCTCACACCGAGGGGGAGGGTGAAGGAAGGGAGCGAGAGAAAGGTGTGAGATCAGACTAGTAAAAATAGCACTTCCTCTCTCGGCCTCAACACCTGGGGAAATGCCAGAAGGTGGATGTGGGTGAGACGGACGGGAAAACACATTGAGAGACAAAACAGCGCAGCAATAAGATTTCAAGAGACCGGTTTCTAGTCGTTTGCACTCAATGTTTGATTACGACAAGAAAAAACTGTCAATCTGTTTTCAGTGCAGGACTTTTTCTGCAGGTTACACCAATAGGTGTTAAGCCATTTGAATCATTCACTGAAATGATTTGTTCAAAAACACTGATTCATTCAGGAATTGGTATTATGACTAGAATCTAAACTGAATCATTCATTTAATTGAATCGAATGGTTAAAAAACATGAACTAAAAAACACGATTCATTCAAGAACCAAACAATTGACTAAATATAATACGAGCATTCTCTTATATTTCTGCCATGTGTTTATATGGTAAAAATAACTGTTGACTGCTAGTGAGCTATTCAGAAACAAAATGCTCTTTCCAAAATCTCGAACTCTCTGATTATGTACTTCTGAATAATTAATTTTCGACCAAAAAACATGAAATATGCGCACTTCAGAATCCTTTTTTTTTTTTCCAGGCTACTTTTTGCCTACTGTTTTATGAATAGCCTTCGATAAATTATGACATTCTACTCTTTTCACATAGCAAACTGTTTTTCTTATATAGTGAAGAAGGCATATTTGGATGCAGCCACACTATCATTGAATCATTCACTTGACCGAATTGGTTTGCTACAAAGAAAACACTGCTTAAAACAGGCAACAAAACTATTAATACTGGTTTTAAAATAAAAAAAAGAGAGTCTACACTGTAAAAAAATATTTTCATGATTTGTAATCACAACATTTTTTTCTTTTGTCAAATCAACTTAGATAATTTATGTAGTTCAGATAACATATTATTTTGAGTTTCTGGTGACTAAATTAATCTCATTTGTATTAACTCAATTTTTCTATTTTAATGCACTTAAAATTTTAAAGCAACCAGGTTACTTCTTTTTTTAAGTTAAGTTTGTTTTACAGTTAAATTGTTGTAAAAAAAAAAACAAACAACAAACGTATTGCTCACAATCTGCTGTTGGCAGGAATATTAAATCCAATTATATGCTATTGAATGAACTGCATAATAAAGTGATTTCGTCAATGAACGCATTAATGGGTTCTAGCCTATCATTTTTTGCACAGTTCTGATAATGTTAAAATGTCAAATCATTATCCAGCACAACTATGATCTGTTGCAAATAGAGCTGTAAAGAGCATGTTAGGCTACTGTGTAAATAACACACTGCGTTAGATGAGCAGATCTATTCACCAGTCATTTCAGAGAACACATGGAGTATTTTTGATTAGTTTGTGTGCTCTGAGATACAGCGAGCACAATTTCGTTTTCGTAGTATTCCAACTGTGGAAATGGAGTCTTGTACATAAATGTTTGTTCGATGAGGATGTCAGCTGGATGTTGAAATGGATGGCTAGTTTCATTTTCCTTATCCTGTGTGTGGCTACAGACATACATTTCATTGTTGCTGGTTCACACCTGGATTTGTCAAGTGTCATGTGATTATTTTCCACTCTTGCTAATTTTAAGAGGTTAAAGAAAGCACTAATGTTTGCCAGACTAAATATTTTATGTGCAGTTATGTGGCAGGAAACTAATGAATATATTCAAAGGATATTTGTTTTATAATTAGTTTGTCATTGGAGTTCAAGTACTAGCCTATCAATGTTAAGTTTTAAGGATGTATAAGCAGTGATGTAATACGATAAGATACATTTTAAGTGATGTCGGCTCTCGGAATATAAAGCGTCTCTGAATAAATTATCACCATCACCACTATGGAAGCATACAGTGCCATGAATAAACATGCAAATAAATGAATGAAAATTATCATAAATCTACCCTGCTAATGACTAAGGTTAAGTCAAATTCTCAGAAATAGAAACAAACAGTCACGCAAACAAATATGTTCACAGCAGCGGGATCGTGCTGGCTTACAAGCCCTTCCCGCTCCACGCTGCCAAAGATGTTCGCACATAGAAGCATGATGCCACAGGCAGGGCATATGTGGAGGGGGGAAATATGTAGAGGTACCAACAATCTCAGCATCTGAAGCACTGAAGTGGCACACTGCCCCCTATTGGCGATTTAGAAAATGCAGTTAACCACCCAAACAAGATACAGTTTGAGTTGACCTCCTTTAGGCAGTTTCCTTTGGGAGACTATTTGTCGTGCAATTTGATCTTTAAAACTTTGCAGACATTTTAAATTCGCAATAAGCTACACAACACACGGCATGAAAGGTAATATCTGGAAAAAAAAGCATAGTCGCAGCCTTTTGTGTTTTGTTTTTCTCTTCAAGAAAATGTCCTTGAGTGCAATGGCAATCTCATTCTGGGTCAATATGGTACACATTTATTTACCCCATAGACGTCCACTGTTACAAACTGAGGTAAATTATTTTCTACTTTCTTTTTCTTTTATGATTTTAGCAGATGTAGAGATCACAGTTCAAGTTTAACCCAGAATATGTCTTTAAAAGGTCATTCTTTTCGCTCTGAAAAAAGTTTTACCCCTCGACAACGATATGCTCAAAATGCTACTTCAAATAAACAATTCTGTCATATCAGTAGCATAATAAAAGTTGGTTACCTCTTCTTGCCGCCATGTTACGGTCACATGACCAACTGTTTCCTGCTGCTTGACCAAGTTAGGTTTGATTTAAATAGCATTCTGGTACTCAGAGCACTCAACAAGTACATCTAAACAAAGCATACAAGCAAACTAAACAATATAACAACTAACACAATACTTGTTGTCTGCATCTTGTTTTCAGGAATGGAAGCTGAGCAAAATAAAGGTTCATTTTAGCATTTAAACTTTTCAATTATTGGAAAAAATGTTCTTTATAGTGGCAAAAAGGTTTTCTTTACACTACACTCTACAAAAATAAAGGTCCTAAACAGGGGTTTTCTCAGCAAGGCTATAGAAGAACGTTTTTGGTTTGCCAAAGAACCTTTCAGTGAACGATCCTTTAAAAAGGACCATTTTTATTCTCAATATATAAGTAGAACATTAATCTGAAGAACCAAAAGGTTGGATTTTAAAGGTTCTTCATTGACCACAGATGCCAATAAAGAACCTTTATTTTCATAGTGTAAGAAAAAAAAATATTTTAAGAAATGCTTACTGAAAGCTTCTTTGGGGAAGCAAAAATAGTGGTTTTACAGCATCACTGCAACAATCTTTTGAGTGCAAGTTGAAAACTTCCACAATGTGGGGTTATAAAATAAGAAGACAAGTTAATCTACCTGTAGTAGAAATGTGGCACACGTCTCCTTCCATACAGACACAAACACACACATATTTGGGGAGTGTGAGTGTGTGTGAGCACGTAAAGGGTTAAAGAGGGTTCCTGCTGTGCTCTCTGCTTCTGTGTCTCGGCCCATTACACTTGCCGGAGTACAGCAATATGCCGCCATCAATTACAGCCTGGCTGCACTGCCATCAATACAGAGAGCAGGAGAGCAGCGGCACAGCCACATAAACACGACAAACGGCCACATTAAAACCTCTAGCTCACCTCTTTCGCTCTCTCTCCTCCTCCTCAGCTCACACACACACCTATTTTCTTTAGCTCAAGCCCCTCAAGCGCTTTTATTTTTTTTGTTTTCTCCACAAGTGTATGTCTTTGTCCTCATCCCTCTCAGTCTGGCAAACAAAAGCTTTTCTTTTCTATTCCCCTCGTGAGCAGTGTTCTCTTTTTTACTTATGGCCCATACCCTTCAAAAGTCCAGCGATACCATCATTGGATTGCCGTACCATAAAACCCTCTTGTCTGGCTATAATATCCGCTCCAACCAACCCGTCGCGGTCTGCTCACTGCATACACATACACAGAGATCAATACATACTCAGATCAATACACAACAACATTTGACCGACCAGTGGAAGAATGGTGTTTAAGAAGCCTGTTTGGGAATAAATATATTATTAATAGCACAAAATTTACAAAACTTAGTCAACGAACCCAACGTTCTTCCATTAAAATGGCAAGTGAAAACCCAACTAATCTTTCGAAAACAGAAACTTTCAGGAGTGACAAATAAAGGATAAGAAAACTGTTGAAAGAGTACACAACCTTGTGCAATGAGATGTGTCCATATGACCATATCCGTGCCATCTGAAGGAATTCACTTTCATGTACTGACCTTGAAAGAGAAAAGACTGTCTGTCTGGCATTTATAATTGAAACGTAGAGCATATAGAAGTGTTTGTGTTCATATGTCAGAGCTTAAAGGTTGGGTTATATATGTGCATGTATAGATAGAAGTTTGTCTCTCCAATGGAACTGTTAAATTGCTTAGCGTTGAGGTTGGGTCAAACTGGTTTGAAAATATCTTAATTTACTTTTATATTTAAAACTCGTAAACAGTGCTATGATTTTATCACAATAATTGCACTGGATGAACTGAAATTCCTACGCTATCTCACGACCAATTCGTACGATTTGTCCAAACCCATGTGATAGGTAGGTTTAGTGGCGGGGTCAGGGATAGGTCATTTGTACGAATTCTTACGAATTGGCCAATTTGTAAAATATGTACGATTTAGAAAAAATGTACTAATTCGTACGAGTGAGGTCGTACGAATTGTTACGAATTAGCCACCTCGTAAAATTCGTATGAATTCTCGTGAGATTGGGTTGGAAATTCCTGTTTTGTTTTTCCCTCCCACTATCCTTTAAAGGTTTGGGTTTGCAGATTTTTTTAGCATATTTTCTCCAACGCTGAATTTATTTGAAGAAAAAAAGGGAAATATTCTGAAATTAAAACTGTATTTTCAGCATTATTACTCCAGTCTTCAGTGTCACATAATACTTCAGAAATCATTCTAATATGCTAATACTCAAAAACATTTCTTGTTACTATCAATGTATGAACCATTGTGATTGTATCTGTATTCTTTGATGAATAAAAAGTTCAAAAGAACAGCATTTATTTCAAATAGATTTGTTTTTGTAACAAAGTCAATTTTACGTTCTTAAATCGGACCCAAAAACTTTTGAATGATAGTTGTATGTAATGTGGTTTTGCCAGTTAAAAATGTCTGTAGGACTGATTTCAAATTACTGTCGATATACGAGAGAGAGAGAGAGAGAGAGAGAGAGAGAGAGAGAGAGAGAGAGAGAGAGAGAGAGAGAGAGAGAGAGAGAGAGAGAGAGAGAGAGAGAGGGAAATTGATTAAGTGTGTGTGTGTGTGTGTGAATTACCCGAGTCTCTGCACATCTCAGAAGTGTTAATTCGGTAGCACTTTCTGCTAAAAGTGGAACTACGTTTATCTGCTTCAATGACAGCACCGTTACCTCGCAAGTGAGAAATGTCATGTAGATTTTAAAGCTGCAGTCCGTAGCTTTTTTATATTTTTTGGTGATCCATGATCCAAAAAACATATTTGAGAAAATACATAACCAGCTAGTGTTCAAAACTCTCTGCTTGCCATAGCGCTAAACTTGTAATAATGTTTTTAATTCCAGTGGTAACGTGGATTTCCGCGGAAGATTCGAGCCTGTCTTTGCTTCATTACGTCACATCTGTACACATTAAGGAGGAGTTTCTCGGCCAGTTAGGCTATATTGCGTGTGAGGATGTTGCAGGTGGAGATTTATAGCCTTTTCTCATAGCACTTTATATAATTAGACTTATCAATTTGATGGCGGATCCAGAAAGGTTCAAACGACAATCGCCAGTGACAACTAGAGACTCGCCCGATGTAAGAAGACGTTCGGAATTCGGGCTAACTTACAGAAAAAAAAGGACTGCAACCGGACCAAAAACAAGGATACATATTGAAAGGACAATACGTAGTCACGCAATGCTGACGTTATTAATATAAACAAGTTGAGAACAAAGTATAATTTGCACGTTTTTGCGTGATAAGCGGTTTTTAGATTAACTAGTACTAACTTCTAGATTTTTAGAAGTTAGTACTAATTTACTTCCAAAAAGAATAATCTGTGATTCTGAATGCCAGTATCGACACCGATGCGGTGATTAACAGCTGCACACTCTCCTCATCTGTTCATCCGCGCTGCGCGGTGTCGATGTACAACTCACGTAAAGTTGATAAATCCGCGAACGACTGCAACTGCAGATTTCAAACAGAGATGGCGACAAAGAGGAACGACAACAGTTTGTATCCATACTGTATGCGTGTATGTAAATGGAGTATGTTTTCCGCACATATTTCAAGTAATTTTGTGGCAAAAAACAAAACATGGGAAATATTTATTTTTATCTTATTGTTAACTATATTTATTTGCTTGATCAGTGTCGTTGTGGTTTTTGTTTAGTATTTTTTGCTGTTGTAGGTTGTGAGGAAGATGAAAGACTGAAATCATTGACTGAAGTTTAAGTTGACTGAAATCACAGGGGAGGTGATATGGGCATGCAATGTGGTCAAGATCTGTCTGGAAGTTGTTCACTTAAACACTAAACATGTTCATATGCCTGCAGCACATTACTGAAGAGGATTACTGATAACCATTGTGCATTTCTCAAAGGTGAATGTCTATCCTTGGTGCAGTGCTCACAAATAATTCAACTGTAAAATAAAATCATTTTATTTATATTTTTACTCAAATCGCAGAGACGTATTTGGAAAATATTGGATACAAGAAAAATAAATAATGCAAAAAAAAAAAGCACATTTAAGTATCTTACACAAGAAAAAACAGATCTGGTTCACAGCAGCCTCGAAGCTACTGAATATCAGAAGAGGAAAGTTTAAAGATGGAAAAAGATTTTCTTTGTTTTTCTGAAATTGTCTTGGTGTGAAAGTGTAAACTAAAACTACAGTCTCCCTGGGTGAGATGCAAATTTCATGCAAAGCAAGTGTTTTTCAGACAACCCCAAGGAGATCCCTAAAATGACGCAACTTGTTTACAGTGAAAAAGTTTCTGCCAATCGTACAGGAACCTTCTTCAACAGAACATAGAAGTGTAATTCAAGCAAGTCTAGTATGTGTTGTTTAATTGGTGAAGAACTTCAGTTGGAGGTGAGCTGAGAGGACGAGCTGCTGCTGCCAGAGCTCTTGGCGCTCTTCTGCCCCCTGGTGGCACTGACCTGCCGTGGCACTCGCTGGCTAGAACCGTCTCTCGCTGATTTCTCCCCTTGCCCTGAACTTGTTTTACTACGCACTGAACAAATACATACAGAAGAAACCGAAGTTAATATAATTAAAACACATTCATGTGACACTCGCTAAAGGACATTATAATTATTTGGAAAATTAGGCGACACCTATCCAAGATGGTTTACAGTTGCAATGAGTAGATATTAGTGATGAAGCGGAAAAAATTACAAACACCATCCGTTTATGAAGTTGACAGTCACATGCATGCTTTTCAAAGTTGGTGGAAAATTTTGCAGGATGTGGTTTACTTGTATTCGACACACGCCATTAACAGCCATTCATTTACCATGAAAACCAGAGGACTTTATAGCCGGATAAGAGTCCATGAGACATATGAAGGAAGGCGATCTGGGGCATTTCAACCCCATATTTGGAGCATCGAGCCCGCAAATCACAAGCACAATCGGCGAGGCATGAGAATGAGAACAGATATACGGCACTATGAAGCTGAGGCAGGAATTAGTTATGTCAGCTTGAGAAATGTGCTGCAATAGTTCATGGGAGTGAAGAGAAGACCTTGAACTCGCAAACATCGGAAAATTAAAAAAAAGGATGAAGGTTCCAAGCTAAAAGACAGAGAGGAAAAACCTTGAGAGATAGGAGCGCCTGTGTCACCCGTGCTGTAGACCACTATCTTAGCCCCTCCCCTAGGGGGGCGGGGCACTGGTGCAGAGGGAGGGGCTGCAGTTTTAGAGCTTTTCCCTGAGACCACACATTCTTCTTCTAAAGGAAGTCACACAGATTAAATGAAACAATGCTAGCACAAAACACGGAGAAAGTGATCAAAGGACAAAGTCGGAGTTTAAAACTACTACCAGAAGAGCAGATATGTTGTTTTGTGTTGGACATCACCTATTTTCCAGCTCATATCATGTAATATTGTGGCATTATTATGCTTTGGTCAGTTTACGTGTGTACCACTCACCTCTAGACTCTGAAGGGGCAGCGGTGGTGTGGGACGCTGTGGATGTGTCACCGGTGGACGCTTCAGAGACCTTCTGCCCCGCACACATGGTCTTTAGGGTCTGAAAGACTGCCAGGGGAGCAACGTTCATCTTCAACAGGTCCACTATGATCCTGTAGTAGAGCGAGAAGAGTTGGTTTAGAATCTCGATAAACATTAACAGACAAAAAGCGCAAACACAGTAAAAGAGGTTACATGTCTCTGATATTTTCTTACAGATGCAAGGGCCTGGTTTCACAGAAAGGTCTTAAATTGAACTTAACGTAATTAACTTGACTAAAACTGAAATGAAAGTTTCATTTCAGTTTTAGTCAAGTTAATTACATTAAGTTCAATTAAATAAATGATACATGTTGCATTGGAAACTAGCTAAACAAGTACATTTTATTTACATTTATTGTAAATAAATGTAGTTCGGTATTTTAGCCCTGTTTTAAGATAATTTCTGATGAAATAGAACGGTTAAGATTGAAATTTGGACAAATTCTGCTGTCCTGAGAATTTTCTGTGTCTGTGTTAGCATCCCTCCACCTACACAAAGGTTGTCTATGTGCACTGGAACAATCATTCATAAAACGCATTAAACTTTAGTTTACAAAGACATACAAAACCAACTCCATTGACTTGACTTGGTACAAAAACTACGATAAAACCTGTTGGAAAGCATCTTGTGCAGCGATTTTTGTGTGAGCATATCAGTGAACACCCCAGACCACTCGGTGAGTTTTCACATCTTTGTAAACTTAAGTTTAATCAATGATTGTTTCAGTGCACATAGACCATTGTGTAGATGTGTGTGCCACTTCTGTTTGATTTTGTGTGACTCACTTAAACACTTCTTGATCAATGACTATCCCAGCAGCCTGAGTGAGCTCGAAAAGCTCAGTCTCCTCCGCATTTAAGATCTTTTTCTTCTTGATGCTGTATTTCTGCACATTCCCACTGACGGTGACGCTCAGAGAGGGGGAATCCGGGGCTGTGGGCATCGTGCTGGGCTGTGCTGACTGTGACATATATGCTCTACCTAAAAACCATGAAAACACACGAAATCTCACTTACAGCAATCACAAAAAATACACGCATTCCTGTTTCAGATCTTACAGATTCTGTAAGTTTTGCTGAAACTACTATTCTCCTCTCTAGGAATATTTAACGCCAACCGTGATGTGTTGGGTGTCTTGCCTTGGTAAATGACCTTTGAATAATAATACATTAGGGTGACCAACAGTCCTGTTTTGCCAGGACATGTCCTGTTTTCACGTCCTGTCCTGGCCCTCCTGACTGTTTTTATAAAGTGATGAACATGTCCTGGTTTTCAAAAAACTACTGGGAAAGATCAGCTCTACAACAAAATATAGCTAGATGAGCAAACAAGGAGGACGAGGAAGAAAAAACGGATAAAGAGAAATAAAACTAAAGTGTTAGTTTGTTTATTTGTATGTTTGTGAGAGCTATTTTTGTTCAATTTGGAGGTATTTCTTTTAGTTATTTATAATTTATTTTTCTTATACAAAAAAGATATTATTTCTATCATTATTTCATTCAAAAATTCTTAAAACCTGTCATAATAAAACATGCTGCGTAACCTCTGAGAAGCCTTTCTGAATTTGTGTCTTTCTATCCATACAGAGGAGGCATAGCCTGTGTTGAAATTAATAAGCCATATTTAAGTAAACTTCGAGTATCACTGGAGTATCTGTTTGCCGGACCGAGTGTCCTGGTTTTTGATAATCAAAAATATGGTCACCCTAATTATAAATGTTGCACAAAAACAACCAAGCTTTATAACGTTACATATAAAATGATTGTGCCTAGTTGCCACATTTACAAAATGAATTCGATAATTACATATACCTGTTCCCTTCCCGTTTCTATTATTCACAGAAATGTTGTTTAGGTTTTAAATCAGATGTTAAAATATAATATAATACTCACACAGTAACAGTCCTGATGAAATGCCCGCGGCACGTCCTTCTTCCGGTATTTTATTTCCTTTCTTGATAACGTCAACCAGTAGGCTATGTGCTGCCACCGTCAGGTCTGGAGAAGGCATTAGCGGTTGTCTTCCTCCAGGGGGCGCTTGGTGGGACAGAAAACTAATTTCCAAAAAAAAAAAAAAAAAAAAAAAAAAAAAAACCAGCTGTTGGTTTGTTAGTTTGTTCACAGTGCGTTAACTGATTGTAGCAATTAAAACATTGGAGTGTAATGTTTTAATACATTACAATACCTTGTGGTAACCAATGATATGCTTTGATGACATCACATGACAATACACTGTCATTCATTTCACACAATTTTGTGTGAGTCCAGTTGCTGAAAAAGTGCTTGTGAATAATATGTGAAGATTTTCCTCAATTCTTCATATTTCTCCCGAAATTAAAAATTACATCAAGCATCTGGGGTAAGTTCTAATCTTTTTTCAATCATTGTCACATGCATTGTTTTCATAATTTTACCCTTTTCATACTATTACCATATGGGAACACTGTGCAGTAATGGAACAACATTTTGCCCATGCTAATGCAGAGTAGCTTTGTATGGATGCACTGATATAGTTGAATGGTTGTATTCTACTCATATATTTTTATATATTTGTAAATATTTTTAAAGTAAATCTTTGATCTTACAGTGGTGCAGGCTGGTTGCTTTACCACAGGATCTCTGCTGCCATGGGAATTTCACAGAAGACACAATTGAGCTTACTGGACTTCAAGGTCAATGTGGCACTCTGACTTTCATAGGTCAACAAGGGCACCACCAAAAACACAAAGGTAGACCCTCACAAAGTTTGGAGGTCCGTATAGAAGAGAAACGGCACAAAGGACCACCAAAAGAAAGGTGCAATAGTCCTGGCTGCAAAGGGCGTCGTCAGAGTGGTTTGCTCTAAGTGCAAGGTGGACCTCCTCTGCCTTAACGGAGAGAACTGCTTCAAGGCGTTTCACATTGAGTAATTTCACTTGAACAGTTCTTATGAGTTTGCTTCAGATGTTTTGTTGTTGAACTAATACTTTGTCAGAATGTCAGAATGTTGTTAAACTAATACTTTGAAAATTGCTCTTGAAAACATTTTAAATAGAAAAAAAAAACAATTTCATTTCTAAAAGACAGGTCTGTAATAACCTATGAATTTCATGTCATTTTGGGAGAAATCCTGGCCGCTGGCACCGAGCTATGGTAAAGCCCTGCTCAAGCACCGGAAGTACCATCATGCCTGGCATGCACTAGCACGGCTCGGCCCTGGCCTGGCAGTGGAAATGTGGCTATTGTGCAGTTACTGCAGTGGGACAAATAATTGTTTAAATAATTTAATTGTGAATACCATAACATAAAATATAAGATTAAAACTAGTACAAAATTAAGTGCTAATAAAGGACTGTCATAGGTCAACAGCACTGAGGTGGCCCATGGTGATAATTAACGACACTGAGAATATTTCAAAGACACTGAATTGAAAATACACGTAAAAAGAGGGGGAGAGAAACAATTGAAATATTTAGAGATGTACGCATCTGCTGCCCATTTGTTACCCAGTGTCATACTGACCATGGTCATTTCACTAAATGCTAAAAGTTCAGTAAATCCCTGAATCCTCCATGAGCCGCATTCAAATCCCAGAACTATTTTATCTCAGTGGATAAATTCATATAAACAGTATAACATAATGAAACCTGACACATCATTCTTCAAATTATAAAATGTGTTTTACGTTTAATCAAAGGGCTGATCTGGTGCATCTTGATCAGCGCTGTGAAAAGTAACAGTTGCCAACGCATGGTAAGTAATGCACCGGTTGAACAATTTAACTTGATAAGACACTTACTTTAGGCATTGAATATGCAAATGAAAAGCCAGAGTAGGATAACAATGCACTGTTGTGCCAACAAGACCATCAAGAATTAGCAATCCAACATAAAACGTTTTTCCACAGCTCATCACAAAATGTTTATGAATTCAAGATCAGTAACATGCTTCTATTTATGCTCAAAGAACAACAGAAGCTAACTGAAATTTAATGCAGAATTTTATGAGTGACAAGAGCATACGAGTCCAGCAAAAAAGCATTGCCAATCCAGCATTTAATATAAAGCATGGAAAGGAGATTTAAGGTCAAAAATATTGCATCATGGAAATATATGTATTTGTATATTATGTCAAATGACAGAATACTGACATTATTTTTGACCTGGAAATTTGTGGTTAAGGTAACAGCAAATTGTAAAAGCGTTGAGAAAAAGGAATGGAGATGAGTGTTTCTAATGTAAAGTCATTCTCAGCTGACTCTTTGTACTTTGCTTTCAACTGTGTCTGAGTCATCCGCTGAGCTGCGCTTCTTAGACGACACAAGGGACAATGACACTTCCTGTTTATCCTCTAAAACCTTAGATGTAGTCAAGGCAGTCTTTGGCAAATCTAAGTCCAAGTCGGGGCTCCCCAAACAGGGCATTGTATCGGTCTGCACTAGTTCCAGCTCTGCGGGTCTTAGTGCCTCATGCTGCTCAGTTTGTAATTGTACATCCAAATCCTCCAGTCCTGTTAAAGTGCCACTGATAACTTCAGTTTGTGGCTCTTCTAGAACCACATTGAGCTGCAATGCATCCTTATGGCCATTGATTGGCATGTTATCTGCTCCTGACAGGATCTCTCTCCTGAGTGAGGCCAACTGGGCCTGCAGGAGCTCCTTGTGCTGCGCTTCAAGGTTTTCCATCTGACAATAAAAAAAAAGTAAGACAGTTTTCCCCAGGAGAAATATCCATTTAAATTAGCCCAAACTAATACATTATGAACACTTACAAGCTTGGCCACCTTCTGCTGGCTGTGATCTGGACATCGATATGCTTGCAGTTCCTCAAACATCCTAACATTAGATTGAACCAGACTTGCAACCTAAAAGTAAAATAGAAGAAATGCAAAAGAAGACAACATAGAGAAAGAAAATAAACATAGAATATAACTTCAATGAAAGTTAAAAACAACATTTTACAAAATATAAACTTTAAAATTTTGCGTGTATACCTGTTCTTTGAGCTGTTTAATCTCAGCTTGTAGTGTCTTCTCCATATCTTCTTTCTCCTGACGGAGTGTGTCAATCTGCTGGTGGAACTCCAGGAGTCGTTTCTGTAGCAGGGTCTGTTCCAAACCTTCTGCGTCCTGAAATTACAGTAACAAAGCTTTTAGATCACTCCTACTTAAAAAAAAAAAAAAAAAAAAAAATTAAAAAAAGCTTCAAAACCATATAGCTGCATCAATAATTTTAGATACATGGACAAATCTAATTACCATTTTCTATTAAAAGTGTTTTTTCAGAGCATTCATCATTAAAAAGAGTAATATGTTCTGTGATTCATGTTATCAATGACCTGTTCAGTAATGATACCAGTAGCCATGTCATAGATCACACTGTTTCCCTGTCCATCAGGGTCCATAAGAACAAGAGTCTGTGTCCCATCAGATGAATTCTGGGAAGACACCACCTCCTCTTCAGCACCCAGTCGGATCCCATTTCTCTCACCTTCTTCCTTCAAACACAAAGGAGAGTCGACAACAATATTTCAAAATCAAACACTAAGAGGTTTAGTAGTAGATCACACTTGTTAAAAGGGTCCTACTATGCTTTTAAACATTTTTTGTATAATGTTGCTGTTTGAGCTTGAAAAAGGACTGCAAAGTAAAAAAATAAAATAAAAAGCATAAACACAGTCCAAATGGAGTTTTTCTCTATATCAATAATCACTAGTGAACTCCTGGAAATGCCTTAATTGTAATCTTAAGTCTTTTTCTAGGAATGTACACGTCAAAATTTAAATGTATTTAAATAATTCCCAGCCAGCCGGCATGCACAAAGAAAAGGGGCAAGGCCTGGTTGAGTTGCATTAGTAGTCTGCTGAAATTTGCGGTTAAGATAAAGGATGTATTCCTTCCCAAACACGCTTGAAGAGACTGACCAATCATAACACACCAATCAGAGCATACTGTGCTTTTCTGAAAGAGGGACTTCATAGAGACAGGACTTAAACATAGCGTTACTGACTGACTGGGAAGAGAGGTGCTCCAGTGTAAAATATGTTAAAAAGTGTTTTTTTAACTTTCAAGAATGAAAACCTGTTCTAGTACACCCCCAAACCAAAATGAAGACTTTGAAAAAAAGAGCATAATAGGTTCCCTTTAATGAAATTCCCAAAATTTAACTTGGACAGTCTACCTTTGGCTCCACAGTCAATAGGGTTTCAGTGCCAGTGGTCAGGATGGGCTGAGTTAATATGGATCCAATGCTTGTTCCATCTCCACCTGGTCCAAGACTCACTGCCAACCCTTCATATGCTTTACCATGAGCCTCTGAGCTCTCCCCATAATACTGTCGGCAGTTCACATTCTGGGAAAGGAATCATGCAAACATTATTGGGTTCAAAAAGAGCGATCCAATGAGAAAAAAGGCTGTTCACACTAAGGACGATAAATACAACATTAAAAAAAAATCAAATTTTTTTTTTAAAAATTAGTCAACACCACAACTATTTGTTAATGACAGATAGCAATGATATCGTTGGAATCAGTAAGAACTTTTTTTCCAGCTGATGAATGATAAAAGCATCAGCCAATCAGAATGCACATGACTTTAAAGAGCTTGAGCATTCAAAGTGCCAGTCTATATAACTATAGTGTGTACTTATTATAAACAGAATATTACCATACATTGATGTGCTCGCTAATACGGTTATCTTTGTAGTTATCGTTGTTGGTGCGAATGGACCTTTAGCTCAATGTTATCCACCTTTACCTGAGTGACTTGGATCTGGAATGTGGTCTGGGGATTTCGGAAATGTGTTTTGTAGTGTTTGATGGCCTCGTCCCGCCTGTTGAAACCATTTCTACAGCGGTAACAGTGCCAATGAGCACCTTTAAACCTCTTTTCTCCTTTAATAGTTCCCACAATCTCACAATGGATACAGCAACGTAGCACCTTCAAGCCTGTCCATAAAAAAATAAGTGTAAGAGAGAGACTGATTGTAAAGAGCCTCAGTCATTAAAGCAAAATTTTGAGTCTATAGATTTCATGTTCCTTACCTGCAAAATCAATGCCTTTGTCCACGTGTTTAATACGGAAGTGAGCTCGCAGGATGATGGGATCTTGGTAAACCTCGGCCACAGAACAGAGGGGGCAGTGCATGTGCACTCCTTTCTCCTGCCCTAAACACTTCTCATCCTGACACAGCACAGGTGTGTATGCGTGTTCTGTTCCTCTGACACGAACCGAGGGATGGGCCTAGAAAAACAATTGCAGACAGCCTTGTGAATGAGACATTGTATTGAATAAGTAGCCCTATTACTGTGCTGACAGCTGTTTAGGCCTGGCATACTTTTAAAAAACGACTTTATTTTTCTTAATACATAACGGCATGATTTATATTTTGTTCTAACTGGGGGAAATCTGTAAATGGAGGTTGTTGTACAATAAAGGGTTATTTCACCCAAAGATTAAATTCTGTCATAATTTACTCAACCTCATGCGATCCAAACCCATAAGACTTTAGTTCATCTTCGCAACACAAATTAAGATATTTTTAATGAAATCTGAAAGATTTCTGTCCACGCAAATACCACTTTGACAATTCAAATCATTACTACATTATCATATAGACTGTGATGCTTCTCAAGTTCACTTTGGTGGTGTCTAAACTTCTTTATTTTATATCCTAGAAGGTATTTTTGATGTGAACAGCTGAAGATTTACAGCAGGGGCACCAAATCTGACAGCATTAGAGTTTATTGAAATATGTTACCTCATGTATTGCACACATAAAAGCTTCCACAAACTTAAATGTCACATTTTGTTTTTATGCATTTCTTAAAGAGCGCCTAGTGGCAATCTTATGCATTGCCGCCGAAAACCAATGAAACTTGGCCCGACGGCAAGTTTGTCAACAATATGAGAAATTATTACAACCACGATCTAGAGTACTCCAAAAAAACTCTTGTTTGCAAAATTCTATTATTCATGTACATGTTGTAGATGTAATACATATGATTAAATGGGCCTAATGCATCACTAACCGTTTATATTTATATATTTTTCATAAGGCCTGCAACTAGTTTAATAAAATAATGGGTAGTTATAAAACGATACCGGGTTCAGAATGCAAATCTTGACTACCGTACTGAATCAAAATTGTCCAGAAAGTTAAGTTAAAAGCTGCACGCAGATTTTGCACTTAATCAAGCTAACAACTTTAGCAAGCTAACACACAAACCACAGCATTTTACCTTTAAACTTCCACTCACCACAAAAGTTGACATGCCTTTGAAATAGAAAAAAAATCCGCTTCAAATTCAGCTGTACGCCCGGCGTTTGTCGTAGTCTTCAGCCTATGAAACATCCCATTTCAGAGCGCTTGTGTGTGGTTCGTCATCTGCGTGTACACACATTCACCTGCGAGGTTCTAGTCACATACCACCGATGAGGGAAATGGCAAGATGTCATTGTTAGAACTCAACGTAAATTATTTTCATTGGCCAATATCAGGTTGGGTGAAATTTTAAACCAATCAGCAGCGTCAACGACGAGTAAGGTGTGTCGGTGCCACACAACGAAAGCTGCACGTACACTGTGTATAAGATGAAAAATCCGTCATATTAAATATCTACAAATATTAAATGCAGCCAGATACGTTAGTTATCTTATCTAAATTATTGCACGCCTGTACGTTATATAAAATTCACAATTCATTCATTCATTTAATTTCAACGAATTATTAGAAAATAGCTATGGACGTTTTTGCAAATTTAGCTGAGACAAAATGTTTCCCTAAAGTAGCAATATAACATTTTGTATGAGTTAAAAATAACATTTAATTTCATAAATGGTCTTCTACATTACAAAGGTATGATGGTAACCAGCTATACTAGACATTGAAGGGGATGTAGCTCAGTGGTAGAGCGCATGCTTTGCATGTATGAGGCCCCGGGTTCAATCCCCGGCATCTCCACTTTTCCTCAGGACTAGAGCAAAACAGTGCAGTTCAACAACTTTATAATAAAAGAATCCTTAAAATAAAAAATCCAACATGAAAGACACAATACATAGAAATCTAAATGTAAACTGGTAAATTTATTGAGTTTTTTTTCTTGCAATTTTTTTGCTGACCACAAGAGGTCTGACTGACTCTAACATTGGTCAATCAATTGACATTCAGATGGGTAAGAACAAGACATAAAACCAATCAGCTTCCATAATATAGTAATCAAAACGTGATTTGTATAATTTTTTTTTCAAAGTTTATTTCTTCTTTTATCTTGTTTACTCCAGTCGTCATCTGGCATCTGTCAGCAAAGGCTACAAAGAAATTAAAAAGAAAGAAAATCTGTTCAGCACTTAAGGTTTTAAAGTAGTAAATGTACATTACAAAAAAAAGGAATGTTTTTTGGTCTATAAGATAATGTTGATATTTTTTTTTCTATTTTAATAGATTTTAAACCATAATCTGCTGTGATGGCAAAGCTGAATATTTTAAGCATCATTACTCAAGTCTTCAGTGTCACATGATCCTTCAGAAATCATTTTAATATGCAGATTTGCTGCTCAAAAAGAATTGATTATATTATCAATGCTGAAGACAGTTGTGTTGATTCATATTTTGTGGAAACTATGATACTTTTTCATGATTCTTTGATAAAAGAAAAATGAAAAGAAAAGCATGTTAGCATATTTATTTGAAATATAAATCTTTAATATCATAAATGTCTTTGCTAAACGGAAGTGTCTATTCTTATAATTCAATTTTGGCATCTTAAAGTGAATGTCATCATACTTACCCTGTCAGTTTCATTCTCAAACCCTGGATTTTTCCATTTCGGATTGGACAGTATTGTCAGCACTACCAATCCAAAAATAACAACTAAAACACCTAATGAGTTTGCAAACAGAGCTTCAGCAGGCAGCGCCGTGTATGCTTCTGTATTGCTCCCATTTCTCCCGTTTCTGCAGATACATAATTGGTTGGGAACAGATACAAACAACTCAGCCGTCAACAAAACACACAATGAATGAAAATGAAAATCATTAGATTTGTTTCATCATAATAAGCTTCTAAAACTAGTTCAAATGGAAAAGTTATTATTTATCTGAATAAGGTAAATTGCAGCCATTTCTTGTGGGTGTGATTGTAGGATTGTCACTCACAACGTAAGTAGTAGTTTCTCATTGATCCCAGACAGGCTGGTGATGAGACTCAGGATGAAGATGGCCATGCCCATCCAGATGTGGAGAGGTTTCAGGCTGGCTCTGATAGCCAAAGGGGTCCAGGGCAACAAGAAAGCACAAAGACCCACAAACCACTATTCAATCAGAGGAGAAGGGCAGAGGAGATGATGTCAAGCATCATTCCAGTGAAATGTGATGGAGCAGAACATACTTATGCAGTTTAACAAGCATGAAGCAGTGAAAATACTGTGACAAGTCAGTCATTGGGATAAATGGTATACCTGCAAAGTGAATAGAGTCACTGTGGAGATCCCAGTCCAGCTGTGTAATGAATACAGATGAGGGATGTTGTTGGCACTGTGAAAATCAAAGGCAGCGCACAAGCCTAGCACAGCCAACACCACTGCCATGAACAACAGCCCTGCATGGGCCAACTTACTCCACCTCCTGCTCCAGGTGAGAGGAACACGGTACAGGATAATAGCTAAGAGAGAGACAAACAGACACACAGAGAAAAGAGAAAACTACCTGAATGTGATGTGAAAGAAAAAAATCTTTTATCAAAACAAACAGAAAATAGTACAAACTTTGCTAAAGTCACTGTTTTGAACAAGTATTAACTTAGACATTGTTAAAAAAAACATATTACTTTAGCTAAAGTATTTGTATCAATACTTTGCCTTTCGCCTCTGGTGGTAGATTTTTAAACAAAATAAATCACTTGTATGATTTATTTTCACACAAAAGATGTTGTTCAATATATATTATACATTAATATATTATTAACCAACTTTTAATCTTTTGACAAACTTTTGAACAGTAGTCTAAATAATACTAAGAATTATGAAAGTCGTAATCCGTCTCATGGCATAGGCTAAAGAGGAGAAAGGCAGACGGTGTTACCATCGGTGTTACCAGATGGTATTACCATCTAAAACTATCCTCCGACGTTTTTACTTTTTCTAACTGTTGACCTCCCATGTGAGTTTCAAAACAAAATGTCACTACTAAAACTAGAATAAAATGGTTACTTCCTTCATCTCCACATCTATGCTTCACAAACAAACAGCTTTGCTCATTCACTATTCATATAGCAAATTAACTATGACATACACAGCTTGAAAGACTGTCCATTAGAGACGAGCACAGCTGTTTGTGTCTAATTAAATCCTTGTTATACCATTACACATTTACCTAACATTTTGTTGTTAAAATGTGGTGGAAAGTATTACTCACACACTTGGGGCACTTGCTCAGCACTGATTTTGTCAGACGCGTGTGACAGATCACATTTCGTGTTCCACAACAAAGAAAGTCATAGAGGTTTGGAATAACATGTAGCTTAAAGGACTAGTTCACTTTTAAAAAATCTTTTACTGATAATTTAATCACCCCCATTAGCCTTAGCCTTAGTGTTATTTATCAGTGGAGACAGTTTTCAAAAATTTTCATCCAGTCGTGCAGTTGGGCTAGTGCGAGTCAACGGTAACTGCTAGCTTGCCATTAAAAACAGTTTGACCCACTCCACAGTACACCAATAGCAAATAAATTATAGCACCAGACTTAATGTCTGTTGAGAGAATAATGTTAGAAATCAACCTAAGTCTCTTTAAACCAAATCTCGATTTGCACGATTTAATCTTATTGTCATCTTGGAAAAACAATTGCTTTATTAAACAGAAATTATCGATTTTTTTCTTATGGGATTGTCTGTGGAGCAAGACCATTAACCAGAAAAGGAAAGAGAAGATGTCCGCAGTTAAAACAAGAGAGCAATGGAAAAAGTGTTGACGCGAGACAGAAAGAGAGCGTTTTTTCTCACCATTTCCATATAACACCACAAGACTCGTCACCATGAGGACCGGGTGCCAGTTAAACTGCAGAAATGAACCATCCCAAGCAAACCCTCCTCTCCAGGTTCCACTCCACAGAAAGACAAATATCACACACAAAAACCCAAGCCACACGCTCAGGAGAGAGAAAGACACAGGCAAGCGCATCTGTGTAAAGCAGAAAGAAACATTGGACTGATTGGATAAAGCAATGATTTCAAAGTAAAAAATATGCATTTTCATTCCTTATTTAAGGTTTCCATCTTCAATAGAGACATCTTCAATATCATCTTTCAACACGGTATTTGGCAACACTTAAATAGTCCACTTTAGACATTCTACTAATTATAAATAACTTTTCAACTACATGTCAACTAACTGTCATTAGAGTATTAGTAGACTGTCAACTTAATATCTACTAACACTTTATTTTGCTGGTCACCCAACAGACATTTAACTGACTATAAGTAACTTGGTGACTACAAGTAAACATATTCTCCTAACCCAAAGCCTAACACCTAACCATATCCTAACATTGCTGACAGTCTACTATAATATACTAATACTCTAATGAGAGTTACTTGACATGTAGTTGAAAAGTTACTTATAATTAGTAGAATGTCTAAAGTGACTAGAAATGAAGTGTAACCCATTATTTTTGTTACATGTTACATGTTGTTACTATAGAAATTACTATAAATTGTGCTTAATTATATGGAACTAACCTTAAACCTAAACATAATATGAACAAGTAATTATTGTTACTCAGTAAATATCTAATAAATGATCACTGTAACACAGACAGAGTGTAACTGAAATGTCTGATAAAGCTGTAAAGAGACATACAAGTATAAGCTTATAATTCTGTAACTACAAAAGATCCAAAATGTCTTTAAATGTTAGCTTATATAGTCACATAAATAATATATCTTATAGTCTTACCTTGCTTTTATCTTCAAGACATTCAATGGACATATTTTCTCCTCTGTTTTTCTCTGTGACTTTCTTTTATGTGTCCAACCCCAGAATTTTGAGAGATGTTTTGCAAGTCATGGTCGTGCTGTTAACTCATTCTCCTTGAAAGCTAAAAAAAAAAGTTTGAACAATTCTGCTCGTCTCACGTCTATATAACTAGTGGAGCCTCAATAGGTGTCAAGCCTCTGTGATATATTATTAGAGGGAATTTATATATATTATAACTGTTTTATACATGCTTATCAGATTTCTGGAGCTCAGACCTAACCCAGGCTTTCTTGCAACCAAAACAAATTAGACTCTTACAAAGGTGAAATAACTTTCATCCAAAAACTTAAAATGTTCTTTTATAATCATATATATATATATATATATATATATATATATATATATATATATATATATATATATATATGATTCAAGTTCTAAACACAGAGCACATTGCAAATGTCCTTTTTTGCTATGTCATTTAGACGTGAAAGCAACACAAAGGCGTTAGTGTCACTCTGTGATGAAGCGTGTCTTCAAAATTGTCACGCTAGATGTTCTTTCACAAGCTATCGTGAGACCAGATAGAATGCAAATATGATAGGAAATGTCTTTTAGGAGTTGATTATCTCACTCAACCTTTATCTAAATGGCACATATTCTCTATACTGAACAAGGGACATGAACTAAATGACTGGCATTGTCCAGGAACTGACCAAACAAATTCCGAAGGAGATGAATGCATTATAATAAAAGTACAATGTCAAAGGTGGTCTTCATCTGCCAGTCACATTATCAGGAAATCAACCCATATAATGGAATGACAGTGTGCTAGCTTCATTCAAATACCACTGGCCGTTTACTCACTTATCAAATTCTGCCAAAGTCTGCCAAAAGTCACATGGTGTGCTTTCATGGTCATGAAATATGCTTTCAAAACACAAGATGTACAAAGATCTACATTGTTGTTCAGATATATTTGTTTACTCATTCTGAAAAGGAACCATTTCGGATGTATTTATCAAAGACATACAATTAAATGGCAAAATACAATAAAGGAGGATTTATATGTCATATACTTGAGGCATTAGTGTAACTGATCATATATCATATATTAAAATGGACATTCCGGAAGGTAAAGGCACACAGAGACAGACATGCTTAATGCAGACTTCCTTGTTGTCCTCATCCTCAATAAACAGTGAAACATACTGGTTCTCTTCCCAAGGAAGCTCAGCGTTTTCAGAAACTAGGATACGGTAGTTTGGGATGTCGGGCCGAAAGCAAAACTTCTTCATTGGAGTATGAGGCAGCTCAGTGTCCATCACAACTTGGTCGGTGTATTTTGTAATGAAGGCTTCAACATCCAGCTTCTCTTTGCTTATAAAGGCTCGCACATTCCTGCTGCTTCTGTTTGACACGTTTGTTTTAGCGATTTCGTTGCCCATCGTCTACAGTGGCAATGTCTTCAATGTCTTCAAATATGCCTAATGATATAATAGAACATAAATATGTAGTGCAAACAAAAAATATAACAGCATCATACAGTACACGTGAAGTACAATCAACCAGGGTTTCAGAACTGAACTGAGAATGCCTTTCAAACTCCAATTCAATTCCTGAATATGTGGCGGCAAACAGTATGCAGGATTGTGATTCAAATTTGAATGTAAGGAATTAGAAATAACTGAAATTCAAAGAAATACATTTAACTGATCAAATTTTGAACTACAAAAGCAAAGTTTGTCAAGACAACTTTGAATGTCAATTTAACTAAGTATTTTTTGAAGGTTTAGGCCTAACAGTCAGAAAGATAAACAGACAGGATGGATGCAACTCATTCTTTAAATTGTTAAATTTGCACAAATCTAGCATCACAGAATTTGACTGTGTTATTAAAATCCAAAACAATACAACTTTTTCATTTTAGTTTATGTTACCTCTACTAAGTGAAATAATTTCTTCATAATCATGAAAATAGGAATGAAAGAAAGAATAGGTGTTTTAGATGATCCTTTAGAAGTTGAGCTTCTAAAAAAACTGATATAACAGCAAATATATAAGACCTAAAAGTCCCTGCTGAAAAGTCACTTAACCGCAGCTTTGGACTTTACGTCACACAACCTTCACTGTAAGGATCAAAAACGAGTATGTCATAGGAAGGTCCTCATATGTGACCACTGCTGAGGGTCTGACCTCCATCTGTGAATTGGATTGGCTTCTATTCTTTGACATCTTACTGGCAATAACTGAAGTGAATGCTTTGATTATTTCCATCAGTTTCTCTTTGTTATTTGTCCTCACACTACCACCTTTCCCCTTTGTTATAAGTGATATTTGACTTTGATCGTGAAGGAAAAGATAGCTTCCAAGTTCCAAATGAAAGTGCGTTCTTTCTTTTGTACTGTTGTCACAAACAAAAAGACAACAGTATCTCTCTAATCAAATACAATGTTAATAGAGTCATTATAAAGCTGTGGCCCTGTATATATATATATATATATATATGGGCTATAAATTTGTGCTCCAAATCAGAATAACATCATTCCTACCTCCGTGGGTGTGAAGTTGCAGGTGCGCTTTCTTTGCTGGGTTCAGGTTAGATATCAAGAGTGTCAGAGCCCTGGGAGACTTTGAACACAGATCATCTGCACGCTTTCATAATGACATGCAAATGTCAATGTGCACTTCATTCTGTCACATGCTCAGAAAGACCTTTCATTTTGAAAGAAAACAAAAGACAACAGTCCCATTAGTCTCCATTAGGCTTCCATTGAAAGTGTATTACAGCACATTTTAGACCTTTATCATACAAGTGAAGTTCATTAAAGGTATACCTTGTATAATTCAATATAGTAAATTGTATGCATAATTGACATGCTGTCTGAGGAGAGGGCTCCGAGCTCGGAATTTCAGAATGGAGACCAGAGTACTCCCCCATCCCAGGTTCGGATAGGAATAGTTAGAAGTGAGAAGATGGTATGGAGGTCATGGAAAAGAGGTAAGTTTGCTGACCCCGCTTTTGCCAGAATCTTGTGGCGTAGGATAGGAGTGCAATACTCAAGGCATCGGATAGGTAAGCCTTGTCGGCAGTCGGACGGAGAAAGACATAGTTCCTCGACCGGGAGAGCTTTCACAGGATCTGACGGGCATCCTTGTTAATAACATGACCTTGTTAGCACATGACATGCTGTACTAGCTGAGACTGAGCATTACTGTAGAGCTATAATTGATCATTATATATATTTAGTCACCTCAGACATCGCCTGGGCAACGAAGGAGTGCCTCCGTAAAAAGCATTTCAAGGTCTTGGAGTGGACTAGCCAGTCTCCAGACCTCAACCCCCTAGAAAATTTGTAGAGGGAATTGAAAGTCCATGTTGCCCAGCGACAACCCCCGAAACATGACTGCTCTAGAGGAGATCTGCATGGAGGAATGGGCCAAAACACCAGCTACAGTGTGTGCAAACCTGGTGAAGACTTACGGGAAACATTTGACCTCTGTCATTGCCAACAAAGGTTATGTTACAAAGTATTGAGTTGAACTTTTGTTACTGACCAAATACTTATTTTCCACCATAATTTACAAATAAATTCTTTAAAAATCTTTAAAAAAAATATGATTTCCTGGATTTTTTTTTTTTTTTTCATTTTGTCTCTCATGGTTAAAGTGTACATACGATGAAAATTACAGACCTCTCTCATTATTCTAAGTAGGAGAACTTGCACAGTGGCTGACTAAATACTTTTTGACCCCACTGTGTATATATATATATATATATATATATATATATATATATATATATGATATCTGAAGGACAATGACTATATATGAAGACTGGAGTAATGGCTACTGAATGTTCGGCTTAACCACAACAACAAAACATTTTGCTAGTCAGGCTTCCAGTGTTAATAAGTTTTAAGAAGACCAGTATCCTATGCCAGAACACAGTGAGTCATGTGTGGCACGAGTATCAAACAAAGATAAGAGCTTGTTGCAAACGTGCAACTGCTTCCACACAGCTGTTGAGAAAGCTGTTGAGAAAGAGTCACAATGAGGCTACAAAGGCTCCTCGGCTTCACTTCAATGTGCTTGTATGTTTTGGGTGCGAATTTTCAGCCGGATCAACACAATGAAAAGTGGAACCATTGTGAAGGACACTTTTACAAGGGATGGGCCCATCTTCGGCTGCTGCTTAAAAAAGCTTCTGTGAACTTCTGTTGTAGATGCCTTGAAGAAAAATGCATTTCCATTGCTATTTTTCCAGCCTTAAGACATGTGCCATTTGTTTGGGCATATAAATTAGGCCATACAGGGTTCTCTGATTGGTCAGAACAGGATTTCTTAAAGAATATCAAGATTTGGTATATATCACCATCGGTAAGGTCATATTTTTATTCTCTGATAATGTCTTAAATGATAGAAAAGTTTCTTCTAAATTGATCTGCAGTTATACATATCAATTAACACATTTAAGTTTAAAATCCTAAATTCACTTTCTTTGCTTTATAACTCATTTTGTATTCCATACAAGCAAGATTTGGCCAAATGTTTCTTTTGATTGTATTATTTTTTTATTTAATTTTCTTTAGAACAAAGTCTTTTCTATTAACAATTTATGAAAATATCTGCCATTTGGCAGAAAAAAACACATTGTCAGTATTACAAAGAATCCCATATGCATATTTAAAGTTGTCAAAGAATTATATTAAAATAATCCAAAGCGATGTGAACAAGTGAACAAAATGAATTTTGATCCTTGATCCTTTGATCCTTGCTCACTGAATATTGAATTATTAATGAATTAATCATTTAATAATTAATACAGTCAAGAATTATTGAAGTAAAATATTTGTTAAACACAAAAAAGAGCAATAAGACTTATAGTTATCAGACTTTAGTTATAAGACCTATACTTATTGTTTTTTCATTCATACTTCTTTTTTCTGCCATTGTTCCTTTTGCGTCTGACAGGTTGTTGATGATATGCTCAGAGGAAAGTTGCACTCACTTCCTCCTCAAGTCACTACAAGAACCTTCCCATCAACCACACACATTTTAAGTGGTGTGTTTGATCCCAGTGCAAAATATATGCAAGTGGGGAACTGGCAGAACAAAGTCTATATTCGCTGGATTGCGTACCACCACACAAATGCCAAAGGGGTTAGTTTTGAAGGAGCGGTTGTCCAAAACAGTCAGGAGAAATGTAAGTGGAAATGGATGATGGTAAAGCAACTGGTCGACATCCTTTCTGGAGTCTTTATGGCCAAACCCATGCAAACCCTCTTCAACCATCATAACATGGGACCTTTAAACCTGAATGACTTAGATAAAATTCCAGAAAAGATAGAGGACTACCAAGACACCTTAATGCCATGTGTGACAGGAACAACTATGCAAGTCAAAGAAGCAGAAAGTGGCTTTACCACAAAAAAACACAATACCCTTATTGCATCAGATGTGATTTCAGGCCTGTGCTCTTCGCTCATTCACCGTACTAGCACGGGTTTAAAAAGATGCCTTGAAAAGATGATGTTAGACAAAGTAAACTACACCACCTCTTCACCGCTCTTGTATTTATCTGTCACTAGCAAACTACGTAACGCCAGGTCAGACCATGAGACTCAGAGCCCTCTTCAACTAAATAAAATCACTGATCACAGAAAACATATCAATCAAAAGCAACAAAACATAGTTGAACTTAGTGCTAAAGAGAATGATCATTTTTACTACTTCAATGGCAAGATTAAACGTACAATGAACCACTAGCCTGCAGTATAAAATAAATAACATGTATGAAGGAGCACAGAGACTTTTTATCTTCAGAGACAACAGAGGCCAAAATTAAACTTTGTGAATTCCGATTACTTTCTTGTGCTGTTCATTTGTATTTTTTTTACAGCAATTATTCCTTTGAAAAGTCATAGGGGCCAATAATTTATATCATGTCTAATAAAATGTTTAAAAAATCACTATAATCACTATTAAAATCACTATAAAAATTACTATTTTTCTTGTCTTGTAAATATATAAATACACTGTATATATTTAAGCATCCTTAAAAAAAACAATAAATGTACTTAAATTTAAGCAACATTGTGTAAAGTTTTCCTACATTGAAATCATGCTTTTTCCAAATCAAAAATATTTTTTTGTTATTTGAAGGAAATGTGTAATAAAATTTGGTGAGTTAATTGTGCTTTTGTAAGGTTTATGCTTTAAAAGATATCTGCCAATGGAGAAAAAAGCCAGAAAAATAGATATTCTTGTAAAACAAAATCTTGCTCAATTTTCCCTTTTTTGTTTTGATTTATAGATTGATTTGTGTACACTATATGGACAAAAGTATTGACCATTACCAACGTGGACTGTAATGAGATCTAGATAGACTATATACATAGATTAATATATGGAGTTGGTCCCCCTTTTGCAGCTATAACAGCTTCCATTCTTTTGGAAAGGCTTTCCACAAGATTTTGGAGAGATTTAAGTGTTTTTTGGATCATCTCTGTTCCACTTCTCCACAAAGGTGATCGATGGGGTTGAGGTCAGGGACTTGCCAACTTGCATTTTTTGAGTCTTTTTCAAAGCTGAGGTGTGAACAACCACGCTAAAACAGGGAGGTCTCATGACACATTAATATATGAAAGATCTTCACCTGACAGCCAGCAGTGTTTCAGTTGTATATGAAATTTCATTCAGTGTACATCAAGTATCTTGGTATTTTTGGAAATTGACTGTTTTGTGTACCATAATTTGGCTCGGATATTTTCCGCAAATATTGGGCAAGCCTCAAATTACAAGGCAGTTTACCATGGTCAGATATTAACAGATTTGATCCTTTTCATGCAGTGCGTACTGCTTAACATTGTGTAACACCAGTAACACCGACTACCGAAGCAAGCTAAGCTGAATATGCCATTTCACATTGACTTTAACGTTTAATAGGGATTGAATGTCATTTTCACAGCATTGGTTATGTTGAGAATAACATTACAATATATAAAGTTAATTTGATTAATTTTGTCATGTGTGTGTGTGTGTGTCAGTAATTGTGCTTGGTTTTTGTTCTTTGCTTAGTTTGCATGGCCTATAATAAATGTCCACATTAAAATAAGCTGGGACTAATTCCTTTAAAGTGCAAGGAAGGTGATGGTACGGGTAACATTATAGTCACCAGTTGCAGCTGCAGCGAACATCTTGTGTCTTATCATATGTATATAGTAAAAGTCAGAGACTCAAATTAAACAGTGATAAGAAAATGATGTGACCGTCCTGTCTAACAGTTTGAAGCAGTAAATGAAATGTTGCTGGAGCCTATGGAGTGATGAAGTTATGGTGGTTGTCTTTTTCTCTGCTTATTGTAGTTCCTATGTCTTTACAACTGCGGAAAACTTTTAAGACTTCTGTTAGGACTCCATTTCAACAAATACTGTGCCAAGATTGGGCTCGACTTCAGTCTGCTCTTAAAAAACATGGTTACATGTGCAGATGCTTTATAGTGAAGTGTGTCTACATTGCAGAAGTGCGCTGGATCAATCATATGCAATGCACTTGGGTTTACAGAGGACATCATAAAGAGAATATAAAGACTGCAGTTTTACCACCAAAGGTAATGATGTTTTACAATATTTCATCATTTCAAATAGCAATTAAGCATTTTAGTTATATTATAGAATATTGACTCTTTAGTGCAATTAGGGATTCAATATTTAAAATTTTGGTTACAACTGGATTTTTTTTAGCTGTCTTTGAGAAAACCGTAACTAGGAAACATTCCACACTAGAACTCACCATAGTTTTCTGTTGAGGTCAGCAAATTCAAAAGTTAGCTGAAATGTTTTAATAAACATTTATTTAATTTAAAATTGATTTTGATATGATGTAGTATGCTATATTCTAAACATACTTATCCAGATAATTACAAACCATCTAGTAACATTAGACTGGAATTCATTTTTGTTATGCAGTTACATTAGGTTTACTCAATGCTAAACTAATAGAGCAAAAAAAAAAAAAAAAAAAAGAAAAGATTACAACTCATACATTTTCAAATTTTCCTGACAGATTATTGGGAGCTTTCTAAGAGGGAAGACACATTCATCTAAGCAAGGCATCACTTCAAAAAAATGTCTTATAATTGGTGTATTCCATGTTAAAAGAAAAACCATCACACGACTGAACAAGCAGTTGAAAGAAAAACTTATTTACTGGACAAATGACCATCATTCAGTTCAAACCTCAGAAGAATTTCAAGAGAACACTTTTGAAGACGCCACTGGAAAAAATGTATGGAAACAGGTGTCAGATCTAGCCAAGATGCTCAGGAATACTTTTCCATCTGCCACTCGGTTGAGAATAATTTTTAATCAAAAGACTTTAACCATCTGTCCCATACACCAGTCTACAAGATATTCACAACAGCACCAGGGAGCAGAAATCAAAATGAACGAGTTAGTGGAAAGTGCTATGAAAATCACATCCAATTCCAGTAAAGATGCTGTCATCTATATGGAAAAAATACTCCAGTTTTTGAAAATGGGACATCTCAGAAAAGAATACATTTTCCAAGCAAAAGCAAAGGACAGCACAGCTATATTAGACGATAAGTTAGCGTTAGCGACAGATAGAATGCTAACAAACGCCTCAGTTCAAAACAGTATAGCATCAGCAAATGAATCAAAACACAGAAAACAAGCTCCACTGAAAACATTTAGGCAAAGAAGAAGCAAATGGAAACCAAGTACAACGACTGTCTTAACAGATGATGAACATAAAGCAGGTGATAACAAGGTGACTTTGAGCAATCCATTCAGTCAAACTGTTAAAACTGAACATGACAGAAGAATTACAGCAGAGGCTCTTGAAACAGAATGTACCACAGACATCAACTTATCAACAAAAGAAGATAAAATACTTTTGGAGAGAACAGACACCACATATGAAGAAAGACAGTCAGAACCTGTTGATTTCATTTCAGACAACACTGTCTTAACAATCACGAATGAACCAATGACACCAACCACTTCTACAAAAGGTGTAGAATATTTCACGGAGACCAGACCAGAGACAATAATGACAACTGAGTCTCTCGAAACAGAATGTACAACAGAAATTGAGTTACAAACACCAGAAGACAAAACACCGGTGACCAGACCAGAGACAATAATGACAACTGAGTCTCTCGAAACAGAATGTACAACAGAAATTGAGGTACAAACACCAGAAGACCAAACACCCATGACCAGACCAGAGACAATAATGACAACTGAGTCTCTCAAAACAAAACGTACAACAGAAATTGAGTTACAAACACCAGAAGACAAAACACCCGTAACCAGACCAGAGACAATAATGACAACTGAGTCTCTCGAAACAGAATGTACAACAGAAATTGAGTTACAAACACCAGAAGACAAAACACCAATGACCAGACAAGAGACAATAATGACAACTGAGTCTCTCGAAACTGAATGTACAACAGAAATTGAGTTACAAACACCAGAAGACAAAACATCCGAGACCAGACCAAAGACAATAATGACAACTGAATCTCCCGAAACAGAATGTACAACAGACATTGAGCTACAAACACCAGAAGACAAAACACAAGTGACCAGACCAGAAACAATAATGACAACTGAGTCTCTCGAAACAGAATGTACAACAGAAATTGACCTACAAACACCAGAAGACAAAACACCCCTGACCAGACCAGAGACAATAATGACAACTGAGTCTCTCGAAACAGAATGTACAAAAGAAATTGAGTTACAAACACCAGAAGACAAAACACCCGTGATCAGACCAGAGACAATAATGACAACTGAGTCTCTCAAAACAAAAGGTACAACAGAAAATGAGTTACAAACACCAGAAGACAGAACACCCATGACCAGACCAGAGACAATAATGACAACTGAGTCTCTTGAAACAGAATGTACCACAGAAATTGAGTTACAAACACCAGAAGACAAAACACCCCTCACCAGACCAGAGACAATAATGACAACAGAGTCTCTCGAAACAGAATGTATAACAAAAATTGAGTTACAAACACCCGAAAATAAAACATCTGTGACCAGACCAGAGACAATAATGACAACTGAGTCTCTCGAAACAAAACATTCAACAGAAATTGAGTTACAAACACCAGAAGTCAAAACACCGGTGACCAGACCAGAGACAACAAAGACAACTGAGTCTCTCGAAACAAAACGTACAACAGAAACTGAGTTACAAACACCAGAAGACAAAACACCGGTGACCAGACAAGAGACAATAATGACAACTGAGTCTCTCGAAACAAAACGTACAACAGAAACTAAGTTACAAACACCAGAAGACAAAACAGCCGTGACCAGACCAGGGACAACAATGACAACTGAGTCTCTCGAAACAAAACATACAAAAGAAATTGAGTTACAAACACCAGAAGACAAAACACCGGTGACCAGACAAGAGACAATGATGACAACTGAGTCTCTCGAAACAAAACGTACAACAGAAACTGAGTTACAAACACCAGAAGACAAAACAACCATGACCAGACAAGAAACAATAATGACAACTGAGTCTCTCGAAACTGAATGTATAACAGAAATTGAGTTACAAACACCAGAAGACAAAACCCCCGAGACCAGACCAGAGACAATAATGACAACTGAGTCTCTCGAAACAAAACGTACAACAGAAATTGAGTTACAAACACCAGAAGACAAAACACCCTTGACCAGACCAGAGACAATAATGACAACTGAGTCTCTCGAAACAAAACGTACAACAGAAATTGAGTTTCAAACAACAGAAGACAAAACACCCGTGACCAGACCAGGGACAACAATGACAACTGAGTCTCTCGAAACAAAACATACAAAAGAAATTGAGTTACAAACACCAGAAGACAAAACACCGGTGACCAGACAAGAGACAATGATGACAACTGAGTCTCTCGAAACAAAACGTACAACAGAAACTGAGTTACAAACACCAGAAGACAAAACAACCATGACCAGACAAGAAACAATAATGACAACTGAGTCTCTCGAAACTGAATGTATAACAGAAATTGAGTTACAAACACCAGAAGACAAAACCCCCGAGACCAGACCAGAGACAATAATGACAACTGAGTCTCTCGAAACAGAATGTACAACAGAAATTGAGTTACAAACACCAGAAGACAAAACACACATGACCAGACCAGAGACAATTATGACAACTGAGTCTCTCGAAACTGAATGTACAACAGAAATTGACCTACAAATACCAGAAGACAAAACATCCGAGACCAGACCAAAGACAATAATGACAACTGAATCTCCCGAAACAGAATGTACAACAGAAATTGAGTTACAAACACCAGAAGACAAAACACCCGTGACCAGACCAGAGACAATAATGACAACTAAGTCTCTCGAAACAAAACGTACAACAGAAATTGAGTTACAAACACCAGAAGACAAAACACCCGTGACCAGACCAGAAACAATGACAACTGAGTCTCTCGAAACTGAATGTACAACAGAAATTGAGTTACAAACACTAGAAGACAAAACACCCGTGACCAGACCAGAGACAATAATGAGAACTGAGTCTCTCAAAACAGTAATTACAACAGAAATTGAGTTACAAACACCAGAAGAGAAAACACCCTTGACCAGACCAGAGTCAATAATGACAACTGAGTCTCTCGAAACAAAACGTAAAACAGAAATTGAGTTACAAACACCAGAAGACAAAACACCCATGACCAGACCAGAGACAATAATGACAACTGAGTCTCTTGAAACAGAATGTACCACAGAAATTGAGTTACAAACACCAGAAGACAAAACACCCATGACCAGACCAGAGACAATTATGACAACTGAGTCTCTCAAAACAAAACGCACAACAGAAATTGAGTTACAAACACCAGAAGACAAAACAACCGTGACCAGACCAGAGACAATTATGACAACTGAGTCCCTCAAAACAAAACGTGCAACAGAAATTGAGTTACAAACACCAGAAGACAAAACACCCGTAACCAGACCAGAGACAATAATGCCAACTGAGTCTCTCGAAATAAAACGTACAACAGAAATTGAGTTACAAACACCAGAAGACAAAACACCCGTGACCAGACCAGAAACAATGACAACTGAGTCTCTCGAAACAGAATGTACAACAGAAATTGAGTTACAAACAACAGAAGACAAAACACACGTGACCAGACCAGAGACAATAATGACAACTGAGTCTCTCAAAACAAAACATACAACAGAAATTGAGTTACAAACACCAGAAGACAAAACACCCATGACGAGACCAGAGACAATAATGACAACTGAGTCTCTCGAAACAGAATGTACAACAGAAATTGAGTTACAAACACCAGAAGACAAAACACATATGAAGGAAACAGACACCACATATGAAGAAAGACAGTCACACACTAATGAACCAGTGACTTCAACCCCTTCCAGAGAACATGAACAAACTGTCTTAGTGACTCAACATGAAATTACATTAGTGCTTCCTGATGCAGGATGTATGACAGACTCAGGGAGCTTAATAGAAAAACCTCAAGAAATTTCAGAAAAACCATCAGTGGAAAAACAAGAAATGAAACCAACAATGGCAGTGCCAGGAGTGGAAATTCAATCACCACCAAGCAAAGAAACCGAAGAGACACAGCAAACTGATGAAGATGGTTGCTTCGGACTAATTCACCGCACCAGTTCTGGGTTGAAAAGATGCCATGAGAAGATAATAAAAAATATGTTTTACAATGATTTCATTTCAGACAACACTGTCTCAACATTCACAAATGAACCAGTGATGCCAACCACATCCAGAAAAAAAGCAGAAGATTTCAATGTGACCAGACCAGAGACAATAATGAAAACTGAGTCTCTCGAAACAGAATGTACAACAGAAATTGAGTTACAAACCCCAGAAGACAAAACACCGGTGACCAGACCCAAAACAAAAATGACAACTGAGTCTCCCGAAACAGAATGTACAACAGAAATTGTGTTACAAACACCAGATGATAAAACACTTATGGAGAAAACAGACACCACACATGAAGGAAGACAGTCAGAACTTGGTGATTTAAGGTCAGAAGATCCTGCAACAAAAAGTACTAATGAACCAGTGACATCAACCCCTTCCAGAGAACATGAACAAACTGTCTTAGTGACTGAACATGAAATTACATTAGTGCTTCCTTATGCAGGATGTACGACAGACTCTGGGAGCTCAGTAGAAAAACCTGAAGAAATTCCAGAGAAACCATCAATGGAAAAGCAAGAAATGACACCAACAATGGCAGTGCCAGGAATGGAAATTCAATCACCACCAAGCAAAGAAACTGAAGAGACACAGCAAACTGATGAAGATGGTTGCTTCGGACTAATACACCGCACCAGTTCTGGGTTGAAAAGATGCCAGGAGAAGATTATAAAACATATGTTTTATAATGATTTCATTTCAGAAAACACTGTCTCAACAGTCACAAATGAACCAGTGATGCCAACCACATCCAGAAAAAAGGTCGAAGATTTCAATGTGACCAGACCAGAGACAATAATGACAACTGAGTCTCTCGAAACAGAATGTACAACGGAAATTGAGTTACAAACACCAGAAGACAAAACACCTGTGACCAGACCAGAGACAATAACAACAACTGAGTCTCTCGAAACAGAATGTACAACAGAAATTGAGTTACAAATACCAGAAGACAAAACACCCATGACCAGACCAGAGACAATAATGACAACTGAGTCTCTTGAAACAGAATGTACAACAGAAATTGAGTTACAAACACCAGAAGACAAAACACCTGTGACCAGACCAGAGAAAATAAAGACAACTGAGTCTCTCGAAACAGATTGTACAACAGAAATTGTGTTACAAACACCAGAAGATAAAACACCCGTTACCAGACCACCAGAGACAATAACAACAACTGAGTCTCTCGAAACAGAATGTACAACAGAAATTGAGTTACAAACACCAGAAGACAAAACACCTGTGATCAGACCAGAGACAATAATGACAACTGAGTCTCTTGAAACAGAATGTACAACAGAGATAAGTGCTAATGTACCAGTGACATCAACCCCTTCCAGACAACATGAACAAACTGAAGAGACACAGCAAACTGATGAAGATGGTTGCTTTGGACTAATTCACCGCACCAGTTCTGGACTGAAAAGATGCCAGGAGAAGATATTAAAAATTAAGTTTTATAATACAACACCAAGACCACAAGAAACTTCAACTGTGAAATATAAACAAGAGCCTTCAACAGAGCTAACTTTCATGTCGCAGAATGCACTACAATCATCACCCCAGAGAAAATATCAGAGTTCAAAACAAGTTACCCAAAGTAATATGGATAAAGCTAATCAAATTGAAGGTGAAAATAATCACTTTTACTACTTCAACGGCAAGTTGAAAAGAGTTGGAAATCATGCTTTGAGGCTTGAGTATGAAAACAACACTTATACTTACAATCATAGTACAAATTAAGTACAACGCACCAAATTTCACATTCCCTTTTTTACCACACCTAATCAGTGTGTCAACAAATAAATACCATGGAGTAACTGTCTTTCACAATGTCTTTTCACAATGCTCACAATACCTTTGATATGCTTCTCATCTGACTTGCGTAAATACTTTTGACCAACACTTAATCCAACTGATCTTAATGGTTAATCACTGAACCGTTTGGTAAACCTATAGATTTTTATTCCAGCAATAGGCCTATACAGTATGGATTTTGAGAACTAAAGAAATAAAATGTGTGTTTGTACGAACATATAAAATACGTGTAACCACACATGATGAATACTCGTTCTTGCAACCAAAATTGATCACTGTATATAGTGTGCAAACACTGGCCATTTCTTTCAACATGGAGCAGGATAGACAGCAAGAAATAGGAAGAGCTTGTGGACAAGGGATCCGTCAGAGAGGTGGACATGGGCACCAACAGAGAGGTCAGAGAAAGGGTTGGTCATCAGAGAGAGGGAGGCAGAACTGTTGTCTCTAATAAAGTCTGGGCCATCATTGTTGTTTATGTGGTGAATTGAATACTATGGCAGAGGCTGCCAGATTAGTTGATCCAAGTTCAACTGTCAATTCTATCATCCAAATTTTTCGCCAAGAAAACTGGTAAGTTTGGAGGATGTATACTATTACATTTACAGTAAATTGTATGTAAAGTCATAAGACACGTTACAGTATTGGTACAGTATGATTGACAGTATACTCTGTTATATGCTTCGAATCGACAGAAAACTCCATAGTGGTGGCTGTGGCCTTGTGCTGACCGACCAGCTAGAGAGACAGGCTTGATCCAAATTACTGTAATGTAATGTGTGCACTAAATGTTATGTTTTGTTCTCATTTAGTTACACCTATGTTACAATTATATCTGAAAAATAAAAACTAATTTGCCCAAATGACTGATTACAAATAGGATGGATATTTTGGAAATGATAGATTATGTAAATGTTGTGTAATATAAGTTTATTGCCTGATGTGAAAAGTGTGCAATCTGCATTGTATAGTTCTGTAGCATATTAATTTACGGACTTCTAAGGCTGATTTGAAACATGTATTGCATTGTTTGCTGTTGGATAAACTGATTGTTAAAAGTGTCGTGTTTTTCGGTGATAAAACCAAATGTTCTCATTACATATTACAATAATCTTGAGTTTGAAATCGTGATTATGTGGACTAAGAACGTGTAATTGACTGAAATCATTACATCAGGTTTTGAAAAAATGACTAGCTTACAAGTGTGATCAGTTTTGATTTTTGTACTAAGAGTTTTAAAAATGTACACATTCCCTGTGAAAATAGTACCAAAATGAATAAAAAACTGTAACTGCAGTCAACATAACTTCACTTGTTGATTTGTTGTTATGCTGTAAATGTTATTACAAACAGCATAGCTTTTTATCACTGATCAGACAGACAGACAGACAGACAGACAGACAGACAGACAGACAGACAGACAGATAGATAGATAGATAGATAGATAGATAGATAGATAGATAGATAGATAGATAGATAGATAGATAGATAGATAGATAGATAGATAGATAGATAGATAGATAGATAGATAGATAGATAGATGTAGCTATTACCAAATACCGCATGCAGCTCAGGGGAGTGTTTCTGCTCTGTCGCTGGTTGGCTAACACACAGATGTTGAATGTTGGGCTGTCTTTTGTATGTCTTCGAAGAGGAACTCATGATTGTCTGTTTCTAGTCGAAAACAAATAAATTATAAAACGCGCTCGGTGTGTTGAGTAAAAGATGCTGGTTTTCAAAGCATCTCGGTGAGGCAACTGAGGGAGAAGTAGTTCAAAATCGCGTCTGAGAAACTTTGAAGGAATAACGAGCCACCGAATCAATCACAGTAAGTGAGCGCAGTGTTTTTGTTGTTTCTCTGTCTTTAAACCGTGGACATAAACATTTACCATTATTTTTATGATCTGCTGGAGGAAATTGTGTCGATTTAGTAGTGTTGGCTACTTTATAACATCATCTCATGTCGCCTGTTTAGATGTGAAAATGAAATCGATTTTTTAAACAGGTTAATAACCTTTGACAAGCATAGCCTATCCTTTATTATGCAAAATAAAATGCGATTGACGTTTAATACTGCTATATAGATATAACTAACAATTAATGGATATGGATATTTATTTGCTTGTATTTTTTAGCTAGAAACTGACACAAAAAATATGCATATCAACTTTTTTTCCTTTAATGTAAATGAAATTTAGCCTACTTCCATTTAATATATAGCTCGCAACTGTGTCATTTGATGCGGCTATTAATGAGAGAACGCGAGGTGTAAGTTGCCACAAGGTGACGTTGTTTCAAGGGCTGCATCTTAAGTATAAAGTTTATAAAGTCATTCATTTCAAAGTATAGGCCAACACAAATATGCCTTTCTCTATTTTTCACGTGAAATACATAAATAAAAGTAATTCTGTCATCTAAACTACAATTTCCCCATCATCATATTTTAATAATGCTTTGGTATTTTGTAAACCACTGTAGAGTAGATTCTACCTAACTCTGTTCTCAGGCAGAACAAGGATATTTTTCATAAATGGCAGATTGGGGCAACTTGTCACATATGTTTTGAATCAATATTTTTTATTCTTAAATATGTTCTCAATGGTGAACAAGTAGCCTACCTCTGCCTATTATTTGGCTTATCTTATTGGCTCATCTTTGGAACACAAATATTTTTGATTAAATGATATGATTACATGATTCATGATTTCATTCATCTCCGAGAGTCACTTCATGAGCATTTTACTTCTATAGTTTCATTTGAGATCGTCATATACACACACAGAAACTCAAAGATCTTAGTGGCAATCCGTCAAAATAAAAGTTTAGTTTAACTTAAAGAAATTGACAGAAATAATTATATTAGGCTACTGTACTATAGACTACCTCTACACTAATTAAAAATGCTACTAAAAATGCATGCATAGAAGGTTGCTTAATTTCACTTGATTTTTTTATAAGCAATATTTCTCAATATCATCAATATTTTCGTTTAAACAGCATGTAGCCTTCAATGCTGTCATAAATATTAAAGTCACAGAATTTAATATTTTCTTCGAATAGTTAAATAAATTGGGAAAATAGTTCAAACTGATTTTGCTGTGGTACCGAAATTGATACCGAGAACCGTAAAATTTCAATGGTACCGGTACCGACTACCGGAATTTTGGTACCGTGACATCCCTATTTCAAACAAACAATAATGAACAAACCAGTGTTGAGAAAGTTCACTCTATACCTAGGCTACCTGAACTAGTTCAAAGTTCAGTGCACATATTTTAAAATGAACTAGTTCTTTTTTCCATGTTGCAAACTTTTTATTATTATTATTATTATTATTATTATTTCCACAGCCCATATTCAATCACAGACAACAATTATTTCAATGACGGGCAGTTTGTCGACGGTGCTACAATGGTGTCTTGTGTTGCCAGATTCGGTCATTTTTTCCCTACATATTAAGGCATGTTTACGTGTGTTTTAGCCTGGTTTTAGGATTTGCAATGCAGCCTTTCAAACTTGCCAGGGCAGTGCTCTGCTCCTGTGTTCTGTGTTTCTGCTGCTTTCAGTTACGGCACGCTGGATCTGAACGAAAACGCGCCTAGTACTTTTTGTTCCTCTCTGCTATTATAGTTTTTTACATGGTGGAACCATGCAGCCTCCGTTGACCCACCCATCCAATGGATACATGGATGTATGTATATTATCTTTATACATGTATATGTATAAAGATAATAAATTCTTAATTTACGAGGATAAGTCAAATAAGTGGCAGAGGTATTTGTACACCATTGAGGATATATTTATGAATAAAAATATTGATTTTAAATAATAAAATACATTAAAAGTACACATTGTCCCTTTAAGTATTCATCAAATCATCTAAACTGAGCCATGTTTCTTCATTTGTCAGCATATCGCAAGGCGAAGGTTGATTGAATACAATCCATTATGGAGAACGCATTACAATTACAGAAACCTGAACTATGAAGATGACAAAGGATCATGCAAAAAAATTAGTCAAAATACAATCTGATATCAGGCATTGACGAGGAGGAGTTGGAACTACTAAAAGATATTCTGACATACTGAGAGTCAACAGTGGGGCATCATTATAAGGCTGCTATCACACAACTTTTGACTGGAGAGGTCCAGCAGAGCAGCAGCTTGTTAATGAACGCAACAGATTGTCCCAAAAGGAGATAAAGGCATGAAAGCCTTCATCAACATCAAGGAACAACCATGAAAAATGCCTGTAAGCCATAATTTTCAAAAAGAAACAAATCAATATAACACACCTCTAGACTAAACAGGCTCTGTGGAGAATTCGCAAAGATCAGACTCCAGAGATCAGAAGAACTGTTGCTATAAAGTGGGTGCTATAAAGGAAGTATCAATACTGGATTTCTTCAAACAAATTACACCCTGAAAACCATCAATATGAACCTGACCGCCCATCTTCTGGACCTCATGCTGAAGGCTTCCAACCTCTCTCGCTGGCAGTTCATCCAGGAATACTCCATTCCTCCGTTGGTTGCTGTGCCCAAACTCCCTAGGGCCCTGCTTCCGGTTTTTGGCCTGCTCTACATGCTCATCTTTGGGTTTGCGGTGGTGGGTAACGGGGCGGTGCTGGTTCTCTTATGTCGCAGGAAGGCTCTGCAATCTCCCAGCACCTTTTTTATTTGCTCTCTGGCACTCAGTGACCTTCTGATATCCATAGTGTGTGTTCCTGCCACACTGTTGCAGCACTTCTTCACCAACTGGTTGGCAGGTAGAATTATTTCTTGTTCACGCTTGGCAGAAATCTTAGTTTCTGTTGTGTTTATGATCTTTCATAACTGTGCATATATCCATGTGGCCACCTCATTTTTCCATCACTATGTTTTTTGCAGTCTCAGTTTTATAAAGCGAAAGCTTTGAAAATGTAAGTATTGCTGAAATAGAGTGTTACACACTCTTAGTTAACAGTACATGAGTAAAGACACTGATAATAGGGTATCAGGGTAATTAAGGGCAATCAATACATAGACTCAAAGTACGGTGAGTAAAGTGTAAAAGTTTTATATGAGACATTCTTTACTTGATCATTCATAACAATTCAAAAAGGTTTTTGCTACAATTCAATACATGGGCACTGAATAAAAGATGCACTTGAATCATGAATTCAGTGATTAATTGCCCTTGAAACACAAAAATGCAACAATGAGCACTAAGTTTTTTTTTTTTAAAGAGACAAACTGTGTTTAAAAAATTTCTAGGCATCTCAAGGTATCGTCAGAATTCATATACGTTTCCATCTCTTAAGAGGGTTTCTGATATTATTAGTAATTCACTCCAAAAAAAAAAAAAAAAAAAACAATTTACTGATTCTTATGGTCTGCCAAACCAGTGAAAAATGAAAAATACAAAATACCTCCTTGTTTTTTTCAACCATACAATGCAAGTCAAAAAGCTCTAATGTTGTTTTAGACCCCATTGACTTTAATTGCATTGGCAAAAACAGATAAAATTCAGGTTCGGAATGACATTTTTTCAGCCATCAAAATTATGCTAATGGCTGAATAACATTCACAGCCATCCTAAAAGTACTATGTCTGCAATGGAGCTGTCATCCACAAATGAGTTGTTGTGACCAGAAACAGCCTCACTAAGACCAGAAAGCCACTGTTGTGTTTAAACATCTGCATGTTATGTGCTCTTGACATTTATCTGTATTTGTGTGGTATGGTTTTTTAACACCTTAATTACGTACAACGAGTACTCTCACATTAGAGTTCCAAGTAGCCATTGATGAGATGGAAGGTCACCATTGATTAACCGAGATCAGTGGAACATGCAGTTGAATTGTAAATGAGCTCTTTACCCGAAGTTCTTGGAATCCTATTAGTTGCAGCTGCCCATATTTCTATAACAACAACGTTTGTGTAAATAGTGTTTTTTAGTGTTTTTGAAAAAGTATCTTATGCTCACCAAGGCCGTATTTATTTGATTTCTGACAGTAAAAACTGTATTATTGTTACTGAAAATATAAATATACATTAATACTGCATATTACAATCTAAAAGAACAGCTTTCTATTTTAATATATTTTAAAATTTTAATTTATTTATGTGATTGATAAGCAGCATTTTCAGCATTATTACTTTAGCCTTCAATGTCATATGATCCTTCAGAAATTATTCTAATATGCTGATTTAATGCTCAAGAAACTTTTTTTTTTTTTTAAATATTTTCAGTTGAAAACATTGATTTAGCAGGATTTGTCGAATAATAGAAAACTCAATAGAACAGCATTTATTCTTTTTTTTTATTTAAAAGTACTTATTTTTCAGTTTTGATCAATCTAATGTGCCCTTTCTGAATAAAAAAAAAAAAAACAACTAAATGATCACAATGGGATATAATGCAGATATACAGCTTTATGATTTTTATTTATAAAATCTAATATTTGATGCATTAAAGCAAACAAGTTTTTTGGTTTGTCCAGTTCTGGACATTATTTCATCATAATACATGGCTACTTTTGATTGGCTGTCAATTAAAAAAAACAAATCTGCTAGATGGGGACAATATCTACAAGCAGGGCCTACCAACCAGCCAAAATTTTAACACTTGACATAAACCAAAACAAATATTAAATAAATATAACCTCAATTAACAGTAAGACACCAAGCTATGGCTGCCATTTGCTTTACTCTACAAATCAGACATAGTTTGCCGTTTGCATTGCATATGCCGTTAGCATCTGTCATGTTATATTTTAGATTCTGTCATTCACAAGGGTTATCGACCTTTTAATCTAATGGCACAGCATAATGAAGGACAGTCATGATCAGCATGCAGTGAGCTGGAAAATAAGGGTTATAGAAAGCTGCCTGTGACTTCTGAGAGAAGACTGCTCCACAAATCCATGGCAACACAAACCCAGTCTGTGATATAACAATTATGAGGATCATTGTGTCAGAAAAGAACATGCATGTGGTCCTTTGCTCTATAGCCTTCTGTCCTCATCGTTGTCCATAAAGACCATACATTTACTGCCCATTTAGCCATTCTCTGAAAGTCTCAGTATCCTATGCCTTGTTGTTAAGTAGCTATCCGTTGTGTACATCTGGAATTATTCAGTTCATTAGCCTGTCCTCTCACTCAATTTCTGTCTCACTGATTTATTTGCTGTTCCTAAAACATTCTTTTTTCATCTACAGGAGATTTTCTCTGCAAGCTAATACCATTCCTACAAGTGATAGCTATAGCGACAAGCATGCTCACCATGACGTGTATTGCTGTAGAGCGTTTCCAGGGAATCCTTTATCCTCTTCATGTCTGCAACAACTACTTTCTCTGTCATGCCTTCAAGATGCTGGGTGAGTTATATGGAGAGAGAGAGATGAAAGATTTTTGTTGAGTGGTTATTAACACTTACATTAGCAGCCAGACTTTTAAATTTGTTAATGCATTTAAAGGTAGTTCACCCAAAAATGAAAGTTATTTCATTAATTACTCACCCTCATGTCATTCCAAACATGTAAGACTTCCGTTCATCTGCGGAACACAAATGAATATAATTTTGATGAAATCAGAGAGAGAACTGGAACGTTGACACTTCAAAAAGTTCATAAAGAGATTGTACAACTAATCCATATGAATTGAGTGGTTTAGTCAAAATTTCCTGTAAAGACTTGAATGCTTTATATGATGAACAGATTGAATTTAGGCTTTTATTTACATACTGCCAATACATACACAACACGCTGCTTTGTGAAAGTAAGATATGCTGCTGCTGCTGCTGTACAATATAGCGTACATGAACTACATGTAGCAGATCTATAGCTGGGGAAGAAGGACAGTTTCTGAAATCACTCTACGCTGCACTGCTAAGGCTAATGCTATCCAAGTATTTGAAGGTTGAGCACGTAATCTCATTGGCTACTGAAACAGCAGTAACCAATAAGCTTTGACCTATAGATAATGTGATTGCAAGCAGGTTAAGTACCTACACTCTAAAAAATTGCTGGGTTGTTTAACCCAATTTGGGTAAAATATGGACAAACCCATCCATTGGGTTAAAAATGTAATTTAAAAATGTAACCCAATGGCTGGGTTTGTCCATATTTTACCCAAAATTGGGTTAAAACAACCCAGCATTTTTTAAAATGTATCAGCCTGTACCATCTAGCGTTTCACGAGAGAACTTTATATAAAGGATGGAGTCCTCTTAACCCTTAAATGCATGAATGTTTTGCCAATCATTATTCCATATCCGGGTCTTTAGCGAGCCAAATCTATAACACAAAGAAACAAAAGAACAGGTCCCTGGCACTCAGTCAAGTCTTCAATGAGGAGAAGGATAAAGTTAAAAACCTTTATTAAATGTGGCAAGTACATGAGCTAACATGTTTTGACCAACAAATGGTCTTCTTCAGGGCAAAGCACGCTATTTAATAGATGAAAACATAATACTTACATTTAAATGTGAATTTGCCGTCCACCACCGAACTCTTGGCCGCCTATTTTTTGTAAGAAAAATGCTGTCGACTTATGGGGATGAATAGCCCGCTTAGGATCTATTTATGGCTGCGTTCCAATCCACTTTTAACTTGCCTAAGCACTTCCCCTCGGGGGAATCCCTGCCACCGATTTGAAGTGCGTTCCACTTCGTGAAGTGGACGAGGGAAGTTTAAATTGACAGGTACTTTTTCCCTGAGGATTTTGACTGAGGGAGAGAGTCTACTTCATGGCTGTGTCCAAAACCGCTCAGTCGTTCACTCATTAACTAATCCTTGAGTGCACTATGGCCCTGTCCCAATATCTGCTCTTGTGCTCTTGTGCCCCTCAATGCAAGTTCTTGCTAAGGGGTGCAAGACCTTAGGTTGTCCCGATCCTCTAATAGGTCATAAGGGCACTTAATGCACCCCTTTTAATGCACGTTTTTCTCACTTCTCACTTGTAGGCTTAATTTTTCAGATTAGAATGTTGCCGCTTGGAACGAACGTAAGGAATGATGTTGTTCTTTCAGAATTGCGACACCACTACAAAATGGCCAACACCGTGTATAGTGCACTATATAGTGGATTGGGATCGATTTCAGACACAGCTCATATGTACACTTCAGGTAGCTACAATATATATATTTTATATATATATATATACATATTTTTTTTTAATTATATATATATTTTTTTTTCAACCCAAACACAACTACAGTACATACATTTGGATGCTGCATTAAACAAATTCTTATAGGGGATTTTTTTTTTTTTTTTTTAAATAAATCAACTCCATAGCTGATTTCAAGTGATCAGGGTCTTAGGACGTTCCAGTTCAGCCAATTAGAGTTTCCGCCAGTATTGGGCACTCATGCAAGGTAAGCAATGACGTACATCCGAGTGAACAAGACGGAGGGAAGTTAGCTAGTGAAGGGCATGACAATATTGGACTGGTCTGGAACGCAGCCTGAGTATTCTCTTTTTCATGGGGAAATGAAGGGTGCATTTGGTGTCGCTTTTGAATCAGGAAAGCCTTCGTCGCGCTGCTGTGACACAGTCGGCTTCAAAACCGGGCAACTGGCCTTCAAATACGGCCTTCGGAGGATGGAGTCTTAACATTGGGACACAGCTATTGTGTATCAGACATTGTCCATGGAATAAAGGTGTGGAATAAAGGAATAAAGGTGAATTGCACTTATTTAGTCATCAAATATTCAATGATTGTTGTTCAGAAAAAATATATATATACTTACACTGTTACAAACCTTAGGTCATTAGCGGCCATATACATTTTTCATAAAGAATTAATGGGAAAACAGGCATTCTTTTGTATTTTTTATATTATTTTTTGTCTTGTTATATTGTTTATTATGAACTGATTTAGAAATACTAAGAAGGTTGATGACTAATTAAAAAAAAAAAAAATTACGTCCCGGGTCACTAAAGACCCAAGCTATGCTTTTAAAGGTTAAAAAAAATATACAATATATATTTTAATGTATAAACACCCGTTTACACTGTGTGAAAAAAAACAACAACTTATTTTTGTTTCAGATAATAAAGTGTAATACAAATAATATACCCATTATTATATTTTAGTAGAATAATTTAATATACTAAAAATATTATCCTACAAAATATTTGCATTTTCATTCTGTTAAATACTAGTACTGACAATAGAAAAAAATAATTTCACAATTTCTGGACAGTTTTTTGCAAAGCAGACTAAAAAATAATATTTTCAAATTTAGTTTGCGGATTTTTTGCAGTTTCCAGACCTCAGTTTGAAAACTACGAACAAGACAATACTGACATTTAAAATTCTAGAAAACAACATATATTATGTCTTTTCCCTCATATACAGTGGCCGTGTGGTTGGTTGCCCTGGCAATTGCAGCTCCCTTGTGGTTTGTCCAGAAAGTGGAGGTAAATGTGCAACCTTAAAAAATACATTCACATGTTATTTCTAGAACAATCCCTATCATCACCACTACAGAGACCACTGTTTGTAGAGTACATAGGTAATTTACACTTTGCTGCAGGACATTATGTCACAGACAAAACTCAAGTCATTAACAATCAGAGACAAGCAACACACTGTGAACTGGGACAGAAACATCAGTATTCGTCTTATTGTAGAATCAGCTGAATCTATCTGAGGGAAGAAACAAATGTTCTAGTTTTCAGTGAATTTATTAAATGGTTTGTAATTATTAAACCAAAAGATGATATGAAAGAAATAGTAAAGCTGCTGATAGTTTAAATAAGAACAATAGCCACTTGATTCAGTTATTATCATGCACGGCAGCGGCCGCTAGAAAACAGATGCATCAACACTTAGGTTCAAATTAGATTCTGTGCTAGCCTAGAAGAGACCATTGAGGGCTTCAAATGCAATGTTCATGTGTTTTCATTGAGATAGTAATGCCTTCCACATATTGGGGCTTTGCTTTATGTTGTTTATTGTTCTTGAGTATGGAGCTTTCATGTTATCTATAGCCTAAGCTCTTATTTTTCAAAGATGTCTTGCATGCATGAATCACTCCAATCAAATGGTTATTGATGTCACGCTGTTTAAACCAGGAGATAAACTCCATGAGTAGGATCAAAAGCTCACTTTACTCATTAGAAATGCCTGTCAGTCAGTAAATCAGACCCTTATAGCTGCCTCTAGCCTTTCCTCTTATCCATCAGACTTTTTTTTAGAAACATCATAGAAGAATGAAGGGTCACATAATGAATTTCCTCTATCCAGGTGAAATATGACTTCCTGTTTGATGTCCACTACACGTGTTGTTTAGAAGTCTGGCCAAGCCAGCGGCAGAGGAGAGCCTACACTACCTGCCTGTCCGTGCTAGTGTTTCTGGTCCCCTTGACGACCATGGCCATCCTGTACTGGAAGATCACGCGAGAGCTTTGGGGCAAACACAAAGTACATGATGTTATGTTTCAAACACTTCCGGGATCTGAAATCAACAAGATTACAAGGTTAGTCTTCAAGAGAGCACTCCAAAAATGCTTGGTTAAAAACAACATAATTTGCCTAATTTTGGCAACACGACATTTGGTCAAAAATAAAGGTAAGTTAGCGCAAATGCGCCATCTAGTGGATGGGCTGGAAGTGATAGTGCACGAGAATCGCGCGTGATACCATCAGTCGCGGTGCAGTGTTTGTGTTGAACATTAACTGTACGTCCTAATGAGAAAAGTGAGTTTTATTTATCCTTTACTGGTTTAGGGTCGATTATATATGTGAATATCTAGAAATACTTAATAAATCATAAATCCACTCGAGAGAAATGACGTATCATGCCGTGTAGTTGGCAAAGAATGAACGTCATTGTAGTTTGCTTATGCGCATGTTGTTTGTATTTGTGTATTTTCCTATATATAATGTTAAAGGAGAAGTTCACTTTAAAAAAAAAAAAAAAAAAACTTTTGCTGATAATTTACTCACCCCATTCATTCTTCATTTACCCAATTCAGTCATTCATTCTTCAAGGATTAGTTCACCCAAAAATGAAAATTCTGTCTGTATTTACTCACCCTCGTGTTGTTCCAAACCTCTATGTGTTTATTTGTTCTGCTGAACACAAAGGAAGATGTTTGGAAGAATTTTTTTAGTCAAACAGATCTCAAGATCTTTGCTATGCTCAGGGATGAGCATATCAAAAACAAAAGAGAGAAATCCAAAATGAAGACTTTTAGCAAGTCACCGAACCCCCAATCACTCTCCAGGCGCAATGGCAAAAATGGCTGAGTGTGTGTGTCCACGCTTTGCAGTCTATGTTTGTGTTCACTACTCACTTCTCCTACTGTGTGCACTAACTTGGAATGGGTTAAATACATGTTTACATGTCACTTTGCCTTTTGTAATGAGTGAATATATGTGCCGTTTAATTATACGCTGCTTTTCAGAGGCCCAATTAGCAGATGCTTTCATTTCAAGCATTGTATAGCTTCTAGATTGTTGCTCTTAGATCAGATGATCTAGGTAGACTGGTACTTGAAATGCTGTTTGATTGACACCCTGTATTTAATGACATGTCTGTAACAATAGAAATGCCTTTCATTCTCAGGAGGAAGAAGCGTGCAATAAGAATGATGGCCACCGTGGTGCTGCTCTTTGCTTCCTGCTGGGCACCTTTCCATCTGGTCTCCCTCCTGCTTGACTATGGTAGCACAACATTTCTTGTATCCTTCCCTCCTGCTTACTGTTGTCAATCTCCCTGTTTTTTTCTGCCTCTCACAAAGGTAAATCAAAATAATAATAATTTTACACTTTTATCTGTCAGCCAGATGCTCTCTTTCCTGTCATAAAACGTTCAGATTCTCTCCTTCTTTTACTCTCTCCTCAAAACATATGAGGGTCAAAAGATCATTCATCTGATCCATCGGCATATTTTTTTTTTTTTAACCATTGTCCCACACTTAACACTATTATCTATTGTGAGTTTGGCTTAGTAGCTGACTCAGTGACTCTATGCAAAGATTGTTATTTTACAAACATCTGACAACAAAATATTTCATATTGCATAAAAAAATGCATTAACAAAATAAACGTCTAGCAACATTTTATGTGCCTAATTTATTCTATGAAGATGCTTATTAAAATCAGCAAATGAATAATTAATAGAAGTCTTTCGTTATTGTAATTCTTGTTTAAAAAATATAATTTAAACCAACATTTGGTAAAGTACATACATTTTTACATTAATTCAAATGTAAAACAGAGGTAACGTCAGTAACCGAGTACGTTTTGCGTTTTTAGTTGAGAACTGTGTCTTGTAAACAGCCCGTTAGTCTTTTATACAGTATACATAAATGTCCTTCCCTGGTTTAATATTTTAACCATTATCCTTACCATTATCGTCTGACGTGCTTTTGTTGCAGAAACACGTGAACCATGGAAAGGACCATATTGTGCAATGTGCACGACAATGGAGTGGACGATGTGGAAGGAGTTCATTGTCATGTGCACAACATGGTTCTTTCCATGGTTCACGTGTTTCTGCAACAAAAGCACTGAAGACGATTTAACCAGTTCTTCCATTTCCAGTAAAATGACTTTCAAAAGCATTTGTCTGAGACATATTGCGTGTTGAGCCTCTCGTGTTTGGAAATGCAGGTTTAAATGTAACAGTAAAAAAAGAATACGTGACACTAACAAGGTGCATCACCAATCACACTTTCTACAGTGTACAATGTTACAATGACTGATATGTTACTATTGTCCTTTTTCTTTTAAAAAGATTATCAGTGATAAATGTATAAAGTTATAGTTCACCCAAAAATAAAAATTCTGTCATCATTTACTCACCCTCAGGTTGCTCCAATCCTGTAAACATTTCTTTGTTCTGTTGAACACAAAGGAAGATATTATGAAGAATGTTGGAAAATGATCAGTTCTGGTGCATCACTGACTTCATAGTATATATATTTTTTATCAATACTGGCCCAAAGTGGCCTGGAATTCCATCTAAATGCAATTTAAAAATGGCAGACGAAATGAATCGTATAACTTATTTGTTCGAAACACTTATCATCTAACATCAAAATATGTTTGACACTAAACATATTTTTCATATATCTGTGACACTCATATTTTGCATCTCAATCTTGCCAGAAATCTAAAAAAAATCACAAACGTGTTTTTAAACACAAACAAGTGAAACCCCTAAAAGTCAATACTGATATTATGTTTCATGGATAGTCAAATCCTGAAATTCAAAATTTTATGAAATTAGTTTTCTTGATTTGTGGGTAAATTGTCTTACAGTTTTATAATGTACCTTGCGTGTCTGTTCTCGAAACACAGGTCAACTGGAACTTGATCTTGACTCGGAGTTTCTCCTGGTCAGTGTGGTTCAGATCCTGGGATTCAGCAACTCGGTGTGTAACCCATTGGTTTATGCCGCCCTCAACACCACCTTCAAGAGGGACCTACTAGCTCTGCTCACCCGAGGATGGAGCTTCGGCGGAAGAGTGTGCTGCTGTAGCAAGTGTTCCTGTTGGTCCTGGACGAGTCACAAACGAGTGGGCATATCAACAGTGGAGTCAGTCGAACCCAGACGGGTCCTGGAGACAACATCTAGACAAAGAGAGATCAGGTCATGGAGTAAACCAGCATGGGAAGCTGAACCAGAGAGACCTGTGTCTAACATGTTTCCCCCCATGAATCTTCTTAGTGCCATCAGATCCAAAAAGACCTCCAGTAGTATGATACTTAGCGTCATTGACCCTCCACACACAGACAGCACGTCTAGTTCTGACCAGCCTCTCACAGTAATACTGGGAAAGTGAACTCGCTGACTTAAGGACTTTGAGAGTTTTAAACCATCTCAAATTCACAACTATAGTATTGTTGCTCTCGGAATGTCTCCCACAACTAATGATGTGGATTCAACAACCCGCAGGTCCCAGTTTTCAGACATTTGAAAAAAGTTTTTGCGTTTGGAGCTCGGTTAATACTACACGACAAAGATGGGAGTGAGTCACCAATGAATTAAATTGAGATGTTTTTGAAGTGCTTCCAGTTTTTGAACTTCTGATTAACAGTTATGCAACAGTACATTATTAGTTTTGGTTCACTCTGAGAAGATCATTTATTTGTGCACCTTTCCTAAACTATGGTTATTATTTTCTTGCTGGAGTGGATTATTTGTAGAATAATGTCTTTTAAATGTCAGTTTGTGGAGAGAAACACATAAGATTATGGTATCTAGGAGTGTGTGCAGTCTGTTGCCTCAGGGAATGTGGTTTCTGTCTCCATGGATGGCCCAAAGTCTACTGGAGGTTATTAGAGACAGATTTTGTGTTATTTTTTTAACATACTGTGTATTTTGTCTGAAGTCATTCTACAAAACAATGTTCAATTATTTTTTTTAAAAATGTAATACTGCTTTTTTTTTTAAATCTCTGCTTAGCTCTTCCCTGCTATGTCAGGTGTCACCCTGAATCCTGCCTGTGCTTGGCATTCTTAGCTAAGAGAGTGTCTGTGCGTCTTTGCAGCTGTGAATATTTGCTAGGGATAAAGTAGAGCCCTTACCTGTTCTTGAGTTTATGGTGTGTTGAATGCTTGCTAAGCCATTCTCTTTGAGGGCCGTCTGATAGGTTGTGCATCGCTGGCTCCGGTGGTCATAAGTCATAAAATTATATATATACACACTGTATATACAGAGGCGTATTGCATTCACTTGAAGAAAAAAAAAATCTACTGTTTTTCTGAATTAACGAGTTAATTTTTCATGAGAAAAAAAATTTGCTCTGTTTTTCTGAATTAATGAGTTAATTTTTCATGAGAAAAAAAGTTTTTGCCCTGTTTTTCTGAATTAATGAGTTAATTTTTCATGAGAAAAAAGTTTTTGCTCTGTTTTTCTGAATTAACAAGTTAATTTTTCATGGAATTTTTTCTTTTGGCTCTGTTTTTCTGAATTAATGAGCAAAAACTTTTTTTCTCATGAAAAATTAACTCATTAATTCAGAAAAACAGAGCAAATTTTTTTTTCTCATGAAAAATTAACTCATTAATTCAGAAAAACAGAGCAATTTTTTTTTCTCATGAAAAATTAACTCGTTAATTCAGAAAAACAGAGCAATTTTTTTTTCTCATGAAAAATTAACTCGTTAATTCAGAAAAACAGAGCAAAAACTTTTTTCCATGAAAAATTATCTCGTAATTCTGAGATAATTAACTTGTTAATTCAGAAAAACAGAGTAGATTTTTTTTCTTCAAGTGAATGCAATACGCCTCCGTACTATACATATATATATATATATATATATATATATATATATATATATACACACATACACTATATATATATATATAAAACAATAAATATTGATAATAACAATACAAACATTGGCATTTAAGGCATTTTAAATATGAATTATCCATAGAATTAAAATCAAAACTCAGACTAAAAAGTAAAACACCACATGTTAAAACAAATTGATAAAAAATTCAATGCACGTTTCTTTCTTTCTTGATCTTCTGATGGATGAACTTGCCATGGAAAGTTTTTGGTATTTTTTTAAAAATTTTTTATTATTATTTTAAAACAAAAAACATCCTACAAACAACTTTGCAACAGCAAACATTTGACATTCATAAACGAGCAAACAATTGTCTAAGGGGAAAAAAGCAGATACAAAACTTCTACTCGTAGAGAGATATTGTGGAAAATAAAGTGTAGAAAGAGCGAGCACTGAGGCATGCATCTATGTTAGAGGCGTCAAGGCAGAAACAATGTGGCTTCAATATAACACTAAAAACATGTATAAAAACCTCAGAAAACAGAAAAAGATGGCATGAGCTGCTCGAGCTCCTGCACTTACATTTGAACAGACACTCAATGTTAAATTCAGTGCAAAAAGATAAAAAGATGTGAGAAAAAACAAACAAAAGATGTGAAAAAAGGTCCCTTGAAATTGATGCAGGTTTTCTCTTGCTATTCAACTCTACGTCAATAGGTGGCAGTGCCTGCACTGTATGACAGCTCTACAATTTCAAAATTAAATGGGGAAGCTCAATGGGATGGGGAGCCATTTTGTCCTGATCTGATTTCAGCTTTCCATAAAATATATCCACCCTATTTCATTCACCGATACATAGCTATACAGCCGAGTCAGAGGTCACAGTTCATTTACTGCTGCGTAAATTAATTTAGAAGCCATGTTTATTTAGATAACATCTATTCCGTTTGTTCATTTTAAATTTCAATTTGTTCCTTCTGTTAGGTTTTTAGGCAGTACTTCATTACACTACACTCTTAGGGTGTCCATAAATATATATCTATTAGTTTCCTTTAATAGAATTCTTGACTATGTACATACTAGATAAAACGCTAGTAGTTTTTGGATGAGCATAAATTTCCTTCATCTTTTAGCTATTTTAAAAACACGTACCTGTGCACTACCCCATAAAAAAAAACAACAACAAAAAAAACAAGAACATCGAGCAGAAGTTTGAAATGCCTCCTTATCCTTGACATTAATGCAACCTGCGGAAGCAGTTACAAGCGCCTAAGAGATACTGACTGTGGTACTCTTTCAAGCTTTTTCTTTATCTTTCATCATACACATCAACAACATGTCCACAACGAAGGACGTTTTTTCTGATTCAAACAACGATGATGAGTATAGTAAGCGACATGCTCAGGGTTAATTTGGAAATGTCTTAGCTACAGAAAAAACTATGTGGATATGGCTCTAAATCTGCTTGTAAAAGGACCGGAAAGGATTTGTCTTGTGAACATCTCAGTTACGGCACAAAAATGCTCCAGGAACACTTACTGTAGGTGAATATTGGTAACAGGTATAAATAATACGTTATTACACAATACAAATAAATACGTCACTTATTTAAATATTATAACAACGGAACAGGCAAGAAAGGTGGAGAAGGTGAATAACAGCTCAGCCTTGGAGAAACGTCATTGGAGGGAGGGAGTGGGATGGGGAGACGTGTGTGGCAAAAATCACCTTTCACAGACTGGCATAATTCGAGGGCAGCCTAGCATGAGATATTCTGTAACAACCAAAGTAAAATGAATGGTTCTAAACTTCAAATGTAACCCTAAACTGCTGACATAATGGTACATCTGAAATTCAAAACCGACAGCTCATCTTAAGGCATATTTGTTCATTTGTAACTGAGTTGAGTTCATCGACAATGCACTGAGGCCAGTGCATCGAGTAACACTAGAATGCACATTTTAGAGGGAACACAGCGCCCTCTACTGCTAGCCAGTGTAAATCCTTAGAAAAGGGTCCAGTGTTGGCTTCTAAACCCACCGTGGGCTGGGCGCTACAGAGAGGCGATTCACCAATGTCTCCGTAACGGGACATCAAGTTCATCCAATAAGACCCACGGGCCCGTTGGAGGGAATTCAAAAGGAATCTACACCTCTCAATTATTTTGTTCTTTTACTCGACAACTGTCTTGTAGTCTTGAAAAGACATCATTCATATTTGTAGAAGCCTCGTTCAACAGCCTTGGAGGCTATGTTTTCTGCTGAATACCGCTGGTCCAGGTCCAGAAGAGCTTGCAGTAACGTGTTAATGTTTGCCCGCAGGCCCTCTTTCTGCATCCACACCCGCAGTAGGTCATAGACTTTGTCATTGGTATTTGTTTCGGCCACCTTGATGGCGTTGTCGCTCACGCCGATGCTCCGGAAGAACTTATTGTGGTACCGCACGTCCAGGGTGTCAAACAGGTCGAAACTCTTGCTCAGAGACTCCTCCTCACCTATTAAACCAAAGCATAGTCTTCAGAAATTGTCAAATGGCCAATTTCTGGAATATGAACTAAAAATGAACTAATTATAATGATAAATAGTGTATGTTGTGTATTTACAATTGTGGTTAGGAATAATTAAATACTTAAACAGGAATAGTTTTAGATTAAATGTTTATTAAAACACTACCTTTCGAAAGTTTTGGGGCAGTAACTTTTTTAAAGATTTGTTTATTCACTAAGGATACAGCAAATTAATCAGAAGTCACAGTAAATACATTTATAACGTTACAAAATATTATATTTCGAATAAATACTGTTTTCAATAGTGACAATAATAAGAAAACACTGGAGTAATGGCTTCTGAAAAATACTTTTGAATGGAAGTGAATCTTTTCTTATTTGAAAGTGTATGTTATTTATCTAATGGTTCTTGAACATTAGCATTCTTCAGGATATACTTTTTTTTCTTTAAAAAAGGCAGAACATTTTTATATTGTGTCTTAACTCCCAAACAAAAATCATTATAGTTTGAGTTACCATCTAACCCAGTCACTGAACCAATAAAGACACATACAATATCGATAAAACCAAGAACGTACTCGGTTACTAACGTAACCTTGGTTCTCTCTCTCTAGAAGAGGGAACGAGTACTTCGTAATATCTTTTAAATGAATGTAAAACGCGTTGCGGCAGTATGCAGACTTAGGCCAGACGGCTCACGTGCCTATTGGCTGTCCTGCCACAACAGCAGCAGCCTATCGAGAGAGGCCCTTGGTGATGTCAGATCCAATGGGAGCACTTCGCGCCCAATACGTCACGTCACGTCATTTTTTCATCGCCGAAGCAAACCAGAGCGTGGTTCGCCGAAGCAACGGGGCAGACAGTGCTGATCTTTAGACCGAAAGTAGTTTAGCCTTAAAACCTTATGAATGTAGACGAGGAGGCCCAGCCTGCCACCATACAGACATCCTGCAGGATAATCTTGTGGAGTGTGCTCTGACACCCAAAGGACACTACCAGACTTTAGCCTGAGCCCAGACTAGGAGGCGTTCCGACAGCCTGTAAAGGTTTCTGGACCTGACGCCACACTGGTGATCTAAGTAGGCCACCACTGACATGTTGTCCAAGTAGACCAAGACATGGTGACCTTATGCGAGGACAAAACACCTCAGCACGTTGTCGACTGCTCTCATTTCTAGACAGTTTTTGTGTAGGAGCTTATCCCGTTTTAACCACTGGCCAAAGAACGGTCTGTCCTCTTTCAGCGCTCCCCATCCCGAGGTGGAGGCATCCGTGGACACCATCTTCACACTCGAGGAAGTCCCCGAGTTTACACCTGACTGGTAATAGTCGATTGCTCTCCAAGGTTTCAGAGCTGTGACGCATTTCTGATCGACCTTGAGGCGAAACAGACCGGAGGCCTATGCCCGAGGTGGTACTGGCGCTTTTAGCCATAACTTCAACGGAACGCATGCGAAGCAGACCAAACCGGACAAAAACCAGGTCTGTAGCGCTCCTTAAATGCGGCACGCTGATAGCTTCCGGTCCTTCCTCATCCAGTTTTCAGAGAAGGTCTGCTTGGAAGATCTGCAGTATGGCCATCAAGTGTAATAGCCATACGGCCTGCCCAGCGGCGGTATAAGCACGGCTATGCATAGCGGAAGTTAGGTAGGTATCTCTGTCTTAGCTCGCTGTCTAGCAGAGATCGGACAAAGATGGGCCGCTACAGCTTCTTCTACTGGAGGAAGAGAGTGGTATCCTCTGTCTTTAGCACTGTCCACCATGGAGAATGTTGCTAGGACAGAGGAATGCACTCTTGCTGAGAAGGGAGCGATACAAAAGTTCGCGACTTCTTTATGAAGTTCAGGAAGAAAAGGCACAGGCCTAGAAGATGGTGGAGCACGTTCCCTTTGCAGGAAACATCCATCCACTCGGTAGTACGGGGGCTGCGCGGGTGCCACCCACTCAAGGCCAAGGCCTGTAAGAGCAGACGCATCAGTTCGGATTCAATGCTGGTCTGTTTCCCTGACGACTCATGGGCACAAGGGGGGGGGGGGTCCCCCCTTTCCCACTAACGTCAGATATTACACAGTTTGAGAGAACCTCTCGTAAGAGAACTGTTATGTTGTCATGTTGTACTGAAGGTCAAGTTAATTTAATTTATGTTTTTTTTTTTTTTTTTTTTTTTTGGAGGGAGTAATATCTTACCAAGTACAGGAACAAGTTTTCTGGGAGGACCATCATCCTATAAAAGAAAAAAAGAAGGTTGAATTTAGTTAACGGGACCATTCTGCAGTCCTTTCAAAACAAGGATCTTTTCACACATTTGAAGGCACCATCTTGTCGTTTTATGGTATTTAGCTGTGTAAAATCTGTGTGATTGATCTGAAAAGACCCTGAAAATTTGCTAACCTTCGCCCATGACTCTGTATCTCTCTCCGTCTGCCTCGGGGCCGGGGGACTCGATCGAGGCGATTCCTCGTAGACAGCAGGAGGTAGAGCAGACAGACTGGTTTGGGAAGAACTGGTTGTGTTCGGTAAGCTATCGCCCAATCCTCGGTCTTCATCCTCCACAGGTATACTTTTGCTACCTGTTTCCTGGGTTTCTTGCGTCAACAAAGGGCGGGACTCTGGCCTTTGCTCCTCCTCCCGCTCTAATCCAGCATTCCGGCTGTTCTCTTGTTCCTCTTCTGATCTTGGGCGCTCGTCCTGAGTGAAGGCAACAACTGATTAAAACTATGGATTAAAAGTAAACAATTAAACAATACATTTTCACCAATTTATACAATAAATATAATAACTTAATTACATTTAAAGTGTATTTAAAGCATCAGAATAATATTAACCAAAACAAATTTATCTGATAATTTAAATAATGCACAAAAAAGGTACTTACTATGGGAATCTTCACTTCTTTCAAATCACCAGCAGTGTCTGTAATAAAGTTGACAGCAAATATGTCAATAAAAAGTACATTTGATTTTCCACTTTGCAGATCTATTCGTAATACTATGAATGTTTTACAGTGTACTATTCAACTAGCTTGAAACTTCTTATTCAGAAGATATTTTGTCTCGGTATTCGGTGGCATATGATCAGATTCTCCCTCCTAAAATAGCCATCTTTGGCTATTCGGACAGTTTCCTCTTTGCCTCATTTGCAGCTGGTATTAATGTTGGGCATAGTTGTGGCCAAGAGAATTATATTAAGGGATATAAGGTCTTAAACCTTGAAAAAAATACATCTAGCAAAGTTCCAAGATTAATTTTATTAAATTAATTTTCCCAAGATTTAGGGTCCAAAATTTACATGATAGCAGGACATGAAGATTTAAATAATCTGTTATCCTATGATTTTTGTACTGATTTCTATCCCCTTCTTTTACATGATTTACCTTCCGTCTGTACTTTATTTAGGTACTTATGCCATAAGTAATGTCATTGTAATGTTGTCTGGCCCTTTTTCTGGGGCCGATATTGACAACAATATTGAAACTTGTCATACATATATAAAAACTCTCACTGCTAAGTTATTCTCAGCGTTGGGTAGGTTACTCCAAAAAAAGTCAATAAAAACTTGCTCTAAAAATTATTGCATAACTTAATGCTAATTACCTTTTAAATCCTAAATATAATTATTTAAAATAAATAATGTAAAACTGCATATATTATTCTTGAACTTTAAAACAATTATATATAAAGCAATAATTGATTTTAGTCAATTCAGTATTTAATGCAATTACATCTAAAGTAATTGTAATTACAGAAATATTAAGGATAATCACTTTCTTTAATTTTTTCAAAGGACAAGTAATTAAATTACAGTAATAGCACAATCAACACTATTATTAATCACTTAGTAATGCATTACACACCCAACACTGGTTATTCAATACAAGGACTAAAAAAGGTTTCCAAACATACCACTTTTATGATGACGTTGATATTTCTTCCATAAAAATAATCCAAGCAGGATCAATATGATCAGAAGAACCACAATTGGTATGACAACCGCTAAAAAATAAAAGATTAAATTAAATTTTTCCTTCTGTTAATGACTGATGCAGTGTAACTAATATCAAGGTTGAATCACAATTAAATTATTTTTTATAATTTTATTTTATTATTTTAATTTAATTAATTTTGGACCATGTCTATACGCATGTGCGGACCTTACCCATAGGATCAGTGTTGTTTGATGCCGATGGCTTGTCTGTTGGACCTTCAGTCGGATAAGAGGTGCGCTTCCTACATTTTGTATTGGATGTCGCAGTGCAACGGCTCACTTCTTCCTCATCAGCTTTGCACCTGCAAAAACCACGGTCAAAAATGATGCCATCTAGAAAAAGTGTGAAGGCAAAGGCTTAAAAATAGCAGTCGTAAAATTGCTATCATTATGAATAGCACAATGAAAGCCTCAGGGTTTAAAGGTGGAGAGAGTGAATCAGTGGGAAAGGGATCTGACTCATTGGATGTGGTGATCTAAAGCAAGGGCTGAAAGGTTAAGAGACTAGAGGCTGGGAGTGTCTGATCTGTCTGCTTTCATCAGGGTGTTGTGCACCAGAACAGAGGACAAATGGGAAGAGCACATTCCAAAGAAAGAGGAACTCACCTGGTGCATTTCTTGCACACTTCACACGGCTCGTCTGGCAGGCAGAAGAAACCAGATTTGCATTCACATTTGGTGTTGCTTGTCCTGGTGCAATCTGCAACCATGATCTGATCTGTAAAGGGTTGGAGAGAAACAAATAGGTAAGGGTGGGAGGGATGAAGAAATCAGAAACGAGCGGGAGAGAAGCAATAGAGTTAATTTCTGAAGGGTGACCAGAATTGGATCAATATTTTATCTGTATTGAATCTGGATTATAGATCAAAAGTGAATAATCAATTATTCATTAAATCATTTTTGCTTTGGCAAAGTTCAAATGCATGGAAAAAATGTGCCTCTGAATAGTGACCAGAATTAATATTGATTCAATCCAGATTCAGAGAGAATGATTCAGTGTCTATTCGTTACATCTTATATCTGAAATAGAAAAGCCTTAACACGTGTTTGATTGGATCAATCCAAATTCAAACCACATATGAAGAGAATTATCTGGAGCTATTATCTGGATTCTTACGTACAATTGTACTGAACTAGCACCAGACTCAGAAAACAGCTGAAATGCACAATTGAACAGTAAAATCCATTATTAAATTGCATGTCGAATAAATCCAGATCCTGATCCATATTCGATCCAACTTAAGATCAAATGTATACATGCTAAAACTAATCTCTGCTTCAGAAGACAGTTGAAATGCACCTCTAAAAGATATTTAAAATTTTGCATAAATACAGATTTTCAATTAAAAAAATGTATTCAACGTAAAATTGTTAGAACTATTCTGGGCCTCACAGAACAAAAAATGTCTCTGTGAAGGGTGAAATATACCATTGTATCAATGTTGGATCAATACAGATCTATTTTCAGATTCAATTCACTTTATAATTAATATACTGTATGCAAAGTTAAGGCCTTGTCCACTCGGACACGGGTATTTTTCTAACCAGAGTTTTTCCTCCTGCGTTTAAATAAAAAATCCTGTCCACATGAAAACGTAAAATCACGCTATCAAGCACTGTCAAGAGCATGCCACACCAGCAGGCGGCGATATAACCCTAACCATAAAGCCATGTTGGCCAATCAGAAGCCTAACAAAAAGTTTTTACAGGTTCTGGTAGGCGGATAACGACACAACGCGAGCGCATACTCTGACGTCGCAAGGCAATAACCCTGGTTTTCCTGTCTACACGACAGCACTGTAACCAGCGTTTCTGAAAATGTGGACGAACGGCCGAACCGCATAAAAAAAAAGTCACGGTTATAAAAATACCCATGTCCGTGTGGACATGGCCTTTATCAACACACCCTTGTGACTCAGCAGGCAGAAGGAATAACCTGAGAGTGATTAATTGAGCAAAATAGATTCCGAACAAGACGGCACATGATACAGGCACACCCTGCATCGTCCTAAAACACACGCATGCACACAATCCCGGACAACAGACACAAAGGGGTGCATGCACTGGAGTATAGTTCAGTCATTCATACGTACACAAATGGCTAGTGAAAGAACACAGGAGTGGGGCCACACCCAGGACGTGTAACATTAGGAGATCAGATTCCCAGGAGTGAGGTGTCCAGCACAGGAAACACTACACTCAACTCTATTCATGGGGCCTGCTTATGTCCCCGTCCTCATGCAAATCCTATGGGAGGCTTATTGTCCAAACAGGCGAGCGATATTTTGTTTATACGAAAATGTAGTGTTTACAACAGAGTTTGAATCTGAACAAGCAGTAGGATCTTGTGGGAAAGAGTGTTTAGGTAAATCAAATGGTTTAATAAACGGTGAACGTGGCTGTCCAATCAAAATAAACAGCAATTTAATGGATGGCTTTGACTTCAGAGGAACCAGAGACAGACTAAATAGCTGTGCAGAAGAATGGAGCGTTCTGCGATGGATTCAACATGCTTTAGATGTTCCGTCGTCTCGCTCGCTGATCACAGTATGCCGCACATTTTTCCATCTTGAATAAAGGCGAGTCGAAATTTCCAAAAGCAACGAATTCTGACGCCAGTTTTGTTATATGATTTCGTTTAGGTTTTTTTTTTTTTTTTTTTTTTTTTGTAATATCTGTATTCCGACAGCAGTTCCAGAAGTTAATTGTTTGTCCAGTAGACACCGGCGATGGGTTGTGTTATTGCCTTCCCAGCATGCCGAGGACCATGTGTGTTCCATTATTCACTCGAGATGTATAAATGTTACATTCCTGAGACCTCTGCTTCTCTGGAGAGTCAGTGCAGACTACATATGGCTGTCTACTGGAAAACTGAACAATCAATTACAATAGCAGAAGGTTGAGATTTCTGTATCTCAAAGTGCCAGTCACAGACCGGACTCAAACACTTCTTTAAACAATCCTAAGAGGAAGATCTGGCCTGTTTTTTATACAAAATGACCGGTTTGGAGAGGAAAGAGTAGATTGGAGGATGTTACCTCTGTGACACTGGCTGCACTGCAGACACTGCTCCATGCCTGTGGGGTGCTCGGCATACGTGCCCTTCTCACACGGGGAGCAAATGCCCTTCTCCTGGTCCCTGCTACACATCTCTTTCACATAAGTGCCTGTGTTACAGAAAACATTTTATGACAAACATTAAATATCAATATATCATTTTCAAAAAATGGGAGAAGAATGAGAACCAGCGTGTCTTCAAAATTCAAATTAATTTAAAACGCTTTTATTATTAAAGCCAGAATACAGCATTTAGGCAAAGTTGTTTTGTGCAATTTTGTCACATTAAAATGTAAAAACTTAAAATGGCATAAGTCTCATTCATTCAAAAATGTTTTTCTTAGTATATTTAGAAACGAATCATCTAGTATTAAAATATTGATCTACATTTCCCATTTTGAAAAATGTACCTTTCCCTTTTTTTTTTTACTAGTGTTTTGGTAGAAATATATGAGAATCCATTTTTTTTTTAAATATGATAAATGAAATTTGTTCCTGAACATAGTTTGTTTTATGCATTCGATTATTTTTATTTACTGTTTTACATGATTTTAAACATCTTGAAAAAGCCTACGCTATAAATTACTTTAAAGGCTTTGCTTTGAGTGAGTTGATTTGAGTTTACAATACTTGCCTTTACAAGGGAAATCCTCACGGTTTGATAGGATCTTGTCTGCTACTTACCAGCTTCACAGTTCTTGCAGCAGAAGCTGTTGTGCGGATACTCCTGGTTCTCCATGCAGCTCATCTGTCTGGCTGTGCGGTTCTGGACGTCTCCTGCAAACCCGAGCTCTGCTGCCCCATGACCCCAAAAAGTCAAAGCAAAGAGAATAGGGACCTAGAACACAAAAAAAGAAATTCAACTTTTCAGTATGACTTGCAATTTATGTACCTCGGTGGGTACTTGGAAAGATTTTGGTCTTACTTCCTTAAATCTATAAAATATCAATTATGAAATTTTTAATTAACTGAAAGTATTAGTGCGGTCAATGAATTAAATTAATTATGATTAATATCTTTTTCATATTGAATGATTTTTGGAAACATACTTAACGCTTTCAATTAAACAAAAAAAAATACGAAATTAAAAATAAATAAATGAACTATAGACAAATAGATGAATTACAAGTAAATTAAATTTAAATAAATTTGCAGTCAACAACAACAGATGTCTTTACTCATCTTCTCATTAACATTATATAACAAATAAATGACTTGTGAAATATCTGGATTTCAATTATAAATCAATTGCTGTTGATGAATTGGTATTTAAGCCTTCCTGATGAGGCTGTTGGGGCACACAAGAGAAAAATAATCCAGGAAAGGGCTGCAGATAAGAGGTTTCTTCTGGAGAAATACCAGTTTTGTATTTTCACACGACTGGAGTGTCATGCTCTCTCTCTCTCTCTCACATCTAGAATTCTTTCTCAGCTTGAGGCAAACAGAGAAGTATTCTAACTGAGTTCTCATAGCTGACCTTGTGTGAGAAATCTAGCATTTAATTCAAACCATCTGATGTGAACATCTGCAGAGCAAAGCAAATTAACAGAGCAGAAGAGAATCTTTTCCTGGACCAGAACAAAAGAACCTACCCTGACAAAACACACACAGAACGCTAAATGTGCTGTGGGATCCAAAGAAACGCCAGGAAACGTCTAAACTCTCTCAACCGGTGAGTCGTTAACAAGTTCTGATAAGATCACAGACGGCAATGGAAAACAATGCTAAATGCATATCATAAAATGCAACTCTTATCATGCATATTTACGAAGGCAAAATGTCAACTTATCCAATAAAACTTGGATCAAAAGGTCGACATCAAAGAGACTTAAAAGTAAGCTATTATTTGGAAATGACTCATGATTAATTGGTTTAATAAACCTTTAAAAAAACAACTCAAATATAAGAACTACAGCTTTGAATAAATCTGATGATTGAATCAAACTCTCTGAACTCATAAACTCATCAATATTTTCATTAAAAAGAAGAGTTTTCCACAAGCTTACTGTTCATAATATGACAATGTAGTTAAAGATGCACATTTACAACAGACATTTTAATAAACATTTTTTAGAACATGCTCCCCTGTAGCAAAAATGAACGGTAATATTAAACTCTTAAAAGTGCAGTAACAATGCAAAAAAAAAAGTGCAAAAACACCCTGTCGAACTGGAACATGAGGAAAAATCTGTGGGAAATGGTCAATTAAGTCTAAATTCAGAATATTTTGTTGGAAGAAACCTTGACTAAAGTTATAAATGGACTTTAGAGGAGGAAATACTTAAATGCGTCTCTTTTTAACACTACGTCGGCACTATAAACAAATGTTCCCAGTGCTAGTATTTGGCCAGTCAGTTTGGTATCTCTGTCTTTTTGTCTCAGAGGATAATGGGAAATGTAGGCCGTTAGATGGAGCCGATGGTTTCGAGTTGCTGGTGAGGTGTATGGCGGTGGTGTTGTGTGTCTGGGAGAATGTGGGTCATTTGAAGTGGCGGCTCTAAAGTGTGTTGTTTAGCCGTAAATGAGGCTCTCTCATTGTGACAAGCTGAAAAGAGGGAGAAGAAAGAAGGGGCCTCAGGGACCGAGTAAAGTGCTCGTCTGAAGTAGAAGACCCCTGCTCCACATGCACAGACCATATAGAGCTGTTGACTCCTTCAAACACACACACACCTCTGTCTGCTCACAACGACCCCAAATATCTCTTTTTTTCTCTCATTTAACTGATAGAGAATGCGAAGCAACCACCCTATGAAACTCCTTTTTCCACTTAAACGCGCACACAAACCTTGCCTTTACTCTTCTCCATCTCCCCCACACATTGGTTTTCTTTGAACATGTCTGTTAGACACTCATTCACCATATGGATGTGCTCACACACACACAAATCTCTTTTATCTCGAACACTTAACTGAAACCTCACAGCTCCATCTAGAGCGTAGGGTTGTGGTGCTTTTCTCAGTAGTGCAATATAACATTACAGGTAGTGTAAAAGTGCTCACTTATATCAGAGTAAATATAAACCTGTGAAATAAAAGCTTGAAGACCAATCAATGGGTAATCTTGCAAGAAAGTGGTTTTACTACAGGATGCTGGTTGGACATTTACACAAAAAGTAAACAAATGCCCATGCAATCAAACAATGAAATATTTGAATATATAAATGATCTCTGTTATGATTGGCTAACCATTGTTCACAAATATAAAGAGCACCGCTGTCCCTTAGGGAAGGCCAATTCGATCACATGTTAATGTGACATCTTAATATCTAATACCAAACGCTTGTGTTATGGGTAACGCTTCCTTTTACAGTACAGTACTTACAGTGTACTTACCTAGAAAGTACTGGCTAATATAAGGTAAGTACATGGAACAGGGGTAGGTTTAGGGGTAGGTTCAGGGTTAGTACTAGTTATTACCCAGTAATTGTAGTTACTAAAATAAGTACATAGTATTTACATGGGTAACTGGACTGTAAAAGGAAGCGTTACCGTGTTATGTTGGTGTATGAATGAGTAAGTGAATGTGAGGCAAATGTAAAGTGCTTTGGTGGCCATTGGGTCTGTGAAAGTGCTATATAAATGCAGTCCATTTACCATATATGCAAAGGAACTGGCTGAATCCTTTAAAACCTAATATATGTAAAAAATTCTAAATTAAATCTGAAACAGAACAGTAGATTATGCAACTTTAATAGTAGCAGGCAGCATCGTTGTCTCAAATGTTGATGCAGCACATTTGTTACATTGAGAAATTAAGAAAAAACTAATATAATTTTTAAAGCCGATTTGACAAAAAACATTAATTCAAGTCAAAATGAATAATGAGTAAAAAGGTTTTAAGAAAAGCAACAATATGACATCATAATTACAATGGAATACACTACTGTGCAAAAATTGGAGAGAAGTCTGTAACGCTCACCAATAATTGGATGAAAAATACAGGTAAAAAAAAAAAAAAAAAACATTATATTGCGATTGAAATATTATAGCAATTTCATAGGGCTATATTGTTGTCTGGTTTCACAGACAAGGTTTAAGCCAATTCATGTTTGAGCCATCTAACTGAAAGCAAATTGCACTGACATATCTTAAAATTATGTCCATGACATATTTTTGTTTTAAGATGCATACCAGTAAAAGTCTTTTTCTAAGGCAAGTTAATAAAAGCTACATAAATGTTCTAATTTCACTAAGGCGTAATCCTGACTTAATCTAAGCACTTTCTGTGAAACCAGGCCAATAAAATGTAATTTATTCCTGAAAAGATTCACTTCAAGGAAGTCTTCAGTGTATCATATCCTTCAGAAATCATTCTAAGCAGCACAACTGTTGTCAAAACTAATAATAATAAGAAGAAATCTTTTATTGTTATCAGTTTTGGAAACAGTTGTGCAGCTTAATATTTTTATGGAAACTGAAATACTTTTTTTTTTTAACTGACAGTTCAAAAGCTTTTGAAAAAGAAACATTTCATATCATCTTTCACTTGTTTTGATTAATTTATTCCATTCTTCCTGAATAGTATTAATTTCTTTCCAAAAACTCTGAAAGTGTATCAAGTAGAGTGCATTGCATTGTGGGGTACAGATTGAATCCCATGCAGTGTGTGCTTTGACTACATACTCCATCTTTTTGCAAATTTGCAAAAAAAAAAAAAAAAAAAAAAAACAGCAAATACAAAAATAGTACAAGTAACATGCTATTCTGTAGCCTTGTGCTCTTTAATGGCAAACTACACCGCTGGCAACAATCTGCAACATCAAAACTTCAGATGTTGACAGTGTAATATTATGTACTAATAGTTGTAGAATAGCAACAGGGTTGCCAAAACAGAAGAGCAATCAGAGAAGACATACCACAGAGGTTTACAGCACACTCACTAATGCTACTTGTAAACTAGTATCAAATAGAGTCGAACAGCTGCGTTAAGACGCCTCAGAGGACCGGGGTATTCGACAATATGGCAATAAGCGCTGTAATGTCCGACGCAACCACAAAAAAATAGGTTCTTGACAACTATTGCATTGTCAAACCAAATCTTTAATAGATGAAATATCCCACCACAGTAAATCAACTCAAAAACAGATTGAAGACTCTATTCGTAGTTGCAATGTTAGGAACTCAGAGGAGTGTACAATGGTCCTCTTGTTGGAAGACGGACTGAGTCTATCAGCCTTGAGGGGAACCGAAATGCCATCGAGTGTTCACGCACAGACAGTAAGACCTTGAGACAATGAAATGAGTGCAGGCGAACCAAACGCATGTGTGAGAGTTTCTTGAGCGAGAGTGTGTGTGTGTGTAAAGAGGGAAGTCTGAGACTAACTTTGGCTCCAGAGGAGCTCTCTGGATGTTAGCCATGCCTTGTTGTTCTAAGGGAGTTTCCTGGATTGAGCAGCGCTGTTGAGCCACACTCTCTCCGCGCTCACGTCAGACTTTCCACAGACGTTCACATGCACACACACGCACAATCGCACCATTTAGACGCAGCCGTCGGGAGGTGGGGTCAGAGAGTGACGGCTATGGAGCGCTGGAGGAATTTGAAAAGAAAGGGAGAAGGAGGACAGATACAATAGACGGAGTGTGAGAGGTCCAGAAATGGCGCAAAACGTAGGGCAGGCGCATGGGAGTTCGGGAAGGCACGGAGAGAGCGAAAGAAGAGAGATTCCTGACTCCGAATGGATACACTGAAACCATTCAGACGAGTGGAACATTAAAAGTCACACTAATGAGTTACAGTACTCGCTCTCTCACACCCAAACACACACACACACACACACCGCAAAGACTGAATTTTCCCAGACAGGATAAAGTATGGAGTGAAGCACACATATCAGTTGCTGCAGTCTGAAAAATTAGTAGCCACATTAATGTCCAACACCTGTTCTGGCCCCATGGGCAAATGCAAACCCATCTGGGTCAAAGTTCACAGATTTGCCAATGACATGAACCCACCAACGACAGCAGAGCCTGTCTGACAGACATCTATGCCAGCACTCGTTAAAAAGCAGTCAAAGTTTTTCCTGACTGCGTTTGTGTGTGCGAATGCTATGGAAACTCCATGTCTCCATGGCAACAAGTCTGATCCTGGGACAGGTGGTCTTTTTTTTTTCTTTGGAGAGGCACGTATAGGCAGATAGAGGGGGAAGTGACATCACTTCCTGTGTCTGCACATTCCAGATCTAGTGAGTCATTGGATTTCAGAGCGGCACTAGAACTAACTTGTCAGCTATATTGCTGACAGCTCATAGAGAAACTATTAACAAACAAAGAGCAACAGTTTTTAGACGTCATAATATGACTTGCTAGATTACTTATTTTTTTGGGATATGTCTGCAATTACAGCCACACCTTTTGAAGTTTTTAAGCAAACAACAGTTACTTACACCTCAAAACAATTTTATTTTCAAGCACGATTCGACAATTGGATTTTTATTCTTCTGACCTGTGATTATTTTTTTAATGTGGCCCCAACACAAACTACAAATGTCAATGTTTTATGAATTGTAATGTATACATTTTTAATTAAAAAAATAAAAATAATAATAAATAATATATATATATATATAAATAAAAAAATATATAAATATAAAATTATATATATATATATATATATATATATATATATATATATATATATATATATATAGTACAATTTAGACAGATGGAAATTGTAAAATTTTTGCAAACTTTTTAACTTCGGGTTTTCAGAAAACTCGAAGACAGAAATTAGAAAAATGATGGTATGGCAAAACATGCATGTACATGAAATATATATATATATATATATATATATATTCATATGACTTTATGTATGTGTATACGCATGTTTATTTCACTGGCTTTTGTGATACATTAGCGGGCCACATCAAGACAAAAGACAATAACAATTTGGTAAAATAATTCCATGAAAAGACAGATCTTGTGCTAATAATTATAACTAACACTGTTTAGAAAACTAATCTCGTCTGAAAAAATGCTTGTGTGGAACGTCGGTCTGGCTTTTATTATCTAGCGCTGCTAAAAGTGAACTATTGTCTCCATTATCAGTGCTTCAAGACTATCCCGATAAACCACTGGTGAACTGTGACAAAGGCGTCTCAGTAGTGGAGGGACGCGGGTCAGCCGGTAGGCATGACCGGTTAGAACGAAGATAAGACCAGAACAAACTCGACGCAAACCGGCTTCCTGTTTTCCCAGGCAATTCATTTATACTGGAGGAAACAGCAGTGAAATCTGTTTCAGACTTCAAGGTCTGCGCTCGGTTAAAAATCAAACTTGTGCACAAACTTATCTCACAGAACATCCTCAACAAAAATGACAAGGAAACACACACACACACACACACTCACAGCATCCAGACAGCCTGCGGTAGGGTTTGGCCAGTAATAGGTGGTCAGGACGTAGACCAGCGTGGTAACCTTAACCTACTGGATGAGAGTCCTCCAAACCCACAATCACTTTGCACTGGCAGCTTACCAACGTGGCGTGTTTAGACCAGAGGGGACGCCCTTTTCCTTCAGTCTGAGTGAATAATTGCTGAATATGGATGGAATAACTTGTGAAGATGATATGAAAACAACTTGCAGTTTGACAAGAAAGCAATATCCCAAGGACGATGCCAGCATTTTCAAGTAGGGGCATAAAAATAGATGATTCAGTTTGATATATGATACGATACTTTCACACTCTGTTAAACAAAACCAAAACAGAGTTAAAGGGAAGATTTGCCCAAAAATGAAAATTGTCATTATTTACTCACCCTGAAATTGTTCTTAACCTGTAAGAATTTCATAGGTTTGCTGAACAGAAAAAAAGATATTTTGAAGAATGTCGCTAACCAAACAGTAGATGAGCCCCATTGACTTCCCATTGTGTTTTCTTTTCATGGTATGGAAGTCAATGGAGCCAAACAACTGTTTGGTTACCCGTATTCTTCAAAATATATTCTTCTGTGTTGTTCAAAGAAAGAAATTCATACCGGTTTGGAACAACTAAAGGGTGAGTAAATGAAGACAATTTATATTTTTGGGTAAACTATCTCTTTAAAATTGTGAGTTTTTTTAAAAAAAGATCATTTAAAATGATAATGATAAACAGTTAGCAAAAAGTGTAAATGTACACTAAAATGCTAAATTTGGTATTACATCAGAAATGAACTTGAATAGGCTTGAACTTGGTGACATCAGCCTGTAGCATAACATAGTCACCAAGTTAAAACCATCTACCTTTTTATATAACTGAAGAAAATAATTAGATGATGAACAGTTTACGCAACTAGCCACTGAATAGAAATATTCATGATTCTGCTAAACACAGAAACATTGCACTCTGTCCTGACTGCATACATTTAAAAAAATAATAATAATATTATATCTTATTAAGGAAATTATTTTATATTTCACAATAATAATCATGGAAGCTAAAATGCGAAATAATTTGGGTGAACTAAACAATAAATTGTTGCATTGTTGTGTTGCGATATGCATGCTTTCACCACTATTTTCAAGTAATTGATCTGAAATAAGAGACAAACAAGTCCTACCCATAATTAAAAGAAAAACAAGAGAGGGTTGACCCTAAAATACGGTGGCTACCCAAAAGCTATTCTAAATACTATTTATGATTATTGAATGAACGGCGGAGAAAGATTGAATGAGTTTTGTTTAACTGGCTGACCACCAAAGTAAACGTAACTGAGACTGGTGGTCACACAAGAGCTCATGAATGAACTGGTTAATGCCAGTGGCAGGATACAACCAACACAACCACACAACAGTTCAAAGAAAACTTTGGCCTGAATGAAAGCGCTAAGTGTGCTGGCTTCCTTTGCTACAGTTAAACAATTGAGTTTACAAAGCTTGCTGCCAACTCTAAATTATTAGGCGAGAACACGAAATCTACATTGTTTAAAAGTGCCCATTTCCATATGTGGACGGGCAGCTGTACGTCTGTCTCTTTCATACGCACACACACACACACTTCTGGCACAATCTTGGCTAGCTGACAATGGGGTCTCACAGGTTTTATTGTTTAAAATTACAGTACGATAAGGCAGTCAGTCATTCACGTTTGCCACGCGTGTGTACGTGTTCAATTACGGCTACATCCGCACTACATGCTGTACAGTGCGTTTCATTATGTATGATGATTGGAACTGGCGGATTGACAGGAGTTTTTCCCTGTATACAGATGATTTCTATCAGAGCTATCGGTTAAGGGAAGACACACCGTTCTTCATTATTTCCAGTGGACTGGAACAGGAACCTTATGGAATCATGTGCCTTACATTATCCGCACTGACTCCAGTGTTTTACGCATTATACTGACAGGATGCACATGATAAACATGCTGTACAAGGATTCAGACTCAATGAAATAGAAAGAAAATGACTGATAGGGAAAACACACATACACACACAATATATGTATGTGCATGTATGTATATATATATATATATATATATATATATATATATGTGTGTGTGTGTGTGTGTGTGTATATTGGGAAATGTTGCAAACTTTTTTTTAAACTCACAACCTGCATAAGTACCATGACTCAAAAATAATAAACAACAAAAAAGTTAACATCTGAACATTTGTTTGAGTGTGTTTGTGTGTGTGTTCTGTGATGGCAAAGCTGAATTTTCAGCAGCTATTACTCCAGTCTTCAGTGTCACGAATCACGATCCTTCAGAAATGAAGAAACTGATTTCTTATTACTATAAATATTAAAAACAGATCTGCTGTATAATATTTTTGTTCAAACCAAGACACATTTTTATGCTTTTTTTGCCAAACAGAAAGCTCAAAAGAACATAATTTATGTCAAATCTTTTGTATCATTAAAAAGGTCTTTATATACCATCACTTTAGATTAATTAAATACATCCTTGCTAAATAAAAGCTAAATGTTTCTTTTTTTTCCACACTACTATTCTATGCATTACTCATTTTGCTATAGGCTAGTGAGTAATAAAGAAAGTTATGGATTTCAAATACTGATATTTTCATTTAATATTTGCACAGCTAAAAACCAGAACACTGCTCCTTTAAGGGGGGAGGGGATGGTAACTCAGAAGATTCACAGCCCCCAGTTTTCACCTTTTTAATAGAATTACGGGATTGTGATCACATATAGCTCGTCAACATAGGCAAAAGTGATTTCAAAACAATGCATACTCCAGTGAGATCACTGCTGCCCTTTTGATGCAATACGCCAGTCACACACATACTGAAACTACTGAACTCTACCTAAACCACAGACCATGTGCAGGCATACAGACACACACACACACACGCACTAGTATCTTGGGTATGAGCGTGTGAAAATCTGTAAATGGCTCCTCTCGGAGAACACAGGAAACAGTCAGACAATGTGGAGGCTTCATTTGGAGTTCAGCTCCATGCTGAGCGACAGAAAAACACACACACACCGGTCTTTGAAAGGAGCAAACTCTACAAAGTTTTGGTGACAACAAGCTACACAATGATTTACCAACCATCTGATCCTTTAAATAATACAATATATTCTCTTCTAAAACCTGTTGATGTCAAATTTCGCCAGTTATATATCACAATCCCAAATCACATATCGACTGTTTTTGACCTACAGATTCTGAAACCTCCAGCCCAACGACTCAAGTGCTATACCCCCTATACCAAGCCCTCAGCTCGAGATTTTAGGCGGGCGGCCTGCTGTCCTCAGTGTGCGTGGGAGGATATTAATAGCCCGAGAAAGCCACGACAGCACAGCCTTCCACATTTCAGATTTCCTGTGGCTTTTCTGTCTTAAAAAAAAAAGCGCAGTGAATAGTGAGTGACCAGACAGGACTGTCCTAATCTCTTTCCATTAGAAAGAGGAAGAGAGGATGATAGAGACAGACAGACAGACAGAGACAATGTGAAAAAAAAAATGTGATTTACAATACACTTCCTGTGTAAAACCTCATCTGCGGTTCTTCACTATATCAGCCTATACGAGGTCGAGGTGTGATGAAATAAGTTGAGGAATTTTAAGTACAAGAAAAAAAAACTCAAAATAAGTTCATTCAACTTAAAATGGCTGATTAACAGTTTAAATTACTTCTTTTCTTCCAAACTGTTATGTCTTTGAACACCCTAGATAGCATGCTCCATGTCTTGAATTACTGGTTTTGGCCCACATGCAGAACATCTGAACTTATTTAATAAAGGTGTATTCAATTTACCTAAACTGGAAAGTGTTTTCTTTTTTGACAAGTAGGCAAGCAGAACTTAATTAGGCGGGACAAACCAGATAAAGTGCAACAGACTGAGTAAGAAAAGTTGAAACTTAACAGCCAGAGAAAAGAACCTCTAGCCACCCTTGCCAAATTTAATTACCACTAAATATTTTCATTTATTTCCAGGCTTTTCCATGGAAACATCAGGAGGTACATAGCTTGACTATGCGTCACAGATCAAAGTCCCATGAAATGAAAAGCTTTAAAGCCTGGATGACTCAGTGTCTCTTCTCTTTGTACGAAAACCCCATTGATTATCAGAAACAGGTCGAACAAGTTTTAAAAAAAGTCCTATTATGGTTACAAATCACCTTTGCTCTTCTCAACTGGTTAATCTTTAAGCTACTGTATTGTTATCAAAAGAAAATATGCGTCATTATAGTCAGCATTAACACAAACAGCCCTGCAAAAACAACCTGTTTGATGGGAGACAAGATTATCAGAGCCAAGTGGTACATGAATTGTGTAAGATGGCATTTTAAGCCTGAAAAACGTATTCCCATGACATTAGGCCAGTGCCACGCTGAGTTGTCCCACTCATTAGCCAGCCTCAGTTCAGTGAGCTCACATCAGACGGAGGCTTTGTGCCGAATGCCTTTCCCATCACTCACACAAGCAGGAGGTTCAGTGTTTTTTATGCTGAATGCATTCTTTGACCTATTCGGGGTGAACATTAATTCAGGCATCCGCAAATGTCAAAGTAAAGTAATTCTAGAGCTGTAAAGGTGTTCAATTACACATGATTAGAATAAACAGTTTTTGATTTATTAAAGACAAAGATAAGGTAAAAAGAAAAAAACCTAAAATATAAAAGATATTTAAAAAATATATGTATAAAAATATAAAAAGTTAACTATAACATTTCTAAAGTAAAGTAAAAATATGATAAAATAAAACTTACAAAAAAAAAATAAAATTACAAAAAAAATAAATTAAAAAAGCAGAGAAATTTCAATAGTTCTGCATTGCAAGCTCTACTTACATTTAAAAGGTTATTATGCCTTTTCTATTTATAGAAACCTTATAATAATAAAAAAAAAAATATCACTCTTTGCCCCATGACATCAAAACTAAGATAAGGTTTTACAGGAATACTCATCCACACCGCAAAATCCACATGGAAAACATCTGCAAGGCGTGACCAAGCTACAAACTGACACCATTATCCATCGGCTTAAATGAGACATAACACCCTCATCTAATTTCCTACATTCAAGCGCACACCCTAATTCAAGCGTGTTTGACACAGTGGCAGGTTACCCAATCTGTGATACACCTGTGGATTCATGCGAGGAGAAGACATAAGAATAAAAGCGAGAGCGAGAGGGTGTTGTTTTCAAGGAGGAGAATCACCAATTACTGTTCAACTTTAAGTCAAACCAATGGGTAATTATTGTTTGAAGACACTGGATAGGGGGTACGTGTGAACTCACACTCTCTCTCTCTCTCTCTCTCTCACACACACACACACACACACACACACACACAGACAGAGAGAGAGAGAAATGCACACTAGCGTTTTAACTGGAGTCAATGGGGGTTGAATAGAAGGGTAGCTGAATAGCAGGCACATTGTAATATATGTAACACATCTCTCGTTCAGTCACTGAATCTGGGTGCAGTGACCTGTAAGGTGTGGCTACCTTGGACATAAATGAATCTCTGACAGATGCTTTGCCTTTCCTGGGAAGAGCTAAATGGCAAAAAAAAAAAAAAGAAAGCCTGACCACAAACCCACATGTTATCAAGATGCTTTCATTTCAACAGCAGATAATCTTTCAATTTGTCTCCCACTTCTTGAACTTTTTAAAGCCACAAGTAATACCAATATAATGTCACAAAGAAGAAAATCTCATGAGCTCATGATTCATGAAAAAACTTAATTCCCTAATTGAATGGATTTTATCAAAGGCTTACTTCACCCAAAAATGTAAATTAAATTTATATATCATAGGCCATATACCCACCATTTAGGTCACTTTTTGCCTTCACTAATTAATTTTAAAAAGGTCCTATGCTGTGACAAATATGTCACTTTGTTTAAAATATTTAATTTTAAATAGTAGCAACATAGTTCTAAATAATAAAAATTATATATTCTCTCATACATACCAGCCAAATAAGTACATTTAATTTAAATACATTTTATGTCAACTATTCATCTCAATCAACATACCGATTGACATCCTTTAAAAATAGCTGAAAAGCTTGAGAACAAGATAAATGTGCTTCTCCTCTCAGTGTAAACACTTCTAGACCCTGTTTATTGTGGGAAGTCTAGAGCATTGACTAAGAAACAGATATGGCACGATTTCTAACACACAATCTCCCACAAATCCACATCATTCTGATTACTCTGATAATGAGCGTTGCATTTAATTGCATCACGCAATCTTCTCTCTTCCTGTCTCCTCCTCGTTAATGTAGATTGCATAAACATTTGACGGAGCGAAGTGACTTTAAAAAGGCTCCTAATGAGCAGCGGGATGTGGACTGTGCTCTGGAGTCTTTCTTGTGGATCCCGGGGTATGTGTGCATGTCCTGTTTGGATTTCAGAGCCACTCAGAGAGATACCGTGCACACTTCCTGTCCATGCCCACACCCTAGAGAGCACACTCCGATAACATCGAAGGAGTTTGAAAGAGTAAAGAGGGAGAGAAAGATCTGTGATAACAAGAAATCTCCAGAAAAAAAAAAGAAGAAGAGTATGAAAGGACTTATGGAGAAGGGACCCCTGCTCCCGATTGTATGATAATAAATTTTTGTGATTGTGGGTGGAAAGAGTATACAAAGATCTGATTCCTGTCACTGGCATCTGTGTTGACAGGAAGTTTACAGTAGGAGCTGTACGCCTCCGTCCGTCCGCCCCCCTCCCCATCCGCTCTCACTGGCCCAAGAATGTGTGAGCTATGCAGACTGGCAAGGATGAGCTATCTTCATCTAGTAACCAGCCAACCAGAGCAGACTCATAACTTAGCATAGTTTACAGCATTCATAAACAGTCCCTGTTGCAAACAACCTCTGCCCTGTCATTTCAATAAACAAATGCGATCCTCAAAGTAGGGCGAGTTCACCTGGGGCTCATGCAAGGGAGGCTGTTAAGGCAACAAGATACTAGTTAAGATGATGATCACTCCCTTGGCTTTGATGATTTAATTATCTAATTAAATACTAGCTGAATGCCTACTTATTACACAATAAATGAATCTACACAAAAATACTTGCAAGTTCAATGCAACACTCATCATGTGTTATTTTAATAGTCACTTATCTTGAGGGTTGCTGCTCTAAGGAACGGTGTAGTTTAAAGTTAAAGATAGACAGAATGAGCAGTGTGTCGCTGTGGAGTCAAGAGAAAGTTTTAAAGGTGACTAAAGGCATTCAGTAAGTGAAGCGTTTTTATAGTGCCACTTTTGGCAGAGCAGAGCTGGAAAAACCAACAGAAGAGCAGTGAATGGCTCTTTCAATGTGGAATAAACACTGGCACTACTCTTAAAACTCTCACAAGGCAAGGTTCATAAGAGAAGAGAAGACTGGACTGCTTTTAAAGTTATAGACCGACAAACAGTCTAGCTGTTTATATATTTTTTTTAATTTTATTTTTACACTTCTTAACCAATAAATGCCACTATATGGTGGGTCTTTATTAGAAGAATAATTACTAGTAATTATTATATTATTATTACTAATTATAACAATCATTAAAATGTATAAATATATTTTAGCTTAATTATAATTTAGCTATTGTGTCAGAAAGGAGAAATGAAAAAATAAATAAAATCAGTTTGCATGGTTAGTGGGCACTCCAACATAAAAATAAATCGCACACATTATATGGCCATGCCTCAAAACATATAGTAAATAGACAGCACTTTTTGACATCTCAGGTAGCTACAGTGAATGCCCAAACATGTTGCCTAGGTAGGCAGCTCACTAGGTTGAGACAATGATTTTCATAAGTAGGCAACACATTACTTGTAGGCTACTCAACAAGCGTACATCAAACGTGTTCAGATATTCTAAAATTAATATACAAAATAACACATACCACTCCTTCGGTAATACTTACAAAACCGAGTCAAAAGTTTTCTGAACATAAAACCACTATAAAATATCAGACAGTGCCCAGTATGCCCAGTTCAGACAATCTTCATTAGGCTATCACTACCCAAACTTCATATGTGTTATCAAACAAGCATTTCACATCAAATTAAAACAAAGTAACGTTAATATAAGCAACAAAAAGGCACGACTGAAATGTTATCAAAACTAAGAGCCAGTTTAGAATAATATGCACTTGATATAGCCTAACGTCACCGAAAAGTCTGATAACGCATAATCACCGACACTAACTTACATTCAAAGCGGCATGACCCGATAAAACATGGAATTTACAATCACATCCATGTTTACGACAACAATAGAATAACACTGAGCCAACAATAAAACAATACGATACACAGCGAATTATATACACATAGCTTATCAAATCTACAACCAACAAGAACCCGTCAGATTCCTTACCATGGCTTTCATCGTGGATTTGTCCATCCGATGAGGATGGCGTGCTTCTCCGAGTTTTCCAACTAACGTTACAAGTTGTTCCGTTTCACACTCCGAATTCAATACTTGCGGACCAACTATTAGAAAACAATTGATTTCCGCAAATCAAAGTATATCCAAAGTTCGACGGCCTGTCAGAACCGAATCATTTTCGGCTCTCGGGTGCTTGCTTTCTCATGGAAACACGGTTGGTGTAATGCGACGCTTTCTCTCTGATTTATGAAAAGTTAGATGAGCGTGACGTCATGTTACATCCGTATCATCGACCAATCAGAGAGATGGAGTCTCGACTAATGTAAGCCGTGATTTACTGTAGGCTACTACAATTGGGCAGAGCCATACTATTTAATGTCGAAAAAGTTAGAGAGAGATCAGCGTGACGTCATTTTTTTTTACATTCGTATCATCGACCAATCAGAGAGTTGCAGTCCCGACTAATGTAAGGTCCGTGATTTACTGTACTATTTGGGAACTGGGCAGATCCATAGAGAGATTGAATTGCGACACTCTGATGTCGCCGCGACGGCTGTCACGTGGTTAATGTAAGCCCCATAGTGCTAGTTCCAAAACATACGCTGGCTGTCATGCAGCATTATTGAACGGTAAATATAAAATAAAACACACACAAAGAACTTTTTCAGCTGTTACTCCATTATTGCATTTAGTCAATGTCAGTTTTGCATTTGGACAGGCAGAGTGACAACAAAATACTGTAGGCTATATTAACTATTGGGGGGTAACATCAGGTTTAACGTTAGTGAAGTGTTGGTCACATAAGCTATGGCTGCAATTAACCTATAATCTTCCAATAAACATTAACTAAAACTGGCTACATATAATAACTACTGACTAGATTCACGAGGGGTCCACTAATGTGTGTAAAAAAAAAAAAAATACAGCAATTTCATTAATTTACCAGTGAGCGTACTTCGGAAACACTGAAAATGAATGGGGTTCAATGCTGGAACCAACAGTGTTTGGAAATATTGGCTGCTGCACGACACGCGTTACTTCCGCATTCCAAAGTTCTTATGGCGGTCTATGGGAGTGTCACAATTCTATAGCTCTCCAACTGGGACGTTCCTACAATTCGGTGCCTTTTGAGTCACCAATATGCCATTTTCAATCTTAATTTGAATGTTACATATCAATTAATAATAATTTCAGTGGATAACAACTTTAAAAAAATGGACAACTTTTTACACTGAATTAAAGACACATTTCTAACGACTTTATAAAACCTTACTCTGACAATTATACAAATTAGGTAAATTTAATCAACCTAATCTTATTTAGTTTTCCCTCTTCTCACAAAAATAAAGTAAAAAGCCCCAAGCTTGCTGCTGTAGAGGCAAACAATATTACATTAAGGGTGGATTGCCGCCCCTTGTACCTGAACACACCTAAACGGTCATTTTAAATGAACAATTTCCCTTCAAAAAGAATTTAAGAGGGTGATACAAGGGGAATTCTGCTTTCAGCAGGCACAAGGCAATCCTTCATGCCAAGCCTCTGATGCAATGTCGTGTGATCTGCTCCACTTCATTTGTGCCTCTGAAGGTGTGCATACAAATATATATATATATATAAGCCTTCATTACAATGGTCACAAAAAACAGGGTCTTATGGATGCTCAATGTCATAATAGAACAAAAGTGATGTGGTCTCGTGATTTATCAGGCTCAATGTGTGTGGTTTGTGAGCTCACTACCAAAGATATGCTGTATCTGTATACTGATATACTTTGGGCTCAGAATAGTATTTTATAAATTATTAGTTGTTATCTCATTGGCTAAATCGACACTGACCCTTTACACTCATAAACAATATCTTTCCATCAAGGTTGTTATGCAACCTGTTTGATGTGTTTTAAAAGCACTGCTGTGCTGTCAACATCTTATGATTAAGGCGATGAGGTAAACTCCAATAAATTTGATGTTGCAATCTTTCTCCCGAGGGCTAAACAGGTGGTTAAAGGCTAACCATAGAAACCAACCCAAACTCACCATATGCAAAAATCACACACTGTAGATTTGCAAGGCAAATCAGGTTTGGGATTTGAGTACAACTTGGCAAAAATGGGAAACTGATTGTCTTCTTTTGATTTGGATTCACACATCATTTACATGCTGAGGTTTGTCATAGACATTCATGGTACAGTTTACAGAATTGTGTTTCATGCAGTTAGAAAAATCACAAGGAAACATGCTATCATTTCAAGACATATGGATATGTTTATGCATGCTGCCATACCTCAGTAGTCTTTCTAAACACCAGTACAAAAGGTGGCAGAAGACACAATGACTACCTGGTATGCAAGCTATGCTGAGAGCTTAGTCTAAAGAGGTTCAGAAAATGTAAGCGAGATATTGGCATTTTAAAATGTGTGAATAGATAGATAGATGTGTCTAAAGCTCCAATAATCTTCTCAGTGTCATTCAATAATCCACACATCTGTGCAGCTGTTTTGGTGGAAGGGTCATTCAGATAGGTAGATTTTATGTTTCCATGAAACATTGCATATTTTACATCGAATATTAATCAACTTTCATACCACATGGTTTTTCATCCATAAATCTTCCCCAAGACAAATTTATAATCACTAGTACTTAAGAATAAAATAAAATATATACATAAGTACTTGGCAAACCGTGAAAACCAAGGAAACAGGAATGAATGAAAATACATTTACATGACAAGGAAGTATTAAAATGGAAAAGGTTTTCCTTTTCGGTTTTCATGTGCAGACAACAACGCTGTCAAAACAATCCCTGTTCACACGGATCCGCTCAAAACACGACTAAAAACACTGTATTTTTCATGTACAGTCGACAAAGTTGTCAAAACGATCCCCGTTCGTTCACACGGAAATGCTGTATTATTCATGCCAGGCCAGTAGTTGGTGATGTCCCTTTGTAAAGAAACACTACACGCCTAGACTGTACATGTAATACGCATGTGTATAGCATCATAATTTTCACAAATGCGTGATTTTGCAGTTTACACTGAGGCGATAATAATAGTATCATTTTAAAAAGCTTGGACTTTGAAACTGTTGTGGCAAAAATCATCACTGCGTAAGAGACACTCAGAGTCAAATTAATAAAGAAAGATAAGTATTTATTCTTCCAAGAATAGGCCCAGTCGCCAACACAACAGTTACACTGTTGGCCTGAGTGAGACACCCTCAGGGAGACATGAGACAGCTCTCATAGTCTTTTCAAGGTTCCTCTTCACCCGCTGTACCTTTCACCAACCCAGATAAGGTCCTTACTCCTATAGTGTTTAGTCTCTACTTCAGGACACAAACTGGTACTGAAATAAACTGGCCAAAACTGGTCAAAAACTGACCCTAAGGTCAGAGGTCCTGTCCTGAAACGTCACCCACAACCACGTAGACATCTATATTTTACTCATGGAATAGGTTCAATGGAAACACATGGCTCAGAATACCTAATCTTCACCAATGATTAAAATTTCCACAGCAATACCCCCCTTTTTATCATTCAGATTCCCCATAATCATAATAATAAAAACTTTAAGACAAATTTTGAGTCATATCATCACACTTATACTCTCATCTCTTTTGGTGTGACATGTGGAATCAACAACCTGAAACATTATCACTGGATAATTTCTTGCCCTGGAAAACATTCAACTCATATTGTTTATGTCCACAACACAATATGTATACATTTGGAAAAGAATCAGTTCTGTTTGCTGCAATCCATCCGGAAATTCTGTAAAATTCATCCATAGCTATTATTTTATTAGACACATTCTGCTCTGTCTCAAAAGTCGGCATGATCTGTAGAGAAAAACAAATGCCAAGGTTATTTTCAGATAGTAAAGTACACGTAGTTTCTTTTGTCTGCTGTGCTGCCGCATCTGGCCTGGCATCTCCTGTTGAAACAGTCTTGCAATTTTGTTATCAGCATGTGCGGCACACTCACAGACAGCAATCTTGTCCCACCTGTGCAATGGCTTTCAGCAAATGTGAACCCCTTAGTAAACCATATTTGGCAGTTACCATCCCCCTTTTTGTTGCATAACCCAGCTCATGCATCAATTTAAACTAATTTGATTTGCCATCAACACTAACCCAAACGGCGCCCTTCGGCCATATTTTGCAGAAACAAAATATTACATTATACACTTAAAGGCCGAATCTCATCTTCTTATCGGAGTATTTGAAGGGTAACGGCCCTGAGTCTCACAGCGAATCCTGCTTTTCAGGCCTGTTGTTTGGTCTCTCAAGTCAGTCATCAACAAACATTTCCCGTCATCAATTGTTTCTATCAGGTCAGGTCATGCTGTACAGACTTAGTCCATGTGTCGCTTTGTTGTTGCCGTCAGATCTATACCCTTTTCGTTTATCTCCACCCCTGACGGACAAATTCACAATTCCAATTTACATCAATACTTAAACTGATCTTCAAATCTACACCACGAATGACAAAAGTACTACTACTAGACAGAGCTTGATGACCAATCAACTTAAAGCTCATCCCATGTTATGTATTTTCTTTTCATCTGCATTATCAGCTTCTTTAAAGTTTGTAATTTGCCTTAACCCATCTGAAATGATGAAACAGTCATAAAAACATACAATGCTTTCACCATCAAACACACACACACACACACACACACACACACGCACACACACACACTTATGCCTGACTATGAACTGCTCATATTCTCATATTCATAAGATTCACATTTTCTTGTAGCTTTTACCTAACTGTATATGGTCTCTAAACCAGTTTCAAAGCATGTCTGTTCATTATTCATTTGAATTTAACAAGGTCAGCTGAGTTGTTGTGGTTCATTATCATTATTTTGCTTCAGCTTGCTTTTGCAGGCCGATAACAGAAAGACAGGCACATACCATTCCTTCCTCCACTCAAACAGTCTCTCTCACTAAAACAAAAGGCCCCCAAATTACCATTTTCATGTAAATGAACGGCCAAAACGGACAAGAAGTTTTCCATTTTTAGTTGAAATGGTGTTCTGTAAACGGCCCCTAAGAGTCCATGAAAAACTAAACTCAATTTTACATCTAGCTAATGGGCTTTATTAGATTAAAACATGCACCCTGTTATGGTCCACCCTGTTACTTAAAGCATTGTAAATGTAACAGGCTGGACAACTGCCATAGAATGTGAATTTGAAATATTAGCTCAGGATTATTTGGTTATACTATACTAGCTAGCTGAAGCTTGACAGACATTTTTTCCCACTGACAAGACTAAAAATAATTGAATTTCAAAACTGTTTTCAACAAACCTGCTCAATCACATTCCACCAAACTGTAGGAATGACCCAGAAACCATTGTGGGTTTTTTTTTTTACTAATTTAAAATCCATATTATACATAATAATAAATCAATTTATAGTGGCAGGCACCACAGCAAAGTTTATATCCGACAAATAAATTCTTGCACAGAAAAAAAGGCATATTCGAGCGCTGTGGCGAGCCTGTGATGACAAGTTGGGAATGCCTTCTGCTTTTTAGAGTTGAAATCAATTGGAAAACACTGCAGAGGCATTATTGTTCACATTGTGGGAAGGGCTCCCTCAGCATAGCGCTATGAGTAATGCCTGTGGCCGGCCGCAGAGAATGCCACTCTCACACACTCCACTGGATTAAGGTCAACTTTGCATGGCAGTGTTGCTTACAGGCATCTGACTGTTACTTTTCACACTAGCTTAATTAACCAAGTCTGCGCTATTCCCCTCAAAATCTCTCTTTCACTCCCACATGCATAAACAAACAAAGCAAACAGTCATTATTCCTACTGTTTTTGGAGCTCAAAGTGTACAGGGTCATACAGTGAACTCATGCCAGATAATAGATTTACCGCTGGACAGGCCTAATTATCAAATATTTTTGACATCACTAAATTCAGAGATTCTTTCCATGCCTCCTCCTCTCCATTTAATTATTTTTAAGAGGAAGGGTTTTGGGTGAGTCCAAGGACACAGTTTGGAATGCTGGAAGATGCACAAACATTCGCATGGCTAAAGGTTTTTTTTTTTTTTTTTTGAAGAGGGAGCAGAAGTATGCAGTCAGAGGAACGAGCAGATTATGTTTGACAAAATACAGGATGGTGGCGGTTGACACCAGGATACTCTCGTCTGGCATGCAGGATGTGTCCCATAATTCAGAGCAATGATCTGTGTGGCCTCATGCTCGAGTAAATGTGAAGCAGAATCATATTTTTGTGTTCAATAAATCACATCATTGTATACAATTTTGAGAACAAGTGAACAGGATGTTCAGCACATGGCACTGACAAATGCTTGGAAAAAGTTTTGATTTATTAGGCAACTATCAAGATTGTAAGCATGAGTCTTTGTGAACATTTTTGTCTATTTATGTCACAACACATATGGACACACACATGCATGCTGTTTATTATTTTGTAGAACACACGAAAAAAGTTTTTCTATACAATATGTTTATAGTGACTACTTCTGAAAAAATAACATTAACTGTAATTTGAGCTGGATGATAATAAAATAACTGAATATTTATTTGATGTGCAATTCATTGTTATATTTGTATACACAATACCTACCTGGGCAAAAATGGGGCAAGCCAAAAATGGCAAATATTTAGTAGTCTTTTAATGATTTCCACCATTTTAATCACAAATCACTGGTCAGGAAATTAGCAAGAATCATTAGCATAGCAATAGCTTTACTTAGCATAGGATAACTTAGCATAGAATAGCCTTTCCCAACTTGCAGACAGAATTTACAGGAAGAAGAGTGAGTGTTGTTCCCCTCAATGTTAATGGCTTCTAATAGTTCATGAGTAGTTGAAAAATGTCTCCCAGTTTGTTGGAATTTAAAGGGATAGTTTCCCCACCCCAAAAATGAAAATTGTCTTCATTTAAATATAACAATCAAAAAAAATAGATTTTTTAATTGACAGATAAAAAGTCATCATGTTAATGTAAAACCTGACCAAATGAAGACCGCAGTCATTGTTTGCCTAAAAGAAAATTATGAGTGTTTGTCTTTTCACATTCCTTCCTGTGTTTGCTTTCACATATACAGTATGTGTGTGGATTCGGGGGATATTCTCAAAAGCCGGAAATTACTTCATATTAAACTTTCCTGACAATAACAAACCTGACTAAGGAACAACCCACGAACACCTGGCCACACCTTTACTTACTAGACCGGATACACCCAGACTGTCAAACCACATCATTGAACACAAATATGGAAGTCAATGGTGCCCGTCAACTGTTTGGTTATCAACATTCTTGAAAATATCATCTTTTGTGTTCAACAAAGAAGGTTATACAGGTTTGAGACAACATGAGTAAATGATGACAGAATTTTCATTTTTGGGTGAACAATCCCCTTGATGTGAGGAATTGCTTTGTTCCTTTTTTGGATAAAAGCGTCTTATACATGCCTAGCCTAATAAATGTTTTAATAATGATGATAATTATTATTATTATTTGCGTACACGGGCACCAAACACACCGCGTCTTCTAAGTCAATTTACTGTAAATGCGCAAAACCATTGCATTGCAGTTTTTCGAATTGCCCAAAAATTCCTCATGTGAGTGTAATTTTTTTTATTTTTTATTTTTTTTTTACGCATGATAAACTGGAGTTTTTGCGAAATGGATGTTTCCATTGTGCGTATTTTCAATTTCAATTTGCGCAATTTGAAGTGTAATGGAAACGCTGCTCGATGCTTCACTGTGGTAAAGATACATTTATTATTATATTGCTCACCTTATTTTTGAAGAGAGCTCTGCAGCTTCACCATGCAACTCGTATTTCATTGTGATTCATCACTCCACGCACAACTTCCCATATTCTGCCAAAAACATTCTGTCTTTGATGTTTTTCTAAGACAGTAATGGCTTTTAAGTATTGTATTTCTTAACTGTAGCTAATTTCTTGACCAATCAATTAAATTAAGACAATTATTATTATTATTATTTGCCTGGGAGTGTACATTTAATCTATTTTTTCCATAATCAGTTTTGAGGATCGTCAACATGTTTAAACAGGGATTTTGGCAAAACAATCTGAAAGTCTTGCAACATCGGTATATGACATAAAACAGATTCCTCGAGACAGATTGGGATAAGAATAGTAACAGAAACTACTTATTTAAAAAAAAATGTTTTAGAATGAGAAGACACAATTTTCTCAAAAGTGTGTCTGCATAATAATAAAGAAAATAGCTCTATTTGTGGTCTCAAATGTTTGCAACACTTGAGAGATTGAATCTGATTCCATGGGCTTTCCCTAATTCCATGTTTATGACTTTGTCACTTTTCCATAACAACAACAAAATATAACAAAATAATATAAATACAGCAGAATAATAGAATTGTAACTACACTAATATTTAAATGATACAAATTAATTTGGACAAATTTATGTTCATGAAAATTTACAAAAAAAAAGAAAAAATTGATGAAATAATTGATCGCTTTAATAATTCGAACAAAAAATACAAATTGACAAATGAATAGATATATTAATTTAACCATTTGAATTTTTAAAAAAAGTTAAGTAATGAATTGTTTGACAAAAAATTGACAAATAGTTTTTAACGAATGTTATCACAAATATAACAATCAAATAATAGATTTTTAAATTGACAAACAGTCATCATGTTAATGTAAAACCTGACAGTATGAAGGCCACAGTCATTGTTTGCCTAAAAGAAAATTGTGAGTGTTTGTCTTTTCACATTCCTTCCTGAGTTTGCTTTCACATATATGTGTGTGGGTTCATGGGATAATCTCAAAAGCCGGAAATGACTTCATATTAAACTTGCCTGACAATAACAAACCTGACTAATGAACAACCCACGAACACCTGGGCACACCTTTACTTTTACTAGACCGGATACACCCACACAGTCAAACCACATAGTCAGTGTTTATTGCATAATCATGTATGTGTCCAGACATCCACAACCAAAAGCGTATAATATGAGGAACAACAGATCCATAATACACCATCGTGAGTGGAAATGAAACAGCATGAAGGCACAAAACTCACTTATCATTTCCTGCATTTTGCCAGCTACCAACCACAACACATAGCCTACTATTATTAGGTCTGTGATTTATATGATCCTGTTCATTTTAATCAGATGAGGCCATATGACCTGTTGATAAACTAAACGGCTGCGTTTTCTCTCGGAGCAGATGGGAAATGACACAAGGAGGGGGAAACGGGGGCTCTGAACTGGAGTTGAAGCCCGAAGAGGAAAAAGGAGTGAAAATAAAGGGAAGGAAAACTTCCTGAGCGTCACAGGCTGCTCCAGTGACGCCTTCTCATTGTTTCTCAAGTGTTTAAAACAGAAAGAGACACAGACTTGAACTTGCTGCTGTGAAAGCCGCTGATATGTTTATAGTTGCGTGTCTGTGAACTCGCTGTCGGATAAAATGAGTTCCTGTTGCGAAAATTTACCCATGTGACAGATGTAACATGTGACCATGTTTGTCTACAAGTGTGACCCTCCACAGCTCAGTTCAGAACCCTATAGAAACACGGTCATGTGCTCAATTCATCATGTCAAATATCTCTGAAACAACTCTCCATTTTGCTACAGAATGTTCCAGCGAGTGTTCACGTCCACACATCCCCTCATTTACCCCCTTCTTACAATCATCAACACCGACAATTCACTGAGAAACGAGCCGGACACGGCCACAGGCCTAAAAATAAACCCCAACGGCTCCCCAAGGATTTCATTGAGTCATCTGCATTATACAAGCTTTCAGTGTCCGTTTATGTGCTCTTAAAAGTAGCCTAAATGAACTTTCCAACTTTCCAGAAACAAGTTAAAAGTCTGAATTTGATTCTGTTATTCGCAGAGTAGTTCACTTGTAACTTTCACCGTGAAAATGATCTCGGCAGACAGAATGTTCCTTTCATTTTTCCGGAGCTCTGTGGTTGGAGAAGTGGAATTTGCAAACCCTGAAACGGTTCAAAATAGGTCATGCTAACTCCACAGCACTGGAAAACAATTGCAAAACACAAACAAAGAATTCGAAGGGCTTTCCCAGGGACAGTTAAACCATCTGAATGCGATTCCTCGACACTCCTTTTTGGTCAAGTACCACAATTCTAAGCAAAGAAGACCTGAGAAGCCAGGTCCATGTATAGTCACAAGGTAAGTATTATCTAAGAGTAAATCCGGTAATTTAGTATGGCTGCCGGTGATAAGGGCGTGTATTTTTCCTGTGTCACGTTGTCTATTCAGATCACTGGAGGATAATGCTCTCCTGACCCCAGCACCAGTCTGCTCCCCGTATCACTTTCTCCCTGTCTCTTTCTTTTATGATCCCTGTCTTTGTGTTTTGTCTTTACAAATACAAATGCGCTTCCACTCTCTCTCTCTTTCTCTCTACAGTCTAGAGCAAAAGAGCAGAGTATATCAATCGCTACTTTGTCTGTATATAGGGCCAAGGAATATGAAAAGAATCCATTATTCAGTTTGGTTCGATGGTCCACTTTAGGCAATCTATAAGTCACTTTGCAACACGTCATGTAACAATACTACATTTAACTCTCTCATTAGAGTAGACAGAATGCCTGTTGGGGACCATAAAAATAAAGAGTTTGCAGATCTACTCTAATGACTGCTAACATGGAGTCGCAAGAATGTCTAAAGTGGACCATCAAAATAAAGTGTTTGCTTTAGTTTGAATCTTCTGCTTGCCTTAGTTTTTAGTTTTAGTTTTTCCCGATAGTTCAAACTGTTTAAGGTTTTCTTTTCAAAGTATTTAATTCTTGCAGTCACTATCTAAATACTATGGATAGACCCAGAAAGGATTTGGAAAATTAGCTGTATAACACATAGCTATAACACAGATCGTTTTAGCGTTTTAAAAACCTAAAGTCAAATAAATAATCTTTTCAAAATTATGTACAAGGGACGTCTCAATAAAACAGTAAATATCAAGTTAAAAATGTGAACAGAGTATTTTGTGTATGAAATTATGCAATGTTTAATAATGTGTAATTGGGATACATACTGTAAAATAGTCATTAGATTAGTTGTAGATGGAGACAATTTTTCAACCTGAGAATCAATGGTGATGAAAATTACCATTGAAAATGGGTTTTGTTTTTAAAGGTTACTTAAAGGTTTTAGATTTAGTCCGAGAGCTTTCTGACCCTCCATTGAAAATGTATATACGGTATACTGTCCTTGTCCAGAAAGAAATAAAGACATTATCAAAGTAGTCCATGTGACATCAGTGGGTGAGGGACAGCAGCGTCACTGAACGTGGATCCACAACAGAACCAGAAGACAATACAATGCTGAATAAAGTCATGGTTTTTGTTATTTTTTGGACCAAAATGTATTTTCGATGTTTCAAAACATTGTAACTAACGCATGATGTCACATGGACTACTTTGATGATGTCTTTATTTCCTTTCTGGACAAGGACAGTATACCGTACATTTTCAATGGAGGGACAGAAAGCTCTGGGACTAAATGTAAAATATCTTAAACTGTGTTCCGAAGATGAACGGAGGTCTTACAGGCTTGGAACAACATGAAGGTGGGTCATTACTGACAATTTCCATTTTTGGGTGAACTAACCCTTTAAGCATCAAATTTAATACAGTCGCTGCTAGTGTTAATAGCTATTCTTTCAGCAAAAGACTGAGTAATATTTCTTCAGATATGCAAGGAATCTTTAGCAGTTCCAGATGTCCAATATCAGCCTGTGATTTAGCTTTCAGCAGGACCCCTGCCTGAAGGATATCTTGTCAGAGTTTTAATTTAGTAGACATGATTAAATGTTTTCTAAAGCCTCAGAAAAGCTACATAATGCACTGATGTTACCTCAGAAAGTATGCTCCCTATTCACAACATATAGGATGGCATTTCTACATAATATTATGTAGAAATAATTTCAGGTACAAACAATTGCAAGTAACATTTTGAATTAAACATGAATTTTTGAAGTAGAAAAACTGAAATAGTATTTATAATCAGATTGTAGAGCACACACACACACACACACACACACACACACACACACACACACTTCTAAAAGTCAGTAAACTATTTTGAAGTTGTCCTTTCAAAATGAATTAGCTGTGAAGAGTTTTGGCCCATTAAAAACTGTGCAAGACTGAAGCAGGTGGTGTGTTTAAAGTATTTGTGTATGCGGTGGTGGTGTCTGAATCAGTGAAAAGACTCATAAACACTGCTGAAGCCCTCCTCATTGGCCTTGACCTGTGTGCACCCTCCCTCCCTATCTCTGTTCTCTCTCCCTTTTGTGTTTGTGCTATTGAATGTCTGCCCTCCCCGAGGGCTCAAGAGACTGAGACCAGGTCTTTAATGAGACATGGGTCACTATGCCCAGTCGACCTCAAGACACACACACACGCACGCTTATATGGGTGGGTGAAAACGATAGGAAAGATCAGAGGTGTCCTGTGTTTCAGGTATCAGATATGGTATCATAGGCCTTTGCACAATGGTTTCAGAGAAGCATCCATAATATTAATTAACAATGCGTGCAAGTTCAAAAGTTTGGAGGCAGTGTTTTTATTATTACTATTAAGTTAATGTATTTATTTATATAAATATCCAAAAACAGTGTCATTGTCCAAAATCAATGTAGACCTACTTTAATATATGATGGAGCATAACCATAGAATTTATATGGCACTCCAAAGTACTTTAAAGTATTACCATGATACGTGTCTAAAAACATGCTACTGTATTGTTTGTAAGACAGAACAGGTGGGTGGGTTTTACGGTGAGTAACAGGAAAAGAGAAAACAGAATGATGTCAAGAAATGGGGTGGAGGGCCTCAAACAACAGTAAACAGCAGGAGAGAGGATGTTTGTGTGTGTGTGACATCATCGGTTTGGCTGTTGATTTGGGCATGAATACATGTAGGCTATACTCACTTTCAACTCACAAACACACAGTAGAAATGTGGTCTGATCAGTTTTTTTTTCTTTCTTAAACCGACCTCAGCTATAGGCTAGGCCTATATACAGTATAGCCATACACTGCTGTTCAAAAGTTTTGAATTGGTAAGATATCGGTAATCGGTTGCATTTATTTGATAAAAAAATAGTAATATTGTGAAATGTTATAACAATTAAACTCAGCTGTTTTCAACATTGATTATACTAATTAATGTTTTTTGAGCATCAAATCCACATATTACAGTTTTTATAATCACTTTGTTACTATTTTCAGAACCTTGATGTCATGTCTCACAACTCTAGACACAAAACTCACAACCAATGATCAAAATGCACATTTTTCAAAACTTTAACCCATTTCTCAATTGCTTGGATACACAACTTACATACTATTTCAAATGGCAATTCACACATTACATTTCAAATGAGTGTCTATTCATTTCCTTACAATGATCGAATTACTGTATCAATTGATACAACTGCTCAAAATGATAAGTATCTCTTTATGCATAGTTGTATGGAAATCATTTTCAAGATAAGAGATTCATTGTCACCAATTAGCATGGAGCATGAACCAATTCGACTACAATATCCATGGATGTAGCATAATATTATATTTTTGCTTTGATTCCAATAAACCAATGTTGTGATTGTACTGTAATGTTTTGCATCAATATATCACACACTTTGTTCAATAATTCCACTAATGATTCCACTATGCCTGTATCCTCTCTACTACTGCAGTACTTTTACAGAGATGTATATTTACTGTACATGTAGTACCATAATGAAACTTGTATCACCTATTTTGTTCTACAATATTTAATGATTGCAAGAGAAAATGACAGTGAAACTAACGGTTGCTTGTGTGTGGGTGATCTATAGTGTTTTAATGGTATTTCACAGTAAATTTGTTTTTATGAATCAATGATTGTGCAAGTGCAAGATTTCTGGCAAAAAATAACTGTAGAACTTTTCTTATCGATCCAAAACTTTTGAACGCCATGCAGTGTGTAGCCTATATATATATATATATATATATATATATATAAATCATTTTTATAGTTTTTATAATTTTTTTTAAATAATTTTTTATATAATTTTAAATAATAATTTTATATAATTTTATTAATTATTAATTATAATTTTATTAATTAAATATAATTTTATATAATTTATAATATATAATATATAATAAATACATATATATATATATATATATATATATATATATATATATATATATATATATATATATTATTAATAATTTTCTAATATACAGTATGTGTCTGATTTGGGCTCGAAAGCAATGAACGGTCCCCATTCATTGAAATTGCATTGAAAAAAGGGGTCAGTAGTGCAATATCATATTTGTGACAAAGAAAGTCATACAGGTTTGGAATGAGTAAATTATGACAGCATATCAATGTTGGTTTAACTACCCATTTAAAAGAAGCCGATTTCAAATGCTCACATTCCACAGAGGCAACTATTCTGGGGGAAAAAAGAGATCAGCACAGTTTGACACAGATGACTCAGTGAAATAGACAGAGAGAAAATAAATGGAGGAAAAATGAAAGAGACAAGAATAAAGAAAAACAGACGGGGGACTTAATGCCAATGTAAAGAGTGAACAGGCCTGACGAGTTGAAGAAAGAGAGGAAAAGGAACGTAATAAATGAAGGAAGGACAGAAGTAGACAGTGAGCAAATAAAGATGAAAAAAACCTCTGACAGATAGAAGAAAAGAAAATGAGACAGAGAGAGACAGTTGATCCAGACTGTTGTCTGATCCGGTCTAAGGCAGTTGGCCCTTGGCTTCTTCCCAGGCATAAATGTACAGTAATTCAAAGCATGCGACTTGACGTCGGCTGGGGAGAATGTGTGTGTGTCTGTGTGTGTGTGCTGCGGTCAAAGAGTATGCATCTGTCACCTCCAGAAACACACTAATTCACTCAAACAAACAAGGTCCCTTGTAAGACTTACTCATCAACACAGATGATGAAATTACTAGTGTGTGTTCATGCCGACTAATACGATTGCAAGTTACTGTCCGATGTGTTCCAGCTCTATGCCTGAAGCTTCACCCTCAGATGTACTGATGTCCAATAAATGTGGCACATCCCCCGCCCTCATAGATTTCATGAGTTCACACTTACATCAATTAAATAGAGTAAAGATTATGCGTATTTGGCTCAGAGTACTCCCCCCATTCACTGTAAAAAAATATTTGTTATCACAACATATTTTCTTTTGTCAAAATAAACTTTATAATAATTTATTTAGTTGAGATAACTTATTATTTTGAGTTTCTGATGATCAAATTAATCTCCTTCATTGTATTAACTCACTTTTTCCAGTTTAATCAACTTAAAATTTTAAGGCAACCAGGCCTTACTTCCTTTTTTTAAGTTAAACCAACAATATTTTTACAGTGTTGTTGTAAGAATATTAGGACTAGAAGTGAGGAGATGGGGTGGTGGAGGGATGCTGTTAAACTGTCAACGAACAGAAGTAAGTTTGCTGTGTCTATATATACACTGCTTAACTCGTTGATTGGGTTGATTAACAACAGAGTGTGCTCCACTCTTGTCTAATTAGGCTTGATTATCTGAATGTGCTCCATGTCTTTAATTATGTTTAACTATCTGAACGTGCTCCTCACAAACTTTGTTAATAAAACATTATTTATAATCAAAACATAATAGAAATGGCTAGTTCTGACTCTGAAAATTTGACTGCATGCAAATTGAATGCTGTTGTTGTGACTGCACAATATTATTATGGCTGTATATCACAATAAAGCCAATTAACGGGTATGTCCCTCTTTGGCTAATGTACTTTCAAGATGGAGGGGCAACATGGCGACCGACAGTAGAACCCCTTACCCGTGTATTTTCAATGGCATATTATACACTCACGAGAATAATTTATTACTTGAACGAAGTAAATATACATTAATGAGCACATATATTTTTGAAAGAACTAAGTGTTTTTAGCTAAGAATAAAAAAAAGTTACACAGTGTAGCTTTAAGAAATCATGTTCATTTCAAATACTTTTATCACTGACAACAGTAGTCCGGCCAGGATATTGTCATTTAAAAAGTGAAGTCGCAGTCCTTGACTGATGTTGATATTGTCAAGTTGTGTTTTGTTTTGATGCGTCACCCTCCACCGATCTACCAATCACGGACTCAGTAGTGTTGCGGCATTCGGGTTGCTAGCTCTTCTCTAATTACCACAGCTGCACCACAGCTACAAACGTGTCGGAATCGGATAAAAAAATTCTAACGTTGCGAAACCCCCCAAAACTCAATATGAATCCGAAATACTTACAAAGTCTGAATTAACAGAAAGAACTCACTGTGTAGGAATCGTCACTTGCAATTGGAAGCTGTAGCAGCGTACATTCCTGCTGGAACCTGCAGCATATCTGGCAACCTCGAGTCATGGGGGAAGGCGAGGATACCCCCTGATTTGAAAGCGATTGCAGTACCAGTTTTGGCCACAATCTTGCATACAGCTCCTTTAACATAACCCAGTTATGTGGAACCTGTTGACATAAAAAAAGTAAATTAAAGCCAACAAATAATTTGTTTTGAGTGTACAGACAATATAATACATTATATATAACAAGAATTGATTACATTTGAGTAAAGACATAGAAGAACTGCAGCTATAGTGGTTTCAGGCTTTGGAATGAACAATGTCCACAGACAAGATAGAGTTTGTTGCATGATTTCATGAAAGTATGATGTATTGCGACATCGGGAAGAAAAACGAAATAATGACTATTGTAACGCTTGACGTAAAGCAAGTCAAATTTGTAGTTTTCTTATGTGTCATTAGAACTACAGAAACGCAACCTGATCTGGCAATCTCACATAGCGTGGTTATAGCAGATATTGGACCGCAAAGCGTATCAAGAAGTGCCTTTCACCCTGTTAAGACTTAATGAACCACTGAAACGATTTTGGGAGCATTATTTCATTGTTCCGAGTTCACACATTTTCGTAACGTTTGATCATGATGGAGTAGGATTCATAAAGACATTCCTCCGGGTTACGTTTCAGCATGAAGTCTGCTGCAGACAATATTCCACATCTTTAGCTATGAACTCATGGAAGAGTGCACAGCAGGGCTGAAATGGAAAAGCCAGCCATGAAGAGATGGAGGAGAGGGGGGAGGGGATCTAGATATCACCAAAAATACAGTAAACATTGCATTGCAACTGCACTCTGTATTTCACAGTGTATTTACTGTAGGACTGCAGAACCATAAAACAATATAATCAAATTTAGTCACACAATTTACTAACCATTAACTATGACTATATGAATAAGATCCTAATTACTGATTATCAATAGTTAGTATGGAATTAGGCATGATTAAGGGATGTAGAATATGGTCGTGCAGAATATGCCTTTATAAGAACTAATAAATAATATCCTAATAATATACATGAGGATTGGACCCTTAACTAAAGTGTTATATGCAACAAAACACCATTGTGCATCAATTATAACAACAACAACAACAACAACAAAAAAAGACAATCACATCGAATGTGATGCACCCTATAAGGGACTTTTAAATTCTTTTTCAACATTATTTTGCATAAAACTACATATATTGTTGTCCTATTAGATATACATTTTTTTTTTAATTAGGGTAACCAATAAACATTGTTTACCGCAGCCTTTTAACATGTTTTTGCACTGAATATTTTTTACTTCCTTAAGTGCATCTAACAAACAACACTGCTTCCCAATGAAAACAAAAGTGATAAAACGAAGAGAAAGAGCGAGTGTGCGCTTGTATCCAGGCTACACAGGAAGCAAACGGCAAAACAAGGCAGTGAACAACAATTCAGACCTTTTTCGAAAGGTCTGCCCTCGTGAGCTTCACATGACTCCACTTTCCCCTGCCCCTCTTTTTGTCTCTCGCTTTCTTTCACTACACAAAGCCGTGTACTTGAGCGTTATCTAGTTATCTCTCTTGCTTGAAATTGCTGTAGTTATACAGTTAGCTGTGACCTTTCTTGCTCTGTGCATTGCTCCCTCCCTCCCTCTCTTTCTTCATCTATCTCTTTTTCCCCTCTGTCTCCTTCTTCTCTCCGGCACACAGGCTCCCTGTGTGTTCTGGACTGAATGGCATGCAAATGGAGTGGGTGTTTGGGAGGCCTTTCATCCGGCCCTGAGAGAGTGAGTAAGACAGAGAAGAGAAAAGAAAAAAGGAAAAGAGACAGTCATCTTTTATCCATTTGAGTGAGAACAGTTGTCCCAGCAGTTAGTCGGTGAGAAAAAGCAGGGTGGAGGTTGCCCTGTAGAGTTTGACATCTGGCGGACATGCTGTGTTCATTCGAGTCACAGGCTCATTTGCCCCTGTGAACAGCAGGGACAAAGCGTCCCACTCACACAAGACTGTGAATACAGTAAAACCTTCATTTAATGAACAAAAACCAATGAGGATACCTCAAAAAATGCCTTTAAACTACACGTGCAACCTCTGGCCTGGCTTAAAGGGTTGCAGCCGGCTCTTTAAAACTGAGCTGTAGTTTTGTAATTACTGACTTGTGCCGTGCGGTGGATATGTTTGCGGTTTAGCACACTAGAACCTCCTGAAAGCGCCTGAGGTCTTGAGTAAATTATTCCCCATCGTGTCTTGTGACTTGATCCATATCTGATTTGGGCCCCTGGAAGCACAAAGGAAAAGGAACGTTTTTCATTAGTACATATGCGGTTCCCTCTACTGGGAGGACATCAACTTCACAGGAACCATCGTTTGTCTAATAACAAACTGAAGTGTGGAGACTCTAGGGGATTGGCAACAGTTTTGGAATTTTAAGGGACTGGTGACTGAGATGCTTGTGTAAAGCAGTCACCGCTACATACACACACACAAACCCTGTGTTATCCGGAGACCTGGGTTGTTTAGGTTAAGACTTTGAGTGGGAGTGTGAAGCTCCAGGGAAGTGCGTACTTATGGTGAGTGTCAGAGGCCCAGGCTGGAGATGTCGGCACTGGTCGAGGCCTGTAACATCTGGAATGGCATCCTTCCTTAATGTAAACATCACTGCGTCAAGCAATACCTGCTTCACAACACTGTTCTAAAGTGAGAGCATTTCAAGTGTAAAATGCTGTATAAATTAAATGCAGTTTACATGAACAAATAAATCAATTAGTAAATAATTTTGTGAATCAGATCTGACTTTTAATATTTTGAACTTTAAAATGGCCTGTTTTTATTACGTTGCTTCCACGTCATTTTCTGCCACTAAGTAGGCTCCGCCCACAAAACACGTAATCGATGTTTGCAAACACATTTGTACATTTTTCTAGAATATTTTATCATGTAAAGTCTACATTTCCAACCCTGATCAAACACACTTAGCCTACCTGTGACTTTCTACTGATCCCGAAGACCTTGATTAGCTTGCTCAGGTGTGTTTGATCATGGTTGGAGCTAAACTCTGCAGGACAGTGACCCTCCAGGACCGAGTTTGAGAAACCCTGATATGATATTAAATCCTTATCTTTATTTTTTTCATTCAATTCCAGTAATTCACGAACAGCTGTAAAATTCACGTGGCCTTCGAGTTTTGTTGTAGACAATGGAGGGCATTAGATTAAAGGGGCTTATAACTGAGAACCAGCTGTAGAGAAATCGAGGAAATATCAAGTTATCTACCGCCCTCTGCTGTCGATATTCGCTTAGGCCTACTGCATTGCCACACATCACAGGCCATGAATGGAGTAGACTAGCGTTCTGCACACCACGCAAAGCAAAACACATTATATAACAATAAAATCAGGCAACTTCATCTTTTTCACATGATCTTTTCACACGCTATTCATAAAAATAACGATTTACATTTTTCATCGGATTCAGGGATAGTTTACCACAAGGAATAATAACTTACTATGAATAATATAACTTATTTTTTATAAGAGTCATCTAGCTTACAGTTCAACATTTTTGTAATAATAATAATATTTTAAATATGATATCCGTTTTGCTCCCATAGCATTATGGGACAGCCTCGTTTCATGAATGGGCTACTGCATATTCTCACATCCTCAATATTTGATATGCTCTTTGTAGATACCATATGGTACCCATTCGGATATGTTTCATATACTAATTTTATCTCAACATTAAAAAATAAAACTTTTTCTTGTGATTCTGCGTGGCTCTCATCCAGATCAGTGCAAATGCATGGCATAAAGGAGTAATGAAGACATTTTTTTCCCCATTGCCAATAAATAAATAAATATTTATTCAAATGACACTGGCACTAGCACCCTTTCTCTTTCAAAAAAAAAAAAAAAAAAAAAAAAAAAAAAAAGAAGAAGAACAGATTTGTCCATTTTTTTCTGACTGATAATCTTTCAGAAGCCAACATATACCATCACGAACAGAACTGTAACCAAATCAAATAAATCTATCAGAACATTTTTGTTTCTCTCTCTCTCTACATCCCATTTGTCTGATGGTGCTCTGCTCTGACTAGCAACATTTATAACAGGGTCTTTTCTGTTACTGTACGTTCAGACAGGGACGTAAACCGTTAATGTCATTAAAACTGCCTCTCTCTTTTCCTTCTCATTTATGCCTCTCTTTCACTCTTTTTGTTCATCTTCTTCCCTTTCCCATTTCCCCTCTCTTCCTCTTTTCCCTTTCCTATTTTCTCTTCCCACCTCTCCTCCTATTTTCTATTTCCTCTGGTCCCTTTTTTCCTTTCCCAATTTCTCTTATTTTTCCTTTCACATTTACTCTTTTCATTCTCATTTGCTCTTCTCTTTCCATTTCCTGTTCATCTTCCCTTTCCCCTCTCCCATTCTCTCTTCTTTCCCTTCCCATTTGCCCTTCTTTTTAATCTTCTTCCTTTCCACAATTTCACCTCTCTTCCCTTTTATACTGTCCCTCTTTTCCCATTTCCTCTTCTCTTCTATTTTCCAATTTCCCCTCATTCCCCCTTTTTCCTTCCTGTTTTCTCTTCTCTTTTCTTTCCCTCTTCTTGATCATCTTCCCTTTCCCCATTTCCTCTTCTATCCCTTCTACTTTCTATCTCCCTCCCTTTTCTCTCTTGGTCTTTCTCATTCCTCAGTTCCTCTCTGTTTCTTTTAAATCTCCTCTTTCCTTATGTCACCATTCCTTATTTTTTTGTCTCATTCCCTCCCTAATGTACCTCAGACACAGCACATATAAGTTTTTTTTTTTAACAATTTCACATATCAAAAAAAGCACAATCTCTTTTTATAGTCTGACGCAACAGACGATTTCATCACATATTCACAGTTTTATGATAATCTAGCATTATCCGCTCATCTTTCGCTCAGACGAAGTGATGTGCGATACCTGGGCTGAGATGAGAGTGCAGCAGATACTGTACGCTTTACGTTCCCATGTGAGGTTGATTATATGCATCATTATTCATGTATGCATCTGCAGCTGTCAACACATTGTAGGTTTCCAGCAGGCGAGATGTTCAAAACGATTTTTCAATTGTCATCATTGACTCCATCAGGCCAATAGGAGGTCACAATCTGGTACTAGATGTATGAGGAAAGATAAAACAAAGGGGTGAAAAAAAATCACACATGGAAATCACTCGGTTGATACGAGTACATGTTCTCTACATTCAGATCAAACCGTCAGAGGTTCCTGTCAAAATATGTTAGATGGATCTTTACTGGGTTATCTGATGAATTTACACAGAGCTGTCCATCATTCGTCATTTCGAGAAACAGCTGATAGGAAAAGGATTCAGACCAATCAGCAGTCAGCTTGGACACAGTTAAAGGGATAGTTCACCCAAAAATAACAATTCTGTCTTCATTTTCGCCCTCTTGTTGTACCAGTTTCTTTTGTTTAAAGAATAAAAAATAAAAAAACAAATGTTGAATGATGCACGTGTTGCTAATAAAAGCGAATGTGGACTGGAGATTTCAGTCTGTTTCTCATGTAAAGTTATGGCTTTAGAAGTTTAAGATACAGTGCACTACATTATTTTTATGACTTCTTTTAGTTTTTTTAGGTGAACTGTCCCTTAAAATATACTATCATATTTCTAACCTCAAATAACACTTTCTCATTAGTACTTTTCTGCTTTCTTCTTTTATATTTCTTCCTTTAGACAAAAAAACAAACAAACAAAAAAACAACAATAATTATATATTTCGATAAGCTGCAAAAGTAAATGGTATGTAACGACATTTTGATTTGGTTATCTTTGAGTACATCTCTCAGTTTACACTGGTTGCTATCCAACAGGCTTTAATAGTATTCAATAGTACATCTTTTTTTTTTACATTTAAAATCTATTTGCAATCAGAAGGTTACTCAGAAATGTAGACAACCGTTGTGGAAAGACGTAAAACAAAAGTGTCCCACAAAAACGACGACACATTCTTCAACACTGAAGCATTGAGGCAGCCCGGTCTTGTGTTCGCAAGTCAACATTTAGGCTGTCGAACTTTCTCCGTTCGCCTTTACGGAAACAAAATGATCGTGAAAGCATACCCACAATCCTTAGCTGCAAATTTTCATCAGACAGCCTCAGTGTATAAGTCCAGGTGGCTTGATAGGAATACTGTGTGCATGTGTGTGTGTGTGTGAGAGAGAGTTTCTGTGAATCACTGAAGCTTGTTTATTTGGTCACAACCCATCTTTAACACCCTGTTTTTATTAGTCAAGGAGAGGGAGGAGCAACTTTTTTTGCAGGGCTGGGGCAAACGCAAGTGCTACCTCCTCTCTCCGTTTGTTGAATCGATAAGGACAGTTTTAGTTTTAATTTCCAAGGAAACAGTTTTTAGGTGTGGTTTGAGTCTAGCTCCTCACTGCTGCAGTTTATGGTAGAGTCGCCAGAGGGGATGGTTTTGCTGATGCGGTCCAGAGTGTCAACGCTGGTGGAGTGTTTAGATTGAACTTTGCCGATTTCCTCCAAAGCGCTGGCCAAAGAGTCCAGATCCCCCCGCTCCTGGTGCTGAGCTTCCCATAAACTGAGAATGACCGCGGACGGGCTCGTCTGGCACGCAAAATAACCCAGGTTTCTGTATGGGGAAAAGAAATTCAGGACAAACATGGATTAACGGCAAAATCTGTACGGTACAAAAATACAATTTCATCAATGACTTAACAAGGTCCCTCGAGTCTAAGAGAAAGCAGGAACAAATATGATTTAATAATATCTCTACTCTTAATGATTTAAGACTATTCAAGTGCAAAAAATGGTAATAAAATTGTATTTGCAAAACAAGCATTTTAAATATACTTTCATTGCTAATTCAAATCATTTTAAGTAAACCAACTATTTACATATTCATGAGTGAATATGAATATCAAATCAGAAAACAGAAAAAAAAATGGTAACACATTAATCTAAGGTCCAATTTATAAACATTAGTTTGTGTAGGACTCGTGAACCAAATATTGACAATATTTTTTACAGCATTTATTAATCTAGGTTAAAGTTAATTAATTTATTTTTATTGGGTTTTTATTTTATTTAAGTTGTATAAAATAATAATAGTTAATGTGTTATGAATTAAAATTTAACATTAACAATTTTAAATGTACAATTAACATTAACCTAAATTAATAAATGCTGAAGAAAATGACCTGTTAGGTAAAATAAGCATAGTGTTCCTGTATATTTTTATTATAAATTCGTAACGCTCTAACCCACAAGATTGGTTATATAAATTCATATTATTCCGCTCAGACACTGAATTATTACACTCTATTGCAAGGATTCTCAGTCTGCATAACTTTCAATTTAATAATGTTATCCTGTAATGCCTGTATGCCCCAACAACATATCAAAATAGTTAAATTAGTTTATAAAAGCGGGAAGGATATTAAAGAAATTTTGCTTGAAGAAAATCAACCCATCTTCGAGACATAATTGAATCACAGAAAAGGAAATCACAATTCTGCTAGTGTGTGTCTTAAAGAAGCAGACATAGTCTATCTTCTGCCAATTAAACGGCAGAAGAACTTCCTTTTGACCTTTCGACTTTCCATTAGAGCTATTTTAGAAAACAATCTCTGTGTCTAAAGTTGAATCCTTCCCTACTATATAGTATGTGAAAACAATAGTAGGTCTGAAAACAGTGTTTGAAAAACGATAGGCATAAAGTACACTGAAGCACACACACACAAAAAAAAACGTGTAAAAAGCGGTAAACTACTGTCAACTATACAGTGTGTTACTGTTTTTGTGTTAGAGCATATGGCTGTTAGATTAAAGTTTTATACTGTAGCTGACAATACAGTATTTATCTGTTAATTTCAAAAACAGTAACACACCATATTTTTACCGTATGATGCTGCACTGTAAAAAATAATCCTGTAAAAAAGGTAAACTGCTGGCAGCTGTGGTTGCCAGCATCATACCGTAACTATATGGTGTGTTACTGTTTTTGTGTTAGAGCATATAGCTGTTAAATTAAAGTTTCACACTGTCGCTGACAATACGGTATTTAGCTGTTAATTTCAAAAACAGTAACACACCGTATTTTTACCGTATGATGGCTGCCAGTAGTTTACCGTTTTTTAAATTATTTTTTACAGTGAGCTGACCAACTACTTTCACAGAGATTCTGGAGTGTGCACATTTGATGGACACTTAACTATCCCATGAGGCCAAGGAAGAGGATTTATGAATGGCAGTGAAGCGAGACAACTGACACAAGAAGGTTGCATGGCAATAACAACATGGCGGATGTAATTATTCTATTCATACTTCACAAAACAGACTTTTTTAACGGACGCAAAGTAAATTCAAATTAAAATGCAGTAGCTCATATTGTGATTTTGGATGCACTTAATATCAGTCAATTAGTCAAAGTTAAAACACCTAAAATTGTAAAAAATAAAATAAAAAATAACCACCATTCAGTGTGCTGATGTTGCCTGTTGATTCCCAAGTTGGTTATGATGGTCTTGCTGAAGAAAACACTCATTAATTAAACAGCCTGGTGAGGTCACAAAACATGCCATGCTGGTCTTTTCATCAAGATATTTAACCTCACCATTAACCAGTCCATCAACAATATGTTAGCGTTGATGGGACGATGTAAACACTGTCAGTCTTTGATTTTCTGTGGGTATTGAGAATCCAACAGGGGGCAGTGTTGCGCTATGCCAGCTCCAGCACGACAGCTCTCTGGGTAATTGCCCTCTGCGCTGTTTAGACGAGCTTGCACATCCTCAGAAGGTAATTGCAGAAATCCGCTTAACAAGGAGGAGACATTCTCATTACACACTGCCTGGGGCTCTGACCAGCTAGAAAATTCCCCTAAATCCTTCTGTCCAACTCTTCCATCCTCATTTCAAAAACAACTCCGTCTTTTCATCCCTGGTGGAAATATTACAAAAATAAACCCACACCCCGAAAGAAAGTTTTGTTCAACCTCCGCTGCAGTGAAGCGAATTTTAAACTCGAGGACATTTTGGGAACAAATTTGGACATTTTGAGTCTGTTTTGAACAATGTTTTTGTTAAACGTTTTTGAAATCACCATGGTAAAGGAAAAAAGAAAAAAAAAAAAGAAAAAAGACTTTTTTATAAATACAAAAATGCAAAGAAAGAGAGCAGAAAAAGTAATTTAATAAGGAAAGGATTTGAATGAATAATGAATGTTTAAACACATCCAATTACACATGAATGCATTCAAAACCATTTTAAAGGGAATGTTCACTTAAAAATGAAAATTCATGTACTTACAGCTTCAACAGCATAATTGCCATTTCTTTCTTTAGTGGAACACACATTCTAATAAGCTGATTTGGTCCTCAAAAACATTTCTTATTATGATCAGCAATGTTGAAAACATTCATAATTTTGTAGAAACCAGGCCACATATTGTGGATTCTTTGATAAATAGAAGGTCCAAATGAATAGCAATTTATTTCAAAAGATTTTTTGTTTTGCACACACACACACAATATAAAGCCATACACCAATTTAGTGTCAAACTAACACAGTCTCATCCCAAGACGTCAACTAACTGACGCTTTTGACCACACGTCAACATCCGCCGTTTTATGGTACCCTTAAACGTTGGTTAGATGACGATCCTGGGGCGTCATCCAACTGACGCTTTACCTTTAATGTCAGTTAGGTGACGGGTAGGTTTAGGTCTGGGGTGGGGTTAGGATTAGATAACGTCATCTAACCTACGTTAAAGGGTACCCTAAAACGGCAGATGTTGAAAAGCGTCAGTTGTATGACATCTAGGGATGAGACTGCGCTGGTCAAACACACCAAGAAGCAATTTTTTGTTCACTAAAAATATAGTCATTCATTTTCCACATCCACATCTATTCAGTATATGGCACAGTTAAACATATCAGGTTTGGATGACATGAGGGCGAGTAACTGATGACAGAATTTGCATTTAAGAGTGAACTGTCCCTTTAAAGGTGTGCATATGTGTCATATATCATAGATATGAGGTATGTTTTCCTAGAACTGGGGCTTGAAGGATGCATGAGATCTCATTACAGCACTACAGTTACTGCCTGTGGCTCTGCCGATGGTTAATGTGTCCATGTGCTCGAGGAACATGGAGCTAATTAGATGTGTGGGATTCCATATGTTGAGGTCCAGTTTGTATTTGAGCATGTACGTCACCGTCCGTATGTGTGCTTATGGGAAAAGCATGTCCATGTTGATCTGCTGTGTATTTTTGCATTAATTTCTCACCTGTCTATATGCAGTTTCTGCGCTAAGAGCTGCCAGTCTTTGCCCTTGGCATTCGCCGTGTCGAAGGTCGCGCAGATTCGCTGGCGAATGGACAGGGGGATTCTGAAGGCCCTGGACCCCGTCTGGGAGGTGATGGTGCAGTCTGATTGTGTGAAGAATGGCACTGTGTCTTTTTCACTCTGGAGGGAAAAAAGTATTACAGTGATATATTAAAGTTTACAGAGGGGTTAAATTGGTCTAGAACATCCTGGAATGTTTTTTTTTTTTATTAAATAAATATAAATGGTTTTTGTTTTGAAAATCCAGTTGTTCAAGTCCACTAGTGTCAAAACCACAAATAACACTTGGATCAACACATTCAATAGTTGATATTAATTGATCTGTTTTAATGCTGAAAAATATGATTTTTGCATTAAATTATACATATAATTTGCTTTTTGGCACCAGAATCTCCAGATTTAAGGTTTCACCCACTTTGAAAAAGTCCACTTTATAAAAAAAATAAAAATGGACCATCAATATTCCAAACACAAGACGATATCTTAAGTCTGTTGTGCTTTGTCAATATTTTTGTGTTTTATTTTATTATATGAGTTTTTGTCCTCCAAACCTCAGCAACGGTGGTGTAGACCTGTAGGATCTGCTCATGACCTTTGACCTGCCGAACACTGATCTTACAGGACAGCTGATTGGCTGCTGGACTGTAGCGCTCCAGAGAAAAGGCACACTGCAGAGGAGACTGGCTACTGGCCCACACCTGAGAGAAGGAGAATTCCTGCACCAAAAGAGGAAGGAGGAGGAAAATTTCAGTACCAACCAATAGGAAGTATGTGTCTCCTCTCCTACACCTTATTGTTATTCTGCTGTTGGAGCTACTGAAGCTAATTTACTTAGTGTCATGTCACTGACGGCCCTGCCAGAACACAGCCTAGTATGAAAAAAAAAAACAGGGCTTGCTATGGGTATGATTTGGATAAAAATGTGCCTGCGGTCATAAAGCTTTACGGAGAAAGGAACGGTGGGTAAACAGCATCAAGAAAAACACACTCTTGAGAATATGTCACCCAAAAACAGACACAATTTGATAAAATAATACAAATAACGACAAATAGCTCTGCTGGTGTAGAGAGTGTTGCTTTCCCATGCTCAACCTGACACCATGATACTAATGCTATGTAGTGATAGGGTGTTGCTACGGTCCACGTAAAAATACAGTAAGCTCTATGAAGGGCTCTAGATATGGTTTAGGTCTCTCCTTCAATATAAATGCAATTTTTGGGGATTGCTTAATATTCTGGTATGCAAAAATTGCTTAGAAATATATCTGAGCACACCTCTCATCAACAAGCTGCATGATTTGAGTCCACTTTAGACATTCTACTAAGCAACTACATGTCAACTAGCAGTCATTGGAGTATAATTTGTCTGCTTAAACACTTTCCTTTATTTCCACTTACCAAATGTATCTTTGCAAGTATGTCAATTTATACAACTAACCGTATCCTAAGAGTCTACCAATACTCTAATGAGTATTAGTTGACGTGTAGTTGCAAACTACTTATCGATAAAATAAAGTGTAAACGTATTAAGTACCAAAGTTATAATCCTCAGGATCAGTGTTGGGTAAGTTACTCTAAAAAAAGTCATTAATTACTAGTTACTAATTACCTCTTCAACAGTGTAATTAGATTACTGTACTAATTACTTTCCCTAAAAAGTATTTAATTACTTTTAATTACTAATTACTTTCAAAATTCCACATCAATCTGAACTAGCTGAATAATACAAGGACAGACATGAATCTGTTTTAATTTGTTCAAATAAATACTATAAAATGAACTATCCTTAAACTGACCAAGGTAGAGAAGGTTACATTATAAAAAATATACTTTTTAACATCAGACAATACATTTTTATGTTCAGCCCACTATTGTTTTATGTCTGATCTCATGACATTTCACACTTTTTACATACATATTTTATAATAATTCCTACGAATTTGTACGAGTGTGGTCGTGTACGAGATTGATCTGTACACAGTATTTACCACAATTACATCAGAAGTAACTGTAATTAAATTACAGATAAATGAAGAGTAATCCCTTACTTTACATTTTCAAGGGAAAAGTAATTAAATTACAGTAACTGATTACTTAGTAATTAGTTACATCCAACACTGCTCAGGATTAGGGGTTTTTAAAAACAACAGCAATATACCACTGTTGTGCAATTTGTCCATTTAAATACTTTAAAAATATATATTTAACTGACACTTTCCTGTTAAAAATATACAGGGTGAAAAAGACATCCTTATCTCCAGCAAAATTCGAAACTACCTTAAACAGAGCTGTATTAATATTCATATGACCAGTCAAATGAACACTGGAATTTGACATCTTATTAATATTCAGCTCATATGCATATTAACAAAACTCATGCATATTCATAACAGAGCTGGCATCCATATTTATGAGGACAGCACCTGGCAGGTGGTAAAAGGTTTGATGCTCCAGAGGAACTGGGGGATGTCCTGGATGGAGACCTGTAGGCTGAATGAGTTCGCTCTGAAGAGCAGGGTCTTGGGTTCCTCCAGGAGTCGCCCACCTCGACCTCGTTCCACGGATACCACCTCCTGCGAGGAAGAGACGCTCATGCATAAACACGCACTGACACACATACCCTACAACCGGAACAAAACTCAACTTGCTGCTACGTTTCAATTATTCAGGTGAAAAACAGCCCTCCCACGTTACAAAACAGCTATTTCCTGGGTCTAGCTGCACCTTTAATCTTCGTAACCCAAGAAGATGAAGCAGAAAGTGATTAAAAACCAGCATCTAACGCGAGGCTGACGTTTCCAACCCATAGACCAACAAACAGGTCGAAGAAATGCCTGCATTGCATTTTTCGTCTACAAGAATGGAATTACAATAACACCTCGGGTCTAAAAAAAAACTCCCACAAAATTAAATCTGGAAACACAACAACTAAATCTAAAGGTACAATGCCTTCAATTACCAACTCGGTCAAATACAATGAATGTCGTCTACCTTTCCTGTTTGCACAAATGCAACACACACACACACAAAATGGCATGCAGAACAGGAGCGAGAGACACTGGATGGATAGAATCAGCATTGATGAAAGGCACAGGTGATTTTGTGCTCTTTGCATCTATTCTGTGGGAATTGTTGACAATGGCATAGTAGCATTAAAAGCATTAGGTCTCTCTCTCCTGTTTTCTCTCTCTCTCTTCGTCACAAAAGACAGGAAAATAGTCTCTCGCTGTGATGGCTGCTGATCGATCCTGGCCTGAATTCGTTCAGTTTCCAGGGAGGAATTAATTTGCTGTTTTGTGAAATGCAAACAACACTGACAACAAAAGAGTACAAAAGAATAGAAAAAAATGCTGGGTGAACGGCTGGGTAAACAAAGTGGAAGAGTGCTTTGGTGTGGAGAAATACAATCTTTGACCAGTCACTCGTGAGTGGGTCCTGTTGGGAAAGAAGACTTCACAGAGCCGAGATCTGTCACGCACACACAAACACACGCACACACACACACACAATTGACTTCTATTGTTTTTATATTGAGTCTTTTCACTTCAATTAACTCTTAATTTTGTTGAGACATTATTCAGGTCATTGTAAAAGCTACTTTGGTGTCCCTTGTATATACACTACCATTCAAACGTTTGGGGTTGGTACATTTTGGGCCATTTGTTTTTGTTTTTTTTAAGAAAGAAAACTATATTATTCAGCAAGGATGCATTAAATTGATTAAAATTGATCATAAAGGTTGTGTTCACAGTTTGGTTATTTTGTTCTGGACCAAAAACTTTGTTTCACACTGAGACTTTTATGTTTTGAGACATTTGCCAAGAAAAAATGATCTTAAAATGTCAATCATGTTGCAATAATTATTTATGGTACACAACTGATAACTGAAAAATGTAGAAGGAAGCACCTTATAGTTTTTTTCAGCCTTCAACACAGGGCTTGTGATGTCTACTGACCTCCTTTACTGTGCAGTATAATAAAGAGCGTTTTTGCATTTACATTCTGTTACTGTCATCCATTACACTTTGTTTGTATGTATAAATTTGGGAGAGAGAGAGCCACTAATTCAGAAAAAACGAACCACTAATTCAGTTTGTGTATGTCTTGAGGCTTCAATACCACACAAAGAAAGCTGCACATCTCCGTAACCGAGAAGAAAAGAACCATGTAAATATATATGACATATTATTCTTTATTTAGGTGTGTATACAACTAAGACTTCTCTGAAGCTGTGTCCGCTCAGCTAGACGTTACGCCTAACAGAATGTAAATCACTTTTAATTTGTGTTCAGAAAATATTCAGTCACGTAGTGAGTATGCGAGTGGCTCACCGTGTCTTTGTAATTTAAGAAGCCATTCTATCAGTTAGTGGGAGATGTGTGTGTGTGTGTGTGTGTGTGTGTGTGTATGAGATTGGTCCAGCTGACTTTCAGTGGAGCGTAAAACCAGAGTAGCCACAGGGCATGACGGCTAGCCATAACATGCTGCCCCATGAATGCAAATATCCAATAAGCTGTGGATTTCCATCTAATGTCATATGCAGTATGAAGGGAATCTGTATCATGACATTTACAGTCGCTAGTCGCTAATACTTAGGTCACTTTTTCAAAACTCTTCTTCACATAGTTCTCCTAACCAGCTTTCAGCTCGGCACAGTAGTTCATTTCACATTCAAAACACACTAAAACTACAAAATCACTTCGACATGTCTCAAATAAACACATTCCTCCATTAGCAAAGGAAAGCACTAGCAAAGGTTGACAGCCAACAAACACACTCTGTCATCCACAAAACAATGACCTAAAAACCACTAACAACAGGAAATTTTGTACAATGTTTTCCTTTTGTAAACGCTTCCTTTCTTTTACCTCTCAACAGTTTGGAATTCACTGCAATATATGTGACTAGAATGAATTAGATGATGCAGTATGCTTCAATACTTTGTATATTTTATGTTTTTGGAGTAATTCCAAAGTACAAAAAAATGTACTTTGGTGTATACACACCATCCAATGATTCAGATACGATAGGACTGTCCAAACTGACCAATTGTTTTGTTTTGTACTTAAGTTTAGCAGTTTTGAAAACAGTATGTAAGCATGTGTAAATTGCCGATGTTTAAGGGTACCCTAAAAAGGCGGATGTTGACGTATGGTCAAAAGCGTCAGTTATATGACGTCTTGGGATGAGACTGTGTTAGCATTTTGTGCCAAAGCAATAATAAATGATCCACAGTTTAGCCCACACATACTTCTGTTGTGCTCACTGTGTGAAGAGTTTTGAAAAAGTGTCCCAAGTATTGAGAAATGTGTCCTAGCGACTGTAAAAAACTGTAAGAAGCCTACATCTGTGAGGGCCAAAAACCCACCAAGTGAAATGAATGAATTTCCATGCTGGTTTGAATGAATGCTGGATTCTTTAAGCCCAAAGTATACTTTACGTTTTCCACGTATGTTAGGGTCACTGTAAAATGAGTGTACTCAGTATGTGCATGCTGAATAAACCAGCCACTTGTAGGCAAGCTTGCAATGTCAACAAAAAGAAAACAAAAGAAAGGCAAAACGTTTACTAACGCTATATTAAGAAGGGAAGGGAAGTTTTTTTGAGTAGATGTCAATGGAGGAGAGGGAAAAAGTCTTAACATTGAATGATTTGACAACCCATTGACTAATCTTCAACATGTTTGCTCTTAAAGGGATACTCCACTTTTTTTGGAAATAGGCTTATTTTACCACTCCCCCAGAGTTAAACAGTTGGGTTTTACCGTTTTCAGATGTTTTCAGACGATTTTCTGATATTTAGAAGAATATCAGCAACCAGACAGTTTCTGGTCTCATTGACTTCCATAGTATATTTTTTTCCAACTATGGAAGTCAATGAGACCGGAAACGGTCTGGTTACTGATATTCTTCTAAATATCAGAAAATCAGCTGAATGGATTTGAAAATGGTAAAACTCAACTGTTTAACTCTGGGGGAGTTGTAACATGAGTCTATTTCCAAAAAAAGTGGAGTATACCTTTAGTAATTAGTTTTGGGTTCATTTATTTTTAGAGTTTACATTAAAAAAATATTAAAGAGAGGTAACGGAAAACTGGGCAACAGGTGTGATTCAGTTTACGGCACTTCTCATTAATTTTTATGGTATCCGCAAACAGTGATTGACCGTCTCACAACTGAACAAAATACAATGACGTCAAGACTGTAATGTCATTGGTTAAAGGCACATTGATCCAAGTTAACTGTTACATTTTCTCCAATGGCAGATCAACGGACCCACGCATCTCCCAATAATAAGACCATCTCTGAGAAGAGACAGAAACGTGTGCAAGTTACAACATCTATGGATGGCTATGTGGATGAGAAAATGTGCGAGGAGGTTAGAAAGCATCTGCATTTCTACACCTTCGGCCTAAAAGATGATAAAGCCGAGTTATTACTTGTGGTGAGAGATTGCTCAGGAGGGGTAGTACAAGTTGTCATAATGCGCATGCATCGACCGTCTGTGTACGTGTACGTGTAATGAGTACAAATGTTAGCGTACAAAAACATGTGTGGTTATCAATAATGTACACCCACAAACAAACTTAAAAGTCTTTACACACCTGAAAGGCATGGGGCATATCATCGACGCAGTACACTCGAATGCTGTAGTTGAGGAAGTTGGGCTCCATGTTTCCAAACACAGCCAGTCGGAGTCTCTTCGCAGCCGCCTGTGTGAGGGCCTCTCCCACTAAAACGTAACAACCCGGCCTCTCCACCAACAGGTGGCAGCACTGAGTGTCCAACAGGCAGTAACAGGAAGTGCTCTCCTCTTCCACAGTCATCACCTCCTGTCAGAAAAACACATATACTTGCAATCAAAACCCAACTGTTCATGAGTCATATGCAAAAACTTTTACACAACATCGAGAGCAGAGCAAATAAGCGTCTGGTTTAAGATGTGCTTTTTTTGGAGCTTTACATAAGGGCACAAACACCAGTTCATTGACTAGAGCAAACCTTATCTATTATCTTTTATCTATCTTTATCTATCTATCTATCTATCTATCTATCTATCTATCTATTATTAACCTTATCTATGTCTAGAAAACATGTAGTATTTTCGGATTACCATGCTTCCCACACTCATATCCTCCTGAGATGAGAGATTTATGTATTTTTGTCTGGGAAAAAAATCCTCTGATGACGCAAAAATCGTCATTTTCCGTCATCTGAGCATTTTTTTGGCCAGAGTCTAAAGACTACAGTCAGTATTAGGGGCTTTCCCGCATGTTTTCAACCCACCCATAGAGGGTGGAATATCACTCACAGAATGTACACATCAGCCATCTTTTTTTGGAAGCTAAGCTAACAGGCTCTTATTCTGTGTAGAAAGCTGAGTAACTTAGTAGGAGAAAGCTGAGTAGTAGCCGTCGAGACCGTACAAAATGCCCGGGATTCAGCTTTTGCTTTCTGCAGTCGCCATTCATTGTTTACATGAACACCTTTTGTTTCAATCTAACTGAATTCATTCCATTGGTGAATCTGAATGTAGTGTTTACATGAACACTAAACAAGTGATCGGTTGATGCGCGTTTTAACATTGCTAAGAAAATTCCCGCTCCTCCGCGAGAGATACGAGACCGGTGCGTCTCACAGGTGTCGCTCATCGGTAATCACGCAGTCCTCCCGCGGCCCTCTGCCTCGTCCTGCTCGCCAAAGTAAACATAATGAATGGCGAATATAGAAAGCAAAAGCCGAATACCGGACATCTCGAAACATTTTCGGACAGACTCATCATGGAGAATCACTAGTTGCCTAGACTTGTTGTTTAACTACTGCACTCTGTTACCGGTAGGTGTGGCCTCCTAGGGCAGCGAAGCAAGTGCATTCTGGGAGTTGTTGTCTTTCATCCACATAAGCCAAAAATACATTTTCTGGCTTTTCTCAGTGTAGAGAGCTCCAAATTCAAAAATAATTTCACATTTCTTCTACATAAATGACCCATTTTAAATACACATTCATCTTTCCAGAGGTGAACTATCCCTTTAAGTGCAACACCACTGACATGCTATAAGATATGCTGTAATGTTTATGCAAGTATGATTAATAGAAACATCCAAGAATATCCATACTGATCGACTGTTTTTCTTTTCTAGAACATGGTTCAATTTCTTTTAATGCAAAGTAGGCCTCGTTGTCATAAGCACCGACAGCTACTTACATTTGGCAACCCTGAGGCTTTTCACAGGCCGCTTCACTTTATAAAATCCTCGGTCAGCATAAACGTACATACACATGTTAGAGAAAGGTGAAGATCTTTAGCTGAAATTATGCCTCCCTTTTCTTTATAGCTCTGCAGATGGAAGCACAGCTTGATTATTATTATATGCATCTGGTATTTGAATGTCAGGAACAGTGGGTGTGTAGCGGCCAGCAGGAACTCTGAGTCCGGGGTCTCCATTTCACCGGCTGAATATAGCTGAAGCTAAGCATAACTTTGCCCCCTGAAGCGACCCGAACAATTTGTGACGGCGGAAAGCTTGATATTTCATGTCTAAACACACCATCGCACAGAAACCATTGCCTATTACCCACAAATCAGTGGGTGCACATTAAAGTGTGCTTTTTCTCTCTCTCTTTCACTCACTCACTCACTCACACACACAAAAAGGTGTTATTTTCAATGCTGCAGGGACTTAAGTCTCTACCCACCTATCTCTTGCTCTCGCATTATGCCTGCTTGAAAAAGCTGATTATTTCAAACAACTGTCAAAGGTCTTTGCGTTTTTAACACAGCGTCAAAATGACTCGATTGCACCGAAAGAAAAGGAGTTGATTGGTATTGTGATGTGTCTTTGAATTAGAGAGTCTGCGTTTGATTATAGTCTGCTGAAATGTCAGGTCGCACACACACACACTTGCTGCACCCGACTAATAAAAACAGAGATGGTTTCTCCAGGGTCGGCTTGTGTCAGTGAGCTCCAGCTTAACTTTGATGAAGTTCTTTCAACGTGTATGAATCCGGCTCTTATAAAGAACAGCCAAATATCAAAGGGAAAGGACTGTGTTAATAAGAGACACAGAGAGCTGCTCTTAAAGTGCACTCAATGTAGGAACATCAGTCTACGATGAAGAGGGCATATCCATTGATTTTGTCACATGGTGACCTTCAGCATTCTTACTTCAGAATGACACTTCAGTTCTTTATAATTGCCAGCACACTGCTGTTTCCCAATTCCCATTAAACTACATGATTCAGAGTTTAAATCACCTGCACTAATTCAAGGCTTTCCTATCCAGCACGTTGGTTAAAGACTAATTTGAAGAGTTAAATAAAGATACTACTCTTATGTCAGCCTTACCTCCCAGTTGTTGTCCTGGGTTTGTCTCTTAAGCTTGATATTCCAGTCTTCTGAACTCACATCTGCACAGTGGGCAAGCGTCAAGGCAACAGGGCAGGAAAGGGTCAGGCCAGGTGGGCCGTACGTTACCTCAGGACTCAAAAGTATCTCCTGACCTTCATCAGACAAAGCACTGCAGGTAAAGAGACAGACAGAGAGATTTACTGATATTGTTAAAAAAATGTATTGAGGCTATGCTAATACTGTTGGTTCTGTTTTTTCCCTCATTTGTAAGTTATTTTGGATAAATGCATCTGCTAAATGAATAAATGTACAAGGTAATGATTCTGATTCTACTTAATCGGCACTATAGTCAAGTCTAGTCAAATATATTTATATAGTGCTTTTCACAATACAGATTGTACCAAAGTTGCTTCACAATATCAATCAAGACAACTTAACAGTGTTTGTTTATTCATGGAAAAAAAGACAATCAAGTTTGGTAGAGCTGATCAATGATGGGTCATTTAATTTGAATATCCCCAACTGAGCAAGCCAAAGGCAACAGTGGCAAGGAACCGAAAAACTCCATCAAATGACCCGATGGTGTCCTAAAACTCCAACAGATGACCCAAGACTATAGATCAGATGGAAACACACACACACCCAGAAAAAATAAATAAATAAATAAAAATAAAAGTTTGGAAATGACATTTTGCTAAGCTCCGCCCCCCTTGGTTACAGCTGCTAACTCTGACAAGCATTACAAAAGATCCCATAGAAATGAACTAGAGATTTCAGTATGATTTTCAATAAAACTTGCTCATAAGGTTTTAAAATTGATTGGACACTATACTGATGTGGGCTGGAATCAATTGTGACATTTATTTATTTATTTTTTTTTAAATGTTTGTGTCCTCTCTGGGTACTTTTAAGTGACCTGGACACAACTTTAAATCATATTTTTGGCTAGTCTCCCTAAAACATATTAAACGTTTCAAAAACTGAGTTCCAATAGAAAAACAAATGAAACGTGCCTTCAGATCAGTTGGACAAGGCTGTGGTTACACAAGGTAAAAACGATATAAATACTGTTCGTTTTCTCACACAAACCGCTCGTTTCGTGTCTTAGGCCATCAATGTGTACTTACATTTATGAGTCATTAAATCATGTTTAATTTGGACTACTTTGTGCATGCTCTTTGAGGTGAACTCAGGGTGGGCCCTCTAAACCGGCATTATATGACTGACAGACAACAACGGTTTGACCAAAAAATAACAAAGTTGAAAATACTCTGGAAACAAAGACACCTACATCTTGGACGCCCTTGTGGTAAGCTAAAACATATCAAAAATTAATTTCAAAGTGAACTATCCCTTTAAAAATAATGATAAATACTAATAATAATGATGGAGTCCTACCCCTAAGCCTAACTTATCCCTAAAATCAGAGACAAATTATAGCTAAATAATACTGATGTTGAAGCACCTAACCTTGGTTTAAGCCTAATCTTGACAAACTGTAAACTTGTCCCTCAAATCTAATTAGTTGTTGATCCAGGAACATGTTGCACTCGGTGAAATCACGTTCACTGTGTGAACATAATAATTTAAAAATTATTTCACCCCATAATAATGCTATGCGTTAAAGCACTGAAACTACCAGTGAATTCATTTTTCTAAAAGGTTTTCCCCAAATTGAAACTTCCCATCCACAATTAAAACAAATTACAGATCAAGAGAACAACTTGTGTGAAATGCTCATGGGAAATCCTCGCTTTACATGTGCTGTAGTGTCAAAATAACAGCATTGATTTCACCAGAAGATGCCAGCGTTAAAATAAATGGAATTCGTTTGGTTAATAAACACGAGGGCGTGCTACTGCGAACAAACATTAGCTAAAAATACAAGCAGATTTGTTAATGGAAACATGTCAAGTAGCCACACAGCTCTCCATGCAAACACAAACACAACAGATTAGCCTGCAGACTCAGTGCTAATACAGATATATTGTACTTTGTGCTGGTTGAAGTGATTCCGGAGAGCAGTTGAACTTGATCGGGTGTGGATCAGTAAGTGTGTGTGTGTGTGAGTTCACTGGTCGATGGTGTTGTTTGAAGTGCCTTCTGAGGAGCCTGGTGACATATTGAGACAGTTTGGACGTGTTAGCGTCGATCGATACGACTGCTGTGGATCCTCAAAAAGGATTAGTCATCTACAGCAGGGTGAGTTCACACTAGTCCGGGTGGCGCCATGGAAAACACACTGACACAGCAGATTACATGAACCAGACACCTGCTGTCAACAGAACTAGGATGATTTACCATTCATTACTCTGTGCATAGAGATTCAAACTAGATTTCAACACTGACTGGTGTTTGTCCATGTGAAGCCATGATGCTAAGGTGTTCTGGATAGTTTTGGTTGGGTGTTTGCTACATTTTAACTAGCCCAAATCCCCATGTTAGAACATTTTTACCCGTTTTATTGTCGACAGGAAAAAAAAAATCCACTCTCAGTTTAGATTAGTGTCTAAATCTCACTATTAACTACTATTTTTACTGACTTTTGCCTCAGAAAACTCCTAATTTCTGCTTATTATTCATTTGTAAGGAAGTTAAGTTTAGGGATTGAGTAGGATTAAGGGATGTAGAATATGGTCATGGAGAATAAGGCATTAGTATGTGCTTTATACGTACTATTAAAAAGCCAATTTCCTAGTAATACACCCTAATTGCTTAGAAAAGTAATAGCTTGGCTTTCTTTAATAGCCAATTGTTATAATCATTTATATTTGTAGCACAAACAGGCCAAAGTCCAACACTTAAGATATTTTGTGGAATACTGGTAACCAAATAGTTTTGGTAACCATTGACTTCCTTGACCAAAACACTTATTTGTTCCACAGAAGAAAGGGTGAGTAAATGAGGAATGAATATTCATTTTGGTTGAAGTATCTCTTTAAGGTAATGGATTTTGACAACAATTCACTAGTAATGATGCTTCTGATGAACATACGGGAACGTCAGTGTTTATTTTACATCCGGAGCCGTTTTTCATTCTAAGCAGGTGGCAGGCTGAGACAGCCGTCCAATTACAGTGTTCGACACTGTATCGTACCAACAGGCCAGTCACTTAACAACCATCTAATCGCTGTCTCACTCCATCTGCACTGTTTGTTTACGTGTTGATTTATTTATATTGAATAATTACCTGTTCCCTCCCAACTTCCTCCATTTATTGGCATTGCATCCAAACTCTTTTGTGTTTGAAATAAAAGCAATTAACGCTGATGAAGCAGCTAAGCATGTTTTGCCATTCTGGAGAGGAGAGAGAGCATTACCTGACATTTACAGTCTTTTATTGAAACTCCAGCAAACACTAGAAAAACACCCAGGCACATAAAACGCATATCAAATGGAACAAAATGTCTCATGTTTGGCGAAATATCATGAACAGCAATAAACAAATGAAAAACAGTTGAAGGGGCATCCATATTGATTGACTCTATAGATGCAGAAAAAAGTACCTTATAACTATGATAAAAAAGTGGCAGCAGGGTTAACACATTAACTAAAATATGGTTTAACTTTAACTTATTTTATTTCAGCTAGTTGCCAAGACAACATTTCTCATTTTCATTTAGTTTAACTTAATGTACTAAATTAACTAAAATAATAATAAAAAATATTTTTATTTGGACTTAAAAAAAATCTAAATTACTAAAATGTTCAAATGAAAATGGAAAACATAAAAATAAAAAATGCATTCAAAATATTAAAACTATAATGAATCACTCATTCATGTCTCAATTGGCTTTATGCACAGCTGCACTACTTCCTGACCTTCAGCCAGCTCCTTTGTTTCCTGTCTGCCATTATTGGGCAAACTGATTAATCCAGGTGTGTCTGGTTATTTTTGTTGTGACTACTAAGGTCAGGCACACCTGGATTAATTAGTTTGTCCAATAATGGCAGACAGGAAACAAAGGAGCTGGCTGAAGCTCAGGAAGTGCAGCTGTGCATAAAGCCAATTTGGTCAATCCATTCACATTTGCAGATAAAAATCCATAATAAAAGTCATCATCTATCCACCTTTCAAACTCATATTACCCTTTTCCCAGTGGAAGACAAAGAGCTATCAAAATCAATTTTTTAAGTCCATTTTTTTTAAAGCTACTTGTTTCCATATAATGAAAATGCATCTGACAAGTTCAGTTGTATTAAAATTACCTGCTTACTCTACTAAAAAGAAAATAATATATTTCACTAATTCTAAATCTAATTCATCACTACACTAGCATGTCTTATACTTACAAAATGAACATGTAACATGTTTTTTTTTGTCCTTTGGTTATTAAGCCTATCCCATCTAGAGCACCAGGTGAGCCACAACGCCTATATTGTGATTGTTTAGTTTTCTCCTTTTATCCTCCTCATACAGACACAAGCCTAGAAACCATACTTCAACAAATTAAAACCAAAACGGCCCCCTGAGGAAACCACCTCAACAAGCAACTTCATTGCATTTTGTGCCACAGGCATTATGGCCTGATCAATATGAACAATTATCCCCATTAGATCACAGTGTCTAAGAGAAGGGAAGTATTTGACTATAAAACCATGTTCACAATAACAGGAATTTTGACATGGGAGGTCATCAGGCAGTAACTCTTTATTTCGATGGTCCACTTTAGACATATTCTACTCATAATCATAACTAACTTTGCAACAACTGTCAACTAGCAGTCACTGGAGTATTAGTACACTCTCTACTTAATATCCACAAACATTTCATTTTCATTGTCCCCCAACAGACATTCTATTGACTATAAATATATTTGCAGCTACAGATCAACTTATTCTACCAACAACCTAGTTTCAAAGTTACTAGAATGTCTAAAGTGGACTATCGAAATAATGTGTACCCATCAGGCTGTAATGCTGGTCACTAGAAGCCATTATACAGCTAAATGCCCAAAAGATACTGTTAAACTTATATAAAAATATCGCTGCTCACTGCATTCCGACAAGGAATGCATTTCCTTGCAGCTAAAAACGAATCGTTCTGAAGGAGAATATTTTTATGAACATTTCAGCAGGCACATAATACAGTACAGCATACCATCAAAGTTGAACAATCAATGATTAAGTGCATTAATTGCTATACACTATCTATCAAATATTGTGAAATAATGTAATGCTATGTGTCTCTTATGTTCTCCAAGGTTACGTTTATGTGATCAAAACTGCAGTAAAATCAGTAATAATGTGAAATATTATTATACTGTAAGTTAAAACAACTGAAATGTATAAAATGCCATTTATTCCTGTAATGGCAAAGCTGAGTTTTCAGCAGCCATTACTTAAAGGAACACGCCGACTTTTTGGGACTTTAGTGTATTCACCATCTCCATCAGAGTAAGATAAGTCCCAACAGAAACCATTCTAATAGGGAGGGACTTGTTGCTCAGACTTGTTGCTCAATTTTCGTAGGGGCTCAATTATTAATGACATTTCTTATTGTTATCAATGTTGAAAGTGGTTTAATACCTTTTCTTAAAGATTCTTTGATGAAAAGAAAGTTCAAAAGAACAGCATTTATGAATAGAAAACTTTTGTAACATTATTGTTTTTACTGTTACTTTTTGATAAATTTAGTGCATCCTTGCAGAATTGAATCATTAATTCAGCTGGAGATGCAGAGCTAATAACAAGGAGATGCATCACCTATTGATTTACAAGTTTAATATCCGGCAGTATACCAAAAAAAAAAAACCCCAAAAAACAAGTCTCCTTTCATTAACACAGAGTGAATCATTTCCAAGTAATACAAAATGTTCCGTGTGATGTCCAGGTGAATCCACAGGGAAGGGTACAGGAGAGCTTTAAGCTCTGCAAATAGCCCAGAGGTCTGAGCAAACTCAATCCTATCACTGTGAACAAATAAAAAAGAGTCTCTGATTGATCCTTTTTCATGACTCTGCTCTCTATAGCCTCTATTATGAGGACTCTGGAGATCGTGCGGTTAAATTTAGGAGGTTCTGCAGATTGATTTCTGCCTCTCTCTTCTTTTAAACCCCCCTCCATCCGCTTTCTGTAGATGCTTTCTGGTCAGATTGCGGTGTTGTGGATTGAATTTCTCCCCGCCACTCACCACAACTGTCAAAAGATAGGCTATGACTGACAGTTGGGCTGAGCAGCTAACATTTGACTGACGGATAGCTGCGCGGCGGTGGTGTTGGCGCGTCGGATGGGAGACGGGGAAGCAAACAGCTCTGAGCTTATCGGACGTTAGCAGGTACCTTCATCTGCGAACTTGCTGAGATTGAGGTTTTCATCTTTGAGCGCTGAAGAGTCTCTGAACATGACCTTTGATCTCTATCAATCCCAGCAAGCCTACGACTGCGACTGAGGATTGGGAGGGAAGAGAGGGTGTCTTCTGTCTTATTCGAGGTGACATTATAGTGAGTTGAACAACTTTAGTTTGAAATCCTTGGTCGTTGAAGTTTGCTCATAATTTTTGGAGGGTTAATCCCGGAGTTAAGCAGCTCAACAGAACAAAGCAAGCGGCATTCTGGGAGATTTCCTCACTGGAAATACAAGCTGCGTTACTTTTTAAAACATCTCTACACAGTTTTCACTGCTCCCTCAACACTCAGCAGGGGATATCTGTAGAAGTTCACTGTACTTGACAAAATGTGCTATATTGAAACAGACTGCAAACACAGATTAGAAGTATTATGTCCAAACATTATGGACTTGACCTGAGACTGGCACTGGTGGCAAATGGCTTGTAATAAGACAATAACAAGCATTTAAAAAAAAAAAAAAGTCTAAGATATTTCTTAATTTAATTCAACCTCTCAACAACTGTTTGTTTCCTTTGAAAAAACAGTTCAAGAGTTCCAGACAGTATATAGATATATGACTTGACTTAATGTTAAAGGGATGCGCCACTTTTTTTTGGAAATAGGCTCATTTTACAACTCCCCCAGAGGTAAAAAGTTGAGTTTTACCATTTTCGAATCCATTCAGCCGATTTTTTGATATTTAGAAGAATATCAGTAACCAGACTGTTCTCATTGACTTCCATAGTAGGAAAAAAATATATACTATGGAAGTCCATGAGACCAGAAACTGTCTGGTTACTGATATTCTTCTAAATATCAGAAAATCGTCTGAAAACGGTAAAACCCAACTGTTTAACTATGGGGGAGTGGTAAAATTAGCTTATTTCAAAAAAAAAAAAAGTGGAGTATCCCTTTAAAAATGTCATTTCTATACATTGAAATGCCATGTAAATGATTGAACGCTTAAAGGTGTCTAGCTCTAAAATATTTGATCAGGTAGAAATTGTGCATTTCTTAAAAAAAACATTATCCTTAATCTTTATTCTGTAAATCATGAACAACTGAGCAATGTAAATTCATTCATTAAAAACAGTGCGTTAACTGAAGAACATTCACTTCCAAAAACATCTGTAATCCAGAAAAATAAAATCATATTATAATGCCCAATGTTTTAAATATACAACATTCAAATAGCTAGGGGGCTTTCGAATGTTATTGTGAACAGCGGGTGTCCTTAGAGTCAAAAAGGTTGAGAAGCATCGATTTATCATGCTTACACCGTAGTGTGATGTCTACGGTGCAGTTCCCGGGTCGAGTACAGTGCCATTGTTTCAGTCGCCATCTTTTTTTCCCCCTTGTTGCAACAGCATGGCACAGCTGGCAGATAACCTGCTGAACTTGGATGTGTTTAACCACTCTCGCACACAGGCCCAGCATACTAATGTTATGAAAGTACACCTTTTTATGCACCTTCAATACACATACCTGTATTGGGGAGGGGGGGACTGAGGGTAAGAAAGGAAAATTGAGCTCCAGAAAAAAATGCCTGATAACATCAGCATGTTGTGTTTTGGATGCTGGTGAGCATATTCATGTTGTCGATAACAAAACAGAGCAAAAAGTGGAAATTTGGCTAATGTCATTTTCTATTAGAATTACACTCTAAAAAAAATGCTAGGTTGTTTTAACCCAATTTCGGGTATATTATGGACAAACCCAGCCATTGGGTTACATTTTTAAATGACATTTTTAATCCAATGGCTGGGTTTGTCCATATTTTACCCAAAATTGGGTTAAAACAACCCAGCATTTTTTAGAGTGTACAACTTCAATTTCTACTATAAAGCAGCTCTCCAGTGTGCTCATGTTTTTACTCATGTCTGACCTGGATGAATTGAACAGAATCAATGAACCAGAGAAGATTTCCACATCAAAAAAGGTGGAGCCGCCCGAGAGCACACCTATTACATCATCGGCACGGACCAATGGTAGTTTGAAGTTGTTCCCCAGCCAGACCGAACTTTTCCTGGAAAGTTTACTCTGTTTTAAATTTTAAAGTTACTCTAATTTAAATAAACTAAACTAAACTAAATAAACTTCATTTTGGCTTGATTTTGTTCAAAATGATGTCACAACAGTTGGTTCTTTGATTTTGTTTGAAGCATATTGGGGCCTTTACAATCATTTGTTTGGGTAAAATAATTTGTTTTTAATGATTTTATTGACACCTTTTAGTATTCAATGATTAATGCGGATTTAGCTGCCATCTTGGGTGTATTTCACTAAGTTTGTTGCAAATATTCACAAATAGTCTTAGAATTTGGCAAAAATTAGTTATCTTACAAGACAGCATGATTAAGTTGGATAAGTCTTAGCATCGGGACTTAAGCTTCAAAATTCTCTTTCTGTATAGGCAGTTTTCTAGGTTTTGGAAAAGAGCGAGTTGAATACAGTCTCGATTTTGTGCGTCAGTGTCCTGGATATATTACCTGGAGACCTGCTGGGTAATGCTCATGTACAGTTCCCAGGTTGTGTCCTCTTCAATTGCACCATGAGGCACCAGCAAACTCACACCTAGCAAAAGATAAGAGTAGCAAAACAACAATTTATGAGATCCAACAACATGATGGAATGGGACTTGGATGCTAGAACAAGCAAAGTTTCTCTTTTGGAAATACCCTTAATTTCCCAGAAGCCCTTTCAAGCCAGGAATCGTGAAACAGCACAAGATTTTTCTTGTGGGACTCGTGCATGACAACACATCGTCTTAAAAATCAATTCAAAACCTCCCTTACGAAAGACTGTGTACAACACACATGAGCTTGTGTAGTAACAAGGTGCCTGTAGAGTTGTTAGAGTTACTATTCGGCTGTAAAGGTCTTAAAAAGAGGCTGAGCGAGAGCACGCTTCAACAGATGCTCTAGCCTCTAACCTTTCTCACACACGTTCTGCCAGCCTGTCGAGACTTTTTACAGCATGTGAGCAAAGAGCAAAGGAGCGAGTGTGTGTGTGTGTGTGTGAGAGAGAGAGAGAGAGAGAGAGAGAGAGAGAGAGAGAGAGAGAGAGAGAGAGAGAGAGAGAGAGAGAGAGAGAGAGAGAGAGAGAGAGAGAGAGAGAGAGAGAGAGAGAGATGGACCCTAGAGACTCCTAAATCAATGCCGCCCTGCTGGTCTCTCTGTCAGTCGGCCGCTCTGTCAGCCGCTGGGTGCTGTGTGCACAGCCTCTCTAACACAGCACAGCCACTAGTTATACTGTGTGTGAGAGAGAAGGAAAAGAAAGGAAAGCTGGAGTGAGAATAAAGAAGAGACTAGTGCGTGTGCATACTAGCTCGTCTCTCCTTAGACTTACAAAGACTTGGCCAAGAACCGGCAACTTAGACATGACATGTAAACAGCCAATTATGTGTTATTTATTTTTATTTTATGAGCTACCATTTAATAGTTTGTGATCAGTAAAAATATATTTTTAAAGAAATTAATGCTTTTTATTCCTCACATTAACTATCAACAGTGATGCTTAAGACTTTTATATGGTTATATATATATATATATATTTTTTTTTTTTCAATTCATCAAATAAATCCTAAAAAAAATATCATGGTTTCCTCATAAAACATTCATCAGCACAACCATTTTCAGCTGCGATGATAACAAGAAAATGTTTCTAGAGCAACAGATCCGCATATTAAAATGATTTCTGAAGGATCATGTGACACTGAAGACTGGAGTAATGATGATGAAAATACTGCTTACAAATTGCTAAAATTACATTTGAAAATTTATTACAACAGATGAGTTATTTCAAATTGTAAAAATATTTCACAACATTAATCAATATATATCAAATACATGCAGCCTTGTTGAGCACAAGATACATTTTTACTGACCCCAATCTTCTAAATGGCAGTCTATAATATTTGAACTGGACCATTATCAATTTATGGACCATGATGGAAACACACTTTCCTCTCACAGAATGCTCTAATTTACCCCAGAACTGTAAAAAATAGAACAAAACTTAAAAAATAAATAAATAAAATAATTAAACAAATATAAATGATTATGTGAATTCAAATTCCAAATTAACAAGTTTTAAACGAACAGTTCAATTCAAATTCTACCTGAAAAATTTCTAATATTCGAAATAAGCATCAGATTTCCTGTGTGTGGGCTGCTTGCTTATTCAATTGCAGTTGTTTGTGTGTTTTTTTTCCTTCATTTAGTGTGTTTGAATTTCTCTTGCTTCTTTAATCTTTCTACGACATACATTAAACAAAAAACATTCACACACCTGCGTTAGGCACCACCAGCCGTCCTCCGCCGTGCCCGAACACCCCACTAGTCCTGAGTGGCCGCTTGCCAGTCGTCATACTAGAGACCAGCGTTGGCTGGACAGGGGTCAGCTGACTCTTCCCTCTCCCACCCAGCGTACCTCCTCCACCTCCTATCTCCTGCACCACGCCACGAGGAAACGTTTGGGAAGGGACTTTTGCATGATACTCCGCCCTCTCGGACACACCAAGAGACACCATGAAGGAGCTGTGAACTTTGACCTTGAGGTCTGGGAGGGGGTCAAAGAGTGCAGGTTCAGGGATGAGCTCCTTCTCCATGGAGTCAGGGAAACAGATGGGGCTGGTGTAGGTCCGTGACATGGTCAGGTCTGGCTGCATGGACGAGTTCATTAACAGAGGGTTTCCTGGAACACAAAGTATTGTAGACTGCTAAATGACATGATGGTCATTTGTTTCGATTGGATCTTTTAAGCTATTCAAATATACATTCAAATGCAATTCAAACATAGAATGACTTGAGTACATATCTTCTGATTAACATGTCAACCGGTGAAATAAACTTCATTTTGAGTCTCATTAAATGGCTAGAAAAAAATCACAGACAAAATTGTCTTTTATTTTATTATATTTAAAAAAAATGTGAAGCTGTTTTGTTGTAATACATGATTTATATTAATAAAGAAAACCATTATTCAAAAATATGACATTTGTAAAATAAATTTGTTTTTCTCAATTGCTTTGGCAAGTGCCACTGTCACAACTATTTGCTGGAACGTCAGAACTGTATTGGATGTCTGAAAAATGTAGTAACTCACACAAAACCTTTAATTCATGCTTCAATTGTGTCAGTAAATTGACCATAGCCACCAAAATAACAAGCGTTTTTGTCATTGTGCGAGTCACTCTGGTCAAAATATTTGTTTTATTCAATTTTCATGTTTGTTTTACTTTTTTGTTGACACTGACACCTTTCTGTACTATTGTAGCGTCTGGATGAAATCACAATGACTTACTCAGTTCAAAGTCTGAGAAAGTTTTTAACTGTTTGGCCATGTAAATCATAGTCCTATAGTGCCAAAATTGGGTCAAACTGGATCAGACAACACTGTCATTTTGTCTGTTCTATGAAGTCCCTCCTTCAGAAAAATGTAACGAGTTCTGATTGTTCCAGTGGTTCCTGTGTTGTGATTCGACAGCAGCTTATCGTACGTTGTCCGGAAAGGTCATGCCTCTTACCATAAATTGGAGATGCATGCGTATCTGAAGTGCTTCTTCTCCATGGGAGCGCAACAAAACCACGCCCCCTTTTTTGTGTATTCCTCTGGGCGGAGATTAGTCAAAAATCTGTTCCAATTACGTCATTAAAAAAGGAAGTAGAGGGATGTATTCCAAACAGGCCGTTCGCTGTATGCTTTGAAAGGGGAGTTCTGTTAAATAAAATATCTCGCAAGGCATTGAACTTTGAGCTTTATAATTTTACAGGTATTATTTATGCTCTAACAGCAACATTACACACTAACTAAAGTTTGAAAAATTGAATCGTGAAGAATGGGACCTTTAATGAATGTATAACAGCAATAGACTGTGATTTTGAAGCAGATAGAGAAAGACAAAGCCCTTCTCAGCTACTGTCACACCAGTCCGCCTGCTCCATCTACAGTACCGGCTCTCAGTCTAGTGTCGGCAAGCAGTCTGACACTTCAAGCATTGCAGCCAAAAGGGCTGATGCAGCTGCGGAGTTGGCTGCAAAGGAAGCAGAATATAAAATCGTGCAAGAGGAAATTAAACAAAAGGAAAAAATGAAAGATACAGAGTCTGAACTTGAGCGTTTAAAGGCAGAAAAGGAAATCCAAGCTGCTCGACCAAAACTTGAGATCTACGACGGAGAAATGAACATGGATACGGACAATCAGCAAATTCAACCGAACAATGTGCCTTTGTCTATTGACCACCAATCTGTTCATGAAGCACCAGTTCCCTCTAGTGATGGCACAAAACAATGTGTCTATACATAGGTCAAATCACAAGGTGAAGAATCACAACCCTCAAACTGTTACTCAAGCACCTAACATGGATATTTCCCAGATGGCCCAAGCAATTCAAAACAGTATAGCCATAAACAGAATCCCAATGCCAATGCAAACAGTGTTTAGCAGAGATCCAATTAACAACATTGAATGGAAGGCTTCATTCTTTTCCACATAAGACTTCACAACGCAAACCACGTTACAAAACAACCAGGCAAGGCAAAGCAACACAAATTTAAAAGGTACCCTTCATGTTTTGCAAAGATGAAAAACACCAGTTGTCAAGGTGCCCTAACTTTTCAGAACAGCCCTTAGAAGAGAAGTGCACATGTGTTAAGAACAATAAACTGTGCAATGGATGCTTAAAGGTGGGCCATAATGCCAAAGATTGTTGCCCTTGCCACACTCGTGACATTTGCAAAGGTCTGCACAATGACATTCACAAAGCATATGAAAGGTCTCAAAGATCTGAAAACACCGCTCCAAGCACTCCAAATGAAACCGTTGCAGTCACAGCTCTCAACGCCACTAAGGTGGGTCAGTCAAGTAGTACATCCATGATCGTTCCTGTATGGGTGTCTATGGTTTAGAGCCTGTCTAAAGAGGAATTAGTTTACACACTATTAGAAGCACAAAGCACATTTGACTGTGAAGAATTAAGCAACCACCTACAAGCGGACACTCATCCTGTAAAGTTAAAGCTAACTACCATGCTGGGAGTTCACTCTATTGTTAAAGGGATACTCCACTTCTGAATTTTCCTATTTCTGATACTGAAATAGGCTCATTTTACCACTCCCCCCAGAGTTAAACAGTTGGGTTTTACCATTTTCGAATGTATTCAGCCGATTTTCTGATATTTAGAATCAGAGAATATCAGAAGAATATTTGAAGAATATAGAAGAATATCAGTAACCAGACAGTTTCTGGTCTCATTGACTTCCACAGTATATTTTTTTTTTACCTACTATGGAAGTCAATGAGACCATAAACTGTCTGGTTACTGATATTCTTCTAAATATCAGAAAATCGGCTGAATGGATTCGAAAACAGTAAAACTCAACTGTTTAACTCTGGGGGAGTGGTAAAATGAGCCTATTTCCAAAAAAGTGGAGTATCCCACTAAAAGTCACAGAGTATTTGGACTGTGCGTGAGAGGTTATGACTCAGCCATTTGCATCGACCTACCCCCCTCATATACCAAAGAGTTTATTCCAGTTCATTATGACAACATACCCACTAGTGACAGCAAAACAATGGCCCAGCTGACAGAAATTGCTGATAAGATCCCACCTCTTTTGAGTTGTAATGTTGGAGTCCTTATTGGATTTAACTGTCCCTGAACTTTAGCTCCAAGACAAGTTCAAGGTGAGGAGCCATATGCCATCCACACAGAGCTAGGGTGGAGTATCGTTGGAGACTCCACAACAGCGCTCAATGAAACTCAGTCAAGTTTGTGTCATAGAATCACAATAAAGTAATTATCCCCTGTAACGTCCATAGATGTGATTGAAGTGCAAGAGTCAGATTTTAAGGACACAAAGGCAAGCGACAAAATAGTCTCACAAGAGGATATCATCTTTTTGGACAATTTCAAGGAAGGAATAAGGAAAAAAAAACTAACAAGGACACTGTGAGATGCCTCTGCCATTCAGAAAAAGGCCACAGTTACCCAACAACAGAAAGCTTGCTGAAATCAGACTCGAACACTTAAAGCGAAAGTTGAACAAAGATGAAAAGTACAAAAGAGACTATATAACTTACAGACATTATTGAAAGGGGTGACGTTGAAAAAGTACACAATGAAGGAAAACAAGGCGAACAATAGTACATTCCCCATCAAAGGATTTATCACCCCAAAAAGCCCACTAAACTTTGTGTTGTGTTCAATTGTTCAGCCAAACACAATGGAAAAAGTCTAAACGATCATCTTCTCCAAGGGCCAGACTTGATTAACAATCTAACAGGCATCCTCCTACAGTTCAGACAACATCCTTTTGCTCTAATGTGCGATATACTGTAGAGAAGATCCAGCAGTGCGACAGATTACTGTGGCAGATTACAGAGTATTCTGTGGTGGAAAAACGGCAACACAGAGACACAGCTATGGGTGTACAGATTGAAGGTGCATATTGAGGCTTGCAGGCTCATTGATCGATTGCTCCTGTCTGCGTCGCTGCCTTCTTTGTGTTTATTTGCTTTAAGGCTGTAAGCTCCGTCTAAACCTTGTATTATTTTCGTGTTTTGAACCATCATTTCAAGTTGTTTATACTATTAAATACATCTAACCCAACATCTCAGATCAACCTTACACCGCTAGCTTCCATTATTGTTAGCACAAAATGCTAGTAACTCACTAGCCAGATATTGTTTTGTGGTCTGGATCAGCATGCATTGTTCAACAGCTAACAGTGCCATGGGAGAATGCGGTAGATGAGGCATATGAGAGGAAGAAACTGCGGTATGCTCATCTGGCCACTGAAGCAGAACAGCGAGGATGGAGAGTCCAGGTTTATCCAGTGGAAGTGGGTTGTCGAGGTTTTGTGGCACACTTTACAACGCAGTTCCTCAGAGATGTCGGAGTCAGTGGCCAAGAGTTGCGTCGCAACTCTTGAGAAGAGAGGCTAACAGAGTCATTCCCAATAAGTTACCATCCCAAAGGAGCTAATCACTGCCACAAGTGTTTCACACAGTCAGGGTGAAAATGGTCGGCCTGAACTGTGTAACAGTAAGGGTCTTACTTTTGTAATTTTATTGGTCAGTGAGGAGTGCTCAAGCGATATTTATATTCTGCGCCGAAGCAGCGGTACTTGATTTTATACCGATAGTATTTTAGCCTGTAAGGCGGGAACCTCTAGGTAATAATACCTTATACATGTAGATGGGGAGACCCAGCCTGCCGCCATACAGATATCTTAAGGTAATCCCGCTAGACCAGGCCCACAATGAGGCCATGCCTCTTGTGGAGGGCGCTCTAACACTTAAAGGGCTCTTGAGACGTGTATGCCAGCGCTATGGCATCAACTATCCATATGGAAAGGCTCTGTTTTGACGCGGCTAGTCTCTTAGCATGTCCGCTGAATAAAATGAAAAGCTGCTCAGTCTGTCTGAAAATGGACTAGCGAGACACATAAGCTCTTAAAGCCTTGACTGGGCAAAGGAAGCTCGCGTCCATCTCCTCGTTATAAACCGGCAGGGCGGACAGGGGAATAACCTGGGCCCTGAACGGTGTGTTGAGGGATTTAGGCACATATTTGTTTGGTTTGGTTGGTTTGAGTTGGGTTGGTCTTGGTTTAAGTATGAGTTTCGAGTCATTTGGCCAAATTCCAAACATGTCGCGCTCACAGAGAGTGCTTGCAAATCCCCTATGCGCTTTACTGAAACAAGAGCCATACGAATGCCATCTTGGACAACAGGTGTTTGATGTCCAACAGATGGATTGGCTCAAACGGGGCACCTTTCATGGCTTCCAGAACTGTGGAAAGGTCCCACATGGGGATTGAGGATGGTCTGGGAGTATTTAGCCTTTTAGATCCTTTTAGGAAGCGGATGACCAGATTCTCCCATTGACTGTCCAGTCGCGGGTTTTGTAAACGCAGCTATGGCTGCCAAATAAACTTTGAGCATGGATGGGGTTCTGCCCTTGTCCAGCACTTCCGTAACCCCACAGTCTAGGGGTGAAAAGCCTCGGGCTTTGCACCAGCAACCAAACACTAGTAGACACAAGTTGACGGCACAAACACTCTAGCACTCTATCTCTCTAGCCTGCATGTTGTCACTGGGTTGTGGGCACATTCATTACATTTAATTGCACAATTGACATGCGTTGATTTAATTTGTGCGAGCCCTGTACCATGGCGGGCTGTGTTTGTGTGTAGAAATGAACACTGAGCTGTGGGCATTTTATTACTCTCATAACACCACCAGCTGTGGCCGGAATACCAGAAAATACACTGCTTATATGATTTTTCTGGTTCACCGTGAAAACGGTATTTCTGTGCAGGCAAGCGGGCCGTGGTACTGGCTTGTTTACAGCAAAATACACTGGAAAAGTCGTGTTTTTTGGAACTGAACGAACGAAAAGTTTTCAGTGGAAATTCTACTGGAAATTTTAACTGCTGCAAGAGCCAGGATCGAACACGGGTCTCTTGTGCGGAGGCTTTGAGTTTCGCCACTGAGCCACAGTGGGAATCAACATAAGCTTAAATTAGCTCGAGCAGATAAGAGAGCGTCATCACGGTTTTGTGTGTAGGCATTTGTTTGCAGGCATGCTTGTTATACAACAGGCTCATTGGTGCAATATTGACATTTTCAGCCAGTCTGAGAAATGTTTGAGAAATGGAGATTGGTCTGGCTCTTAGCGGGACTAAAAAACACTCTTTCCTCATTTTGCCGGTGATGCATGCCCACAGGGGGGCTAGCCGTGGTTTTGATGCTGGCCCGTTTCCCTGATGACTCGCGGACAGAAGGGGGGAGGTCCAAAGAGCTCACTGTCCCGACTGTCCGACGCCAGGATAGACCAGCTGGCCTTCTCTACAGATACAGCTATCTTGTCGTCATTAATGGCGGAAGCGGCGGTGGGCAGCATCTATTGTCCGTCAGCGAGCGACTCGAGTGAAGCTGGTGAAGCTGGCGGCGAACCGGCAAGCTTTCATGGGCTGGAGAAGGCCCGGGAACCCGCTGAGAACGGCGCTTCTATGGCGCGGCACTACAGTGGGTGGAAGTGCAGACTCGAAGAAAAAATGCCAGGCGATTCCTCAGAGTGACCATGGCAATAGCCCGCAATGATGGCAGCTGCCGTCAGCGAGCATGAGATCTGCATGATCCTTAACCAGGCGGGAAACGCAGATGAAATGGCGGTCCCCGTCACTGAGGAACGAAGCAACGAAGCTATGTCTGAATGTTGCCACAATACATTTTACATTCATTCAAAATTAAGGATCATTTTTGGCTTCATTATCTCACGGAAAAGAAGTTTTCCCCTAGCGTAATATATTACGCAGTACGAGAGAACCTCTCGTAAGAGAACACATTATATTTAGAAAGAGACACAGTATAATGGACAGATGTTTGTAGTGCTTTCCAGATGGTGGGCTCTACCAGGGTCTCACTGGATCATGGTAACCAGCCAAACCTTGATGTGTAGCCCTTATACAACTCTTAGCGTAAAATTTATTCAAAAACATTGCTTAAAATTATGATTGAACTGAATGTCTCCAGTTTTCAAACTGAACTATCAAGACAAACGCAACAACAGTCTTTCGATTATTAGAACCAGCTGTTTCATCAGTTTGAAGTGATCCCAGTTGTTTCATTATGAGCTCTGCTGAGAGCGTTGACAGATCACGAATACGCATCACACTCACACAGACACCTCTCAATCTGTTTTATTCATCGAAAAGCAATGGCTAAACGAGAGCACTTCCCTAAGAGAGGTGGTGAAAAGAGGTGTGAGAGGGACTCATTTTCTCTTTCACAGATTGGACTGAGGCCCAGGAGGATAGACTGCAGCTTGGACTTGAAACCTCTCCTTTGGCAGATCTATTCAAAATCTAAATGTGTGCGAGTTGTCACGCAAGGCTAAAGGTTCTGAGCTCCATGACAACAGTTGTCTTGCTTGATACGAGTGTCTATCAAAGTCATTCGCTGGTGTACGTGTATTGTCAGGGCTGCCAAATATCTGTCGCCTAGGCAACATGGCCATTGCAATGATATTACAACAGTTTTGTAGATTCATAAATGCATAAGCGAATGAGTCAAGACTTTCATAGGGATATGATCTCTGGGCAAATATTTCAGATGTATTTAAAGTAACTGCATCAACAAGCACATTTTAATACAGTAAATCCAACTATCCATTCATCCATCAATTGCTTTTCAGAAAATCAGTTCTGTATCTGCCATGTCACCTTATTAATATTCATGAGCCAGACTGATATGGTTTATAATGTATCTTCCCCCACTTTTTGGATCGTTCCTAAGCGCCGCACATCCATCTATCGTTTTTTTTCCATTAATCCATCCATCATTTCGTAGATGTGTTTTAAGCATTTGAGGGGTACACTGTGGCGTCTATCACCTCACTGTGTTCAGCTCCTCAACGAGCACTTTGAAACTTCCTGTCGAGACATCTGGTGATACGCGTGTGTTTTTGTGTGTCTGTAGTGATGGTGGTGATTAGTGGGCCGAGGAGAGTGATGGCACTGCGAACAGGCTCTATTACTGAACAGACAAGCAAGAGAGAACTAGTGCTCTGCTCTCTGCACCCCTCCATCAACATCAATCTCTTTTTCTGGGGGCGTCAGATGGGCCAAAGGAGCAGAGAAGAGCGACATGGAAAGTAAATCAACTAACACCCTCTAGCTCTGGTTCAGAGCAGAGATGGAAGGAGACAAGAAACAGAGTAAAGTGAGAGAATGTTCTACAAGAACTTTGTAGAAGGGGGAAAAAAAAATCTTTTTGGCAAGGAATCACTCGAAACTTTCTTTTTTAGTAAATGGTCAGTGAAAGTAGGTCCTTAAAGGGATAGTTCACCCCAAAAAAGACAATTTTAAAATTTAATCTTAATTACTTGCACTTCCGGAGACTCCAGGTAGGTTGCAGCTCTGGAAAATGGTGGCGCTGGAGATTTAAGGGTCCCTGATGGTCATGCCTTAACTGCAATTTCTAGTATTGCATTAGTATTGCATTCTTCTCATTGGGCATTTGATAATTTTTGACTTTTCAGTCTGAGTTAAATCTCTTTTTTGGCTTATTTTATCTGTAAAAGAAAACGTGCCTGTAAAGAAATATATATATTTCAGAGAGAAAGAGAAAATGGTAATTCTTTCTCAGAGAGAAAGAGAAAACTTCTTTAACATTTGAATAAAGTTTGCAGGTTAAACAGTTGAATTAACTGTAGGAAAATGTGGGGAAAATAAAAGAAGTGTTTTTTTCATAAATCAACCTTGCAAATACTGTAATTAAGTCATGAGTCATAAATAAAGTTGGATCAATTTGTCGTTGGTGTTTTCGCTCACCTTGCCTGGCACTTTTGAAGCTGAAGGACTGAAATCCTCCGGTCAGCGCGGACGAGTCGATGACATCAACACCATACTCGCTCTGATTCCGCCTGTACAGCATTACAGCGATGACCAGCATGACCACAGTAACTACGCCCGCAGCCAGACCAGAGTAGAGCGCAACATCGTTATTGCTCTCCATATCAGCTAGAAGAAGAGAAAATGATTATGAAGAGAAATACAAAATGACAAAACAATGACTGTCATTCTTTAAAAAGGATTATAGGTATTTACTTGGATTTCAAATAGCTCAGGGATCTCATTTTGATGTGCACAGATGTGACAAAGCCACAAAACGCAGCAAATAAATTGCATAACCATAAAACACTTTCATCACAGGAGTCTCCCTTTCTCTCCGTCTTCCTAAACCTCCCACATTCCCAGAAACCTCCAGCACTAATGAAAGTTCTCTAGCGATTGGCGATTACAATAAGCCCTCAACCACACACCTGACTCTCAACACGAACACACGCACAGAATCTGGCAAAGCAAAAACCGCAAACCTTCCACAGGGATTTCGTGACAACGCGGCTCATTATATTATCTCATCTGTAGTGATTAGGCCCTATCTGCTGACTCCTTTGTGCTAACAATTCAACCAGGACTCTATGAACAACAGACAGAACAAAGAAAAGCTAGCATGTCGTTCATGAGCATTCAAAAGCCTCCAGACGGGGTAGGGAACATCAGACAAAGCCTGCGGCGATGAAAACACTAGCCAGAAACATGTGGAGCTGCACTAACAGCAAACAGAGCAGGTTAATTGGGAGCTCTGGAAAACTTTGGCAAGCTAATGAATCTCTTTTGCACTTGTGTTTGTGTATTTACTCTTGCTGCCTTTTCTTTCCCCCCTCTGTAACCCCCATGTTCTTTTTCTCAGGTAATATGGAGTTTTCTTTCCTTGACTGAAACAGGAAGTGTGGGCAGGGCATACTAATCAAATCAGCATATTAGAATGATTTCTGAAGGATCATGTGATGCTTAAAGCTGCACTGTGTAACTCTTTTAGTTCATTCTTAGCTAAAAACAATTAGTTCTTTCAAAAATATATGTGCTCACTAATGTATATTTACTTCGTTCAAGTAATAAAGTATTCTCGTGAGTGTATAATATGCCATTGAAAATACATACGGGTAAGGGGTTCTAATGTCGGTTGCCATGTTGCCACTCCATCTTGAAAGTACATTAGCCAAAGAGGGTCATACCCGTTAATTCAAGCTTCGCCTTTCACGTTTACGTTTGAGTTAACGCTCATGGACGAGGTTGAACTGGAAGCCATGTTAATCTTGGACTACATTGGCCACCGTAGGAGTTAAAACGCAATCGAAATTGAGAGGAAGAGAAACTAATATTCACTGGATGGTCATATACCTTTTCTCCGCTAGATGGGGGTAAAAATCACACAGTGTAGCTTTAAGACTGGAATAAAGGCTGCTGAAAATTCAGCTTTGCCATCACAGGAATGAATTCCATCTCACAATATATTCAAATAGAAAGCAGGTACTTTCATTTTCAGTAATATAAGTCTTTCAAAAACAAATGTTTTACCAACACCAAACTTTTAAATGGTATAGGTTAAGTAACAGGTTAAGTTGACTGGGTTTTGCTTTGCTATGTTATAATCGTGATGGGGACACTGACATTTCTCAAGCAGAAACCTGTCAAAGGCGTTTAATCTTCCTGTTGCGTCATTGTCGAGTTAATGTGGCACCGTTTCAGTCATTGAGTCAGCACTCTGAAAGCTGTCTTTAAAATGTCATAGACTAAACATGTTTTCCAGGTTGTTTCAAATGGCGTACTTGATGATTCAAAACCTAATTGACGGGGCATCAACCCATGCTGAACAACGTCAGTGTGGAAATGAGCTTATGTAAAGGTTGCAATAAGGTTGTTGGTCGAGGTTGACTCAGAATGATGATAACAGTAAAAGGGGTTAATTATACAGGCACGATGAACAGAACGACACTATTAAGATGGATGATTGTGATGCAACGTGGCTTTATTACATCATGCTTCAAATGCCTGTGAGCATATTCAAAAGTAATGCAATGTATGTAAATGAATCTAAGAGGCTGAAGTTTTAAAAAATCAAAGCAAAAAAGAAAAGAAACACAGATGAAAGGTGAAGTGGCAGCGACTCACCTTGCGGAACCTTCACATCATGGAGCAGCTTCCTGTCTGCAGAAACAGACACGTATAACATGCTATGAGACGCACAAATGCCGCAATTTTCAGATGCTCATGCACACACAGGCATATAAGTTGCACGAATCCGTTGGAGATGTAAAAAAAGGCCAATTTGGTGTGGTGTTGCGCGAGCTGATCAAAGTTGTGCCATTGCAGAAAGCGAGAAGAAACCGAAATGCTCCTCTCGAATTACGCAAGAAGCGAATAACAGACAACACTGAATCAAACTGTCAAAAAACAGATTCCCATACATGTATGATGGTCAATGACAGGCATGTAATCTGGAATCAGTGTCAAATCTTTTACACAAAATTGCCACGTTCACACCGAAAGAAGGTTACAGATGCATTAGTGTGCGTGGTTGTGTGTGTGTCCGTATTAGGTGTAGGAAATTGGTCTCTGATAGGGATGTCTATCACCGTTGGGCTTTAGACTCATCTGCTGAGGATGGCGAGGTGTACACCCTCCTCCCTCGGGGGATGGAGGCAGGAAAGATTGATTAAAGAACTGTCAGGATGATGAGCGAGGAGGATTAAAACAGAAGATTTCTGCCTCTCCCAAGGAATTACAAAACGGCCTGTCAAGTGCTGCTCGTCTGAGGGTTTGACTGACTGGTTTCATTCAGGCACTGACAGCCTTTCACAGAGCACTTGTCTCCACTGATCTAAACAAAAGTGAGATGATTTTTTTTTAAAAAACTGCTCTATGTCTGTGTTGCACTGAGGAAGTTGGATGAGCTGCATAACAGAAAATCAGGAGCATATTGAGCCTCTTTAAACATTTTACAACCACACACAGCGTCATGTAATGTACAAAGCGTCACACCATCCTTATGTCTTTTCCTTAATACTTCATGTAAAAAAATAAAATAAAAAAAGTATTTGTTTCTTGTTTACCTGTTTTAAATATGTCAGTCTAATTTGATCTAGTGGTGATGCTGATGGTGGTGAAAGATGACAACAGTGAAGATGATGACAATCATGGTGACAATGGAGATCATTCTATCTATCTATCTATCTATCTATCTATCTATCTATCTATCTATCTATCTATCTATCTATCTATCTATCTATCTATCTATCTATCTATCTATCTATCTATCTATCTATCTATCTATCTATCTATCCATCCATCCATCCATCCATCCATCCATCCATCCATCCATCCATCCATCCATCCATCCATCCATCCATCCATCCATCCATCCATCCATCCATCCATCCATCCATCCATCCATCCATCCATCCATCCATCCATCCATCCATCCATCCATCCATCCATCCATCCATCCATCCATCCATCATATGAATTAATAATATGATCATTAGAAATGTTGCCTTGACAATAAGCTGAAATAAGTTGAATCACTGAAAATAATAACTAGAAATAAATGAACAAACCTTTTACCGAGTCAATTTGTTCATTTCGTTCGTTGAATGAACCAAATGACTCGAAAAAAGATTCGTTCACTTTGATGAACGAGTTCGAACAGGAGAGTAAGGAATGCGCATCACAGAACAGAGCAAGGCGAGCATTTGAGCTTATAAAACTTATTTTCTATTTTTTCTTTAAATGACCGATCGTTTCACTTGATAAGACCCTTATTCATCGTCTGGAATCGTTTAAAGCCCTTTTAACAGTTTGCAGTTTGCACTGAAACTGTCTTTTGGAGCTTGAACCATTTGGTGCCCAGTGAAGTGCATTATATTGAGAAAAATGCTGGAATGTTTTCATCAAAAACCTTAATTTTTTTTCGACTGTAGAAAGAATGACATGGATATCTTGGATGACATGGGGGTGAGTAAATTATCAGCAAAAGTTTTTTTTTTTTAAAAAAAAGTGAACTACTCCTTTAAATCAAATTCAAACTGCAATTGTCCTTTTTTTGCAACTTCAATTAAATTGTCAAATTACATTTCGGATTTAAGAAGCATTTTCAATTCAGTTCTGAATGGCGCACAACTTGATGATAGTAGTGATGAAAATGATGGAGATGATAGTAATGAAGATGATGAGGATAACAACAATGATGGTAGTGATTCCCCACCTTGAATGCAGAGATCTCCGGTGCAGTTGTCTGTGTCCAGGGCAGCTCCATCACACAGCCTGCCACCATGTTTTGGCTCTGGGTCTGTACACTCTCTAGTGCGTTGCCTCTCACATTCAGAACTACACACAGACCACAAAGTCCACTCGGCCCAGCCACCGTCAACTGTCACAGACACACACACAAAGATTCACATTTTCATAAGAGCACAAAAAAGTTTTAACATGCAGAGAATTCATTCTTCCTCTCAGAACAAACTTATGTATCGGATACAAACTTTCTCTCAGAATAGTCACTCGTTGTGTATTCTTTTTTTTTTCACATGTGGTGTTCCTATACTTCAAGGATTCAAGGTTTCTCTCTGACAAAAGCAAAAGACAATTTACTTTTGTCTTGTTCCATCAGGCTTTCCCCTTTACCCTAACGACTCCATGGCCTGCTGGTGTTTCCTCTTCGGCTAATCTAAATGCAAATGCTGTGTTTGTGTGTCTTTTGAGTGGGGTACTGGGATTGAGCTGGGCTGGAGAGCGAGATTAAGTTTTTCTGTGGCAGAGCGACTGGTGCCCTGCTCAGATAACTTTTCCCTTTTCCCCCAACATGACTAGTGTTTCCCATGTGATTGGTGCTTCCAATGAAACCATAAATTTAGTCAGCGCAAGAGCTCTTGAGGACCCGACGACTGATAGCTCTCTTCTTCTGAGCCTCTCTTTCACTCCATCAGGTTTCTCTTTTCTTCCCTTCTGCCTTTCTCCTTTCATATGTCTTTCTCGATTCCCTAAACTTCGACTTATGGAATTTTGGAATCCAGATTTTCACTTAGCGCCATATCTCTGTCACATACACACGCTCTCTTTCAATTGTCTGTCTTTATGAATTTCTTTCATCCCCATTTATCTGTCTCGCCCCATCTCTCTTGTTCGCTGCGAGAAGCACGGTATTTCGCTTCAGACAGCAAACAGGCATTAACAGAACGTAGACACATTTCATATGTAAAACTCGAGGGGCTTCTGTCACGGAGGTCAATTCGAACGCAGCACATACTGTCAAGTTCCTACTTTATATGCAGCCTCCCAGACAGATGGATTAGCTATCAATTTGTTCAGAAAGCATGTTTAATTAACAAGCCATAGCAGTGATTCATGTCACCTGACTGACCAGCATTGAACTTGATTGAACTGAATCTTCTGGCAAAATGCATTTCTGGGTTTTCAAGAACAAAGAGCTGGAGAGAAAAGAGTGCATTTAATGCAGGCAGATTTACAGAGGAGCTACTGTATTACTGTATAATAGAGCTGTCGACGTTAATGCATGCGATTCATTTTTTACAGTTTAATGAGTTCAAAATATTTAACGCAATTAACGCAGCATCCATTTTGTTCTGTCATTCTTTGGCTAGCCTGATTACTAGCATTTTACTTTATGATCAGGCTCTTATTCACACAAATGCTTTAAAACCATTAGGCGTGAAAAGACAGAAAAGAACGCACCGCAATACCCTGTCTCTGTCTTTATGTGATACGCACGATGCACAGAAAGAATCGAGTTCTCTTTCGTGCTTGAACGAGCAGTAACAAACACAAGGTTCATTTTGCAGAGTATCCTCATAAGAACAGAAATTGTGACGCTTGTGAGATCCGCGGCAGATCTTAATGTGACAGCAGTCTGTCATTAATGTTAATCAAAGAAAACGGTAACAAAACATTTCTCACTGCTCCTGACAAAAGAACTTTTGTAGCTTTAATAAGGATTAATTTAATTAATTTAATTTACAATTTATACAGTGCAGACTGTTTAGTAATTCACGGGTTTATGCGAGGACTGTTTTAAGTTCACTTAAGTTAAAAGCTGTTATATTTTTTGAAGCCTAATAAATGTAAAAACAACAACAACAACAACAACAACAGATAGCTTTCAATTACACAGTAAAGTTGAATGGCTATAATTAAAGTCCCTGCAAAGGCAATTCAAAAAAAAAAAATGTAAACACATTATAAATGTTAGAAATGTATTGCTAAAACATATTACAAAGACTGTGAACTGTGAAGTACTGAATTGTGGAGTCAGACCGTTAAACAGTTTTTCACCATTGCTATTTTCCGGATTTTTGGGACGGGGCTAAAACAGGGACTCGATGACGCACTGGAGTCCCTGAGCTCGTGGACACGCCCCTACTTGATGAAGCACTGGAGCCTCTGAGGCTGGTTCATCATATTCTCACTGGCTACCTGTTCTGTCTCTAACCTGGGCAGGGAGAGTTGCAGGTGCTCTTTTGAACAGACATTCCCTCACAGAAAGCCCCTCCATTAAGCGGAGCGGGGTTAGTGCAGGTCCGTGTTCGCTTCTGAACTCCTCTTCCACAACGGACGTTACACTCGGACCAGTCCGTCCAGGATGACCATCCTCCATTCACTGACAAAGAGAGAAATAAGATTAATTAGCATTATAAGTATTGTTTATTTGAAAGGAGTTTCAAACCCACAAATATAATCTGTTTGCGTACAAATATAATCTCAAAATTATATCGATGTTTTCCAGATGCACACAATTTTGCAGACGTCTCTGCAATCTATGTATACATGCATGCTACGTGGCTAAAACGACACACTGCTCCACATAACTCTATCTAATCAACTATCAAGTGACTTGATCATTTAATTGGTATATAGAAGAGAGTGAAACTGGATTATACAGATAGATGCCATTCCATAATGGCCATAAACTTGTCTTGGACACGCACTGACAGCCACGCTTAATGAGGAATACAAATGACTAAGATAGATTCTCATTAATTAATTAAGCGGGCACATGAAGGACAGACATATTTGAAAATAACCAATGGTGCTGGTTTCATTTGAACTACTGCTAAAACTCACTACATTCTGTTTATTGATTTCACAAATTTTGCACTAATGGAGTAGCCTGGTTAAAAACCAGACCATTCTCAGTTGTAACTGAGTTATGGTCTAGCAAAGCGTCATAGACAAATCATTTCCAGAGGGGCGTCACCAACAGACGTGCGGATAGAGCAGTGAAGGAGATGACATATACAGAGTGGTGGAGAAACATCTCTGAGTGATGTTTGCTCGGTTTTTAACAAAAAGGAAACGTTCAAATTGCTTAAAACAGACGCGAGGGATGTTCGACAGTGGCATCCATCTTTGTAATGCAGGCTACAAAATCTGCTTCAAAATCCCAGTGCTCTCGTCATCGTGTAAAGCCCGCCCCAACGTTTCTGATTGGTGCCTCGATTTTGACGGATTGGAAATGAGCTTGAATGAGCTCTTTACCAGACTAACTTTCAGAGCAAATCTAAATTTGCCGGATGTTGTCTGGGTTTTCCCAGGCTACTATTGGAGTACAAGACCCTCCCAAAATGAAAGGTACGCCTAATAATAGGCGTCATCTCATTTACACCGCACTACGAACATGATTAAAACCAAAAAAACAATGTATTCCCTCAAATAAAAGCACACAAGTGAATTCTCTTGAGTCTGCTAAGCCTCAGGGACTGCTGGGAGTCGTGTTAAATTGCAGATGCTACGCTAGCTGCTAATCGTTAATTGCGGATCAGTCAACTAGCGATCAATCAGTGCTGCCTGTTTCTGACAGCTCATGTCAAATCTTTTCAGTGTGTTTAATCAAGCCTCTAAAAACTGCCAGCTTCAGCCCTCATCTGTGACTGACTCCCAGAAGGCACGCAGAGGGAGATAGAGCACAATATTACCTTACCATCAAAATATTGAGGATAAAACACTAGGAGACCATGTCAATTAGGCTAATGGAGCCTCAACCATGGTAATGCTGGCCACACAGGGAGCGTTAGAATCATTAACTCATTATATGTGTTGACAAAAATAGATAATCGAACCCATACCGGGCGTCTAAGTGATGGCCTCATGCAGACACAGGTCTGGAGAAATGATGAAACGGTGTATTTCTACATTACGTCTCGCTTGATGAATTATTGAGGATTTAAAAAATGAGGGTGCTGTGTCATGGGTCGTGGCGGGATGGTGATTTATAGGTGATCGTTTTTTGTAAACTGTTATACTGAAGGTCGGTGTAGGTGACTACAGTAGATGCACAGCGCCATTCTGCAGCATGTCAAACTTTCACACGTTGTGATCTGCAACAAACTTGTAAGACAGGACAAACTGATTGAGGAACCGCTCCTTGAGTGGACAACGGACCTTGCATCACACACACACACACTTCTTCCCCTCGTCCCCACTCTTGAAGAGACCACCCAAACAGTGCACTGTGAAACTGTGAACAATTATCATACAGTTTTATACATGTTTGGTATCATTTGAAATGTCTCAGTGCGACTGGAACAAATGTCTCATTTGCAACTAAGTAAAACAAAAGGTAATAAGGTTTTAGAGTTTAGAGATAACATACACACAAAGGAGGATGGATGGGGAAACCCCCCCCCCTGCTCTCAGAAGGTGTTAACTCAATGCTAATTCCCACTATTAGCAAATGGTCAACTTCTACCCCCAGTAATTCACGTATTTCCTAATGTCGGGTTCGCCTTCTCTTAATTCGAGAGCATGCTATGTTTTGTATTGATTATCTTTAACTGATTATGAAATTGGAATGATATATTTACCTGACATTATAAATTGTTACAACTGATGATTCTAACTGACTTTATTTCATTAGAGTTAAACCTGCTGTAGGGAGTTTTGAGAAAACGTTGACTTAGTCTGAAAATTTGAACAAGCACAACTTAAGCCTGGCTCACACTACATATTTTTAAGCCCGATTTACAAATCGTTGAGCTCGCCGACAGGTCAGGGTGTTATCGCGTGCAAATCGCGGGGATTAGCGGGCGATGAACGCTCGCCAATCTGTTAGTATGAAACAGCCAACAACTCATCAAAGATATATATCCAGAGCTGTCGCACGACTCAACCTTACGTGATGTCATGAGCTACAGCCAATCCGAGCAAGTCATGGGTTGAGGTCAGTATTCTTCGCTGGGTATTGGCGTGCGTGCTGTTTCGCGTCATTTCCAGTTTGTTTTATTGCGTGATTTTTCGTGACAAAACGTGGTTTTTGGACAAGATAGAATTGTTGGGTGACAGAGTTGTTGTCAACTTGTGTAGTGCGTTAACTCCTGTTGCGGATCAATCATGTTGTGTCGTGTGGTGTGAACAGCTCCACACGTAGTAGGGACGAAATATAAACAATATGCTTTCCGTGACCCAGGCCTGCCCATACTTTGACTACAAACTTGATCCTCAAATCATTATGGAATTTGCGATACATATAATGTAACTTTATAACGTTGCACCCTTTCTATAAGTTATAAATAGCAAACCAGATAATATAACGGCAACTAACGTAACATTATGTTAATAAGAAATAAGTAATTATTCTAGCAATATATAGGCCTAATGCTAGATAAGTTTGCTAATACATTATTTCAGCAGCATGACATGCAAGTGAACAAGCAGGTTTCAATTTTTGCTTTGGACAGTGTGTGACATTTTATCTACATGTTGCGCGGCTAGAGTTTTGACACCCTAGTCATTTGACACCCTAGTCAATGGGCTCTGTCTAATTCTTTCTTTTTCACTTGTTTATCGTCATCTGTCTTTTTCCTTTTATTCGTCTTTGTTTTATGAGCTGGTGCCACTCAAGAAATTGTCAGTTTAGGTTGATTCTCCGTCATTAGCACAGCTGCGGCACACCAGCAATCTTGAGTTTGAACGACCATACGTGCTGTGCAAGAGAGGAGTGTGATTGGCGTGTACACGAGCGTGATTGACACTGCTAAGACACTCCTCCTGACTCTAATTGGTTGCTTTTGACCTTGAGCGGTGTATTTCTGCAATGGCAATAGGAACACTGGAAGGAGCCAGAGCAGCTTGATTTTTTTCACAGATTATCTGTCTCATATTCTACTGTCAGGACATAATGACAGTTTTAGGAAATATGTAAAACATTTTTTTTTTTTTTACAAAAGTTACCTACAGCAACTTTAAAAGTCAAACGTTTGCTTTTATTTAATGATGCACGTAATGATGAGTCAGATGAAATGAGAGAATACAGATAAAAAAAATGTATTGCATTTAATCAAAATACTTTGCCACAAGAAAAGACAGTAATACGCAAGAGACCTTCACGCACTGATCGAATGCCGCCATTGGATTGATCGAGCCAGGCTTTACAAACTCTTGTGAGATCCAGATCTTTAAATGAAACTTTTCTGGAACTTGCACTCAAAATCTAGCAGGTTCCTTTAAAGCTCTCATATCCCATGTGTACCGGAGTTTATCTCTGTTTGTGTCACTCCACTTGTCTGTGTTTAGATGTTCCAGACTGACTGTCAGTCTGTGTATTAGTGGTGGGGATTTTTTCCCTCTTTTAACTCTGCTCGTTACATTGATACACCAGTGGGTGGTGACAAGTGTCACTGTTTAGGAGTGAGTTAATGATTTACTCCTTTGCTAATTCATTCTGGAACAATACAAGTGGCTGATTTTAGGAGTGAATGTTTTTAAAACAAATCATTTGAGTGAATGATTTGATGATGTATCCATAAAGACAGTCACTTGTTTTCTTTCTGAATGAATAAGTACTTTTGAACAAATCAGCAATGAATGATTCAACCCAGGAAAACTCAATTTCAACTCAATTGACCAATGGCTAAAAACACCCCAAAACGCAATTACCCAATCACAATGCACAGCTAACTATATACACTTGGACATTTTCTGCTTCCACGTCCATTGAAATGCATTGCGGTTAGTCGGTTTTCATTCGTTTTTATATGTTTTTCTTGGCATTTTAACTTTTAAATGGTTATGATAAACAGATCAATTTGAATGAAGCGGACATAGTTTACAGCTCAATTTTAAGGGTGTAAATATCTTCAAAATGAATCAGATTCAGTTCTCGCCCCAAGTGTAAAGCCTAACGTAATTGGTTGTAGCGAGAACGTGCTACGATTGGTCAGCTCAATGTGGCCGCTATTTGATTGGCTTGAGGAAACGGTGGGGGGAGTCCACTTATTTGTGGATTTTTCTGCTCCTCGATGCTAGAAGTGTTTCAAAATACACAAATGCGTGAGGGGATAAGCTCAAATACACAGGAACATAAGGGATTTATAAATGCACAGAAAGCGGTTCAGAAATAAATGCCAGGCAGAGTTGTGTTTGTGACATAAAAAAAAAAATGTGAAACTCTTTACATTTATATGTGGATCTTAATCTATTTATTTGTGAATTTGATACATTTTTGAGAATCTCTTTACATTTATTTAGTGGATTATAATCTATTTATTTGGAATAATGCAACAATTCTACCCCATAACCAAACATTAGGCTTCCTGTTTTTACTCCAATCTAATTTCACAACATTGTAATGTATGGAAATGTTTGAAGTAACATTGAAGTTTCTCTTCATATCAGCATATTCACAGGTGTTTTTTTAAAACGGACCATATGGCATGAGTCCTGCTGACTTAAACATTCACATGAGTCTCTGTACATGAACATGGAAAAGTGAAAAATCAAACACCTTGGACATGACAGGTATGTAATCCTACTATATTTTAGGAATGGCACAAAGGTGTGTGTCTGAAAGTCTCTGTCTTTAGATCAGTGTGTTTACTAATGTGCTTTTTTGTCATTTGTTGTGTATCTTTGGATTATGTTCTGTTGTAAATAAATCCAAACAATCTAAAAGCCATTCTTGTTTAAATCTCTCTTCATTCTTTGTGCAAGGCTCCTCATAATGGTAGGACCTGAGAGCACCTAATAGGGCCATTAGGGGAGGGTTTTGCCTTTCTCGGGTGTGAAACACTTAATATTAATGGTTATTTAACGCCTCTCCGCATAAAGCTTTCTTACACAAACCATGTCTTATAAATTTTAATCCAATATATTGTCTTATCTGAATGAGTAGTCAGGATGATTTTCACATAATTTTGAAGCAAATATTCTAGACCACTTGATACAATTTTCAAAAGTCTTGTGAAGAAATAATTAGTATGGGTTTTATGACCTTATTTCAGAGACATTTTGTTTTGTTTTTTCACAAACGACGCATAAACGTCTTTCTTTGGAATGTGAAGTGTTGTGAAACCAAACAGCTGACGAATACACGTTCCAAAACCTTCAAAATGAGACTCGCTCACTTGTTTTTATCCCTTAATAAGAGAGTTTCTAAAAGAATGGCTTGTGAATGATTCAATGACTCATCCATAAAGACGATCACTTGTTTTGTTCCTGAATGAATCAGTGTTTCTGAACAAATATGTGATTAATTCAGTGCCTATGTAACCTGCAGAAATAAGTCAGAAAAAAAGAAAAACACTTTTTAGAGTAAAATGTATCATATAAATAATATTCCAAAGAAAACATGCTTCCATACCAAACACAATGACAGTTGCTGTGGCACTACGTCTCCTAGCAACAATGTTGCTGGCCAGGCAGGTATAGTTTCCAGAGTCGGACAGCCTTGCTTCATTGATGATCAAATTGTGGTCAGCTCGAGTGTCGATATTGATGTCCTCAAGAGAACTCACCAGCTCTTCATTCTTCAGCCACTCCACCTGCATAAAAAGGCAGATTTAACAGGTTAAACCAGCCTTTGTGAGTTTCATAATACTCCTGCAAAGGATGATATTAAATGAATACACATTCACAAGCAATGCTTCTTCACGGTTGCTTTAAGCTTTGACTTAAATGCTGGTAAAGTTAACACTTTAATTTAATTAATGCCAAGTATGTACATCCAAGTTCACTCGACTACATACTCATGACGTCATATACTGTGCATCCTCACACTATCAGTGAATCAGCACGAAATAAACTCATAACACAGAATTAATAAATACAAGATAACATGAAACACATACTAACACTACATGTACTCTGTACTTCATGTGCATGCTAATCGAAGCACGTTTATGCTAACCATGTGCCCAGAACCAATCATTAACACAAGACAAAACACTCATATAGCGAACAGTCTTTCTTATAACTCGATTAGAACAATGATGGTGTGCATTTGTACATTTTATACTTGTGAAGGATGATATTAAATGACAAAAGCGATCGATGCTTCTTCACTGTTGCTTTACCATCAATGAAGCGTATCGCGAGAACATCCTCTACAAAGGTTAACAATGCACATTTAACGAATCACACACATCCATCTCCAGCTACGATAATAAATCGTATTAATTTAAAACAATAACTCTTTTATAGAACGTAAAATATCTGTAACAATCATTTTGAAATAGAAATGCAAAAGAAATCTGTGAAACTATGATAATTATAAAGACAATTACTCAGCATCCCACAAGTAAATCCAGACGGTTTATTGTCAATCCAACTAGAAGCAATGCAATGAAACGAAAACGGGAAAAAAATCCCTGTCCTGGAACCAATGTACAATTTTCATAAGGAGGCTGTAGAGGTTGAGTTAACTTTTTTTGCCAACCTTTTCTTGAAATTCACAAAACAGCATGAGGCAGTTCCTGACAGCCTATTTGAAGCAAACAATGCCCCCACATACTGTAAGCTCAGCCAATTAAAGTGAAGAAACATTGTCAAATAAGACACAAGCTGTATCAATGCAGCAGCAAGCATTTCACAATGACCTCTGAGTGACCCATCACAGTCTGACAGCGCAATAAAAAGCATGCTCTGCGAGAGATCATGTGCTCTGCATAGTCACGTTCAGACCTGTCCCCTTGATTGATCAAAGGTCACGGCTCATCCAAAGATCTCAGCTTGAGGTGACTGCAAGGTCAAGCCCAGCCTAGTGTTATTTATTCAGCTCTGATATTTGACGGCCTGATTCATTAGGATTTACAAACATAGCAATGGCGTGACGACGCGCCCTCTTCGCATGGCTGGTCGAGCAAATTGCAAACGTTTGGCAACAGCCACCTCTTCTAAGTCGGTCCAGAGGGGCGGCGGTCGTCGGGGCATGGGGACGCGGGTTGATTTATGTCACTGTGCGTTTGCAGATTAAAAACACAGCACGCCCCTTGGGAATCTCTGTTTATGTGTAAAGTTCTCGCCCTCTGCGCTGGAACACCACGGCAGAAACACGCACGTGGGGCGAGTAAAATTGCTGGACTCTCTCTCTCTAAGGCACGGAAGAATAATGAAGGGAGGAAAATCAATATATCAGCCATCAGATTGTCATGTGTGAGAGATTTCTCTCTCTCTTTCTCATCTTCGTGATGGCCGGAGAGAACTCTTTCATCATATGCTTTTAATTTCACTCTTTTCTCCGTTCCAGTCCAGAGCTCCCAGAATGGCGGAGACTGCATCTGTCCTCTCTCTCTCTCTCTCTCTCTCTCTCTCTCTCTCCTTCCCTTCCCTCCCTTCTGTGTTTACGGTTGGACCTCAATAGCTAATCCAGTCATGTTGCTTCTTTGACTCCATAAAGCTTATTCACTCTAAAAAAAAAAAAAAAAAAAAAATCCTCACAGACCTTTCTGCAAATAAAGAACACCAGGGAAGGGTTAGACCCCTAAAAAATTATATATATATATATATATATATATATATATATATATATACACTACAATTGTGTTGTAACATTGTATATAAGCAATAAACAAATATATTCACACAGCACTTGGCTGACAGAGAACTATTCTCAAACATATGAAATAACTACCTCTAAAGTAAAAACTTACTAATTGTGAAAGGTATAAAAGACAAAAACAATAAACAATGTAACAAATAAACACTGCTGTTCATTAGGGATTTTTATACTCATTTAATGAGTAAACTGACCAATAAGAATGACTTTTAAACTCTTTTTGTGCCTGCAAAAGGAGAAAAGAAATAGTCTGTGGTTGAAATGCGACAAGAGAAAAGAGTGACTTTCTAATTAAGATAAAATATTTGAAGGACCTTAAAACAAGCGAAAAAACTGAAAGACATCAAGGCTATATATCAATCGAGGCGAGAAGGTGGAGGAGGGCTTCATTCATTTATAAGTGTGTTTTGTTGTCCATAGTCTGTAGATGGAACAGTGCGATTTGTTCCTCGATTTGTGTTGAGTGAATGGAAAGATTATACTGTGGGGTTATCAAGACTATTGCAAGATATTAGAGGGAGATCATCCGTGTACAGGAGCATAATTATCAGCAAAATAAAATATGGTAATAAATCCTACTACAATCATTTATTGTTTTTTTGAGTATTTAATACTTTATTGAGTATTTATTTATATTTAACCCTGTGTTACTAGTTCAAAAGCACCACAAAGAGCCTTCATTTTACCCCAAAACACCCTCTCACGAGGATCCGTATTACTTGTTATCTAAACTCTTTCATTTTCTTTGTAATTATTTCCCTATCTGAGACCCAATCTAAAGCTTTTCCTCTATCAGTGCCTCCATCTCCTTTATAAGAGTCTGTTGGGGGGAAATTTCTCATTCTGTTGAGTGTGTGTGTTTTGTATTCAAATCGCAGACTGTTTCTGGGTCTGCTTTGAGCCTCTCGGGGGGGAAGCATTGGGTTGGTGGGAGATGGAGAGATGAGAGAACAGATGAACATTGAGGGACAGATTCAAATGGGTGTGATAAGCCTCCGGCCAGGGAACATGGAAATGAATTTGCTTAATTAGCACATTTGTTCCAATTAAAGCCCTGTGAACACGGACGGCCACAGCGCCACGTCAACCGACTAAGACCCTCAAAGGACAACACAGATAACCTCTGATGTCACGCTAACTGAACCTTTTCTCTAATCATCCTTTGAAAAGACCACCATTACATTGGTTATACACTTGCGGGAGTTTCCAAGGACACGCAAGCTTTGAGAGTCCATAGGGAATTGGGATTGTCTGGGAATCTGAAAAATGTAATCTAAGACCTTATTCTAAGGATGGAGGTTAATAGTATGAGAAATTCATAGAAACTGAAAAGAAACAGAAAAAAAAACTGAACACTGTTCAACTGAAAATGCTATGACAGTGGTTTAATTAGCTCAAACAAATGTATCCTAAATATAGGTGATTCTTCATCATCTATGGGCATTTTTGATCTTATGCACTATCTGAAAATAAACTCTCTTAAAGCTATTTTTCCTCCCTCTCTCATTAGTTTAATTTGTCAAACAATGTCTATCATTATATATATATATATATATATATATATATATATATATATATATATATATATATATATTCCCCCCTGAAGGTCATGAATATTCTCAGTGTCAATTCCAGCACATCTCCAATTGTGTTTAAAATTTCCCTCACTGTTTTTTTCCACCACAGAAAGCTATTAAACATATTTTTCAAACTATGTCATAAAACTGCCAACATCTTTGTCTTGTTAGGGCAAATTTCATTGATAATATGTTATCTATCCCACATACACACAAATAATAAATGTATAATTTTTTTAATTAAAATAAAGTTAAATAATATTCTTCAACGCATACTCATCCCAAGGCGTCATCTAACTGACACTTTTGACCATGCAGTTAGATGACGCGGCAAGGTTTAGGTCTGGGGTAGGGTTAGGGTTAGACCACTAGGATAGCATCATCTAACTGACGCTAAAGGGTGCCTAAAGCGGCCTGATGTTGACGCATGGTCAAAAGCATCAGTTAGATGACGCCTTGGGATGAGAACGTGCTGT